>CM035847.1:309479613-310222409 GCA_020510985.1 Pholidichthys leucotaenia
GTGAGATCTTGCGTGGAGCCCCAGATCAAGGGAGATTATCAGTGGTCTTGTATGTCTTCCATTTTCTAATAATTGCTCCCACAGTTGATTTCTTCACACCAAGCTGCTTACCTATTGCAGATTCAGTCTTCCCAGCCTGGTGCAGGTCTACAGTTTTGTTTCTGGTGTCCTTTGACAGCTCTTTGGTCTTGGCCACAGTGGAGTTTGGAGTCTGACTGTTTGAGGTTGTGGACAGGTGTCTTTTATACTGATAACGAGTTCAAACAGGTGCCATTAATACAGGTAACGAGTGGAGGACAGAGGAGCCTCTTAAAGAAGAAGTTACAGGTCTGTGAGAGCCAGAAATCTTGCTTGTTTGTAGGTGACCAAATTCTTATTTTACCGAGGAATTTACCAATTAATTCATTAAAAATCCTTTAGTGTGATTTTCTGAATTTTTTTTCTCATTTTGTCTCTCAAAGTTGAGGTATACCTATGATGAAAATTGGAGACCTCTCTCATCTTTTAAGTGGGAGAACTTGCACAATTGGTGGATGACTAAATACTTTTTTGCCCCACTGTAAGTGAGTGCCATTTGTAATCTCTACTGTGATAAATTTGGGGGGGTTTTTTGCTGAAAATTTGTAACTTTTTCCACGTAAATTTGAAACTTTTCTACAAAACCAAGATGGCGCCCACAGCGGTCGACATGGTGCTTCGCTGCGCTCTTTGTTTGTTTTTGTTTGTCAATTGTGTGTCTGCTTGCACTTATACCCGTGAAGAACTTCTAAATATCAGGACTTTCACCCCCACGGACCTCCTCCCAGTTTTTTTAGCCCCTGCCGCCGATCTGGTTCATTGCTTGGCTCGGAAAGTGAGACGGCGGAAGAGAGGTAGACGAGCGGGCGCTCTCGTGCGGCTTCGCAGGAGAGGCTCGCGAATGGCGCTGCCTGGCATATTTCTGTCCGATACCAACTCTCTCTCTAACAAGGTAGATGAACTGAGACTGCTGATGCGTTTTAGGGACCTCGCCTCCTCAGCTGTCCTCTGCTTTACTGAGACCTGGCTCCGGGAAAATATACCGGACAGCGCGCTGCGCCTCGACGGCTTCCAGCTCTTCCGTGCTGATCGTGACACAGAGCTTTCCGGCAAAACCACAGGAGGCGGAGTCTGCTTCTACATCAACTGCAGCTGGTGCTCTGTTGTAACGGTAATTTCCAAACACTGTTCTCCCGCCCTGGAATTTCTTGTTATCAACTGCAAGCCCTTTTATTCCCCGCGGGAGTTTGCTTCTTTTATACTGATCGCTGTGTACGCCCCTCCCGACGCGGACACGCGCGAAGCTCAGCGCGTGCTCGCGGATCACATTCAACACACAGAGCGGAGTTTCCCAGACTCGCTGATTATTGTGGCTGGCGACTTTAATCAGTGCAATCTGAGCCACGATCTCCCCCGCTACAAACAGTTTATTAAATGCCCCACCAGAGGATTAAACACACTGGATCATTGTTACACCACAGTGAAAGACGCATATCGCGCTGTTCCTCGCGCTGTGCTGGGATTATCTGATCACGTGATGGTTCACCTCATTCCAACATACAGACAGAGATTGAAGCTCACTAAACCTGTCGTGAGCACTACGAAGATACGGACCAGTGATGCTGAGGAGAAGCTGGAAACGTGCATGGAAATATCTGACTGGGGCATGTTTAAAGGAGCCACGCATGATCTGGATGAGTACACGGACACTGTGAACTCATATATCCACTTTTGTGAAGAGATCATTCTTCCATCACGCACCAGGGTGAGTTACTCTAATGACAAACCCTGGTTCACAGCTAAGCTCAGACAGATCAGGAAGGAGAAGGAAGCAGCGCTGAAAAGTGGAGACAGGGACTGCTACAGGGAGGTTAAATACCGGTTTAACAGAGAGCTGAAGAGGGCTAAATCTGTGTATTCAGAGAGACTCCAGCAGCAGTTCACTGCTAATGATTCGGCTTCCGTGTGGAGAGGATTGAGGCAAATCACCAACTATCGGCCTCAGGCTCCTAAAGGTCAGGATGACAAAGCCCTTTGTCAAAGACTGTCCCAACACTATGCCCGTCTTGACACCTCGTCATCTGTGTCCAACTCCCCCCCTCCCTCCAGCTCCACAGCCTCCACAATCCCTACTTCATTAAAGGCACCCCCCTCCTCCCCCCCTGCCCTTATCATCAGTGAGCAGGACGTGCTCAAACAGTTCTCCAGACTGAACCCGCGCAAGGCCCCCGGCCCGGATGGCGTGTCTCCCTCCACCCTGAGACACTGTGCGAAACAGCTGGCTCCTGTCTTCACAGACATTTTTAACACCTCCCTTAAGTTATGCCACGTGCCGTCCTGCCTCAAATCCTCCACCATCATCCCTGTCCCCAAGAAGCCACGGATCACTGGACTTAATGACTACAGACCTGTAGCGCTCACCTCTGTAGTCATGAAGTCCTTTGAGCGCCTGGTCCTGCCCCACCTCAAGTCCATCACCACCCCTCTCCTGGACCCGCTGCAGTTTGCCTACCGAGCCAACAGGTCTGTAGACGACGCAGTCAACCTGGCCCTCCACTCCATCCTGCAGCACCTGGACTCCCCGGGAACCTACGCCAGGATCCTGTTTGTGGACTTCAGCTCCGCATTCAACACCATCCGCCCCGCTCTGCTCCAGGACAAGCTGTCCCTGCTCAACGTGCCTGACTCCCTCTGCAGGTGGATCACCGACTTCCTGACGGACCGGAGGCAGCATGTGCGGCTGGGAAAGACTGTCTCAGACTCTACTAGCATCAGCACCGGATCACCCCAGGGCTGTGTACTTTCCCCCCTACTCTTCTCCCTTTACACCAACTCCTGCACCTCCAGCCACCAGTCTGTCAAGTTGATCAAGTTTGCGGACGACACCACCCTCATCGGGCTCATCTCCAACGGCGACGAGTCCGCCTACAGGAGAGAGGTGGCCCAGCTGGCGTCCTGGTGCAACAATAACAACCTGCAGCTGAACGCTCTGAAGACAGTGGAGATGATTGTAGACTTCAGGAAAGTCACTACCCCTCTGCCCCCCCTCACCCTCTCAGGCTCTCCCATCACCACTGCTGATTCCTTCCGCTTCCTAGGCACTACCATCACCAGGGACCTCAAATGGGAGCCGACCATCAGCTCACTCATCAAAAAAGCCCAGCAGAGGATGTTCTTCCTGCAGCAGCTGAGGAAGCTCAAGCTACCCACCAAGATGTTAGTGCAGTTCTACACAGCCATCATCGAGTCCATCCTCACCACCTCCATAACCGTGTGGTACGCAGGAGCCACTGCCAGGGACAGACTAAGGCTGCAGCGCGTCGTGCGCACTGCTGAGAAGGTGATCGGCTGCAAGCTCCCATCTCTCCAGGATCTGTACATCTCCAGGACCCGGAGGCGTGCTGGCCGGATCATAGCCGATCCCTCACACCCTGGTCACGTACTGTTTGCCCCCCTCCCCTCTGGTAGAAGACTTCGGTCCATCCAGACTAAAACCTCCCGTCACATGAACAGCTTCTTCCCCTCTGCCATCAGACTGCTGAACACTAAGTGACTTATTGACTCTCGTGCACTATGTACAGCAGCTCAACCAGACTCATGTCAATCATCACTGTTTTCTTCCTGCATTACCGACTGCACTATATAGTTCTCCACAGTATCTGCTGCTCGCCAATATATTTTAACTGCTGACCAGTATCACTTACTCTTATTCTACACTTTATTGCATGTATAGTTTATTTCTTTTATCTTATCATGTTTAATGTTGCAGCATTGCACCGAGACAAATTCCTAGTTTGTGTACTACATGAACAATGGCAATAAACCTGATTCTGATTCTGATTCTAAATTGTATCATGAATTTAAGATAAGATAAGATAAGATAAGCCTTTATTAGTCCCACAACGGGGAAATTCCAGGATTGCAACAGCACAGGGATAGCAACACTCAGAGCAACAATCAGAAGGCAAGAAAAAAAAAAAAAACAAGCAAGCAAGAGCAGCTAATAAACATATGTACGTATTACTATAAAATATATATATATACACACACACACAGACACACAGTGCAGAGCATTGTAGCTGGATGGAATGAATATATGAACACACAGTGCAGAGCATTGTAGCTAGATGGAATAAATATGTAAATATATAAACACACACAGTGCGGAGCAATGTAGCTAGATGGAATAACATGTAGATATATAAATATATAAACACCCACAGTACGGAGCATTGCAGCTAGACGGAACAAATATGCAAATATATAAACACACACAGTGCAGAGCATTGCCGCTAGATGGAATGAAACAGCATAACCGTCTACCCAGCTATCCTGCATGGTATGATTATGTGCCCATACACACTCTCACCCTCCATAGCGACCGGCATGCTCCTAGTTGTATGCCGGAGAGGACCACTGTGTAAGTCTATTGCATCTTCTGCATTCAAAAAACTATTAGTTTGTTACGTCTTTTTTGCTATCTCTGCGAGCAGCCCTGCTTAGGTTGTACAGTCTGACAGCCGTTGGTAGGAAGGACCTACGAAACCTCTCGGTTGTGCACCTGGGATGATGTAGTCTGCTGCTAAATGAGCTCCTCAGTGCATTCAGTATGTCCTGCATAGGGTGGAACTCGGACTCCAGCAGAGATGACAGTTTAGCCACCGTCCTTCTCTCTCCTATCTCCTCCATCGGATCAAGGCGCTGCCCCAGGACAGAGCTAGCTTTCTTAATCAGTTTGTTCAGTCTCTTCCTATCGGCTGCAGTAATGCCACTGCCCCAGCAGACCACTCCAAAAGTGATGGCTGATGCCACCACCGTGTCATAGAATGACTTCAGCAGCGCCCCTTGTACACCAAAAGACCTGAGTCTCCTCAGCAGGAACAGCCTGCGCTGTCCCTTCTTGTAGAGTGCATCAGTATTGTGTGACCAGTCTAGTTTATTGTTCAGATGAATACCCAGGTACTTATAGGATGTCACCATCTCGATGTCTGTTCCCTGTATATTTACTGGTACTGTGAGGGGCTGCCCATGCCTGCGGCAGTCCACCACCAGCTCCTTAGTTTTCCTCGCGTTGATCTGGAGGCAGTTCCGATGGCACCAGTCCACGAAGTCCTGGATAAGCCCTCTGTACTCAGCTTCATCTCCATTGGAGATGAGGCCAACGATCGTAGAGTCATCAGAGAACTTCTGTAGATGGCAGTGTGTTGTGTTGTGTGAGAAGTCCGCAGTATAAAGAGTGAACAGGAAGGGAGCCAGCACCGTTCCCTGGGGGGCCCCCGTGCTACTGATGATCGTGTCGGACACACAGTCCCGGGTTCTCACAAACTGAGGCCGGTTCGTGAGGTAGTCCAGGATCCATGATGACAGGTGCTGGTCCACCCCTGCGCGCAGCAGCTTGTCCTTCAGGATCATCGGTTGGATGGTGTTGAAAGCACTGGAGAAGTCAAAGAACATGATCCTCACCATATTCCCGGGCTTCTCCAGGTGGGACAGAGAACGGTGAAGGAGGAAGATCACCGCATCCTCCACCCCAATGCCATGCTGGTAGGCGAACTGGAGTGGATCCATCGCTGGTTCCACCAGGGGGCGGAGGTGAGCAAGGAGCAGTCTCTCCAGGGTCTTCATCAAGTGGGACGTCAAGGCCACCGGTCTGTAGCTGTTCAGGTCTTTGGGGTGGGAAGTTTTTGGTACAGGTACCACACAAGATGTTTTCCACAGCTGTGGTACCCTCCCCAGTTTCAGGCTCATGTTGAAGATATACGTCACAATCCCACACAGCTGGTCTGCACAGGACTTGAGGAGCTTTGCGCTGATGCCGTCCGGTCCCGGCGCCTTCCTCGCCTTGATCTTCCTCAGCTCCGTCCTCACCTGGGTCCGGGTCAGGGTCAGGATGGGGGGCTGTGTGTTGGGAGTGGGGGGGTGTTGGTAGAGTGGGGAGTGGGCAGCAGGACTTGATTTCTTTAGAGGCAGCAGTGGTTGTTGTGCAGTCAGGGGGGAGGGCGGTTGGTCAAATCTATTGAAAAACAGATTCAGGTTGTTCGCCCACTCCCTGCCCCCTGTGGCCTGGGGGGAGGTATTCTGGAGCCCCGAGATGGTTTTGAGGTTTCTCCAGACCCCGCTGATGTCGCTCTGTTGCAGCTTGTCCTCCATCTTCTTCCTGAAGCTGTCCTTGCCTTCTCTGATCTTTCTCCTCAGCTCCCTCTGTACGGACTTCAGCATCTCCCTGTTCCCTGACCTGAAGATCCTCTTCTTCTCTCTCAGAAGTGTTTTAATCTCAGGGTTGATCCAGGGTTTGTTGTTTGAGTGACGCCGTATGGTCTTGGTGGGAACGGATTTGGAGACTTTTCTCCATATACAGTCGTGTGAAAAAATTAGGACACCCTGTATAAGCCTGTGTGGGTTTTTTTTAAACATATTTGGACATATGGATATTTAATATCGGTGTTTAAAATACTGGGAGATTCTTTTTTTTTTTTTTTTTTGTTACTTATTTGTACCCGTAGGTAGACATGGTTTGCAGTCTGGTGACAAGCCACTGGCTGCTGGTCGCTGCGTGCGCGAGCGCCCTAAACCTACATGTTTTTGGTATGCGGGAGGAAACCGGAGAAATCCCGGAGTAAACCCGCGCAACACGGGGAGAACATGCAAACTCCACACAGCTCACTGTTGGTCGGGGGCTGGGATCGAACCCACGATCTGATGATCCCCGCGATCCCCCGGCCGAGGGTAAAACTGTGCTGTTACAGTGCTAAACCACTGCGCCACCGTGCAGCCCATGTACGTGTACAGCCCATGTACAGCCTCATGTAATACAACTAAACAATTAAAAATGAATTAAAGACCTTTTTCAAATTTTCTATAAAATATAATTCTAAACAAATAGCGAGGAAAAAGTTAGGACACCCCCATCTTTTTTAGGACACCCCCAGATTCATTCCCACTTACAATGGCTAAAATAAATGTTAAAAAAAGCAAATAAAAACAAAAGCAAGGTTAGACATAGATATGTGAACATTTCTTAATAAAGAACTGAATATTTAATGGGGTGTCCTTATTTTTTCACAACTGTACATTTCAAATTTTGCTTGTAAACTGTCACATTTTATTCATAGCTTTGCAGTGTTTCTTTTGAAACTTTGTTATTTTTCATCACAAATTTGCAACCTTTTATGGTAAATCTTCAGCTTTTCCCCCATAAATTTGTAAGATTTTTTTTATGATATTCTTGTCACTTTTTACATATAAATATGTTTGGTTGTTTTGAGTCTTTGTCAAACTCACAAGGAGCCAGTGACTATGGGCAAAAGAACCACATGTGGCTCTGGAGCTGCAGGTTGCAGACCCCTGGTTTAGGGGCTAATTACTTTTTCACATAGGAAAGGTACACTACCGTTCAAAAGTTTGGGGTCACTTAGAAATTTCCTTATTTTTGAAAGAAAAGCACTTTTTTTTCAATGAAGATAACTTTAAACTAATCAGAAATACACTCTATACATTGCTAATGTGGTAAATGACTATTCTAGCTGCAGATGTCTGGTTTTTGGTGCAATATCTACATAGGTGTATAGAGGCCCATTTCCAGCAGCTATCACTCCAGTGTTCTAATGGTACAATGTGTTTGCTCATTTCGTCAGAAGGCTAATGGATGATTAGAAAACCCTTGTGCAATCATGTTAGGTCTGCAATGCTGCAATTGCTGCAAATGGAGGATTCTTTGACGAAAGCAAAGTTTGAAGGAAAAAATTATTATTTCAAATCCAAATCATTATTTCTAACCTTGTCAATGTCTTGACTATATTTTCTATACATTTTACAACTCATGGTGGTAAATAAGTGACTTTTCATGGAAAACACAAAATAATTGTCTGGGTGACCCCAAACTTTTGAACGGTAGTGTAGGTTTGGATAGCTTTATTCCTTTTTTCCTTTAGTAAAAAATTAAATAAACATTTAATAAATACTGTATTTTATTATCTTTGCTATTAAAATGTGTTTGATGAGCTGAAACATTTACATAAGTGTGACAAATAAGCAAAAACGGGAAGGGGCAAATACTTTTTCACAGCACTGTATATATATAAATTTGTTATTTTTTATTGTAAATGTTGTAAACAGCCCGCAAACAGAATCTGACAGCCGGAAGTGACGCGTGAGCTGTCACAGCGCCCGCAATGATCAAAACAAAACAAAAAGGAAATACAGAAACTAATCATAAACTAATCAAAACCAGGAACCAAATACAACAAACAGGGTGAACAGAAGAAATAAACAATCAGAAAAAGACAAAACTAGGCATGGCCCCCACCTGTGCACCAGATCATGACAGAGCCCCCTCCTCAAGGGGTGGAACCCAGACACCCCAGGGTAACAGAAGACCCCCCCCCCCCAACAAGAAAAACAACCCACCCCGGGGGGGGGGGCAGGCACAGAGGGACCGCAACAAAATAAATAATAATACCAGAGCAGAATAAACAGAAATGACCAGTAAAGAAATAACTATTAAATAGGTAAGAAACCAGAGAATACAGACAAAGATAACACAATCCCCCCAAACATAATTAATACCATAACCCCAAAATAACACTATAAATAAACAGGACAATAACGACACGACTATGAATCACACAACCACAAAACGAAACACTCATGACCCACAACACAAAATGGCAGGTGGCGAAGACCCAAGGGCCACAGGAGAGAGACCGAGGCAGCTCAGGCGGCCTGCCTCAGTCCCAAGACCACCGGAGCGTATGTTCCAGAGCATCCGGTGGCCGCCCAGAGTTCATCAGCCACCAACATGGATCGCCTGGCCCTTCAGGTGGCTGCCCACAGTCCCTAAGCCACCCAAACAAGGACCCCATCTGTCAGGCGGCCTCCCAGCATCCCTGAGCCTGCAGGCCGCTAACACATTCCCCCCTGGGGGCAGCAGCCGGACCCAGTGCCCCTCACGGACCATGGGAGCCAGTGTCCTCTTGAAATGGGTGGCCGACCGGCGGGAATCTCCAGTGGCGCCCACTAACACTTGACGAACCCCGGTGAAGGACCCATGGCAACCTCAGGCACAGCACCACTTGCGGCAGCCCCGAGGTGGAGGTGAAGACCTGGGAGGGGGACACAGAGGGCTGGGAAAAAAAAGCCTTGATTTGGGAGACATGAAAGGAAGGACAAATGTGGAGGGAGGGGGGGAGAGCAAGGCGCACAGCCACAGGATTGATTATACGGTCTATGGAGAAAGGTCCAATAAACCGTTGAGACAATTTCTTCGACTCAGCCTTGAGGTTAATGTGCTTGGTAGAAAGCCAAACCTGCTGACTCACCTGATAGGAAGGGGCTGGTGTCCTATGGCAATTGGCTGTCGTGGTGTTGTGCTCTGCCATGCGGCGAAGTGCAGCCCGGGTTGCCCTCCACAGCCGACGACAGTGCTGCAGGTGAGCTCGAACAGACGGTACAGCGATGTCCCCCATCATCATCATCATAGCAGTCTGTCGCGGGCGACAATGACTGTTTCATTTAGGTCTGATCAGATTCCTCTATGCAGCTCTGTCCCCCGCCCTCTGCTGCCCCCTCCTCTTCGGGAAACAGCAGGGAGTTGTATCCCAGGGAGGCCTCAAATGGGGACATGCTGATAGTCGAGGACACGGTGGTGTTGTGGACATACTCGATCCAGGGGAGATGGGCACTCCAAGATGCTGGGTTCACAGTGGCGACGCACCGCAGCTCCTGATTAGCACGCTCGCACTGCCCATTGCTCTGTGGGCGGTAACCAGAAGACAGACTCACCGTGGCTCCTAGGGCGTTGCAGAATGATCTCTACACCCGGGACACAAACTGAGGACCCCGATCAGAGACGATGTCCATGGGGATGCCGTGCAACCTCATGACGTGCTGAACGAGCAGATCGGCCATTTCCCTAGCCGTAGGCAGCCCCTGTAGGGGGACAAAGTGGGTGGCCTTAGAGAATCTGTCCACGATCGTGAGGATGACGGTGCAATGGTTAGACGGTGGGAGACCGATGATGAAATCCAAGGTGACGTGGGACCAGGGTCTGCCAGGAATAGGAAGAGGGTGGAGCAAACCAGCCCGAGAAGAAGAAGATGTCTTACTGGTGGTGTACTTCGGACAGGTGTGGATGTACTCAGTGACATCTCTCCGGAGCGAAGGCCACCACAACGTCCTCTGGAGGAGTTCCACCGTGCGAGCCCTCCGCGGATGGCACAAGAGTCTGGAGGAGTGACCCCAATAAACAACCTCACCCCAGACGGAAGAAGGGACGAACAACCTCCCCGCTGGACCCCCGCCTGGGTCCGGTTCAGCCTCCTGCGCTTTCAAGACCTTTTCCTTGATACCCCACGAGAAGGCGCCCACGACGCAGGATGAGGGGATGATGGGATGCTGTGACACCTCCACAGCATCCAAGGAGAACTGCCTGGACAGTGCATCCAGCTTAGTATTCTTGGCCCCGGGGCGGTAGGTGATAGTGAAATTCAAACGTCCAAAAAACAGGGTCCAGCGAGCCTGACGAGCATTCAGGCGTCTGGCCGTCCTCAGGTATTCCAAATTTTTATGGTCCGTCTAGACGATGAATGGCTGGGCGGCCCCCTCCAACCAGTGACACCACTCCTCCAGGGCGAGCTTGACCGCCAGGAGCTCCCTGTCACCGATGTCATAGTTACACTCTGCCGAGGACAGACGGTGGGAGAAGACCGCACAGGGGCGGATCTCACCATCGACCGGAGAGCGCTGGGACAGCACGGCTCCAACCCCAGAGTCCGAGGCATCCACCTCCACCAGGCATTGAAGGGCGGGATCCACCTGTGTCAGAATAGGAGAAGATGAGAACTGAGATTTTAATGTGGAGAACGCCGCTTCAGCTTGTTTTGACCAATGAAAGGCCACTTTGGGGGAAGTGAGGCGGGTCAAAGGAAGAGCAGTGATGCTGTAGTTTTGGATAAAGCAGCGGTAGAAATTGGTGAACCCCAGGAACTGTTGGAGCTGCTTTCTGGAGGTAGGGGGGGGGGGCAATCTACCACCGCTCTTACCTTGTCGGGGTCAGGGATGATCTGATTATGAGAGATGACGAAGGCAAGAAACGACGTTTGGGGACGTGAAACTCGCACTTCTCGGCCTTCAGATAAGGTTTGTTTTCCAGAAGCTGCTGCAGAACCCGCCTCACGTGTACCCGATGCTCGTCTAAGGACTGCGAGAAGATCAGGGTGTCATCCAGGTACACGAAGATGAACGAGCCCAGGAAATCCCTCAAAACGTCATTAATCAAGTGCTGGAAGACGGCAGGGGCGTTGGTCAGCCCCAACGGCATCACCAAGTACTTGAAATGCCCACTAGGGGTCCGAAAGCCAGTCTTCCACTCATCACCCTCCCTGATCCGCACCGGATGATAAGCGTTGCGAAGGTCCAATTTGGTAAACCAGGAGGGTCCCCGGAGAGAATTGAACGCCGTGTCCATCAGGGGGAGAGTATACTTGTCCTTGATGGTGATGTTATTCAGGGCACGGAAGTCGATTCATGGTCTGAGGGAGCCGTCCTTCTTTCCAACAAAAAAAAATTCTGCCCCCACCGCTGAAGACGAAGGACAGATGATGCCGGAGTTAAGCGATTCCTTAATGTAAGACTCCATCGCCTCCCGCTCTGGAGCTGACAAGCTGTAGAGACGGCTCGACGGCAGCGGGGCTCCAGCCCGAAGATTGATGGTGCAGTCATATGGGCGGTGGGGGAGAAGAGACAGTGCTTTGGACTTACTGAATGCGGCCCCTAAGTCGTGATACTCCGGGGGAACCCTGGACAGATCAGGAGGAGGAGTGGCAGGAGAAGACAGGGGCATGGACGGTGAGCAGGCAGCAGACTGCAGACAGGCACTCAAACAGAAAGAGCTCCACGAAACCATGCTCCCATTGCGCCAGTCGATCGTGGGATTGTGAAGCTGAAGCCAGGGATAGCCCAGGATAACCGGAGAGGAGGAAACCGGCAACACAAACAGCCTGAGCTCCTCCCAATGGTTCCCAGATACGATGACTGACACTGGGGTGGTCTGCTTGGATACTACTGCCATGGGAGCTTTGGACAGGGCAATAAGTTGGAGGGGGGTCTTCAAGGGATGACATGGGAGTCCCAATCGGGTTGCCAGTTCCCCCGAGATGAAACTCTGCTCAGCCCCTGAATCAATCAAGGCCTGAGTGACAATTTCCCTGTGATTGTGTATGAACCTAATGGGCAGAAGAAATTTTGTGAGGGGATTTAACTGAGGAGAGTTCGTGAGTCCCCCTACTGCGACGCACGGACTCCCTCTTTTGGCCGAATGGGACAGGACGCAACCTCATGCTCCTCACTGCCACAGTAGAGACATAACCCTAACTCCCAGCAGCGCTGTTTCTCCGCTAAAGAAAGCTTGGATGACCCTACAGCCATAGGTTCTGGCGCATCCGAGGAATCTAGGGAAGGCAGGGCCAACAGAGGGGGCTGTAAGGAGCAATGAAACTGGGAACCACAGCGACCGGAAGTCCTGCGCTCGGCCGCCTGCTCCCTCAGCCTGTTATCGAGGCTATTAGCTAAGGAGATAAGCTCGGTTAACCTATGTGGTCTTTCTAAGCGGACCAGCTCATCCCGCAAGCAAGGGCTAAGGCTCTTGACAAAAATATCGCACAACGAGGCGTCCTCCCACCCTACCTCTGTAGCCACCACCTGGAAATCTACGGCATAGTTCGCTATGGACCTGCTACCCTGTTTTAAATTCAATAGCCGGGTGGTAAGTACACTGTCACGGTCCGAATGATCGAACACCTCGTTAAATTCACTGATGAATTGACTATAAGTTAGATTAGCATAGCTTGCCCTAGCCATCACAGCATAAGCCCAGGCTAACGCTCGCCCTTCCAATAGGTTAGCTATGTAGCCGATGTGACTGTGATCTGTGGGGAAATCCCCGGGCACACGCTGGAACACTATCTCACATTGAAGCAGGAAACCCTTAGCCTCTTCTAGCTTACCGCTAAAGCGAGTGGGAGTGGGAACAGGTGTTAACCGGGAAGCGAAAACCTGGCTAGGTGGTGAGCTAGCGGGAGCAGAAGTGCTACTTGGGGCCGGTGGAGGAGACTGTGAACCTGTCAAACAATCCAGTCTACCATTAATTTGAACCAGCTGGGAAAGAATAACCTGTTGCTGGTAAGCTAATTGATCTACCCAAGCTTCCAAGTTGCTAACTCGGCGCACTAGCGCACTGTCTACTGGGTCATTTTGGCGGACCCGTACTGACATGATTAATAGACCCAGTAAACAGACACAGACTCTAGGATAGATTCAATTATCTTTTATTGTGTTAACTGGTGTGTGCATGCGTGCATGTGTTTGTGTGTGAATCAGTGATGACGTGGCAGCTGGGGGTGAGCAGAGCGCCGTGCAACCTGGCAGCCCTATGGACAGAGCAGAGACAGCAGACGTTAGTAATGCCCAGGTGGAAACGTGCGAGAATGACAGGGGCTTACTGTTTGCTGGGATGGTGTCGTGCTCAGGTTGGCCCGTAGGCTCCAGCCAGGAGGACAGCACCTGTCGTAATAGTACAGCTGAGAACGGAGATGGTGCTCAGTCCACCGCCAAGGAGGAAGGATTCCGCCGCCACGGAACTCCGCCTGTGCACAGGGGATGAGCGAGGAAAAGGTGAGTAGCAGGATGGCTTACTTGGTTGAAGAGAGTTGCTCCTTCCAGGAGAATAGGAAGCGAGGGATGACTCCGGGAAAATGACGAGGGCTGAGAAATCTCTGGAGATAGGCGAAGACGAGAGTAGTCTCAGTGAGCCAAAGAGATCAGACGGCTTCGCGCTGATCTGAGGGCAGAGTGGGTTAAATAGCCTGACAGTGTTGGAGAACAGGTATGCGCGCAGCTGCGGATCATAATCAGCTGAAGCGAGCCATCACAGCAACAAACTGAAAATCTGTTCCCCACCCCTCCCCTTCAGAATGCAAGTGACTCTCCGTGGAGGCCGTCAGGTGTCAAAACTTTTGCAATTGCCAAGATGATGTATCCTTGAGACTCTACCGATATGTCAAGTGGTAAGAGAGAAATTTAGAAAATGTAATGTACAAAACTATCACAGACAATGCCAGTCAATAAATGTTCAGCAGTTGAGTCGTGTTATTGTAAACGCTAGCTAACTGTTTTTTATACAAATACAAGTTAATTAGCAAAGTAACATTAGGAACTATTTCATGATGATATAAGGCTGGCAGGATACATTTTTTTTCTCCATTTACAGGTAACAGACAACATAATACTACAGTTTTGCTGCATTATGTGTTTTCAAAAACAACTTTTAAACATATATTTTAAGTCATAATAATGTTCTTTTCAACTAGTGTCTTGATTTCGGTTGACATAGATGTTTTGTGTTGAAGTAATGGGTTATTTCTCATATTTGCATCTCAAATTGAAACATTACACAACGGGTAATGTTTATGTAGCGATTGCAACGTATGAGCATATTGTTAAACTACAGCCATCGTGATCAACAAAATGACATTTTATAATGCTAAATGTTTCTTTATTTGTGAAAAAATATGTTACAATTTGCATTAATTTTGGTAGGGTACATTACCTGTCCAGGAGAAAGCAGGTGACTTTGGCATCAGTTTTAAACATTTTGTGTCATCAATGCCCCTTCGGGGGAGAGAACTGAGACCCACGCGCCAACTGTGAGTTTGGGAAAATTATTACAGAAATAAATGCAGGTTAATAATTACAAATTGAAATGAAACAAAACTGAAGCCTAAACAGAAAAGTTGAAAGCAGTACAGAAACTCACAAGCACAAAATACAACAAATGTATATAAATACGAAGAAAAAGCCACGAGACTGAGTCTGGCAGAGCTACCAGAACTCAGGTCGTGACAGTTTGTCCCTTATCAGCTGTTTCCATCGGGTAAAGGCAACACTGATGTTTACACCAGTCTTCTGTCTTTGCCTGTCCCAGCGTCTTGTCCTCTCATCATGTATTCTTTTTTCTTTGATGAAGACGATTCACACTCGTTTTTCTCTTCTTTGCAAGAATAAATATGATCTGCCATTTTTAGAAGTGCAACCCAAGAAAGTCCAACTCCTAACAAAAATGTTTATATTATAACCCCTCCTCTTCCATGTGTTTCTTCTTTGTATCCAGTTTTATGTCAGCCAGCGGTCAACTAACGCTACAGTACCACCAAATTCTAAAGGCCAGTTCGTCATTACAACATAAACAGTTTTTTCTACAGCCAGCTTCTGAGCTACTGTAGAAACATGGCGGTGAAAAATGACGGCCTCCATAACGTCGCAGGTCCAGCGCCATGTAGATATAAACTACTTATTCTAAGGTTACAAAAATCAAACAGCTTTTTAAAAAAAAGACTATGCACTATTAAAAACATGTTTATACATGATTATCTTAATTTTTGTTGTTCTTGGACTTCAGTTCAGCATTCAACACAATCATTGCCCAGCACCTAATATAAAAACTCGGACACTTGGGACTCAAAACCTCTCTCTGTAACTGGGTGCTGGACTTTCTCACAGGGAGGCCACAGAATGTGCAGGTTGGCAGCAACACCTCCAAGACAATCACAGTGAGCACGGGGGCCCCACAAGGGTGCGTGCTCAGCCCTCTGCTCTTAACCCTGCTGACCCATGACTGCGTACCAGCCTACAACACCAACCACATCATCAAGTTTGCAGACGACACGACGGTGGTGGGCCTCATCACCAACAATCAAGAGGCCAAATACAGAAATGAGGTGAGCCTACTGGTCCAGTGGTTTAAAGACAATAATCTCTTCCTCAACATGGGAAAAACCAAGGAAATTGTGGTCGACTTCAGGAGAGGACACACACAGCATCCCCCTCTGATCATTGATGGAGCAGCTGTTGAGAGAGTGAGTAACACGAAGTATGCATATCAACACTCTCCTGGTCCAACAACACCACATCACTGGCCAAGAAGGCTCAAACTCACCTCTATTTCCTCCACAAACTGAGGAGAGAACAAGTCTCACCCCCAACATGTGCTCATTCTACCGGGGCACTATTGAGAGCATCCTCACCAGCTACATCACTGTGTGGTACAGAAGCTGCACCACCTCCTGCCGGAAGACACTATAACACACAGTGAAAGCAGCCAGCAAGATCATCAGTGCCCCTCTGCCCGCCTCACCCACAGAGCCATTAACATTGCAGGTGACACCTCCCACCCCTCAAACTCCCACTTCAGCCCCCTGCTCTCGAGGAAAAGGTCCCCCTGGCCCGCTCCACAAGACTGCTAAACAGCTTTGTGCACAAGGCCATCAGGACCCTGAACTCTTCCCTCTGCCCCTCCCCCCCGGACCATAATGCACTCACCCGCACTATAACTACCTCAGCTGTTGGCACAGAAAGACTTGGCACACTAGCAGTAATACATCTGCTGCTGTATGTCTCTGCACCTTACTGCAACCATTTGCACAAATGCTATACCTGCTGCTGTCTGTTATTGTAATATTGATCGTGTGCAGTCCAATCTGTCACTGTCTGCACCTACACTACCACAGTGAACTTGCATTTATGGGTATTATGACTCTACTTTTTTCTGTACATAGGATTGGTGGGTTTTATCTTTAATATCTTATTTAGCACTATGGGTAGCATTACTGTCCAGAGACTGCTGTTGTTGTTTTTCCAGCCTTATTCCTTCTTTTCTTACACAGTGCATCCGGAAAGTATTCACTTTTTCCACATTTTGCACTATGTGCTTAGGGGTCATTGTCCTGCTGAAAGATGAACTGTCGCCCCAGTCTGAGGTCAAGATTGCTCTGGAGCAGGTTTCCATCCAGGATGTCTCTGTACATTGCTGCATTCATCTTTCCCTCTGTCCTGACTAGTCTCCTAGTTACTGCTGCTGTAAAACATCCCCACAACATGATGCTGCCACCACCATGCTTCACTGTAAGAGATGGTATTGGCCTGGTGATGAGTGGTGCCTGGTTTCCTCCAAACATGATGCCTGGCATGCACACCAAAGAGTTCAATCTTTGTCTCATCAGACCAGAGAATTTTGTTTCTCATGGTATGAGAGTTCTTCAGGTGCCTTTTGGCAAACTCCAGGTGGGCTGCCATGTGCCTTTTACTAAGGAGTGGCTTCCGTCTGGCCACTCTACCATACAGGCCTGGTTGGTGGATTGCGGCAAAAATGGTTGTCTTTCTGGAATGTTCTTCTCTTCCCACAGAGGAATGCTGGAGCTCTGACAGAGTGACCATCGGGTTCTTGGTCACCTCCCTGAATAAGGTCTTTCTCCCCCAATCACTCAGTTTAGATGGCCGGCCAGCTCTTGGAAGAGTCCTGGTGGTTCTGAACTTCTTCCATTTACGGATGTTGGAGGCCACTGTGCTCATTGGGACCTTCAAAGCAGCAGAAATTTTTCTGTACCCTTCCTCAAATTTGTGCCTCGAGACAATCCTGTCTCGGAGGTCTACAGACAATTCCTTTGACTTCATGCTTGGTTTGTGCTCTGACATGCACTGTCAACTGTGGGACCTTATATAGACAGGTGTGTGCCTTTCCAAATCTTGTCCAATCAACTGAATTTGCTGCAGGTGGACTCCAATTAAGCTGCTGAAACATCTCAAGGATGATCAGTGGAAACAGGATGAACCTGAGCTCAATTTTGAGCTTCATGACAAAGGCTATGAATACTTATGTACATTTGATTTCTTGGTTTTCTGTTTTTAATAAATGGGCAAACATCTCAACAAAACCTTTCACATTGTCTTTATGGGGTATTGTGTGTAGACAAAAAATGAATTTAATCCATTTTGGAATAAGACTGTAACATTAAAATGTGGAAAAAGTGAAGCACTGTGAATACTTTCCGGATGCACTGTACATTGTGCACACCACTAAGAGAGAGAGAGAAACTGTATTTCTATTCTCTTGTATGTCCTGTATGCATATAGTAGTGACAAATAAAAATCTTTGAATCTTGAATTTTTGATAAAAGGTCATCCAAAATTTTACACAGTGTACCTTAAATGTTTCAAAAAGTTAACATGAAAAGTGTAACTGTAGCAGTGTAGCGGGTTGAATTCAACCCCCCCACAACACAGAGACAGAACACAGAGACAGTCAGCTCGCACTCCTTGGTTTTTCCCGCTGCACTACTGAGATGCTGAAAAAACCGACGCTGAAAAAACCACGCTGCCAGCGAACACAGCAGCCTGACGCAAACGAGCCGCTCTCCCTTCGGCTTCAGGGAGACCTCGACGCAGAGCCAACACAGGCGAGCCATTCTCCGGACATCACCCACGACCGGGAAAACTGCAGAAAACGTCATGGCGCGACCCTCGCCTGAGATCGGGACGTCCACGCTGGACCAGCCGAGGGACACGGAACGTTTCCTCCCTCTCACCGCTACCCCTCCCTCTCAGCGATCCTACTCATCCACCCGAGCCTGAGGAACAAAGATCGTCTATTCCCTCCCACCACTCCAACGCATCTGCACGAGCCTGAGGGACAAAAGATCGTCTATTTCCTCTCACCGCTCCAACGCACCATGGCCAATCTGCAGCCACAGCTCAACCTGGATTTTATCGGCGCCGTCTGCTCCGATCTTCACCAAGATTCTGCACCCTGACTCGTCACTCCCAGCAGCCCACCCAAGCACGGAACCCCCGCGCGCGCACCGGGGAGTTACGAGGACGGCACACCACGCACGGGGCAATAATGGCTTCACTGACCGCCTTTCTTCTGCTGCACACTGGCCCTTTCAGGCTTGCTTGTACACCTGAGGCCCGCAGCTTGTTCACTGGATTTTATGGTCTTAGCCACGGCACACAAGGGGAATTCAGCCGTCAGCTGTTCCCGGCGGGCTTTGGGGTTGCTCCTGCACCTAATGCTAACACGCCAGTCCCTCTGCTTTTGTTTCTTTTTTTTTTTTTTTTTTTTCCTTACAGCCGCTCCTGCTTTTCTTCATGGCCATGGGAGGAGTCAGAGACAAATTTTTCTTCTTCTGATCTCCGCATGTTCAGACGGGACATCACGGAGCAGCAAACACTTTTGGCACGACTCGAACGGTTTTCCCGCGCCCGGTCAGCATTTGCTACCCCCCCCCCCCCACCTCCTGCACAGAGCTTTTCCCTGCTCGCTGCCCAAACTGCAACATCGAGGTCACGGTCCCCTACCGTGCCCTCTGGGGGGGGAGCAGTGTAGCGGGTTGAATTCAACCCCCCCACAACACAGAGACAGAACACAGAGACAGTCAGCTCGCACTCCTTGGTTTTTCCCGCTGCACTACTGAGATGTAATGTGCCATGCATGGATTGTGATGAAATGCGCCATTCATGTATCGTGATGCAATGTGCCGTTCATGTATTGTGATGTAATGTGCCATTCATTTATAGTGTTCATGCGTCCTGTCCTTACTGTGACCTAGAGGCTGAGATCAATGTGTAGACGTGCCTTGTAACCTCTTTGTCCTGCAAGCCGGAGCAGAGGCTGCATCTGCCTATTGTTATGTAGGTCTTACAAATGCAAATGTCTCATGCCTGTTCTGCAGTCCCTTTGATCAGACCAACTGCTGTGAATCTGCTTTGATGTATTGTTTGAGTTTGGTATAAATACTGCACAGGTTCTGTAACACATCCTCTTCATTCCCTGACTGAGAGAGGAGCTGTAGGACTTGATATGGAATAAACCAATACTGAAAAATCATTCAGTCTCTTCATTTCGAGTTTCCTACAGCAGTAGATTTGCTGCTATGACACAGACTCCAGAGCAGAGATGGGCAAGTGGTGACCCATGGATCACATGCAGCCACCAACCTGATTAACTGTGGCCCACCAGTCCATTTCCAAAAATCTATTTATTTATTTATGTCACATTTGACTATATTTGGAATTGCATTCATAAATGCAGTTACAGAGTCTGCCAGCAGAGGGAGCGCAAATCAAAACCTAGGTCTCGCTTTGTGTGAGTGGTGGAGCCAGAGTGAGGGAGCCACAGAGATATAGAGTGAGGTATGTGCATGGGAGTACATGTTGTAAGGTATGTTTTGCATGATGAGACCACATTAATAGGCTGTAAACAGCAGCAAATGTACAGAGTAGACTGCTTTTAAACAAGAATAAATGCCACAGCTGAGGAGCTGTAGCATTTATTCTTGTTTGGCAGGTGAAGCCTCAGGGCGCTCAGTGGCTTTCCTTCTAATTGTGCCGAAAAAGATTCAAAACTTTGAGGCTTCTTTCTAAAGTGCGCAACTGAAGCACTGACACTGTTTCAACCCCATGTCAGAAATAAAAGTTCAGAGACTGTGGTCATTTTAATCTTATTTTTTGTTCATTTATATCAGTGGCTCTTTAAAGTTTTTTTAGTCCCCATTTTGGGGAGCCAAACGATTACCATGCCCACCTACACACAGATATTTCTCTGCCCCTCCACACCCACGAGCAATCCCAAGAGCATGAATCCCAAGAAGCAAGAGCAAGCTAAGCCTCGTCATATTTCCTTTTCTTGGCTTTTTTTGTTAATTATCATCTGGAATTTTTCTTTGCTCGTCATTTTAATGGAGAGAGTTTTAAAAATTAGGTCATAATTTTTTCCATCCATCCATCCATCCATCCATCCATCTTCTACCACTTAATCCTTTTTGGGTAGGTTGGGGGTGGGGGGGGCTGGAGTCTATCCCAGCATCTTTGGGTAAGAGGGGCAGATATATTTTTTTAATAATTTTAATCCGAATATGATAAAACACTGAGTAGCTTTTATTTTCATTTTCATTTTCAGTTTTAATTGTGAAGCTTTTGACTTTGACGAAAATAATACCCCCCTCCCCCCCCCCCCACACAGAGGGTTTACATGTAAATCTGGCCCTCGGGAAGTGGAGAAAAATTTTATGGCCCTCACTACCACCACTTCAAGTATCTTGAATTTTAATAAACAAGACTTGCGTATAACAAACTTTCTGTCATGTGCAACAAGTAACTGAGTCCTTCAGTCCAAAAACCCAAAACATTTTGCTGTATCAAAATCACATTTACCTTTTATACAAAAATGTGCAGTTAATGATTCAGTGGTAATGAATGTCCACACATCACACGTGACAGCAGTCCTACCTGCTGTCTTCAGTGACTGCATGACTTTGGCTTTGGTCTTGTTGGAGACAGTGGGGATGGCTGTGTCAGGAACAGGTCAAGTAGACCCCTGACCATGTGAGCACCCCAAGTGGACCCTGAGGTACAATCTGTACATGTACAAGTACATTTTCAATCCAGTGATTTACAAACTGATTCATAATTTCCTAAAGCCTCATTCAGAACATTATAGTTCCACATACCTATTCTGTGGATTTTCATCTGGGAGCAGCAAGTGGTGACGAGCAGCAGCGGTGGAGAAGAAAAGTCAGAGCTAAAACCTTCTCTGGGTCAACTTAGTTGTCATCTTACACACACACACCCACACACCCACACCCACACACACACACACGTGCATGCATGCGCACGTGTGTGTGTGTGTGTGTGTGTGTGTGTGTGTGTGTGTGTGTGTATATATATTTTTTACACTTGTTGGTGACCAGGAAAAGCCTTTCCAACAACTTTACACAAAATATTACAATGTTGTACCTCAGCTCTACAGTGTGCGTCATAGCACGAAAGCCCTGGTTCTCGACAATGAAATACAGGTGTGAATCCTTGGCAATAGAAGCACCAATAGATTTTGTAATATGCTTTCCCCTTTCCAAGTTGTGTGGAAGTTGTGTGGAAGTTTTGACATTGCTTCCTCAATGGGCTTCTGGTCAGTAGCGGCACTGAGATATTGATGGCTTATTATCATCACTGCAGGGTTTCCTCTGGTAACATTTCTCGGTGGCGGGCCGCCACGCCACAAATTTTGCCGCCACGCCAAGGAGATATGAATTTATTAAGAAAAATACATGAAGCAATGACTTTCCGCAAGCACGCACACAAACAATGTGCGTGGCCGTCATCGACGTGGAGTTTAGAAGTGCCCCACCCACGCAAGTTTTCCAGTCGGTCAGCAGGCAGTGTCTCGCTACAGTAAGTGTGACTGTTCGACAGAAACACAAGTTTATTAAAGTACTTTAAACGTGGGAAAAAAAAATCAGAAGAGGTATGTAAGCACTGGAGCCATTTATCATGGTTTTAACTGGCTGGAAACAGGAGCAATAATGGAAGAGTCGCTTAGCTAAGAGATGTGGTTAGAATTCATATGCAGCCGGCTTCATAGGAAGGGAAAGGCAAGGCGGACTGATGAATTGCTGAGGATATATTTCACCAGCCACTACAATATTAACTTATGTTCTGTAGGAATTGCAGGAATGAAGAGACTGGCAATTTCTCTCTTTTCTCGCACGAGCAGGTGTGCCGTTTTTATTCTCCAGCAGCAGTGACAAAAAGCAACAGCTAAAAATGCTAGCTCTCTTTTCACTCTAAACTGAGGTCCTTCAGTGGCTGCCTAGAGAGGTGCCTGATGAGAAAGCCTGAGAGCACAACTATAACTGCCTAAGCAGATCATTCTGTACATGAACACATATTGTGGTGAATTATGTCTTTAGAGTCCGCTACAGTTCCCTATTATGTACCTGGCAGGTTAAGATGACCGAAATTCACGAAGTCAGTGCCTTTAATCCGTCAGCAGCCTTTAGACAAACTAGACGTGCCAACATTTGATTTCAAAATAAGGGAGATTTTTCCTGCTGTCTGGGTGGTGAGGAGATTTCTAAAAAAACAAAACAAAAACAAACTATAAATATAAAGAAATATTATAACAGAAATAACGGCATCCTTGGTCATTTAAGTTAATTTATTTCATTAAATACAATTTTATTAATATTTTTTCTTTGTAATCAGAGTTAAATTATTGTTCTGTTCTGACTGCAAAATTATGGTCAAAAATGTAAATTGTTATAAGGAAAAAGTAAAAGAAATGACCACAATCTGTTTCAAATTTATCTAAAAAAAACAGTAATTTTATTTTATAAAACAGACAAAAATTAGTCATAAAATAATCCACAAATTTATAATAAAGTTTCAAATGTACAAGAAAAGTCAATTTTACAAGAGGAAATTACAAATTTGAGGAACATGGTTTCAACTTTAGATAGATTTACAGAGAAAAGTAGAAAAGTATAAGAAAATTGTTATACATTTTGGAGAAAAACCTCAAACCTTCAAGACTGAAGTCATTGCTCAAGTTTTTAAGTGGGTGCTCTTTGTACCCTTAATTTAACTACAAATTTGTGGTTGTCTACTTTTAATTATTAATTTCAAAGCACTGCTTTTATATGAGTAGAATTTTTGGTTACTATACTCACCTGATCATATAATTTAAGTATGTATGAGTACATTACTATTACACTGGTCAACACCAAATGTATTGTCTAAGTTTTTTAGCTGATTTAGGACAGTTTTGATGTGCTGAATCCAAAAATCACATTGGTTTTGCTCTATCAGGTCAACTTTTTGAACTACGGCTACATGTTGTTTTATATGTTTTTGTTTACATGTACGGGTATTTTCGCTTTATATGATGCAGAACTCTTTTTTATTTCTTGAAATTCTCAGAATTTTGAACAATGATGATGTAACATTCAATTTACATGTACTTATCTTTAACAATGTCTACTATTCAATTTACAGTACACCTATACAACTGCTGTACAACTGTTTATACAGTAACTTAACATAAAAACCTGACCTGTCAGAGAGAAACGGATGTCATTTTCGGATTTAACGGTGCAAAATTGTCTTAAATCAGTTGAAAAAACACAGCTTACAAAAAAATTATTTTTGTTATGTTGTGTTATGAATGTTTCTTTCCCTTCCCTACTTTCTCAATGGAAAAAAAGAAACACTAGAATAAAAATACAAAAAATACACATATTTTTGTTATTTATGTAAACCATGACAAAAAAATCCTGCAGGGCAAAACATGACACTTGATATTTTCTAACCTGTTTGTCCAATCTTTTTTTCTCCCTTGGTAAACTTCATCAGTGTTTTATGTAGCACTGTAATGTTTCTAATGTCACTTTTTCGTGTGTCCAGGTTTTTTTGTCATAATTTTACAGATTTTTTTGTAAATCAGAGATATATTTTTTCTTGTAAATTTGCCTCCTTTTTGTATAAAAGTGCAATATTTCCCCCATGTTGTTTTCCCACTAAATTCACAGTTTCTCATCAAAATGTAGCATTTTTCTCAAATTTGCATTTTTTTGTCATGGAAAATAAGCCTTTTTTTCTGATTTTTTTTAAATATTTTTTTTGACTATCATCAAGTTGCTACTTTCTTCTTGTGAATTTATACTATTTTCTCCTAAATTTGCATGTGTTTTTCTGGTGAATTTGGTAAAGCTAAATTTGTTATTTACCTTTTGGGGATTGGGGTGGGGTGGGGGGGCAAATACTTGAATCCTAAATTTGAAAACTGAATGTCATTGTAAAAAATTGAATGTCTAAATACTGAATCCACAGTAAGTGTCATAAACTCTGTGCGGTATGGTAAAGCGCACGGAGAAGGAGAAGGATGGCAGGATTTAAGTGCAGGGTTTCACCATACACACATTTATTGACATGTACTGTTCACAAATAAGGACAAACAAGTAGGTTACAATATACAAAGAATGCGCTCAGGAGAGCGGGGGAGACTACGGAGAGTTCAACTTACTCGGGGGGAACACAAACTGGGCAACAGCCTAAGTGTAGCGGTTATGCTACGAGAAGAAATGCCACCAGAAGTGTAGCAGAATCACTGCAAGAGGAAACGCTTCTGGTCCAGCGTAGCAGCAACCGTACAGAGAAACGTAACAGTTTACTCATGAGTAGGAACAGTCCAGAAAGTCCAATCCTCTCCGCCAGCAAAATCCAAGTGTCCTTCCCAATGTGACAGTCACACCATGGAGAATGAGAGTGACTCGTACAATGACCCAGTGGTGTTTGTCTAGCCAAGAGCTGCTTAAATACAAACGCCGCTGGCCACACAAATTGGGCACACCTGACCGAGGCGTGGGAAAGATAATTACCAGGGCTGGGAAGAGCTGGTGGAATAAAGGAGAACAAGAGGGCGTGGTTGGACCGACAGACTGTCAGAAGCGTGGGAAAAAGATCACAGAAGCTGACTAACAGCTGCCGGTCAGGCAGTGGCTATGGTAATAGGATAGGTACAGAAATACACAAAATGCACATAAACAGTGAAACCAAACCCACAGAGAGATCGAGCCCGAGCCGGGGAAAGCCGAGCAGGCTCGGCTCGTGACAGGGCCCCCCCCTTTAAGGGATGGCTTCCCAGACACCCCAGGAAACATCAAGAACCCCCCCCCCCCCCAAAAAAAAAAGTTGCAGCAACAACAAACAACACGAACCCAGGTGGGCAGTAGGGGGAACAGGAAGGAGGGAACACAATGCCCCGCCCAGGGCCCACGATAACCCCCCCCCCCAAGTCCACGGGCATTGGGGTTCAGGAGGCCAGCCAGAGCCCAGGCCCAGCAGAAGGTCCAGTGAACCGAATCCAGAGGCCTGCCGGAAAACATAAGCCACCTGACCCAGGGAGTCAGTTCCTCTGGCAGCCAGCCCGTGTTGATTAGCCACCAGGACCGAAGCGGTGAAGCAGAAGGCGGCCTGCCCACCGGAAGGCTCACTGGTGGATAACACGACCGGAGGGGACCTCCACAGCAAAGGGCAGGGATAAGGGGACCACGGCGTCCTCAGGGTGGTCCGCAACTGCACCCATGGTGGACGCCGACCGGGCTGGCTCCGCTGCACCCGTGGTGGGCCCCAACTGGGCCAGCTCTGCTGCACCCGCGGTGGACCCCGACTGGGCCGACTCCGCTGCCCCCACGATGGCCTCCAACCGGGCCAGCTCCTCTGCACCCATGATGGACTCCAGCGGGAGCCTTGCTGCACCCACAATGGCCTCCGACTGAGGCTCAGCTGCACCCGCGGTGACCTTTGGCTGAGGCTCAGCTGCACCCACGGTAGACCCTGATTGGGCCAAAGCTGCACCCATGACGGTCCTGGTCTGGGATGTGGATGCACCCACAGTGACCTCCGGCTGAGGCTCAGCTGCCCCCGCGGTGACCTGGGGCTGAGGCTCAACTGCACCCGCGACGGTCCCGGTTTGGGACGTGGCTGCACCCATGATGGGCTCTGGTTGGAGCACCGTTGCACCAGCGGGGACCCCCATTGGGGGCCTCATTGCTCCCGCAGTGGCATTCCCAGTGAGGGAGGTGGTGCTCCTAATGCCACCTGGCACTGGATCCCTATCCTTGGCAGCCTCCAGCAAAGTCAGCTGCTCTCTGGCGACCCTGGCAGGGGGCTCTGACCCTGGAGGGAGAGAAAAAGAGACCGGGTCAGGGTCGCCGGCAGTGGCAGAGCCCGGTGAGGCAGAGCCCGGTGAGGCAGCCCCGAGGGCTACTATGAGCTGCCCCGGGCCCTCCTCGCCATGAGTCGGGCAGTATGACATTGATATATGAGGTTTTGACATAATGGAGCACACTTGCCTGAACTCGGGCTCCACCGCTGTCCAGGACTCCGGCAATTTGGGGTGCGTAGCCTCTGTCATCGCGCCCGGTGCTGTGCCCCCGTCGACCTCCTCTGGGGCCGCCAACGTCCTGTCATTGTCAGTAGGCAACCCCGGTGATGGTAGCTCCTCTCCAGCGACACTAGTTAGGGGCTCGAGAGGTAAGGGAGAGAAGGAGAGGTTAGGATTGCCGGCAGCGGCAGAGCCCGGCAAGGGGAGACCAGGTGCGGCCAAGAGCCGCACCCGACTCTCCTCCCCAAGAGCCAGACAAGATCTCTCAATCATAGGCAATTGAACTGCAGGAGAGATAACTTGCCTGTGCTCGAGCTCTTCTGCCGTCCAGGATTCCAATGCTGTCGACGGTGACAGTCCAGATCCCGTCGGCTGGGGGTCTGGTCCAGGGGATGACTCTGCTGCGGTGGTCCCTGTAGCAGGCATGATGGTGGTTGCAGTCCTGGTCCTCTGCCACTCCTCCTCGACCCGGCCATTGACTACGGTGAGCAGATTAGCTCACTCCTCATATGAAGGTGAATCCGGGGGCTGAGCAGGCATAGGAGGTGGAATCCTCACAGCCGGGGAAGTGCGTCCTCGGACCACCTTCTCATGGCGCTCCTCCTCGACCCAGTGGTTGATGAAGGTGAGCAGATTCATCCACTCCTCGTCCGCCGGCATGACTGCGGGGAAACGCCTCTGTGCGGGCTCCTGGGCAGGATCATCCTGGGCCTCAACCTCCTCCATCGTCAAGTGGCCCGGTTCTTGGACTAGCAGGCCCTCAGAAATTAGAGGAGGATACACGGAGAGGGGAAGGGAACAATTATTAATTGCAGCTGGAGGAGAGGACCCAGTGGACTGCTGATACTGGGCCTCTCCCTCGGGGGACAGGCAAGATTCAATGTTAATGAATGATTTAGAATGAAAAAATACTTGCCTGTCGTGCCGGTTGATAACATCCACAGATGCAAGTGGCAGACACTCGTCCCTCTCCGTACCAGCGATGACGTGTACCCCTCCGTAGACTATTGGAGGGGCCGTCTCCCTGATGATGGAGGTAGACGGGGCCGGGGTGAATTCGGCGGACCTCACTGCAGCTGAAGCAATAATGGCCGCTGCTGAAGAGGGAGGCATCTCCCGGCGTTTCCTTGCGGGACGACACTGTCCTTTGCATTCCAGAACAGACCGTGCTGGAGCGAGTGGAGGGTCGAGCAAAGTGCCATGGAGGCTGCCAGTTTGCGGGAAAACGGAGCTCCGTTTCGGCGTCGCAGGGAATGCCAGACCAGGGAAGGAACGCTGGAGCAAGCAGACTGTGGAGAGCAGGTTGGCTTACTGCGGGTAAGTCCATAACCCAGGATGCACCTCCAAGATGCCTACTGCTCTGTCCAGGTTTTCCAGCGTCTCCTTGGGACCGTGGGTGACGAGGGCATCATTAACGAAGTCCTGACTGAACTCTGCGGACCATTCCTCCTCTAAAGTGGGGAACCCCGCTGTCGTTCCTTTTCCTCGGCGAGACCGGGGCATGACGAACTCCAACACAGGTTAGTCCAGAACAGAAAAACAGTTACAATGAAAAAAGGAAAATGATGTGTGGGTGAACCCGATAAATCCTTTTTTCAGGCTGGGTCATTCTGTCATAAACTCTCTGTGTGCTTTACCATAGCGCATGGAGAAGTAGAAGGATGGAAGGATTTAAGCGCAGGGTTTCACCATACACACATTTATTGACAAGTACTGTTCACAGATAAGGATGAACAAGTAGGTTACAATATACAATGAATGCGCTTGGGAGAGCGGGGGAGACTACGGGGAGTTCAACTTACTTGGGGGGAACGCAAACTGGGCAACAGCCTAAGTGTAGCGGTTATGCTGCGAGAAGAAACACCACCAGAAGCATAGCAGAATCACTGCAAGAGGAAACGCTTCTGGTCCAGTGTAGCAGCAACCGCACAGAGAAACGCAACAGTTTACTCACAAGTAGGAACAGTCCAGAAAGTCCAATTCTCTCCGCGAGCAAAATCCAAATGTCCTTCCCGACGTGATGGCCACACCATGGAGAACGAGAGTGACTCATACAATGACCCAGCGGCGTTTGTCTAGCGAAGAGCCACTTAAATGCAAACGCCGCTGGCCACACAAATTGGGTACACCTGAGCGAGTCTTGGGAAAGATAATTACCGGTGCTGGGAACAGCTGGTGGAATTAAGGAGAGCGAGGGGGTGTGGTTAGACCGACAAACTGTCAGCAGCGTGGGAAAAAGATCACAGAAGCTGACTAACAGCTGCCAGTCAGGCAGTGGCTATGATAATAGGATAGATACAGAAATACACAAAATGCACATAAACAGTGAAACCAAACCCACAGAGAGATTGAGCCCAAGCCAGGGAAAGCCAAGCCGGCTCGGCTCGTGACAGTAAGTTTTTAATACCAGGATGATTTAGTCACAAATCTACTCACATGTTTACTATCATTTCATAAATGAAACAGCACACCTAAGGTGTGGTGTGCTGTGTTCATAATGCCTCTGCAGGCAGGATAACTGTTACTTATGTCATAGTCTAGCTGACTAAATCATCGTAGTGTCCTTAGTTCATCTGCTTGGTAAGAAGTAGCCACATGGTGGCAAGGGGTGACTTCATAAATTAATGAAAAAACATTAGTCCTGTCAGAATAAATGTGTTAATCACCACAGCTGATTAATAACAAAATAAAATGAATTAAGAATGGTGATTAAGCCTCATACAGCAGCTAGATTGACCTCAGTTAATACTGATTGCACTGTTAAGATGCTATTAAGAGGGAAGATGGGGTAAAGAATATTTCACATCTTTCCAAGTTTTGGGCACTGGAAAATCTAGCATGAATTACATCATCCAAAATTGTCCATGAAGTACCTCTTTTAAACCATTTGAACATTATTTGAGCTTTTTTATATCAGGATCAAGAATGTGTCAGCAGCAGGGTGAACCGGGGAAAGAGGAGGTAAAGGTAACCAGAGAATCAGCACAGGTGTCCAGAGACAGGGAGAGAGACAGCACTGACTAGAGAGAGAGAGGAGACACAGAAGGTACACATGACCAGGTAACAATAGTCAAAACTTGATTTCTGCCAGTGCTGAAATACTTAACACATGATGGGTATTAAGTAGGCCTACTGCTTCACAGTGGTATAGACTATTACAAGGCTGAATATATATTTGGTAAAACAGGGAAATAATTTTTACAACTGTTATTAATTGGGGAATGCCAAAATAAAGAAGTATATTAGCTTTGTCCTTTCAGCAAAGTTAATGATTTTACACTCTTCCTCCACACTAGGATACATACTGTATACTGTCATTTTTTGCGTAAAAAAATCCTTTTACTTTAAAAATGAGAAAGAAGACATTGGAGACAACTGCCTGTACTGATGGCCTGACAGTCCTATAATAAAAAGATTTTTTTTTAAATCCTTATACAGACAGAGATCTCAACCCCCCAATGTTTGAAACAAAGTTACATCCTTGCTATAAGATGTATTCCCGATGCAAACTTGCTGACATTGGCCCAACATATGCGTACTGTTGGGAATGTGAAACACAAACCTTATAAAGAAAAAACAACCTGCCTGTATACTATTTCAAATATGTGCAATGACAAGTGAAAGTGATAAAATTGATTTATTGATGAGAAAGCACCAGGGAATGGGCAAATGGAGAGCCTAAGTCACACACCCTCAATTTCCGCATATGGGACCTTAAATCTGAAAAAAATCTCCATTTAAATGAATGACGAGACATCTTTTGATCCCGACCAAATTTTGCCTATGTACTGTAAATGAACTATGTAAGTGAGTGCCATTTACTGTTTATTGCAGTTATGATTTATTTTTCTTGTCCGCAATTACATATTGTAAGTATAAACCAGATACTGATGAGGCGGATCATTTATAACCAGATCTGTCATAAATCGCCCTTTTCAAGGGCTAGACGAAGGGCACCAAACGCACACTGTGAGTTTTCAACATTTCTTGACACAACACAACACTATACAAAAATGCTACATTTACAAATGGAGGGTAACAGGAGGAAGGCATGTGGGGATGCCAGGGCTCACATCTGCAAAAATACAAGAAGAACATCCTGGGAACTGCCAGGCTAAGACACATGGACACGGCAGAGAAAAAGAGCAAAAAACAGTGGAGCTCACCCATACACCCCCACGGAGAACACACGGGAAACCAGAAGGACACGGCAACACTTCCTGTTAAATAAGCATATGGAAAATGGGCAAATGAATCACAGGTGTGGATCAAATGAGCCATATAATAATCAGGTAAATCATAGTTCACAGCTGGGGCAGCCTGTGAACAGGGTTGACAGGAGGAAGTAACCAAGAGTGACTGTCAAAGTAAAAGCACAGACCAGGATGAAACAAAAAGTAACTGACAATAAATAAGAACTCATTTCAAAACGGGAACATACCAAATGATACAATAAGAAATATAACCCATAACGGTGAGGACAAGAAAAACTCAATACAACAACAAAGAACAACCCAAATACACTAACCATACTAAATACCAAATAAACAGAGATGCAGAAATACAGGAAAAGACTAAAATACACTCAGAGACTGAGCGCAGCACTCCACTGTGCTCAGAATCATGACATCTACGTCATGCCACTCAGTGCAAGTAGTCCATTGTGTTTTCTCCTGTGTAGGAGGACGTGGACAGGGCGGTGGAGGCAGCCAGGACGGCCCAGCAGAGAGGATCCCTGTGGAGGACCATGGAAGCGTCCCGCCGTGGAAGGCTGCTGCACAGACTGGCCGACCTGATGGAGAGGGACCGACTCCTACTGGCGGTGAGCTGCCATACTTAAAGGTCATATTCACTCCAACGTTGTGTGTTTGTGCGTTTTATTGCTGCAGTCTTGTTACTACCTTCACTGTGTTATTGGCAGTGATGATCCAGTTCCAACCCAGAGTTTCTTCGCTCAAAGCGTTAGCTTCAGAGTTCACAGTGCTACTAGGGAGTTAGTTTACCAATCGTGGTTTATGTTATTTTCTTTAGATTTCAATCACCGTAATCAACATCCCTGTTTCCACCTGGTTCATTAATCCACAGTCGATAATATATCTCACGTCATTCTGGCTTATTTTATAAAATTTTTACTTTGATACAACATTGAACTATTAGCATTAGCTTGGCTAGGTGGTTGGACAGGCTGCCTGGCATTAGCTTAACTGTTGTTTTGATCACTGTTTTCTATAAATTCTATTCAGGCCTCCTCTGTAATCCTTGTTCATTTACTAACACTTGTCATCATGTGTTGCTATTTGACATTATGTTTAGCAGCTAGCTCAGGGGCCTGCAGCCCGTGGCTCTGGGGCCACATGTGGCTCTTTTGCCCATAGATGGTGGCTTCCTGAAGCCTGGAGAAAAAAAACCAAACTCATAAATTTCCAAGAAATAAAGTCACAGTTTGATTAAAAAGTTGCAACTTTACAACAAAAAAGTAGCAAATTTAAAAGAAAAAAGTTGCAAATTTATTAGAAAAAGTAGCCAATTCCCAAGAAAAAAGTCACAATGTGACTCAAAAAAAGTTGCAATTTTTCAACAAAAGAGAGCCAATTTATGAGAAAAAGTTGAAAATTTCCGAGAAAAAAGTCATAGTTTGATTTAAAATTGTTGCAACTTCACAACAACAAAAAAAAAAAAATACAAATTTGAGGAAAAAAGTAACAAATTCACAAGAAAAAAAAGTCACAATTTGATTTTAAAAAGTTGCAATTTTTCAACAAAAAAATAGCAAATTTATGAGAAAAAGTTGAAAATTTTATGAGAAAAAAGTAGAAAATTTGCAAGAAAAAACCTCACATTTTGATTTAAAAAAAAACGTTTTTTTTTTTTATGTTATACATTATTAATCCCCAGAGGGAAATTGAGGGCATCCACCTGGATGGATGAGGCAGCCACAGTACGACGCCAGTCCCTTCACCATTCACACCTAGGGCCACTTCAGAGTCTGCAGTTAACCTAACCTGCATGTTTTTGGCCTGTGAGAGGAAGCCAGAGTAAACCCACGCAGACCATGCAAACTCCACACAGAAGGGTCACCGATGGTCAGGGGTGGAATCGATCCCGTGACCTTCTTACTGTGCTGTCACAGTGCTAACCACTGCACCACCAAGCTGTACCTATATTAAAACTGTAACTTTATAATAAAAAGCAGCAAATTCATGAGAAAATGTAACAAGAAAAAATTATGAAAAAAGTTGCAAATTTAATAAATTTACACATTTTCAAAAAAGAAAGCTTGGGATCAGTCCACCAAGGTCTCCGCCTTTGACTGCCACCTAATCCACGTAGCACCGGACCCCCATGGTCCCTCCTGCAGGTGGTGAGCCCACTGGAGGGCGGACCCATGTAACTCCTTCAGGCTGAGCCCGGCCCAGTCCCATGGGTGGAAACCCGGCCACCAGACGCTAGCCTTCGAGCCCCTCCGCCAGGCCTGGCTCCAGGGTGGGGCCCCGGTAACCCCATACCGGGCGAGGTACACTGAATCCTTGATATAGAATTTATCATGAGAGTCTGTTGGATCGTTCTTAGTCTGGCCCTTCACCCAGGACTAGTTAGTCTTGGGTGACCCTATAAGAGGCAAATTGCCCCGGACAACATAGCTCCTGGGATCACTGGGGCACGCAAACTCCCCACCACGATAAGGTGACGATCCATGGGGGGGGGGGGGGGGACGCCTTGGTATCCTCTCTGAAGAGCTGGAGCAGGTGGCTGGGGAGAGGGAGGTCTGGGCTTCTCTGCTTGAACTGCTGCCTCCGCGACCCGAACCTCCGGAAAAGCGGTGGAAGATGGATGGATGGATGGATTTTCAAAAAAAAAAAAAAAATCCTAAAAACGAAAAAAATGAGAAGAACTCTAAATTTATGCAAATTTAATTTTTTTTTTTTTTGGGGTGGGGGTTCTCGGGGAAAATACCCACAAATTTGCAAGAAAAAAAAGTCACAACAATCCCGGGGAAAAAAATCACAAATGTACAGGAAAAAGATAGGATTAAAATGTGAGAAATTTATGTAAGACATTCTGTAGTTTTCCCCATGAAAGCTAATCAATTTACAAAGAAAATTATAATAAATTTATGAGAATAGCTGAAAATTGATGCCAAATATACTCAAAATTTGGGGAAAAAGTTGCAATTTTATGAGGAAAAAAACGTGCAAACTGGCAAAAAAAAAGTCAGAAATTCATCAGAAAAAACTACAGTTTTATTAGAAAACAGTTGCAATTAAGGCATCATTTTACTTGAAAAGGGTAACAATCAGATAAGACAATCTTATGAGAAAAGCAGAAGATTATGCCAAAACTTTATTAGAAAAAATGTCACAAAAAATGTTGCAAATTTAAATGGTAAAAGTCTTCAATTCTACACGATAAAGGTATTAAATCTGCAAAGAAAAATCTGCCAAATTTAGGGAAAAACATAAAACATTTATGTCAAAAATCTAATAAATTTGGGGGACAAAACAACATTACAGTTTAATGAAGAAAACACCCACACAATTTTGCAAAAAAAAAAAAAAAAGATATACTTTTTGCAAATAATCAAAAATTTACCAGAAGAAATAGCAATTTTATGAGGAAAAAATTCACAATAAAAAAAAAGCTGCAAATTCATAAGAAAACAAACTTAATCCTGATGTTGTCAGGTCAGACTGCTGTTTTACTGCAGTTTTTAGGCCCACATATTTTTATGGCCCATGCAAATTTTTTTAAATACAAAAGTCACTCAAAGTGACTCAGCATCTCAATCAGATTCAGGTCAGGACTTTGACTAGGCCACTCCAAAGTCTTCATTTTGTTTTTCTTTAGCCATTCAGAGGTGGACTTGCTGGTGTGTTTTGGATCATTGTCCTGCCGCAGAACCCAAGTGCGCTTCAGCTTGAGGTCACGAACAGATGGCTGGACATTCTCCTTCACGATTTTTTGGTAGACTGCAGAATTCATGGTTCCATTTACCACAGCAAGTCTTCCAGGTCCTGAAGCAGCAAAACAACCCCAGACAACCCCAAACCCCAGACCCCAAACACTACCACCACCATATTTTACTGTTGGTATGATGTTCCTTTTCTGAAATGCTGTGTTACTTTTATGCCGGTTGTAATGGGACACACACCTTCCAGAAAGTTCAGCTTTTGTCTCGTCCGTCCACAGAGTATTTTCCCAAAAGTCTTGGGGATCATCAAGATGTTTTCTGGCAAAACTGAGACGAGCCTTTATGTTCTTTTTGCTCAGCAGTGACTTTCGTCATGGAGCTCTGCCATACAGGCCATTTTTGCCCAGTCTCTTTTTTATGGTGGAGTCATGAACACTGACCTTAACTGAGGCAAGTGAGGCCTGCAGTTCTTTGGATGTTGTTGTGGGGTCTTTTGTGACCTCTTGGATGAGTTGTCGCTGTACTCTTGGGGTAATGTTGGTTGGCTGGCCACTCCTGGGAACGTTCACCACTGTTCCATGTTTTCACCATTTGTGGATAATGGCTCTCACTGTGGTTTGCTGAAGTCCCAAAGCTTTAGAAATGGCTTTATAATCTTTTCCAGACTAATAAATCTCAATTACTTTGTTTCTCATTTGTTCCTGAATTTCTTTGGATCAAAGCATTATGTCTAGCTTTTGAGGATCTTTTAGTCTACTTCACTTTGCCAGGTAGGTCCTAATTAAGTGATTTTTTTTTTTGATTGAGAACAGGTGCAGCAGTAATCAGGCCTGGGTGTGGCTGGAGAAATTGAACTCAGCTTTCCAAAGATATGATAAATTGCAGTTAATTTATGTTTTAAGGGGGGGGGCAATCGCTTTTTCACACAGGGCCACGTAGGTTTGGATTTTTTTTCCTTAATAATAAATACCTTCATTTAAAAACTGCATTTTCTGTTTAGTTGTGTTATCTTTGTCTAATATCTAAATTTGTTTGATGATCTGAAACATTTAAGTGTGACAAGCATACAAAAAAATGAGAAATCAGGAAGGGGGCAAACACTTTTTCACACCACTGTATTTTGCATTGTAGTATATATATCTCTACCTGTTTGGACATGAGCCTACCCTCACCTCTGCCTTTTGTCGTCCTGCTGTTATAGCATTATATTGCCATCTGTTTTTATCTTGTCCTCGCCTTGATGGGTCATGTTATTTCTTATTTCATTGTCAGCTACCTTTGTTCCTTTGGTGCTTTTATTTTGACAGCGCTCTTTGTTTACTTCCTTTGTTAGCTCAAGTTTGTGGTTGGCACAGCTGTCTCTATTCTGGACTAATTATCCTTGCTCTTGTTACCCACACCTGTCCTCACTTGTTATTCCTCTTTGTCTTGTTTAAGGGCCGCTGCACCGCAGTTCGGCGCAGCGTCCTTCACTAAAGGCCCTTTTCCACTAGCCCCACTCAGCCCCGATTTGAAAACCCGGCTCTACTCACTTCGGTTCGGTTCGGCCTCAGTTGCTTTTCAACTACTGCTGGCGCACCTGCTGGCACACCTGCTGTGGGTGGGATTTGTTGAACAGCAGGCGCCACACCCTCGTGACGTGAAACACACGCGACTGAATCCTCCACAACAAACATGGCTGATGACGAGGAGAGAAGGAAGGAGGAATGACTGTGACATGAAACTGGTTAAATCTATGGTGCTGACTTGTTGTGCTCTGCACAATCTGTGTGAGAGTCATTGAGAGACGTTTGACACTACATTGGATGATGCAGCAGATGAACCAGTGGTGGCAGCGGCACAGAGAGCAGAGGAGCAGGGTGGTGATATTGTAGCAAACTCAATATAAGCACCCTACTTGGGTTGACAAGTGGGTTGACCCTATTGGCGACACAGGTAGAGTGCGGGACTCCGGAGCGAGAGGTGTGAGTTCAAATCTCCTGGTGGGACGTCGCCATGTCAAGCTGCACGTTACAATATAACACGAGATGCTGCGATGCAATACTTGTCTATTTCATCCACATTTATGTGCATACATATTTCAAAAATGTTTTTGTAAATAAAATGTTGTGCATGGTCCATCTACCTGTCCTCTTGTTCATAACGCTTATCTGTTAAGAAGGTGCGAAGCCATCAGCCTAATGATGAGTCCACACTTCTGTTGTGATAATTGCTCACGCTGAGGGCTCTGACAGCCCCATACGCTGTGGGGGTCACACACAACATGTTCCTCCCCACACTCTCAAATTTTTTTCCCGTATATTTTTCTCTTTGGCGTACAGAAATGGCAATACGCCCGTATTTGCTAAAATTGCATTTTCCCCGTATTAAAATACGGCGAAACCGTATCACTTGACAGGTATGTAATTACATGCAGAAACACCGCACAGGCCATCTTCACAAAAATTCAGCTCGACAAGCCACTTTTGCTTAGGTGGAAATGCAAATTGAACTATAAATCATGTGCTGATACATGTCATATTTTCCCATGTAAAGGTCTCCCACTTTTACTTACAAATTGATTTTTAATTTTTGGGAAAAGGGAATATAAATTTTGCACTTGTTGGTAACAACAGTTGTGTGCAACAAAAACACAGTTGTGCATCCTTGTCCGATCTGTCTACTGTTATTAGTGCCAAATTTTTGCTAGATTCCTTCTTAATTTATTAAATTTTGACTGGTGATGCAACATTCAACTTACATGTACTTACCTTTATCAGTGTCTACAAGTTCAAGCACACCTGTACAACTGCTTATAACATAAAAAATGTACCCGTTCAAGAGAAATGGATTCAGCATTGTAAATTTGTTTAAAATAAAAAAAAAAACTACCAAGACATTACGTTTCGTTGTGTTGTTAAAAATTAAATTACCATTAGAAGGCTATACACCTGACCTGATGAACAGCAGCATGTGGAGTGAACAGAGAATGGAATGTCTATGTAATTATTGGCTTTTCTCATACGGTGTCATAACAGATAAACCAGACTTTTGATGCAAACAATACAATTTTATTCCCGAAGCAAAATTTACAAACAAAAAAACAGACTGGGCGATGACATCTCTGCGAGCTCTTCCCTTCGTAACGCAGCGTCCTGTTCCAGGGCTTCATGCGCATCTGCCCGCACATCTGCGGCCACCTGTCGCAAATACTGCATGTACTCCTGATTCTTGCCGCTGGTCATGTTGCCGTTCCAAGAGCCGCATCTCTTCGTCATGCATGTTGACCATCGCTAATGTAAGGTCAGCGATGGGAGTTGTCTGTTTTCGTCTTGCCTAGATGGAAAGACAGAAAGGCATGGTCGTTAAAGCTGGATCACTACATATATTATGGAATTACACAGGTGAAAGTCTGTGGTGGAATGTCACTATTATATTATGCTTCATTGCTGTATATAAGCTGAACTGTCATGTTGCTGCCCCTCAGTAGAGCAGATTTTGCAACACGCAGGGTGCTGTCTTCGGCTGCAGCCCCCCTGCAAAACTAAAAAGGATTAAGATGGACTTCCGGTTATGGCTGCCACGTAGGACGGACGTGTCTCGCTCTGCTCTGCTCCTGGAGAAAAAAAATCGGCAAATAACTCTCTTATTTGGGACAGAACGTATCCCAGCATTTGGGCGAGGATATGTCGGCGAAGCCTAAGGCTGGAAAACCAGGAAAAGGAAAAAGCGAGCCGCCGAAACAGTCCAAATTAACGGACTTTCAGGTCCGTGACGCAGCAAACAAAACTCCATATATGGCGGAGGAGGCTGGCAACGGTGCGATATCTGCGGGGAATGGCGCAGATGCGCTGATGGCTGCCATGAGTTCAATGAGAGCGGACTTTTCCTCTAGATTTGATGGGATTATGACAGCGTTGGAAGGAATAAGAAAGGAATTGGGTGACTGTGTAGAACGAACGGCGCAGATGGAGCTCCGTCTCGCTAGTGCTGAAGATGACGTCACCCGTCTTCAATTAAAGGTGCGCACTTTGGAAAAAAAAAAATAAATCTCTGGAAGATAATATTTTGGATTTGGAATCTCGGTCGAGACAGAATAATTTGAGGCTGGTGGGTCTTCCAGAGGAATCAGAAGATCGGGACGTATGTTCCTTTCTGGAAAAGTGGATTCCGGAGGTGCTGGGCAGCGAGGAGTTGCAATCAGCAGTGGTTCTGGAAAAAGCACATCGTATTGGCCCACGGAGAGATAAGGGACCGCCGAGGACCTTAATTATGAAGTTTCTTAGCAACAGAGACAGGATGAAGATCTTCAACGCTGCACGTGCTAAAGGAGAGATTAAACACCAGGACCAGCAGGTGCGGTTCTACCCAGATTTGGCCACAGGAATCCAGCAATTGAGGAAGCAGTTTGATCCCGTACGTAAGGAGCTGCGCAACCTTGGGATTCGTCATGGTGTAATCTATCCTGCGAGACTGCTGACCACGTATGAGGGCAGAACCCACATCTTCAAGACCCCAGAGGAGGCGCAGGAGTTCATCAAGAAGATCAAAGAAGAAGAAGAGACTGGTGGGAGCTAAGCATGAACAAAATATAAGGTAGAATAATTAAGCATTTGCACAGGCATCTGACTGACTTGAAGTAAATAGTAAGTTTACAAAATATAGATTGTATTATATATTAAAAAAACAAAACAAAAACAAAACAAACAAAAAAAAAACTATGATGTACAAAGTTGTTAAAAATTTTGGAGTTAAGTTGGAAAACTACAGAGGAGAGTTAATGTTACGTCATTAAAAGCAGTAGAGTTAGGGTGATTGGGAGGATGAAGAAGGAGTGGCTTAGGCTGTTCCCCGTGGGTGTGGAGCGGTCGATGGCTATATCGGGAGACAGAATTTTTCTTTTGATTTTGGGGGGTTTGCCACAAGTGTGGGAAGGGGAAATTTGTTTGTGTGTAGTTTGTAGGATGAATGTTCAACCACTCATGTTTTTGCTTCTCTGTATGAGCATGTTTACACTGCAAGGTAATCCCAAACTCTCTATTGATCATGGACCAAAGTGTTAATCTTAATTTAACTTCATGGAATTGCAGAGGTCTACAAAATTTAAAAAAACTTAAACAAGTTATGAATAAAATAAAGGACATGGGTTCAAGAATTGTGTTTTTACAAGAAACTCATCTGATAGAGGAGGATGTTAAAAGAATTAGGAGTAGATGGCAAGGAAGTGTATTCACCTCTTCATTTTCATCCCGAGCCAGGGGAGTTATGACTCTCATACATAAATCAGTTCCTTTTCAAGTGAAAAATGTAATTGGAGACAAATTTGGAAGATATGTAATCATTCAAGGTTCTTTGCTATTAGAAAATATAAATCTTGTGAACTTATATGGTCCCAATATAGATGATCAGAAGTTCTTTGCTAATTTATTTCTCATCTTATCATCACTTACAGGGCAACATATAATAGCAGGGGATTTTAATTGTACATTGAATCCAGGTGTGGATAGATCAACAGGACTGGATTGTACGCACATTGGATGTAGGATGACTATTAATCATTTTATGAAAGAATTGAGATTGTTAGATATATGGAGAGAAATGAAACCACAAGTTAAAGCCTATTCTTGTTATTCCAGTACCTACAAGACATTCTCACGTATTGATTATTTTTTGATTTCCACAGAATTAAGGTCCAAGATTCAAAACTGCTTTTATGATAACATCGTGATCTCTGATCATGCACCCTGTTGTCTAATATATGTAGATAAAAAATTGACAAAGGAATCAGGTAGATGGCAATTTCAGCATAAATGGCTTCAGGATGAGGAATTTGTCAAGTATATAGAAAAACAGATAGACGAGTTCTTTGACATCAATACTACACAAACATCAGCATGTGTAAAGTGGGAGGCTTTCAAAGCTTTTATTAGGGGACATATTATTAGTTATACAGGATCAAAATCTAAGAAGACTCGAGAGGAGAGAGCTAAATTGGAACATAAAATAAAAAGTCTTCAGGAAAAAGTGTATGCAGGAAGTGACCCAAGGTTGGAGAATGAATTACTGATTTTGAGAGCTGAATACGACAAAAAATCAGCGAATAGAGCTGCCTCGAGTCTTCTAAGATTGAAACAATCTTTTTATGAACAAGGTGAAAAATCAGGAAAATTATTAGCATGGCAGATTAAACAATTGGAAATTAAAACACCAATTACCAGTATTATAAGTAAGGACAGGTAGTTATAGATCCTTTAGAAATTAATAGAGCCTTTAGAGATTACTATGAAAAATTATATGATACCAAAATTGAACCTGATTTAACAAAACTAAATGGGTTTTTGAACGAACTATCTATACCGTGTATTCCAAATGAAAACAGGGAGATATTGGAGTCTAAAATTAGTCAAGAAGAAGTTGGGCTAGCCATTGATAATATGAAATCAGGAAAAAGTGCAGGACCAGATGGTCTTCCAGTTGACCTTTATAAAAAATTTAAGAATAAATTAATAAAACCTTTTTTGGAAATGGTTTTAGAAGCATTTCAAAATAATAATTTACCATCATACATAAATAATGCCTTAATTATACTGCTGCCAAAACCAGGTAAGCCCTCTAATAAATGTGAAAATATGAGACCAATAAGCCTATTAAACGCCGACCTTAAGATAATCTGTAAAATTTTAGCAAGACGAATACAAGAAATTTTACCAAATATTATTAATCGAGATCAGAATGGCTTTATAAAGGGTAGACAAGGCTTCCATAATGTAAGAAGACTATTTAATATTATTTATTTTAATAAAGAAGCACCGGATACAGCTCTCCTATCATTGGACGCCGAAAAGGCCTTTGATAGAGTTGAATGGCCCTTTCTTTTTGAAGTCATACAAAGGTTTGGACTTGGAAATAATTTCATAAAATGGGTTCAAATAATATACAATAATGCTACAGCAGAAATCCTAACAAATAACAATATTTCAAAACCAATAAAAATCAATAGAGGATGTCGACAAGGCTGTCCACTTTCACCTTTACTGTTTACTATGGCAATTGAACCTTTAGCGATAGCGATACGTTTACATTCACAAATATATGGAATTAAAGTTGGACCAACAGAACATAAAATCTCCCTGTACGCCGATGATATAATTTTGTTTATGTCGAATCTAAAAAAATCAATTCCAACCTTGTTGAATTTAATAAAGAATTTTGGGGAAATATCAGGATATAAAATAAATAAAACTAAATCTTCAATATTAATGCTAAATGAGACCCAGAGAAATTACCCAGCCCCTGAGGTAAATCAATTCAATGTTGTAAATCAGTTTAAATATTTAGGAATCCAAATTATGCCTAAGCTAGAATCAGTCGCCAGTGTCAACTATGAAGCCTTAATGTCAGATATCAATGAGTTACTTCAGAGATGGATGTCACTACCAATGTCGATGATCGGGAGAATCAATATACTTAAAAGTAATATTTTACCTAAAATACTTTATTTATTTCAATACATTCCCTTATCACCACCTTTAGATCTATTCTCAAGAATAAAAAAAAAGTTAGTGGAATTTATATGGAACAACAGGAGGGCTAGATTACGTTTGTCTTTATTATATTTACCATTTGATCGTGGAGGTCTGAAATGTCCAAATTTTATGTTGTATTATTGGTCGGCACAACTGAGGTCTATGACATATTATTTTTCATCAAATGATCTCCCTCACTGGACTGAAATGGAATCATACAATTTACCTTTACCTCTTCCCATATTCATATACTCAGATTCGGCAAAAAAATTACAAAAACAAGTTAAAAATCCATTTGTAAAGCATATGATCAAAATATGGTGTGAAGCTAAAAACTATTTAAAAGAACCACAGTTATTGTCACAATTTAGTCCAATATGGGGTAATCAATATTTTAAACCAGGGAGAGCGGACGCTGTATTTAAAGTATGGAATTTAAAAGGGATACAAAAGATTCAGGATTTATATTTGCCATGTGCAGACAACATAATGTCTTTTGAAGAGCTGAGGATCAAATTTAATCTCAATAGAACACATTTTTTTAAATATCTTCAACTTAGAAACTTTATTCGATCAAATCAAAATAAAGCTCTCACTCGACCTATTTATTCATCCTTGGAAAAAATGATGATGAAAGATAGTAAAAGAAAGGGTATTATTTCAGAGTTTTATAACTCATTGACACTATCTTCAAGTGAAAATTCACTGAAAAGATTAAACTACTGGAAAGAAGATCTGCAAATTGAAATTTCAGAGGAACAATGGGAATTGGCTTGTACAGAAGCTCAAACCAAATCAATAAATGCACGCCTTAAATTGATACATTTCAAATGGTTAATGCGGATGTATGTTACACCGGAGGAGTTAAATAGATATAACAAAAATATACCAGATACATGCACAAAATGCATGGAAAGTAAAGGAACCCTATTTCATTGTTTATGGGAATGTAGATTAATAAGAATGTTTTGGGAAGAGGTGAGGGTAACAATTGAAAAAATAATCTCAAAACAAATCATATTGAATCCTAAACTGTTTTTGTTGGGTCTGTACCCAGAAAAGCATAATTTTAATAAAAGTGAAAGAACATTCATAGACCTCAGTTTGCTTAATGCCAAAAAATGTATTGCACTATTATGGAAAAAGACTCATAGACCAGATGTGACTCAGTGGTTAAGACAGATGTTAACAAACCTTCCATTAGAAAGAATAACATATATACTGAAATCAAAGGAAATTGTGTTTGAGAATATATGGAGACCTTTTATTGATTATGTAAAAAATTTAAACATAACTCTTGAAGAAGAAGGTGAATGATGTGTGTGGACCTTGTAAATTCCAAACTGGTGAACATAATATGTATACTAATGTATTGGATTGTCTAGACTAAACAGAGGAGCATTGTTGAAGACTTGATTTTGTTGGTGGTTGTTGGTGTTTTTAGGGCATTTTTTTTTTTTTGTAGTACTTTAGTGTTAGTGTTTGATTGTTTGTATCATGTTTGTTAAAAAAAAAAGGTTCAATAAAGATATTGTGGAAAAAAAAAAAAGGATTAAGATTAAGAATATGGATGGATGGATGGGTAATGTTTAAACTAGTTGCTTGTAGTGTGGCCGCAGAAATCTGAAAGGGTTAATACAGTCAGCTGACGCAAAGCATTTCAATGAAGCATGTTGATTTCAACGGCAGTTCATGCACTTTGTTTGTCTAAAACAGGAGTTACAACAGCACCAATCACCACACCTAAAAATGGTTGTGGAACACCGATAAGTGAAGACCAAAGAATAACCTTTTTGTACATTTAAAAAGACATTTTCAATTAATTAATATGCAGCTACAGGAAATTGCATTAATCAGTTTGGTACATAACTTGTTAGGCTCCAGCCCCCCCGCGACCTGTAAAGGATTAAGCGGTAGAAGATGGATGGATGGATGGATTTTCGACCCTGGTTTCCGCTGCTGGACCTGTTTCAACCAAAAAAAAAAATCGTGGTTATTGTGCCTTACCGGCACTTGAACGTGATCCAGATGGAGCTGGTGATGTGGAGTCGATTCAGCTGGCGCTCAGCCAGACGCAGACGCAGCGCCAGGAGAATCCGCTGTGTCAATCATCTCCACTGAGGTGGACCCCTGTGATATGAAATGCGATTCTAGAAAGAAAATGCACGCAATTTAAAACTTAACACCAAAGTGCAACATGTACACAACACTCAAGTTTTTAACCGGAATACAATAAGCGTAATTCAGCGTTTTGTTCGCGCTAATACTTAACACAAAGCAAGCGTGAATCTGCAGTTGGCTGCAAAACAATACGCAAGCCTCAGTAACAACCATTACCCACAATCTAACAACCTTCCTATTTCTTAAAAACAGTGAGCTTGGCACAGAAAGCATCAAGTGGCGAACAGATGCGCAATATCAAATAAACACTCACCATCCACGGTTTCCAAGGCCGTGACCGTGACAGTGACTGTGTGGAGCCCAATGTCTCTCAGCGAACCACTTCCACTCCTTCCATCAGCTGAACTTGGAGCAATGTGGTCCTTCACTGCTCGGTAATCGCTTTTCAGCTTTTTCAGCTTCTCCCGACACTGTTTGGCAGTACGGATGTGCCCTTGAGAAGCCATCTGCTCAGACACCTGCATTTCGAGTAGATCCGTCCAAGTCGCGCTGGATGCGATCGTCGCCTAATATAGAAAGAAAATTGCGCACCTCCTAATATATAATATTAGGAGTATATTATTATATAAGTATATTATACAGTATATTAATATAATATACCGTATTAAAGGGGCGCACTGTGTTCACTGCTGAACAATTACAAATGGCGGTCGTGGAGTAAATTCAGCAGAAAAAGTCGCTTTCATGACGTTACAACCTGACCAGTCAGCGGCGACCAGTCTCTTAAAGTCATATCACAGCCCTACTCAGCCCGGTTAGACCCTGCCCTGGATGAGGTACGAAAAAAGTACCTGCTAACCGGTGCTGGGGCTAATGGAAAAGCGCCTAAAGCGGGCTGAGTGGTGCGGTGTAGGGCCAAGTGAGGCTAGTGGAAAAGGGCCTTAAGTTTCCAGATGTGAGTCCCATGTCTTATTATCATCTTGTTTCTGTATCCTGACATGTGTCCTATGTCTCATCTGGCGTTTCCTCATACCTAGCTCCTGAGTTATTCTTCCATCCCGTCATCCTGCCTGTAAGTTATTTTACCTTGTTATTTTTGTGTTTTCATTAAGCTCCCTGCAAACTCACAGCTCCAGCATTTGGGTCTCCTTCTGCCCTGAAGGGCAGGTTATGACAGAAGGACGCTGCCAGTTTGGACCCTGTGGACTGTGAGTTTGCCTTTTTTCCCTTCCACCTTTTTTTTGTTTGAGTCTGTGTTGTTGAGGAAGAGTGATGTGGATGATGTCAGCTAACATGGACTACAGTGTTATTGGACTGAATGAGGTGGAGTGTTGGGCTGTGGGAGTGTTAGAGAACATTATATTGGAGGCTTGTGCCCCCCGCATTCCCGAAGTGGCCCGGGAATGTCTGGATGATGCGGCGCAGGTACTTGAGGCATGCCCTAGCCTGTGGAGCCATCCGGAGCTCATGGGTCTCCTCTTTTCCATCACAACTCACAACACATGTTTCGTGGGCTGGGGAAGACCTCTCCCCCATCTGCACCTGTGCCGACAAAGAAGCATCCCCAGGTACAGAGGTCTCCAGTCTGTCATCCAGCTGCAACTCCACCTTCTCCTCCCAAGCAGTGGCCTACACCATCTGCCGTCACTGCCGTGCTGGAGGAGCGCCGGCGGGTGTTGCTATCTTAATCAGAACTATTTCCGGATTACAAGCCATGGCTCCTACCAGAGTATGCGGCCTAACTGGATGGAGGTTCACCGGGTGGATCAGAGTCTGAGCCAACGATGGAGCGTTCCCTGACTCCGGCGTTTCACCCACCTTGCCAGATGACCTCTGCAGCCCCCGGAGGGGATTCGCCTGGTCCTTTGGCAGCAGCAACTGCAACAACCCTGGAAACACCCGGGAAACACCTGTAAATGAATTGTCTTGCCTTATTCCCGGAGGTTGGGCTCAGCAGCAGTTATTCACTTTGGCTAAGCCCTCACCACCTGCTGCTTCAACCATTCCCTTATCCTCACCTGCTTCTCCCATGTCCCCCTCTGTTTTTCCTGTGTGTCAGCCAGTCCTGGGAGGGAGCCGCCTCTCAGGCGGAGCGGCCTGCGGTTCCGGAGAGTCCTGTGCCAGCCCCTCAGCCACATCCTGGATAGGAGAGGAGTGCCCCCTGTAATCTGAAGCCTGAGCCGACAATTGAGTGTCCCCTGGTTTCGGCATTGTGGGACCCATTGCCATCGGTGAGACATTCCCTGGCTCCGCTACAAGGGGCTAGGGTTCCACCAGCTTCAGATGCCACGTCTGGAGTTCCACCAGCATCAGCCACCACGTCTGGGGTTCCACCAGTGTCAGCCGCCACGTCTGGGGTTCCACCAGCTCCTGCCGCCACGTCTGGGGTCCCGCCAGTTCCAGTCGTCACGGTTGAAGCTACACCTGCCATTATGCCTGCTAGCTCAAGTAGGTTCATTTTGTCTTCTTTTAATAATTTACCTTTTTGTTCTTATTAAAGACAAAAATAGAAAGGAGATGTTTTTACCTTCTTTACATGTTTCAACTGTTCACTGCAGCCTTCATCAGAAGTGTCAGCTGATTGCTGCCAGGTGTCATTTTATCAGCTGACTTTCATAGGCGGGGCCAGCCCAGCAGACCTGTCAGATCCACTGTATTTCATATATTACATTGCATTTTTTGTCTTGTTCTATTTTGTCCTTGGGTGTACTAATAAATGTCTTAATTTTTTGTGTGATTTTACTGCTGTGTTTATTTTGTACTTTTTCATGATCCTTTGAATTGGTTCCGTTATCCCTCGAATGTATGGTATAGTTATGGTGTCCTTGTTTTTGATTTTGGCTTTTGATCTGTGACTTGTTTCCTGTTTGTTTTCTTTGTTTTTGACTTGTTGTTTCCCTTTGTTTATGGCCCATGCTGGATATTGGCAGTGTATGAGTCCATGTTTTATGTGGCTTCCCTCCTCCTGTCTGTCTTCTTGGTCTGTGATGATGGTGGCCCGTTCATAGAACGTCCTGACAGCTGATAGTTTGTGTGCTGTGGGGTGTTCTGATGTCCATAGTAGGTATTGATCCGTGTGGGTTGGTTTCCTGTAGACTGTGATTTTTATACTGCCGTCATCGTTATGATGGATTTTCATGTTCAGAAAGGCTATGGTGCCATTTTCTTCCTCTTCGTGTGTGAATTTTATATTCCCAGTGCTGTCTGTGCTGTTCAGATGGTCAGTGAGTTCTTGTGTGTGTCCTTTCCTTATTTTCGCCAGAATGTCGTCCACGTATCTCTTCCAGAGGGTGGGTTTACATTGTGTAGGTGCTGTGTTGATGGCTTTGTTTTCATGATCCTCCATGAAAAAGCTGCTCATGATGGCTGATAGTGGGTCTGTCATGGCAAATCCTTCTTTTTGTCTGTAGATTTTTTTCTCTGTATTGAAAATAGGTGGATTTTGCAACAAATTGTAATAGTTCAGATATGTCGTCACCTGTGAGATTGGTGCGTCTTTTTAGGGTTCTGTCATCTCTGAGGCGTTCTTGCACTGTGTGTAGTGTGACATCAACAGGGGTCTTTGTGAATAATGAAATGACATCATGTGAAATGAGGATCTCGTCTGATTCTATTTTCATATTTTTGAGTTCTTGTGCCAGCTCTTTTGAGTTTTTGCAGTGGTATTCTGATAATCCAAGGAGGGGTTTGATGATTTCAACCAGGGCTTTTGATAAGTTGTATGTGACTGATCCAATACTGTCTATTATTGGTCGCAGTGGGATATCCTTCTTATGGAGTTTTGGGGTTCCATAGATCCGGGTGGGTATCAGGTGATCGTATGCGTCCTTTATGATTTTTTTGCTTTCTAATAGGGGTTTAAGAAGGGCTTTTAGCATTTTTTTTCTTTTCTTCTGTGGGGTTTGTTTTAATGATGTCATTTGTGCTGTTGTCTGCTAACATGGTTTCCATCTGTTTTTCATATGTTTCCGTGTCCATTACTACCGTCGTTCTGCCTTTATCTGATGGGAGGATTGTGATTGTTTTACCTTTCTTGAGTGAGTTTAATGCTTTATCTTCTTCTTTTGTAACGTTGTTTTGTGGTAATTTGGCCGTTTTGAGGATTCCTGCGACTGTGTTCCGGAGTGATGCTTTTTCCCCTTGGTCCTGGTTTTTTTCACATGTGAGTTCTGCTGCGGGGATGTATTCTTCGTGGGGTATTTTGGCTGGTGTGGTGGTGAAATTCAGTCCTCTGCTCAGCAGTTTTCTCTGTGGCCGTGAGTGTGCGTTTTGATAAGTTTTTGATCCACTTAGCGTTCATTTCCGTGTGTGTTTGTCTTTGCTCGTTCTTCCTTTCTGTGAGTTTTTTAGTTTCTTTAAATGGCGGTTTTTCGTTATAGTGAATTCCTGTTCGTGTGTGTGTTTTAATTGTGCTTTTATCTGCTCCTGCGTTTCCTGGTCGGTCGGGTAGTGTTTCTTGAAAGAGTCCATTTCCTCCTTGATCTGGTTGTTGATTCTGTCCACTTTGTTTGCCGTCATTCTTATCTGTTCTTTGATCAGGTCTTTCCGTGCTTTATTGATAATTTTCTCTGCGTTTTTGGTCAGGATTGGATTTTTTATGTTGAGGCTTGCTGGCGTGACATCCTCATCTCTGCAACGGAGGTTAAATTTCAGATGGTTTCTGTAGCGTGCCCGTGTTTTCTCCCGATTTCTCCAGCCGGTGGAAGTCTTTGATGCAATTTTGTCCATAACTTCCATGTAATAGCTCAAGTGGGTTCATTTTGTCTTCTTTTAATAATTTACCTTTTTGTTCTTATTAAAGACAAAAATAGAAAGATGTTTTTTCCTTCTTTACATGTTTTGACTGTTCACTGCAGCCTTCGTCAGAAGTCCAGTGAAGTCCAATTCAAAGGATCATGAAAAAATACAAAATAAACACAGCAGTAAAACCACACAAAAAATTAAGACAAGTACACCCCAAGGACAAAATAGAACAAGACAAAAAAGGCAATGTAATATATGAAATATCATGCAGATCATGCAACAAAACCTACATCGGAGAAACCGGAAGATCATTCATCACAAGGAAAAAAGAACGCCAGAAGGAATGTGAGAAGGAAACACAAAGACGACTCACAAGATCACAAAAAGAAAAGGCAGAATAAGAAACATTAAAATCAGCAATATCGGATCACTGCAAAAGAAATAATCACATCATGGACTGGGACAATGCACAGATTATTGGATCGGAGAGCAACAGACACAAGCGCTGGATCAAGGAGGCCATAGAAATCAGGAAGCGGGGAAAAGATACCATGAACCAGGATGAGGGGGCCTTTATGCTTTCCCACACCTGGGACCACATTCTCCAGAGACCATCAGACGGTGGAAAGCGGGGCCGGCTCAGTGGATCTGACAGGTCTGCTGGGCTTGCCCCGCCTATGAAAGTCAGCTGATAAAATGACACCTGGCAGCAATCAGCTGACACTTCTGACGAAGGCTGCAGTGAACAGTCGAAACATGTAAAGAAGGTAAAAACATCTCCTTTCTATTTTTGTCTTTAATAAGAACAAAAAGGTAACATTATGCCTGCTGCCGGGGCCACAGCAGCAGTGACAGCAGAGTCACCGGAGTCATGGTCGACGGTGGAGCTTGAGTCAAGGCAAGTACTCTTTTCTGACTCTACATTATCAGTTTTAGAGAGATCTTGTCTTGCTCATGGCAGGGAGAACCAGTTGCAGCTGCCATCTGCTCCTGAGTTTTCCTCGTCAGGCTCCACTGCTGCTAGTAACAGTGACCTAGTGTTTATCTCTTCCTCCCTGTCTGAAGTGGCCGTGTCGGGGATGGATTCCCAGGCGGATGGACTCGAGACGCTCCAGTCTGAGTCGCTTGGTTTTAGTGCGGATCAGCAGCCTCCGGCTGGTTTTGCCACTGGTCAACAGCTTTTGCCTGAAGTCGTCACTGGTCAACAGCCTTCACCTGAGGTCGTTGCTGGTCAACGGCCTTCAACTGAGGTCGTCATTGGTCAACAGCCTTCGCATGAGGTCGTCACTGGTTTACAGCCTTCACTGAGGTTGTTGCTGGTCAACAGTCTTCATCTGGGTTTGCCGTTGATCAGCAGTCTGCACCTGAGGTCATCAGTGGTCAACAGTCTTCACCTGAGGTTGTCGCAGGTCAACAGCCTTTGCCTGAGGTCGCCGCTGGTCAGCAGTTTTTGTTGGGTTTGGCCGAAGGTCAGCAGTCCTCCTCTTCTGGTTTCCTTGCTGGTCATCCATCTTCTTCACCTGGTTTCCTCGCTGGTCAGCCATCCTCTTCATCTGTTTTCCTCACTGGTCATCTGTCATCGTCATCTGGTTTTCCTCGCTGATCAGTCACCTTCTTCGTCTGGGTTTCTCGCTGGTCAGCCATCCTCTTCATCTGGTTTCCCCAGCGATCAGCCATCTTATTCATCTGGTTTCCTCGCTAGTCAGTCACCTTCTTCGTCTGGGTTCGCCACTGGTCAGCCGTCCTCTTCACCTTGTCTTTTTGCTGGTCAGCTGTCCTCACCGTCTGATTTCCCCACTGGTCAGCCGTCATCACCATTTGGGGTCGCCGCTGGTCAGCAGCCATCGTCGGGTGTCAACTCCCCTCAGCTACTTACTCATCTGATCCACGCTGCAGTCCCTGCGGTCCGTAGGAGGCACGGATTCCAGCTGCCGCCTCCAGGAGGGGGTGCGTTGTGCCCCGCGGCCCATTGGCTCAGGGATGCTGGGAGAACACACAATGGATTATGTCCTTTGCTTGGGTGTCTTAGGAACTCTGGAAGGCCACCCAGCATATGCCATCGCATGATCTGGTGGTCTTGGGACTCCAGTAGGCCACCTGAACTGCCTCACTTTTTCGCCCGGTGGTCCTAGGTTTTCTGCAGGCCACCTGATCTTATCTGTTTTGTGATCCTTTCCGTTCTGTTGTGTGTGTTTTGTGAGTGAGTTTTGTTTTGTCCCTCCTGGCTTGCCCCCCCCCCCCCGCTCCCTGGATGGGTTATTGTTCTGTTCCTGTTGGGGGGGGGGTGTCTTTTTCTTTTTGATGTTACGTTGGGGTGTCTGGAAGCCACCCCTTGGATTGGGGGCTCTGTCATGATGCTGAGCACAGTTGGGGAACCATGCTCACGCTTTTTGTTAGTCTGATTATTTTCTGTTCATTCTCCACTTCAGCTTAAGTTTGTATCTGATTTTGGGTTTGGCTGTATTTTGTTATTTGAGTTTGTCATTTGTTTTTGCCTGTTTATGAGAGTTCTGCTTTTGAGTTTGTTACTATAGTCTTGTTTATTTATATTATGGTCTTAGCCATTCTATTTTGTACTGTAGTATATACAGTATATCTCTACCTGTTTGGACGTGAGCCTACCCTCACCTCTGCCTTTTGTTCTCTTGCTGTTATAGCATTATATTGCCGTCTATTTTTATCTTGTCCTTGCCTTGATGGGTCATGTTCCCCTTTTTGTATTAGCTGGTCTGTTTCTCGTTTTGTAACATTTATTTCATTGTCAGTTACCTTTGTTTCTTAAGCGCTTTTATTTTGACAGCGCTCTTTGTTTACTTCCTTTGTTAGCTCAAGCTCGCTGTTGGCACAGCTGTCATTATTTTGGACTAATTATCCTCGCTTTTGTTACCCACACCTGTCCTCACTTATTATTCCTCTTTGTCCTATTTTAGGGCCGCTGCACTGCAGTTTGGTACAGCATCTTTCACTCAGTTTCCAGACGTGAGTCCCACGTCTTATTATCATCTTGTCTCTGTATCCTGACATGTGTCCCACGTCTCCGCCGGTGCTTCCTCACGCCTACCTCCTGAGTTATTATTCTGTCCCATAATCCTGCCTGTAAGTTATTTTACCTTGTTATTTTTTGTGTTTTCATTAAACTCCCTGCAACCTCACAGCTCCAGCATTTGGGTCTCCTTCTGCCCTGAAGGGCAGTTTATGACACTCTGCACTAGCTCACACTAGCAGCTACTTAGTGTTGGCTGGGTGCGTTGGGTCACCGTCCATTCACGAATGTTTCTGGTCTTATTGTACTCCAGAGACCAGTCACATCCTCTCACCACTGAAACCACACACTCCTGTCCACCAGTGATGCTTTAAGCTTTGGTTATGCTACACCTGATGATGCGTGTTCCCTTTGGACAAGACCGGTGTGCAAGTGGCTGTATATACAGTATGCTTCATTTTTTGCGTCTACTAGGCCGAGAGTTTAACACATACGCATAGCCGTCATATGTAGTTTCACTCCACCTCTATAGCTAGTCAGATGCACTGATGTGTCAGTTTGTTCACCAGTTCAAAGAGTAGAAAAATAAGCCATGCACATTTTAGCAACAACAACTGTGACGGCACAAAGGAGGGGAAAAAAATGTTTACTCATTTTACCACAAATCATCTTTTCTTTTTCTTTGTCTTTGTCACGATTGTTTTTAGTTCATCATCTTCTTCCTCTTTGTCTTTGTATGCTGTCTCGGTAGCGCCACCCCTTGAATAGGAGGTTGCATGCACATAGGCAACATGGTCACAAAATTTGGCAGGGCCCCACTGAGCCTAGTGGACTGGAGACGACATAATTTATGTGACACGAGTCTCGCACAATGAAATAAACCCAGCTTTATTCCATTCATTCTTTAAGACAAATTAATGTTAGTTGGCTCAGGCTCGCTATCCAAGCTAGGAGCTAACCAGCTAACATTAATAGTAGTGATGTAAGAGGGAGGGCGGAGTTAACCCTTTCACTGTGATATTTCGTGTGCCCCTAGTGGCAGAGCGCAGCGCTGCGCCTGTCAACTCATAATAACGTGCAGAAACACTGCCCAGCTGTACTGAGGATTTGTACTGATCATGCCAGTTCACAAGGTGGCAGGCACGTGTTGGAGGACTCATAGATGACACGTAATACACCAAAGAGGAAGAAATACGTCCTTCTTCTTGTACTGTGGGATTAGACCAAAACAAATATGGCCGCTACTGATCGTTGTAGAGAGGAAAATCGCTCCACTTCTGTGCAGTTTTATAAGATAAGTAGCGCCACAATAAAAGCGAAATTAAGGTGGAATAATCAATAACAGTTTGTGGATGTAGGAGAGAAAGCTAAAATGACCGGGAGAGGACAAAATAGTGACCAGAATGCGGCAAAAGGACGCCGGTAAGTGACAAATGTCTTTGTTTGTTTGTATGCAAATTAGATGCAAAAATTTACTGCTATCTGAAACTTTGGATCATATTCTACATCTTTCTAATTGACAGTAAGCAATTATCTCTTACCACTTTCAAGTTATAGCCTTGGAAAGTTGTGACATGTGACCTGAATATTTTCTTGAAAAAAATCTTTACCACTGTTGACCACTAGGGGTTATGTCGTAGTTTGGCGACATACACAGACAGAGGGTTAACTGCAACTCTTAGGCATTTAAAGAGACATGCACTGAAACGAGCCATTCTGAGGAAGGCTGCAAAAGATGATTCACAATGATGCTACAATAATTAAATAAAATTTGGCCAAAAAAATGTCACAAATATTTCATGAAGGCCTGTGGAAGCTGTCAACATGAGTGACAAATCTAACAAATGGACCTTTAAGTGTAATTAGTTAGCTGGACACAGACCTATAAGCCAAGTCTAACTCAGCCAGACAATGATGGAATGACCCATTACATATTGCATGTTGACAGTACACAGGCTAGTCATTTCAGTTTTAATATTGTAACTGAGTTGAAAGAAAATGTTGGCATAACTGGTGTAGCAGATTTATGGTTTTTGTAGGTGTTTTATTGTTGGTACCAGTATTAATGTAAATATGAATGTGGGTAGAAATGAAGATTTCCTTTCATTACACAAACATATGCTTGTTTGGCACACCAGTCCAAATAATGAACAATGTTATTAACAATTCTTTATTTGTACCATTGATGAATCAGTCTAAAAAAAACCTGGGTTCTTGTCTGCTGATAATCAAGAAGAAGAACATGAAATCAAACAGTAACTCCCATATGTCTTTCAGTAGTTTAATAAGAAATGTCAGAATAGGTTAACACATTCGGATAACTTTAAAGGAGAGAATTCAACATGTATCATGGGCACCATAGACTATTATTAGATTACTGAGCATAACCTGTGAATCAAACATTTGTGGAACCAAATAAACCATAGTTTAACTTGGTAATGTACTAGAAATTGGAAAACCATAGAATATCATTGGTCAAGAAAAGTGAATGCAATTTTGTGAAGAAAATGGTCATTAAACTATTTTATAAAATGGAAAATTGGTGATACTCTGAAAAGGAATGTAGATAAATGAAAAGACAAAATGCATTTTGAAATTCTGATAGGAGTTTGCCTGAAATTAAGTTTAAAGAACTTACACCAGGGATATTCTGAAGGGTTAAGCTTAAATTGAACAACAGACCGGCAGCAAAGCGGAATCATTGCGTCCCAGTGGGTAGCAGGCGGTCCACTGGACTCTGTTCCAACTGGACAGGCGTGGATTTTGATGGAAGAATTGGCAGGCAGGTTCTTTACCACGGTTATGGCCTACTCCTGAGATCACAACGGGCTGGTTCTTCAGCAAGCTGGCTATGGTCTTCTCTTATGCACTGAAAAAGGAATTTGTTTATTGTACAAAGTCCCATCAGAAAGTCAAACTGAGACAAAAACAAGCCACAGATCCGTTTCTTCTGATGTATTGTGGCTTGAATGAGTTGGTTTAAGCTTAGAAAAAAAAAACCAAAATCATCTTGCACGGTGATATAAAGAAAAGGATTAAAATAAGGAAAAGTGAACTTTAAAGAAAAGAAAAATAGTCTTCACAGAGCACAGCTCAGGTGCTTGGTGAGAAAAGCAGTTCATGACCAGACTTTTTGAGTTGAAACAATTTTTCTTCAGCAAAGAAGGATTTTGTAAATTGGAACCAAAAGGGGTTAACGCTACAACTGGAATAAATAAAGCCATTATGTATATTTTTAGTGTACAGGTGAAGTTAAATCAATTGAAATGGATTAGGCTTGAAAAGCTGACACCAGTATTTTGTTAAAATTGGACACTGGCACACAAATCTAATTTTTTTTTTTTTGATTTTGTATAATTTATTGATTTAATTTATAAACATTACAAAGTTTACATTTTGAGTGGTATGACTTATTCACTTCCTGCTCTGTAGTAAATGTGTTTATCAGCATCACCAGAGGATCATGGGCATCACCAGAGGAACCATCATGCAAGATTATAGGTGCATCTCAATAAATTAGAATGTCATCGGACAGTTGATTTATGTCAGTAATTGTATAAAAAATGAAACTCATATTGTATAGATTCATTACAGAGTGATATATTTCAGGTGTTTATTTCTTTTAATTTTAATGGTTATGACTTATACTGTAACTCATGAAAACCCCAAATAAATCAATGTTCGATGACATTCTAATCTATTGAGATTCACCTGTATACTGATAATTGGGTCGAGAAATAATATCATCACGATCTTGTGACATGTTAAGTGTTGCAGTATCATATATCGTGATTCCCATCCCGATGTTTGTATTTTTCAACTCTCAGCCAGATCTCAGCAGCCTCTCCTTTGCTGTGCTTACCTAACCAGATAGTGAGACTTTACCACCATCTAGTGGACTGAAAAGCCAACTGGTTTTTATTTCTCTGTGCCCAGAAAGCTGACATTGTATTTGCAGCATTTATTTATTTATTTAGTTCATTTTAAGTTTATTTCAAGCAAGTGAGTAAAATACAGTGAAAAATTTAGAGACAAGCTGATGTTGTTGCCTGCAAAGCATTTCTGCTTGACGCACCTCCGCCAGTGCCCAACTACCCAGCTGCAATGTCTTCAGCTGAGCGCCATCTTTCACTGATGTTTCACCCCTTTAATCTCAGAACATCTCCAGATGGTAGGGCAGCGTACAGGGACATCTCCCTGCCACTCCCTGCAGCTGGGTATAGATACTCAGGCAACCTGTGTGGCTTCTTTGGTCCCCCAACTTTTGTCATTTCTTCGTAGCCACAACCAGAGGCCCTCTTTCTCTGCTTCTTCAGCAAGATCTTGGAGAGCTTTATTAATCCCTAACGAACTACATCCAATGTCTCTCAGGAAATGCTTAACTGAGAGGCTGGCAAAGCCACGACAGCCAACCTCTACTGGGTAAGTTGTTGCTCCCCAGCCATTCTCATGGCAGTTTGTCACACTTTCTTTCTCTCATAGGCTTCTTCAGGGCCATTTTCCTTCAGTACTGTCGGCTCAATCATCACAACCTGTTTACTAGCTGTTGACCACAGAACAATGTCAGGTCGAAGTGATGTGGTGGTTTTCTCAGTAGGGAACTTAAGCTGTCTGCAGAGGTCTGCTCTCATTTGCCATTCGTTTCCTGCTAGGACTGAGGCTCTTCTTAGTGGTGGGCAGGACTGCCTCGTTTCCCCTGTTGGTATGAACTGGATACAATTCTTCTGATGGCATTTGGGGTTCTTGTTGGTCAAGACTCTGTTTTCTGTAATGTCTACCAGCTTCCTTAGCACATGGTCGTGCCGCCACCTGTCATGGCCTTGGGCCAGAGCAGTTTTACAGCCACTTAGGATGTGCTGTAGGTTTGCCTGGGCCATTCCACACAGGCCACAGCTCTCCTCTGAGTTGAACCATCTAGTCAGGTTTGCTGGGCTTGGCAGAGTATCATACGTGGCTCTGATCATGAAACTCAGATGAGCCTGACGGATCCTCCATAGATCTCTCCATCCCAGTGACCTTGGTAGAATTCCCTCCCATCTTGTCCATTGTCCTTGTTGGTACTGGTTGACTGCTTTTATCAGTAGTCTGTCCTCCTCCATTTTGGTCACCTCTGTGACCACCAACTGCCTCCACTTTTGCTTGGATGCCTTTGACCAAAATCAAAAAACACCACCAAAATCAAAAAATGGCAGTATTTGAGTTTTGTGCTGAATGTACACAGACTCATAGTGAGAAACATTCATATGTCCGAACAGGAGTAGATAGAAGTCAAAGACTTATCCAGACCTACCCCCTTCTATCAAGTAAAAAAAAAAAAAAAAACATAAACAAGGGTTACAAAGCAGCCAACATTCTTCTTTCCTTGTATGGGATCCTAATTTTAACAATGCTTATGTTAACATCTGTGCAACAAGTCAATAGACAATGTATAATTAGGAAGGAACAAATAGAAGAAAAGGATAATAGTAAATAAAAAGGTTTTTAACAAGCAGATTTTAACTCATATTCACATAGTATCATTTTTTGTACATATGTTTGAATCCAGAAAAGGACAGACAGTTCTCCATTCCCTCTGAGCAGCTGTTCCACACTGTTACTAAAAAAAGCGCTTTGAGTGGTCTTTGTGACTAGAAAAGCGCAGGTTAGTTAGTTAGTTAGTTAGTTAGTTAGTTAGTTAGTTAGTTAGTTACTCCCCTGACTGAGATGCTGTGGTATTTAGTGTTGGTTCTTACAGCCGGTTTATTGAATATGTGACTTCCCTCAATGTGGGGTGTTTTTGTCAAACTTGGAACAGATTCGAAATGTTTCTGGGCAATGTACAATGTCTTACTTGATACATTATTTGGATTGTTTTGAGTTCAACTAGCTCATGAAATGTTTAGGTTTTAAGATAGAGAAAAGTGAATTAGAAGGTTTATTATATCCTGTTTTGTTTATACAGTAATTCTTATTGCTCTTTTTTGTAGAATGAAGATTCGAGATTCAAAGATTCAAAGATTTTATTTGTTAATACTACTGTACGTACAGGACATACAGGAGAATTGAAATGGCATTTCTCTCTCTCTTCAGTGGTGTGTGCAATATAAAAAAGAAAAAGGAATAAGGCTGGAAAAACAACAGCAGTCTATGTACAGTAATGCTGCACGTAGTGCAAATAGCGACAAAAGGTAGACCCAGACATTCCATAGTGCAAATAAAGATAAACAATGAAACCGAACAATCCTATATACAGAAAACGTAGAACAGTGATACTCGTGGCTGCAAGTTCAATGTGGTAGTGTAGGTGCAGACAGTGACAAATAGGACTGCACAAGATCAGTATTGCAATGACAGACAGCAGCAGGTATGGAATTTGTGCAAATGGTTGCAGTAAAGTGCAGAGACATACAGCAGCAGATGTATTACTGTTGGTGTGCCAGTTTTTCTGTGCCAACAGCTGAGGCAGTTATTGTGCGGATGAGTGCATTACGGTCCAGGGGGAGCGGGGGAGCCTGATGAACAAAGTTGTTAAGCAATCTTGTGGAGCAGGCCCGGGGGCCCCGGTACCTTTTCCCCAAGGGCAGGGGGTTGAAGAGGGAGTGTGAGGGGTGGGAGGTGTTGCCTGCAATGTTGATGGTGAGGCAGGTGAGGTAGCTGTCCGGTGGGGGGGCGGGGTCAGAGGGGCACCAATGATCTTGCTGGCTGCTTTCACTGTGTGTTGTAGTGTCTTCGTGCAGCTTCCATACCACACCATGATGCAGCTGGTGAGGATGTTCTCAATGGTGCCCCGGTAGAATGAGCACATGATGGAGGGTGGGACTCGTGCTCTCCTGAGTTTGCGGAGGAACTGGAGGCGAGTTTGAGCCTTCTTGGCCAATGATGTGGTGTTGTTGGACCAGGAGAGGTCCTCTGAGATGCGCATCCTCAGGAACTTGGTGCTGCTCACTCTCTCCACAGCTGCGCCATCGATGATCAGAGGGGGATGTTGTGTGTGTCCCCTCCTGAAGTTGACCACAATCTTCTTGGTTTTTCCCACGTTCAGGAAGAGATTATTGTCTTTACACCACTGGACCAGTTGGCTCACCTCATTTCTGAAGTTGGCCTCCTCCTTGTTGGTGATGAGGTCCACCACCGTTGTGTCGTCCGCAAACTTGATGATGTGGTTGGTGACATAGGCTGGTACACAGTCATGGGTCAGCAGGGTGAAGAGCAGTGAGCTGAGCACGCACCCTTGTGGGGCACCTGTACTCAGTGTGATGGTCTGGGAGGTGTTGCTGTCAACTCACACATTCTGTGACCTCCCTGTGAGAAAGTCCAGCACCTAGTTACAGAGAGAGGTTTTGAGTCTCAAGTGTCTGAGTTTTTGTATTTGGTGCTGGGGGATGACTGTGTTGAATGCTGAACTGAAGTCCAAGAACAGCATTTGCACATATGAGTTCTTTGAGTCCAGGTGGGTGAGGGCTGGATGGAGAGCAGCAGTGATGGCATCTTCTGTGGATCTGTTTGACCTGTATGCAAACTGAGATGGGTCGTGGGAGGGAGGGAGGGTGGACTTGATGTTCTGCATGACCAGCCCCTCGAATCACTTCATTATGATGGAGGTCAGTGCTACTGGCTGGTAATCATTGTAGCTGGATGGGATGGGCTTCTTTGGAACTGGTATTATGGTGGTAGTTTTGAAACGTGGGAACAGCAACTTGATTCAGGGAGATGTTGAAGATGTCGGTCAGGACATTCTTGAGCTCCTCCACACAGTCCTTCAGAATGCGACCTGGTGTGTTGTCTGGTCCAGCTGCCTTGCGTGGGTTGATCCTGCAGAGGGTCCCCTTCACGCTAGCCAGATCCAGACTTATGGCCTGCTCATCTGGAGGAGTGGTCTTCTGTGCTGATGTGCTGTTTTGTACTTCAAAGCAGCCGAAGAAGTCGTTTAGGTTGTTGAGCAGTGTGATGTCACTCGCACAGATCTGGGGTGGAGGTTTGTAGTTGGTGAGGGTCTGTATGCCACACCAGAGAGAACGTGCATCTCTGGTTTTGCTGAAGTGGCCGGATATTTTCTTGCTGTACTGTCGTTTTGCCTCCTTGATGCCATGGGACAGGTTGTCCCTAGCTGTTGTTAGTCCTACAGTGTCATCGGCCCTGAAGGCTGCGTCCCGAGCCCTCAGGAACCTGCGGACCTCTGCTGTCATCCATGGCTTTTGGTTGGCACGGACAGTGATGGTTTTGCAGTGAGTAACATCATCAATGCATTTAGCTATGTATGCTACAACAACCTCAGTGTACTCCTCTAGGTTTGTGTGTCCATTGTGAGAGGCTGCGTGCTTGAAAGTGTCCCAGTCGCTAGTGCTGAAGCAGTCTTTCAGAGCATCAGAGGCCCCCTCTGGCCACACATATACTTTTTTTTTTTTTGTTGGTCTGATTGTTTTCACTCTGGGTTTGAATGCTGGCCTTAACAAGATGGTGGCATGATCAGAGACCTGGGGCGGGGGGTGGGGGGTGTATGCTTCTTATGAGTTGTATACACCAGGTCCAGCAAGTTGTCTCCTCTTGTTGGAAAGTCTACATGTTGGTATAGATATTTTGTAATTTTCTCTTTATTGACATTGTTTAGAAAGTAGGTTTAAGCCATCATTTCATTTGATAATTACATTTGAATGTCCCTTTTTTTTAAATGAAAAAGAAATAAGAAAAAAAAAGAGAAAAAAAGGGAGGGTCAGCTTAAACATCTGCATATAGGGAGTAAGTGTTGATGTACACACTCTTGTATATATATTAACAAAGTCTGCTATATCAGTTCTGCAAACTGAAAGTCCGGCCTGAGTGGTGTTACATATTTAGTCCATTTTTCCCATTGTGACATAAACAAATCCTTTTTGTAATTGACATAAGCTGTTATTTTCTCCATCTTATAAATGTCCATTGTAATGTCCATCCACAAATCAAGAGATGGCCTCTCCTGTGAAAGCTGTTTTTTTTGTAATTGCCTTTCTGCTTGCAATCAGTAAAATACATAGTAAATATTTGTCCCTCTTTGACCAATCTGCAGGCACAAGCCCAAAGAATAGAGTTTCACTTTCCAGTGGTAACTGACATCCAAAAATATCTTGTATAGCTTTATGAATTTCCTTCCAATAATTTTGAATAACATGACAGAGCCAAAATATATGATAATGATTTGCATTTGTACTACCACATTTTCTCCAACAGGTTGGGGAGTTCCCTTTGTATTGAGCCTTCTGGGAAGGTGTGATAAAGTATCTAATTAGGCTTTTCCAGCCAAACTGCCTCCAGCTCTGTGAACTACTGCATTTCCATTGATTTGACCATATTAATGTCCATTCCTCTTCCGATATTTCTATTCCGCCTTCTTTTTCCCCATTTTGTTTTAACATATAGGGTTGAGTGGCTTTTCAGGTTTATAAGACCTTTATATAAACCTGAAATTAAGCTTTTATCTTTATTTGAGTTATATGCCCTTTTAAATAAATTTAGCAATGGTTTACATGATTCTGCTATACATTTTAACTTGTTATTGACAAAGTGTCTCATCTGTAAGTAGCAATAGAAGTCTTGTGATTCCAACTGATACTTCCCTTTAAGTGTTTCAAAACTAAGTAGTGCGTCATCTTTCATTATCTTACATATGGCTGTTATCCCTCTGTTTGCCCAAACTTTAAATCTTGTGTCTGACTTATTTGGAGTGAAATGTGAGTCATATGCGCACCACTTTAAAATTACTATGTTCTCTTCTAAATTATTTTTTTGATACTACTCTTCTCCAGGTTTTAAGAGTCCACTTAACCCATGGATTTTCTATGTTCTTGATAATGTCTTGTAGGTTACCATCAGCTATTGTCGCTTGTATAGGAGTGGGGCTCATTCCCTCTTCAATACTCTTCCACTGGGAAGTATATGAAGGATTACACCAGCAAATTATGGGTCTAAGTTGTGCTGCCCAATAATAGTCTCTCAGGGAAGGAAGGCCCCACCCCCTTTTTGTTTTGACAATTGTAGAGTTTTAAATCAGATTCTAGGTTTCTTACCTTGCCATATGTACCTGGACAGCATTTTGTCCCATTCATTAAATTGTTTTTCACTTATCTCTATTGGCAAAATTTGAAATAAATATAATAATTTGGGGTGTATATTCATTTTAATTGAATCAATTCTTGAATTTAGGTTTAAATATGGAATTAGATTTCATCTTGCGATGTCCTCTTTGATTTTTCTTTGAATTAGTGAATAATTGCATTCTAGTAGTTCAGAGAGGTTTTTTGGTATTGTGACTCCCAAGTACTTTAAGAATTCTGTTTGTCAAGCAAATTGAAAATTATTTTTAATTTCTTCTGGTGGATTATAATTATATTTAAGCAATTGTGTTTTACTTATGTTAATTTTGTATCCTGATAAATTAAAAGATCTGATACTACCGTATCATCCTAACAGAGCACTACGCTCCCAAAATGCACGATTACTTGTAATACCTAGAATCTCCAAAAGTACAATGGGAGGCAGAGCCTTCAGTTATCGAGCTCCTCTCCTGTGGAATCAGCTGCCAATCTGGATTCGGGAGTCAGACTCGATCTCTGTTTTTAAGAATAGGGCTAAAACCTACCTTTTTGATATAGCCTACAATTAGGGAGGGATCATGTGTTTCTGAACCCTCCCTTAGTTATGCTGCTAATAGGTTTAGTCAGCCGGGGGACCTCCAGTAATGCACTGGGTCTCACTCCTTTCCTCACTCTCTATGAAATTTTTTTTTTTTGCTGGTCATTAACATTTGTTTGTTCTCTCCCATAGATTGAGTCCCCATCGTGCTGTTTGCTCTCTACATGTCTGTTCTTTTCTTCTTCTCTATCCCCTCACCCCCCAGCCAGTCGCAGCAGATGACTGCCCCTCCCTGAGCCTGGTTCTGCTGGAGGTTTCTTCCTGTTAAAAGGGAGTTTTTCCTCTCCACCGTCGCCAAGTGCTTGCTCACAGGGGATCGCCTGATTGCTGGGGTCTTTCTGCAACTGTGGGGGTTCCCCCTACAGTTGATAGTGCTATGAGATGACTGTTGTTGTAAAATGGCACTATATAAATAAAGTTGAATTGAATTGAATTGAATTGATAATTGACCAAAATAGTTGAATGATTCCATAAGTTTAGGTAGGGAATCTGTTGGTTTCCCCAGGTAGATCAAAATATCATCTGCGTAGCAGGCCAATTTATGCTCCTTCCCATTTATATTGATGCCTTGTATTCCTTTGTTCTGTCTGATATATTGGGCAAATGGTTCCAGATATAATGCAAATAATAACGGTGAACATGCACAACCCTGTCTAGACCCTCTTTTTAGGTTAAAACTATTTGGCAAACAGCCGTTAACTTTAATTCTTGCAGTGGGTTTATTATATAATGCCTGTATTGTTTTGATCATTTTTTCATGTAAGCCAAATCTGTATAAAACTTGATTAAGAAAACTCCAGTCCACAGAATCAAAGGCCTTTTCTGCATCAATACCGATTACCATTGCTGCAATATTTTTTCTTTGTATATGATTGATAATATGGAGAGTTCGGCATATATTATCTTGTATTTGACGCTCTCGGATAAAGCCTGTCTGGTTGTTGTGTATCAAATGTGATAAGGACTTTTCTAATCTTCTAGCCATGATGGCAGTGAACAGCCTATAATCAATATTAAGAACCGATATTGGCCTATAGGATCCACATTCTAATTTATCCTTGTTTTCTTTTGGTATAGCAGAAATTATTGCTTCATTCCAACTAGGTGGCATTTGTGCCTTCTTTAAAACCCAGTTGAATGTGGACAGTATCACCAGCATCAGTTCTTCTTTAAGCTCCTTATACCACTCTGCAGTGGACCCATCTGATCCTGGTCATTTGTTTAGTTTAAGTGTACTTATTGTCACGGTGGCCCTCACGAGCCACCATAAGACGCCAGCAGTCACCAGTGAGTTGCAGTGATGTTTATTGGGGAGTGAAGGAACAGGGAAAAATACACACGACAGTGCAGGTAGGATAATCACAAGGAACTTACAATGGATGATGAAAGAACGGCGTCTGAGCTGGGAGACGCCCGAAGCATCAGACGATGAGAACTTCATGGAGATTAACAGGAGGTATAACAGGCGAAGTCTCACAGACCGTAGTATAACAGGAGGTTTAACAGAGACTGCTGCATCGGGGTGCATTCAGCGCCCGCTTTTAACACCGGGCACTAATGACCCCGAATGCAGCACAGCTGTTGGCTTTGACAGCAGGGAGCTTCACCAGCCGCTGTCACAATAAGAGCCCGGGGAGCTAGAAGGGATCCGCTGCTGTCAAAGCCAGAAAAGGATGATATATGAGCCGAGTGCGGATGAGACCAGCACTCGGGTTGTAACACTTATTGCTAATTGTAATTCCTTTTCTGTGATATCCTCGATCATTATTTTACTTTGTTCCTCGTTTAATACTGGTAAATCCAAGCAGTCCAAAAAAGAGTTTATGTCAGTAGTACTACATGTTGTGGTTTTAGAGTACAAAGTCTTATAAAATACTTCAAAGGCCCCCTGAGGTTCATTTAATTTACTTTTTATCATTTTAGTATTTGGATCTTTAATTTTATGAACTGTGTTCTGTGCTATTTTCTTTTTAAGTTTCCAAGCTAAAACTTTCATTGATTTTGATCCACTTTCATAATATCTCTGTTTAAGGAACATTAATTTTTTCTTAACTTCATTAGTAGTCAGATCATTAATTTCATTTCTGATTTTTCTCATTTCCTCCAATTTATCCTGATCCATTGTTATTTTATGTTTTTTCTCTAATTCTTTTAATTTATTTTGGAGTTCCCCTAGTTTGTTATTTCTCGTTTTTTTCTTATAGGAGGATATTGCTATAATTTTCCCTCTTAAAACAGCCTTTAATGCATCCCATAGAACTGGAGGGGACACAGCACCATTATCATTATTCTCTAGATAAAAAAGTATCTCTTTTTTTTTTACTTGCTCTATTAATTAAGCAGGCTTGAATTTAGCTTCCAATTTATAATTTTTGGTTGTAGTTGAAGATCTACAGATACAGTAGGTATATGGGAGCATGATCACTTAAGTCTATTGTCCCAATTTCACAGGTATTTATTTTTTCCTTGTCTTTTCCAAATGTTATAAAATAATCTATTCTTGTGTATAGTGAGTGAGGTGAGGAATAATAAGTGTAATCTCTTCTGATTGGATGCAGGTCTCTCCAAATATCAGTTAGACCCATCTCTTCAAACAGTGCATTAATTTTCTTAATTAAAGGCAGTTTGTCAGATGCTTTACCATTAGAGGTATCCAGATTTGGCTGTAGATGTATATTGAGGTCTCCTCCACAAATTAGAAGGCCTACTGTCTCAGTTGTTATTATGTCAATGATTCTCCTGAAGAAGGGAAAATCACTTCCAGGAGGTGCATATATATTTAGCAGCGTAATTGAATTTGCCTCCATCTTTCCCCTTACTAAAATAAAACGGCCCTCCTTATCACTTATCTCTAATTCTTTTTCAAAATGTAATTTATCTGAAAGAAGGATAGCAACTCCTCTCCTTCGTCCCACTTTGTATGATGAAAAAAAAAAACATTAATAAAGCCCATTCTTTTTAATTTGTCATGTTTCTTATTGTCCAAATGAGTTTCCTGTAAATATATTATCTGTGCTTGTTCTTTCTTCATTTTGGTTAAGATTCTACTACGTTTAATTGGGTTCAACAGGCCGTTAACATTGAAGGAGATAATTTTTACCTTGCTACTAATCATTTTCGATTGTTCTGTTATCATTAACAAAGTAGAACCTATATCCATATAAAATAGAACTCTCCCTAAGTGTAGAAAAACATGTACAATAAAGCTGCCCAAACCTGCAGCAAAAAAACTCCAAACAAAAACTCATCCAACAAAAAAATAAAATAAAACTATAAACAACTAAACTATTGACTTCCATCCGTGGGGTCTTAAATATGACCCTAATTTGGCCCCTATACTTAGGGAACCTTGAAGGGGAGCCTCTCTCATATATTTGTGAAAGAGGGCCTTCTTCTGCCAATTGGCCAATGTCCATCTTCAAACAGCACAGGAAAAACATCCGACTACGAAAACTCTGTATTGCCAAACTGTATGTTTGTTTTTGCGAGGGATTTTAATCTATTCTTACATAGATTATTCATAGTTTATTTTCTGTCCTGGCAGTTTATTATAAATAGTAATCTCACCATCTGTATTTCCATTCAGTCTCAGTTCTCAATCTCTCTGCGTCGCACCCAGAGTCATTCTTGCTTTTGTCACCTGAATGCTTGTAATTTTTCTTTGAAGTCCCGGGTGCGTTCTCCAGTCGCTCGACCTCTCGTCCTCCTTTCTGTGCACCATGTTAGCTGCTGGATCTGTTCCAGGAGAGTCTCCGGGCGTGTGATGACAGTCACCGGGAATCCCCTCTTCTCCATATCAGCGGTCGCCTCCTCAGCTGAGTCATATAACATGGTTCCATCTGAATAAAAAACTCTCATTTTCGCTGGGAAAGGGGTTTGAAATCGAATTTTCTTCTCTTTAAGTACCAACTTTACTTCAGCGTACTCCCTCCGCCTCTTCATATTCTCAGGTGCGTAGTCGTGGTCCAAATTAACCTTCTTCCCAAGGTATTCGAATCCACGTTTCTGCCAGGTCAGTTTCAGAGTTTCTTCTTTTATCCTGGAACTGGCCATTCTGATGACAATTGATCGTGGAGGTGCATTTGGCGGAGGTTTCGGCGTCAGTGCGCGATGCGCTTTTTCCACTCGTAGTTCCGCGGGGTTGGAAAATTCCAGATTGTCCCTTAATAAGCTTTCCACAAAAGCAACCATTGATGGAGAATCATCTTCAGACCCCTCTTTCACTCCATATAGTCTGATATTATCTCTCCGGGATCGTCCCTCAAGATCCGTGAGCTTAACCTCCCTTTGAATATGGAGTTTGAGCATCTCAGCCAGGGCCTCCTCATTAGTCTGTAATCGAGTTTCTGCTTCCAAAATCCTTTCTTCCGCTTCTTCTAGTCTTTTGTTTGTTTTATTCATTTCTTCTTTAATAGCTGCCAGCTGGACTTTATTATCTTTTCTGAAATCACGCAGTTCTTTCAATATCAAGTCCAAACTCGCGCTGCTAGTTTGTTCTGACACACCTGTTGGCATGTCATTATCCTCCATGATGTTGTCAGCGGCTGAGGTCTGCTCATCTCCATCTTCCTTGTGTAATTCGCGCTGTGTTGATTTTTTAATATTTTTAGTTTCGGCATCTTGAAGCCCTTACTGTCATAACTCCATGTAATAAAATTTTTAGAAATTTGTGTTTCTTTAGGCAATTTATAACCTAAATGTCGGGAGCACGTTTCCCTGTGTTGCCTCCTCTTACCCTACCATACCCGGAAGTCCTATCCATGGTATAGATTTAGTAGGAGGGCCTTTAAATCTGCAAGGTTGAAATCTCCTGCTGTGATGGGGAATCCCTCTGTATGCGCTGTTTGTGTCTCACTGATGGTCTGATAAGAGTTCATTTAGTGCTTTACTTCTCTCGCCAATGGCGGTGGGTGGGGCATACACAGTGACTAGTAGGTCAGATGAAAATTCTCTCGGTATGTAAAAGGGTCGGCACTTGATAATCATAAACTCCACCAATGGAGAACAGTGTTTATGCACACCAGTAGCATCACGGCACCAGGCGTCACTGATGTAAACACACACGCCTCCCACTCGGGTTTTCCCTCCTTTGACCTCCTTCGACCTCCTCCACCAGACCTTCACAACCCCGTCGAGTCCGGGGTTGTGAAGGTCTGGTGGAGGAGACCTAGGCCACAGAGTTCCTCTGTAATGCTCTGATCCAAGATGTAATGTTTGGTCATATTCCTTATGTCTAGAAGGCTGTGGCGACTGTAGCTTGTGTGCAGCATCATATAGGTACATTAAAGACATGAATATACTGTACACTTAGGTGTAATTTAACAAAACACAAAGAGAGAAGGGAGGTCGCTGCGTGTTCATGTGCCACCTAGTAAATAATGATTGCGCGTTAGTTTTGTCAGTGTTCCCCCATATTAAGTATATTGTTCCACCACACAATCTATAATATTTTTCACAAAATCCATATCTATGCCATCACAGTCTATTGATTTTTGAATTTTTTTCCTTTGAAAGATTTAACAATGCCTGTTAGTTCCTTTACATCTGTCCCTCTTAAAAACATAGAGTTGGAAGTGTTGCAGTTTGCTAGACTTCCAGCAGCCTCGTCTACCTCATTTCCTGCGATTTGTCTGGCCAGACCAGGGCCAACATTGACAAAAAAGTCATTAAAACCATTAGCAATCTGCAGAGTGTCATTCATGATTGTGTTTTGTAACTGAAAAATAATTAATAATTTTATCAAAATATAACAAAATTGTAATCTCTGAAAAAGCTGCAATTTTGCAAAAGTCACATTTATGAGAAAAGATAAAAATTTATGAGAAAAAAGTTGTAAGTCTATGAGAATAAAGTTGAAAATTTATCAGAAAAAGCTGCACATTTTTGAGAAAAAAGTTGAAAATTTACAAGAAAAACTAGCAATTTTGCAAAAAAAATTAATTTTAACTTTACCATTTATGAGAAAAAATGGAAATTTGTGAGAAAGGTGCAAATTTATGAGAAACAATTGACAAGTTTACAAGAAAAAAGTTGCAAATTTATGAGTAAAAGTTGTAATTTTGCCAAAAAGTCATACATTTATGAGAAAATTTTCAAATCTATAGGAAAAATTTTTGAGGAAAAACTTGAAAATTTAGGAGAAAAAAGCTGAAAATTTAGGAGAAAGAGTAACAGTTTCGCAAAAACGTAACGTTTATGAGGAAAAGAGATGCAAATTTATGAGGAAAAATTTCAAATTTATGACAAAGTTGCAATTTTGCAAAAATGTTTATGCAAAAATTTGCAAATTTATGAGAAAAAGTAACAAATTTAGAAGAAAAAAGTAGCAAATTTATGAGAAAAAATTGCAAATTTATGAAAAAAGTTGAAAAATTTCTGAGAAAAAAGTTGCAAGTGTATGAGAATAAAGTTGAAAATTTACCAGAATAAGTTGCACATTTTTGAGAAAAAAGTTGAAAATTTATGAGAAAAAGTAGCAATTTTGCAAAAAAGTAACTTTTAACCTTACCATTTATGAGAAAAAATTGAAATTTGTGAGAAAGGTGCAAATTTACGAGAAACAATTGACAAGTCAGTGAAACCACTGACGTATATCTGTAACCTGTCTCTCCAAACAGGTATATTTCCCAATGCAATGAAAATAGCTAAAGTAATTCCAATATACAAGACGGGTGACAGAGGGGAATTTTCAAACTATAGACCTATTTCACTATTGCCGCAATTTTCCAAGATACTTGAAAAAATATTCTGTGAGAGAATTGACAACTTCATAATGAAGAATAATTTGTTGTGTGAGCAGCAATATGGGTTCAGACACAAGAGGACAACTGCATTTGCTCTAATGGAATTTATAGAAAAAATATCAACTGCCGTTGAAAATAAAGAGTCTTCAGTTGGGGTATTCCTGGATCTTAAAAAAGCATTTGATACAGTGGATCATAATTTATTATTAAAGAAACTACAAAATTATGGTATTGGGGGGTAGCACTGTTCTGGTTATGTAGTTACTTAAAGAACAGATATCAGTATGTATGTGTTGGTAACAAAAACTCACAGTTACTGAAGGTTACTTGTGGAGTCTCACAGGGTTCAGTTTTGGGGCCATTGTTATTCAATATGTGTATAAATGATATATGTAAAGTTTGGGAAAAAATGGATTTAATATTGTTTGCCGATGACACTAATCTATATTATGCAGTGGAAGCAATTTGGAACAACTTTTGGATACACTCGGAAAGGAATTAGGAAAGCTTAAACTGTGGTTTGATTCAAACAAATTAACGCTCAATTTAAGTAAGACAAAATTTATAGTTTTTAACAACCATCACAACAACTCAGTATCTAAACTCAGTGTAAATGGTGTAGAGATTGAAAGGGTATCCGAAACTAAATTTCTTAGAGTAATAATTGATAACTAGAAAAGCACTCGGAGAGCGCAGACCTCCACCAAGCGCCACAGTTCCCCCCCATACAGTGTTTGTGTGTACGTTTTCAGATTCCTTGACCATGAAAACATATGACTAGCAATTGGATTCACAATGATAGGATTAGTGGTTCAGTAGTAAAAGCACTACCTCCTTGGCGGAGGTAATAAACTGAAGTGTTGCTGTTGTGCCCATCTCCTCCATCTCCAAACTCCCAGGCTGCGGGCGTTGCAATTCATCACACAACCGCGTACAACCCACAGGCCAATGGGTTATGCGAGTGTTTTCATAGATCACTGAAAGCAGCACTCAGGGCTTCACTGACAGATGCAAATTGGGTAGACAGGTTGCTGTGGGTTTTATATTGGGGTTGCGCTCCACGGCAAAAGAGGATTTGGAAGCTTCCCCGGCAGAGAGCTTGTTTTTGCGCAGCCCCTATGGCTGCCCGGGGAATTTCTGCCAAATAATCCCGCGCCGGACAGCTGCCCGTCTCAGCTTTTGCAGCGTAGCGCAAACACAGGCACGCTGCCGGGCCCGGCCCACCACTGTTTTCCGCGTGCTTTTGTGCCTAAAACTTTGAAGAACGCGGAGTTCGTGTTCGTCAGACACGACGACCAACGCCCTCCATTGCGCCTGCACACATGTTGAAAATGGCCGTATCTCACAATGTTAAAGAATCCTTTAAAAAATTCCTGTATCCAGACGGTGATCCGGATCATCCTGCTAATCCTGTAATTTCCTGCTATTAAATTCAGATAAGACTGAAGTCATTCTTGTTGGTCCAAAAAACCTTAGAAATTCCTTTCCAAATCAAACTTTCAGTTTGGATGCAGTTACTCTTTCTCTTAATAGCTCTGTGAGGAACCTTGGAGTTATTTTTGATCAGGATTTGTCCTTCAATTCACATATTAAATTTGTTTCTAAGACTGCCTTCTATCATTTGCGTAATATTGCCAAGATTAGGAGCATCTTGTCTCAGAGTGATGCTGAGAAGCTGATCCACGCTTTTGTTAGCTCGAGATTAGATTATTGTAATTCTTTATTATCAGGCTGTCCTAAAACATCTTTAAAAAGTCTTCAGCTGATCCAAAATGCTGCAGCAAGAGTTTTAACAGGTACTAGAAAGAGAGATCATATCTCTCCGGTTCTGGCCTCCCTTCATTGGCTTCCCATAGAGTTTAGAATTAAGTTTAAAATCCTTCTTCTTACTTACAAAGCTCTAAACAATCAGGCTCCTTTTTATTTAAAAGATCTGATACTACCGTATCATCCTAACAGAGCACTACGCTCCCAAAATGCACGATTACTTGTAATACCTAGAATCTCCAAAAGTACAATGGGAGGCAGAGCCTTCAGTTATCAAGCTCCTCTCCTGTGGAATCAGCTGCCAATCTGGATTCGGGAGTCAGACTCGATCTCTGTTTTTAAGAATAGGGCTAAAACCTACCTTTTTGATATAGCCTACAATTAGGGAGGGATCATGTGTTTCTGAACCCTCCCTTAGTTATGCTGCTAATAGGTTTAGTCAGCCGGGGGACCTCCAGTAATGCACTGGGCCTCACTCCTTTCCTCACTCTCTATGAAATATTTTTTTTTTTGCTGGTCATTAACATTTGTTTGTTCTCTCCCATAGATTGAGTCCCCATCGTGCTGTTTGCTCTCTACATGTCTGTTCTTTTGTTCTTCTCTGTCCCCTCACCCCCCAGCCAGTCGCAGCAGATGACTGCCCCTCCCTGAGCCTGGTTCTGCTGGAGGTTTCTTCCTGTTAAAAGGGAGTTTTTCCTCTCCACCGTCGCCAAGTGCTTGCTCACAGGGGATCGCCTGATTGCTGGGGTCTTTCTGCAACTGTGGGGGTCCCCCCTACAGTTGATAGTGCTATGAGATGACTGTTGTTGTGAAATGGCGCTATATAAATAAAGTTGAATTGAATTGAATTGAATCATCCCCAAAATTTAATCAGTTCTTCCTTGTACCATTTCCAACAACGCCTGAAAGTTTCATCAAAATCCGTCCAAAACTTTTTGAGTTATCTTGCTAACCAACAGACAGACAGACAGACAGACAAACCCCAGAAAAAACATAACCTCCTGCGGCCTACGGCCTGGCAGAGGTAATAAACTGTGTTGGAAGTCACATATTAATTATATTAAAGGTAAAATATCTAAATCAATTGCAATACTACACAGAGTGAAATATTTGCTGAATCAACCCACACTGTATACTTTGTATCATTCATTAATACTCCCATACATGACATATTGTACTGAAGTATGGGGAAATACATATAAAACAAGCGTATATCCAGTCTTTATGCTTCAGAAGAGAGCTATTAGAATAATAAACAAAGCAGCTTACAGGGAACCAACAAACCCACTTTTTCTTAAATTAAAAGCTCTCAAGTTGAAAGATCTGGTTGACTTTAAAACTGCAGTAATAATGTTTAAAGTGAAGAATCTATCACTGCCCACAAATATCCAAAAGTTGTTCCAAATAAGGGAGAAACAATATCATTTCAGAGGAACATGTATATTTCAAAAACCTTCAGTGAGAACAACCACCAAGCAACACTGTGTTTCAGTGCAAGGAGTCAGATTGTGGAACGCTTTTGGACCTGAATTAAAATCATGTACAACGCTTGGACAATTTAAACAAAAACTAAAGGAAGAAATACTCCAAACATATATACAAGATGACATGTAAAATCACATAAGGATTGTCATATCCAGTCTGTGTTGTGTTGTTCCTTAGATTTTTGTCACATTTTGTCTTAGCTTTGTTCTGAATTGTAATTGCTCTTGTTTTTCTTTTGGATTCTTGGATGGAATATGGGTGGGCAATATAAGCTGCGGCTTCAGCCATCACCCATTTCGGATAACTTATGTTGAACTGTATAATCAGAGTTATTGTTATTGTTATTGCAATTTTGCCAAAAAGTCATACATTTATGAGAAAATTTTCAAATCTATAGGAAAAATTTTTGAGAAAAAGTTGAAAATTTAGGAAAAAAAGCTGAACATTTAGGAGAAAGAGTAACAATTTTGCAAAAACTAATGTTTATGAGGGAAAAAGATGCAAATTTATGAGAAAACGTTACAAATTTACAAGAAAAAAAGTAGCAACCAATCAGTGTATTAAATCAGGACTATAAGCTTTTTACCATTATCTTTGCCAAAAGGTTAGAAAACATACTAACAGACTTAATTCACCTAGACCAAACAGGTTTTATAAGACAAAGACAGACACAAGACAACATTCGATGCACTTTACACATAATTCATCATATAAAAAAAATATAACTTAAATGCAGTCATATTGGGATTAGATGCTGAAAAAGCATTTGATTCGGTTGACTGGTCTTTCCTATATAGAATCTTATCCAGTTTCAATTTTCATAACAACTTCATTAGAACTATACAGGCGTTATATAAAAAACCAACAGCTAAAATAAGGATTAACGGTAATTTATCATCATCTTTTGAGCTGGAAAGAGGATGTCGTCAAGGCTGCCCCCTGTCTCCACTGCTCTTTGCAATCTTCATAGAACCTCTGAGCCAATGGATAAGACAAAATCAAAAAATTCAAGGTATTACACTTGGTCAGAAGGAACATAAAATAGCACTCTTTGCTGATGACATTTTAATATACCTAGGGCAACCAGACACTTCTTTACCAGAACTAATCTCAGTTTTTTCAGACTATGGAGATTTATCGGGGTACAAATTAAACATGCATAAAACCCAAGTTTTAACATTCAACTATGACCCAAATCATTATTCACTAAGTAAACTCAAAACTAACTGGGAGCTGGAATCTATGAAATATCTGGGGATCAACATCCCGAAACAACTCAACAAAATTATAACACTAAACTATGATCCACTGGTGACAAAAATAAAATCTGACCTAGCAAGATGGAATATGATACCATTCTTAGGTACTGCACAAAGAATTGAAGCAGTCAAAATGAATATACTCCCACGTCTTCTATACCTTTTCCAAACAATACCGGTAGAACCCCCCCAAAAAACATGGCAGGAGCTAGACAGAAGGATCTCAAGATTCATATGGCAGGGCAAGAGACCTAGAATCAGATATAGAACCCTACAGCTAAACAAAGACAAAGGTGGGCTCGCGCTGCCAAATATCAGGGACTATTTTATAGCTGCACAAATTAAAACTTTAGTAGAGATATGTAACCCAGTCTACACTGCACAATGGAAGAAGATGGAATGCCAAATAACAAGTGACATCCCCCTACAGGCGATAATAGGGAACAATGCCTTACCTAAACTCTTGAATAACACTAACCCGTGGATAGAGACCCCGCTAAAAATTTGGTTTAAGATAGTCAGAGAGAATCAAGCTAAAGAGCCCTATCGACTTCTGCAATGGATTGCCTATGATCAAGACTTTACTCCTAATAAAACAGACACTAGATTTAAAGAGTGGAAAGAGAAAGGGCTGATAAAATATTACGATTTCTTTCAGGGGCAAACTTTAAGAAGTTTTGAAGATTTGAAAAAACAAGGTCTAATAAATCAAGACCTTTACAGGTTCTTTCAGCTTAGACACCACATAAACAATACACTTAAAAAGGAGGATTTGGAAAGGGCCCATTCAGGTGTTCTGAAGGTCTTCTTAATGGCATATAAAGGGATCCCAGGGATCAGATACATTTCTAAAATATACCAAGGTCTTCAAGACTTAAAAGGAGACAACACATCATATATAAAAGAGAGATGGGAAAAAGAGGGGAATTTCACTTTACAATTGGAAATATGGGAAAAGCTAAATAAACAGCAATGGAAAAGTACCTCATCCCTGCAGTGGAGAGAATTTGGATGGAAAAATTTGGTAAGATTTTTCAGAACACCTGCACAAAACAAATTTACTCGTAAAGGGTTGAATTGTTGGCGCTTGTGTGGTGAAAAGACTGCAAATCATTTTCATGTGTTTTGGTCATGCCCAGTTATCCACCAATATTGGACCAATGTACAGACAATATTGGGGAAAATATTCAAAATAACAGTTCCCTTTTCTTTTATAACTTTGTATTTGGGTTTACTACCAGACTCACTGGAAAGACGAGGAGATAAATACTTATTCAATGTTTTAATATTGGCAAGTAAAAAAGCTCTAACTAAAAAATGGATGCTGAAGGACTGTCCTACACCTGAAGATTGGATTAACGTGATTCAAGACATTTACTCGATGGAAAAGTTGACATTCGCACTGAGACAGGACATGGATGGGTTCATGAACTTTTGGCAACCCTGGATCTCATAAGTGTCTTCCATTAGATCTAATCTTTGACAAATACCGTTTCAATTATGGTCCCACTCTTTGTTTCAATGCTACTCAGATGCTCTTTTACTTTTAATTACTTAATTTTCTGTTTGTTTGTTTATTCGGGTTTTTTTGTTTGTTTGTTTGTTTAATTTAATTCTCTTTAATTTCACTTTTTCTTTCACTTTAAAAAAAAGGGGGTGTTGTAATAACTATTCTACCAATGTTGTCAAACAGCAAAATATAAGGGAACATACGATGAAAATGTTAACAATGCAATGCTGTAATGACCTGTATACCCTTTACAAAAACTTAAAAAAAAAAAAGTAGCAAATTTATGAGAAAAGTTGCAAATTTATGAAACAAAAGTTGCTAACATGAGAAAAAAGTTACAAATTTAAAAAAAAAAGTTGCAAATTTATGAGTAAAAGTAGCAATTTTGCCAAAAAGTCATACATTTATGAGAAAATTTTCAAATCTATAGGAAAAAATTTTGAGAAGAGGAGGAAAAAGCTGAAAATTGAGGAGAAAGTAACAATTTTGCAAAAACTAATGTTTATGAGGAAAAAAGATGGAAATTTATGAGAAAAAAATTTCAAATTTATGACAAAGTTGCAATTTTGCAAAAAAGTCAAGTTTATGCAAAAAAATTGCAAATCTATGAGGAAAAAGTTACAATTTTACAAGAAAAAAGTTGCAAATTTATGAGAAAAAAGTTGCAAATTTATGAAACAAAAGTTGCTAACTTATGAGAAAAAGTTATAAATTTACAAAAAAGTTGCAAATTTATGAGAAAAAAATTGCAATTTTGCAAAAAAGTCACAAATTGATGAGGAAAAAAAGTCAAGTTTATGAGAGATTCAAGTTCTGTAACATGATATAGAAAGGTTTATGATGATACTGAGGAGAAGGAAATGAGGGAGGCTTTTGTTTTTGGTTCCATCGTCATAGCTATGAGAACTCTAAGATGAGTTTGAATTTGGGTGACCTTGAACTCAAGATCAAGGTCACAGGTCAATTTTTCCAGAAACATTGCAAAAACATTTTTTTTTAATGTAAAGTGTCTTTGAGTGCCTTGGAAAGCACTATGCAAATAAAATGTATTATTATTATTGTTGTTGTTATTATTAAAGATGAAATCTCAGAGAGGAAATGACGTACATGTTTCACATTGATACCATTTGGGGTGGGGAGAAAAATCCATTCTTTGTGGTGGTGATACTGTATCAATTCAGAGACACCAGTATTGTAATACTTTATTAAGAATTATTAATAAATTTTGCAAACACAAACTCACCTACTTAGGTACCAGAGTAATAAAAGCAACTGACTTTTCCACTCCACTAGATGGTGGTAAAGTCTCACTGTCTGGTTAGGTCAGTACAGGAGTTGAACAAGTTGACATCCAAAGCGCTTAACAGCACCAGGCTGAGGGCTTCCACCCACAGCTGCAGTATTCTTTTTTCCAGTGAGTTTTTCTTGATCTGCTTTTGCTTCAAATGAACAGATCCATTTTATAATAAATTTGTGTGATTTTCATGACATTGATTTATTCATATCAGAGGCAAAACTTCATGGCATCTAGACTCTCATGTCTCTGTACTGATTTCTCTTTCTGGTGTGGTTTGGACTGAAATCCCTGTTGGGGCTGTGCTTTCAATCTCTTTAACTGCCAGCATGCATTAAGGCCCTGGGCTGGTCTGTGACCCCCTCGCTGATGTGAATGAAGTAATAACACCAGATTGCATGAGCCTGCTGATCATAAACATGCTCTCCAGTGTTGGTGCTGTGGCTATAGCTGATTACACTAAACCTACAGCTACGTTTGGGGAAAGAAGGAGCCAGATTTAGACCATTAAACATGCAGTAATGCAGTGAGGTGGATTCATCGTTTGTTTCTGTGCCTGTTTGTAACAACAAAAAAAACTCCTGACACATGTGCACACTTACTTACATCCAGTAGGTGTCATGAACCTGGGTTTGGTGGTTCCAAACCCAGTTCTGACTCATGGTTATTTTGCCCTATTTTCCATCAGGCGCTTCAGGGAGCTATTGGGCCTTCGTTCCCTCACAGCTCGGGCACGCCCCCTCCTCCTGTCAGTGCCATCAGCTGTGCTTCGTTATTGGGTGTTTTCACACACATACACACACACTCCATTCATTCCCATTGACACGCTCAGACACTCATTCATGCACACTTGGGATTTATTATGTTCAGTCCACGTTTCCTCACACCGGCGGTGTCTTCCCTCGTTAGTATCATTATTACATAAACGCTGCATTAGTAGGAAGAGATCGTCGGAGCATTCAGCTTCATACATGGCAGAAGGTTCCTCTGTGTATGTTTGTTTCTACTCCCTATGGTTCATTCAGCCTGACATCTCAAGTTCGGGTACTCTCTTGGCATTAACAGCTGACCCTGCCTCACCCCCTCATCCACCGGACTACACAGACAGCCCCAGATCGTTCCAGCCGTAAGTTCATGTTTGCCTTTCTCTTCGTGCCCACCATTACGGCGGCGCTAGGCATTCCCTCTCCCAGACTGTGGAACAGCCGGGTGTCATCCCTGTATGTCTGATGGCCCTAAACTCATCATTCCTACCCTCTGTAATTAGCGTGGTCATTACTGGACTTGTTATTTTGTGGTTTATGTTAATAAAGTGCACGTTCTACTACAGCAATTGGGTTTTTCATTCCTTCCCTCGTGCGCCGCGTAATGATGCATGGGGAGTCATAACAGAATGCTCCAACCTGTCAGAAAAAACCCAGTGGAGTAGACGTACATTTTTTCTTTCTTCTCACACTCTTAACCCCCCCCCCCCCCCCCCCCCGGAGCTACAACATGGTGGTCTGGACGGACAAGGAACAGGAGGCACTGGACCTGCTGGGAGAGGCGCTCTTCTCTGCGCAGTGGCCAAAGCTCCCCGAGGACGTTCAGTGGGCACGGCTCGTTGCTGAAAATATTGAGCGGCGCTATCCCCATCTCCAGGTAATTCCGAGGGTGGACAACATCCTCTCATTCCTCCTTCCCTCGCCGAACGCGGAGCCGGAGGGGGCCTCTCCGACATCGGAGCCCCCCCCCCCCCCCCGTAAGAAGAAGCGCTCCCAGCAGAAGAAGACATCCACCTCCCGCGGTTCTCCCTCTCTTGCGTTGCTCCCCGGGCCGGTGCCCACCCAGTCCTCGGGCGTAATGACGGAGGAGCAGAGACGGGCCCTGCTCGCACAGCTCGACTGCCGGGTTAAGGAGGAGCGCCGTGTGAAGGAGGAGCAGAAACTCACCCTGCTCGAGCACCGAGAGGAGGAGTCAGATAAGGATCTCCCAGCGCACAAGCTCCTTGCGGCCACTCCGCTTCCTTCTCTGGAGAATACAGAGCTTCTCGGCACAGGTGACTCTCTGCTCTGCGCGGCACTTCGTATCCTGGATTATCTGGTTCCTGAGCCGTCCTGGAGGAAGAAGAGGAGGACCTCCTGCCGGAAGAAGCCTCCGGCCTCGCCGATGCAGCTCAAGGAGGAACGCCAGGAGAGGAGAGGAGATGCCTCGGAGGCCGCTGGGGACGTCCAGTGCCAGGAGAACAGGCAAGTTTTTCCTCATTGAACTTTCTCTTTTGATGAACAATTTTGCCTGCCTCCTGGCGAGGACACTCGGGGTGTGTAGTCCCCTGAGTGCTCCGCCCCAGTGGCATATAGTGTTCCCTCACCCAACCTCACCAAGTGTTTTTTGTGCGCCCCTACAAGCTTGCCTGCTCTGGAACCAGGTCGCTTGCCAGCGGTGAGGCCATCCTCGGCCGCCACGCCAGAGGAGCCGGTGGTGGGGAAGACGGCACACGGGAACACCAAGACTGCAACCACCATCACGCCTGCTGTGGAGGCCGCCGCAGCAGAGTCATCCCCCAGACCTCCAGCCGACGGGACCCCGAACATCATTGTTGGCATCACCGGAGTCCTGGACTGCGGTAGAGCTCAAGCACAGGCAAGTAATCTCTCCTGCAGTTCACTTGTCAATTATTGAGAGATCTTGTCTGGCTCTTGGGGAGGAGAGTTGGGTGCAACCCCCAGCTGCATCTGGACTCCCATCGCTGGGCTCTGCCGCTGCCGGCGACCCTAACCATTCCTCCTCTCCTATCTCCTTTGAGCTCCTTCCTAGGGTCACCGGAGAAGAGCTGCCACAACCTGAGTTGCCCATGGACGACGACACAGGGCTAGCTGTCCCAGAGGAGGTCGACGGGGGCACAGCACCTGGCGAACCAACGATACTCATGCACCTCAAGTCGTCAGAGTCCTGGATGGCGGTGGAGCCCAAGTGCAGGCAAGTGTGCTCCATAATGGCTGTCATGTCTATGTCAATGTCACACTGCCTGACTCATGGTGAGGGGGGCCTGGGGCTGCTCGCCTTAGCCCTTGGGGCCACCTCACCGGACTCTGTCGCTGCTGGTGACCCTGACTCAGTCTCATTCTCTCTCCCTCCGGGTTCGGAGCCCCCTGCCAGGGTTGCCGGAGAACAGCTGGTCCCACCAGAGGCCACCGAGGATCTGGGTCCAGCCCCAGGTGTCGTGGAAAGCCCTACCTCCCTCACTGGGGAGGCCACCGCTGGAGCAATGAGGCCTCCGATGGGGACCACCACAGGTGCAATGGAGCCCCAGCCGTAGTCCACCACCAGTGTAGCAGAGCTCCAGCCAGAGTCCACCGCCGGTGCAGCCACATCCCAGACCGGGACCATCGCGGGTGCAGCCATGTCCCAGACTGGGTCCATCGTAGGTGCAGCCACGTCCCAGACCGGGACCATCGCGGGTGATACGGTCCCCCTGCTCCAAGTTTCGGAGGGCAGGGGGGCTCCTGTCCATCGGTTTGGCCATCGAGGTTCCCGGGTGGGTAGGCTGCCTCTCCGCCTTCCCCTCCGGTTCTGATGGCTTCACCATGCTGGTCAGCCATCCGAAAGACTTGGCCTTCGGTTCAGGTGGCCCATCAGCCCAGGCAGGCTGCCGGACACTATTCTGGGGGCCGCCTGCTGGACGTGGGTCTTGGGCAGGCCACCCAATCAGTCACCCCTTGCCATGCTGGGGGCCTGGGACTCTCGCTGACCACCTGAACTTTGGACTTCTGTGGGGGGTGGGTAGTGTCCTAGGTGGGGGCTGTTAGGAGGGTCACTACTCTATATTTGCATATTATTTGTTGTATTTTTCACTGGTTGCTTCCCTCCTAACCGGTTTTCCCCCACCTCCCACCCTGGGTATTGTTTGCTTCTGGGCTGGGGGGTTCCCTTGTGGTGTGTTTTTGTTTTCGGCTGATGATACTGGAGTTTCTGGAATCCACCCCTTGGGGGGGGCTGTCATGAGCCTGAGTTTGGTGGTTCCAAACCCAGTTCTGACTCATGGTTATTTTGCCCTGTTTTCCATCAGGCGCTTCAGGGAGCTATTGGGCCTTCGTTCCCTCACAGCTCGGGCACACCCCCTCCTCCTGTCAGTGGCATCAGCTGTGCCTTGTTATTGGGTGTTTTCACACACATATACACACACTCCATTCATTCCCATTCACACGCTCAGACACTCACTCATGCACACCTGGGATTTATTATGTTCAGTCCACGTTTCCTCACATCAGCGGTGTCTTCCCTCGTTAGTATCATTAGTACATAAACGCTGCGTTAGTAGGAAGAGATCGTCGGAGCATTCAGCTTCATACATAGCAAAAAGTTCCTCCTTATAAAATTTGTTTCTACTCCCTGCGGTTCATTCAGCCTGACATCTCAAGTTCGGGTACTCCCTTGGCGTTAACGGCTGACCCTGCCTCACCCCCTCATCCCCTCATCCACCGGACTACACGGACAGCCCCGGATTGTTCCAGCCGTAAGTACATGTTTGCCTTTCTCTTCATGCCCACTGTTATGGCAGCACTAGGCATTCCCTCTCCCAGGCTGTGGAACATTCGGCTGGCGTCCCTGTATGTCTGGTGGCCCTAAACTCATCATTCCTACCTTCTGTAATTAGTGTGGTCATTACTGGACTTATTTTGTGGTTTATATTAATAAAGTACATAAGAAGAATAAAGGTAGAATAAAGAATAAAGATGCAAAAATATGATAAAACTTGACAATTTAAGACTTAAAAAGTTTCCAAATCGTAATTTATTCACAGAATAAAAATTTGATTATCGTCCAGATAAACATTGCATATTTTGCAAGAAAAAAGCTGAAAATTTACAAATAATTTGCAAACCTAGGAGAAAAAAAATTGCAATTTTGCAAAAAGTCACAAGTTTATGAGAAAAATTGCAAAGCTATTTGAAAAAGTTCCACATTTCTGAGGAAAAAAAAACCCTTCAAAATATATGAGAAAAAACTTGAAAATTTTTGAGGAAAAATAAGTGCAAAAATTATGAGAAACATTATGAAGAAAAAGATGCAAATTTATGAGAAAAAGGTACAAATTTATAAGAAAAAATTTACAAATGAGAAAAAGTTGCAATTTTTCAAAAAAGTCACAAGTTAATACAAAAATTAGCAAACTTATGAGAAAAAAGTTACAAATCTATGAGAAAAAACTGCAATTTAGCAAAAAAGTCACCAATTTTTGAGGAAAAAAGTTGCAAATTTTTGAGAAAAGCATTGCATATTTAACAAGAAAAAAGAAGTAATTTATGAAAAAAGTTGGAATTTTGCAAAAAGTCACAAGATTATGAGAAAAAATGCAAACCTATTAGAAAAAGTTGCACATTTTGGTGAAAAAAAGTTGAAAATTTATGAGGGAAAAAGTTTAAAATTTTTGAGAAAAAAAGTTGAAAATTTATGAGAAAAAGTAATTTCGCAAAAAAGTAACATGAGAAAAAAGATTCAAATTTATGAGAAAAAATTTGCAAATTTATCAGTAAAAAGTTGCAAGTCTATGAGGAAAAAGTTGCTAATTTATGCGAAAAAATAGGAATTTTCCAAAAAGTCACAAATTTATGAGAAAATTTACAAATCTATGAGAAAAAGTTGCACAATTTTGAGAAAAAATTTTAAAAGTGGCAAGTAAATGGTTGAAAATTTATGAGAAAAAGTTGCAATTTTGCAAAAAAAGTCACATTTATGAGAAAACATTGCAAATTTCTGAGAAAAAGTTGCAATTTTGCAAAATAGTCACAAGTTTATGCAAAAAAGTAACAACGTTATGAGAAAAATGTTGCAAATCTCTGAGAAAAAGTTATACATTTTTGAAAAAAATGTTGAAAATTTGTGAGAAAAAAGTTGAAAATGTCATGAACCGAGCCGGGTTGTTCTTTGGGCTCGGTTCTGACCCGCTGTGGCTCAGGTTTATCTGTAGTTATGTATTATGTTATCTTTTGAGTTTCTTGTAGTTTCTATTTTTCCCTGGTTTTTCCCTGCCTGTAGCCACTGCGTTCCGGCTGGCAGCTGTGAGGCAGCCTCCTTTGGCCTACACTCAGTGTGGGCACTGTCTGACATTCGCCGGTCTGACCACGCCCCCTCTCTCATGACAGCCAGCTGGGTCTCCCCTGGTAATTGCCTTTCCCAGCAATGCTTGTACTTAAGCAGCTCTTTGCCAGTCAAGCATTGCTGGACTATTGGTTTATCTTGGGGATTGTTTTCGCCACCGTTCACTGTGGTCTGCCCGCTGCACGTCAAATTATGTGAGTCTTGTAGTGAACCTTGTCATCTTTTTGTAAGTCTGTTTTTCTTTTGTACTGTTTGTCTTGTGGCCACTGTACACTATGGTCTGCCCGCTGCACGCCTGTCGTGTGAGCCCTTTAATGTACCCTGTACCAGTTTTGTATGTCTCTGTTTTGGAACTGTTTGCCTTTTTGTTAATAAATATGTTTGTGGTGTAACCTGCGCCTAAATCTGTCCTTCCCTCACTCGTCGATGCACTGCGTAAAAGTGCACGAGGAGGTGTATGACAGAACATTTATGAGGAAAAAGTGGCAATTTTTAAAAAAAAAGTCACATTTATGAGAAAAAAAGAGTAATAGGTATATTTTTGAAACTCCTATTTTGCTAAAAAATAAAGTAATATGTTTAAAGAGATGCCTTGAATTTGCTGAGATTTCAATTAGATGTGCAAGAAATGATTGTAATAATTAGTATTTGGACTCTGATGCCATTTTCCTCAATGTTTAGACCTTGGAGAGCCTGGACACTGGGAAACCCTTTCTGCAGTCCTTCTTCATTGACCTGGAAGGCAGCATTAAAACGCTCCGTTACTATGCAGGCTGGGCCGACAAGATCCACGGCAGGAGTATCCCTGTAGGTGAGTGGGTAGAATTGCTCTCCTGTCTGGTTCTGCTAAAGCAGGGGTGTTAAACTCATGTTAGATGGGGGCCATATACCGCCAGATTTAACGTCAAGCGGGCCGGAGCAGTAAAATAATAGCAAAACAACATAATGGCAACTCCAAATTTAGTACAAAGAAATACAAGTACATTATGAAATGTTTACATTTATTGAACCATTGATCTTTTACAAAACATGAACAGCCTGAATGATGAATCTTCATCAAAGTATGAACAACTGAATTTTTTTCTTTTCTGCACTGTTTGGAACTGAAGCTGCTGATGAACAACATCTTAATCACGATAAAAACGCATGCCATTCAAGGAACCAGATATCATATTGCTGCCATCTACTGTTTAGTCCTTGTTAAAATTCAAATTCTTTGGTTGAAAGCTCCAAGAATGAGCTGGAGAATTCTTCAGTTCAGAGATGTAACATTTATTCAGAGGTCACAAGTAAAGCAGTCAGCGCTGGGCTCAGTGGGACGTAGCTCTCGCTCAAACGCAGTCAGACTGAGCCCCAACTTCCGGGAGTGACATACACTTATCTTCTTGGGCCGGGCACGCCCCGTACAGTGGGATGGACTTGCACGCAACAGTCTGATTGGCCTGTTTAACTCTGACGTGAACAGGCCATCCTCTGCTCACGTATACTTATCCACTGTAATGTATTATGAAATGTGTGTGTGTGAGTGCTGATTTGGGTGTGTAACTAATGCAATAGACCTCACTTAATAGGATAGAGAGAGAAAGAGAGAGCTCTATGGCTACGCCTGATTCCAGTTTATCAGATTGTGGTTGCTTAACACTTCAGACTGTATTTTAACACTTTTAACATATTTGTTCATAAGAATGCAAACAAAGACTCTTGACATATTTGTTCATAAAAACACAAACAGAATATGTGTATGAATGAATGAATGATCTTTATTTCGGATAGATTAAAAGTACAGGTTAAAAGAAACTGAATAATATAACAAAGGGGGAAAGAAAATCCAACAAGGTCAAATTAGACAATAACTCCTCTGATTATACAGTTCAACATAAGTTATCCGAAATGGGTGATGGCTGAAGCTGCAGCTTATATTGCTTAGAATATGTGTAGAGCATAATGGGAGAATACCGACAGAATTATTATTTTGTCACTCTAACTTTTCATGTCCCTTTCATTCCCCCATTTTGACATGATTTTATCATGTCAACCATACATGGTGTGAGATACGCTAGCGATCATCAGATGGTGAATAAGGTAGGTCCTTACATTGTGTGTCAACCTAGTCAGTCAATCCAAAATAGGTTTTCACCATTGGTCCTGGTACCCTTGCCTCCTCCCTTGCGGACACCCCCTGCATGGTGCAGCAATGTCCAAGAGGGCATACTGAGGCAACACGTCTTTGTCCAGATGAACTGCAGCAGCGACTCCTTGTGAATCCACATAATTGTCCTTATTCACCAAGTGACACCAAGACACACAACGGTATCAATAGAAGCAAAACAGATGTGTGCCCTCACTCTCAGAGGCACACCTCTTCCCATGAGGTTTATAGGACAGTCTGGTGGATACAGAAGAGAGTGGACAACATACAGTTCAGTCAGTGAACAGTTCAGTAATACTGTCCCAGAGATGCCAACCACCAGTGTATAATCAGTGGACAGAGGTAGAGAAGCTGGTGTTGATGAAAATCGAGCCCCTGTGCCCACCATAGCTGCATAGGCCTCGTCTCCCACTGTGAGGGGTAGCGTTGGATCAGAAAGTGCTGTCTCCATGTGGCTGATCTGACTACACCCCGGGTGCTGGCGGTGCGGTGGGTGTGCATGGATACCAGTCGCTCCCTCTTCTAGGGGCTGAATCCGTACAGTCACTAGCCCTACGACCTCCTTTTCTGTGCCGCAGGCACACATCTCCAGGTGAGCATCATCAGGATGTTTCCCACAGGACTGATGATACTATGACATCTGCTGCTTTTAGTTTTTATGACCTGTTTAACACCTTTCTGGGCTTCTAAACATATGGTCTATAGTGTCATACTCTGCTCCTTGTATTAGACCTACATCTGTTTAATCTTTTTGCCATTACGAATGTAGAATTTGCTTCACATTTTCTCATCCCCTCGTTTGTTAATGTTAAGAATGGTCATGTAGGAGATTTCTGGGTGTCAATGCGCACATCCTTTTGTGCTGTGGTGACCCAGTTAAGTGACAATGCATATGTTTCTAATTTAGGAGAATATTCTGTGTTAAGGTCAGGTGTTGGCTTTCCATGGATGGCTATATTTCCCAGCAGAGGTGACAAAATGTCCAACATTTTCCAATCCATGTGTCTGGGTCTAACCAGTGAGATGTGTGGAATCCCCCATTGGTTAAAATGTCTCTTATCCTCTTCAACTAGGACAATGGATGCTTCTACACATTCCTTTGTTTACCAGTACAAGTTTTATGACCAATCTGGAAGATGGATTTGCAAGGAATGGTTGCTCATAATTTGGATCAGAGCCGTTCAATTGCATTCAATTCAATTCAATTCAATTCAACTTTATTTATATAGCGCCATTTCACAACAACAGTCATCTCATAGCACTATCAACTGTAGGGAGGACCCCCACAGTTGCAGAAAGACCCATTGTACATGGGGTACAATGCTACTTTTACAGATTTTGATGGGTATTCTACTGTTAGTTTGCCACTTGCAGATTTTAACTATTACCTTTTCTGACTTTGAAAAGTCCTGTATGTCATTACTTGAAGTTACTAATTTACATGCAGCTGCGTCACACAAATTTAATCGGAGTACCTTGAACTTCAGACATTACTTCTGGTTAGCACTATTGTAAACATTAGATCAAAGTCACGTAAATGGAAGATGTCTGCTATTTTCTAATAATTTAATTTTTTGCTAATTTTTTGTATGTGTGTAGAAGTGAGTCCACTTATCTGTTTTAGTCTTAAGCATGCAGTCCAGTTTTTCCATAGTGGATGTGGATCATGAGTGCCTCCCCTCCCAGCGGCCGGTCTCACCATCACTCAGCTTCCATTGTGGGTGCGTTGGCCCCTCCTGCCCCACTGCTGTCCTCCCCCTCCTCCTTTTGGCTTCCTTTAATAAAAAAAACAGATTCATGGGGAGCCTCATGCTCCCCATGTGTCAGCCATTGCATAAATAAGTGCGGGTTTTTCTTCAAATTTTATTTTTCTTTCTTACCTAGATTTCCAAAACCAATCTGTTAATGCCTTCAAATTTAGTACAATGCCAAACAATATTTATGAGCAATCCAGACCAGCTGAGAGTTTTGTGTAAATAGTTTGCTGTCATAAACCCCCCGTGCGCTCTACAATTGCGCACGAAGGACAGAAGGAGAAATGAGGATTTAAATGCGAAGGTTACCACACACGTTTATTACCACAAGTTCAGGGTAAACCATACAAATGGCTGGGCAGCTCGGGCTAACAAAGAGTCCAATAGTTATGCTAGGCTGCACAAGGAAAAGCGTAGCAGTTGTGCCGCACAGGGAAACGCTACCAGCATAGCGGCACAACTGCACAGAGAAACACTACAATTACTCATAGCCTAGCAATCCTGGTCCTCCAGTGGAGTGGCGAGCATACTCCAAATGGTCCTTCATAGACGTGATGGTTACACAGTGGAAGATATGACCGTGTGAACTCGTACAATGACCCAGCAACATTTGTCCAGCAAAGAGCTGCTTATGAACAAATGCCGCTGGCGTTGCAAATTGGGAACTCCTGGGCGAGGCGTGGAAAGGATGATTAACAGGACTGGAAACAGCTGATGGAGTCAGAGGGAGAGAAAGGGGGTGTGGCTGGACCAACAGACTGTCAGCAGCGTGAGAGAAAGTAGGTCACAATGCTATATGCTATATGGAAATACACAAAGTGCACATAAACAGTGGAGCCAAAACCCACAGAGAGATCAGGGCCGAGCTGGGGAAAACCAAGCCGGCTCGGCTCATGACAGTTTGCTATTATTCTAAGCTTAGTGTCATGCGCTGGCCCTCACGAGCCAGCATAAGACGCACAGAGTCACCAGTGAGTTTACAGTGAGTTTTATTACGGTAAGAAGTGAACAACACAAGATGCAGGGGCAATGACACATAAGTCCATACACATCCGGAGGCGTAAGGCTAGACAGCTCTCTTACGGGTCCTTAAGAGGAGACGGTCATACACAGGCAAAGGTTGTTTAAGTAATTAGCTACACAGGCTGCTGAAGCAAAGACACACAAAGGTCCACTTTCACCGGGAGGGGTAAGGCTAATAGCTCACTTACTGGTGCCGGAGAAGTGACGGTCAACCACAAGCAGACAAGGTAGATGATAGTCCAAGTCATCCGTAGCTCAGACGTAGAACGACTGACACTGCTGCGTCATACCGTCGCCAGTGCTGGGCTTAAATGGCGAAACACTAACGACGGTAATGACACTCAGCTGGCCGACCGTTGACAGGCGGAAACCCCACCGAGCACTTTCACAATAAGAGCCCGGTGAGGCCAGAATACAGCCCGCAGCTGTCAAGGCCGGCAGCGAGACATAACTTTAGCCCGAGCGCGATCAGAACCGGCGCTCGGGTCATAACACTTAGTTTTCACTAAATAGCTATATGTTATCTGTCTGATTCAGGTCTAAGAGTTTAATCCCTATAAACTAGATTTCATACTTTGATTTAGGTTATAATTAATAATATTTAAACATTATCATTTCATCTACGCCCAAATCATATCAGATGCAAAAGATTCGGAACTTTGTTTTCCCAGTAACACAACAACACACTGCTCCATTATTCTGTAGGACAGTGCTGTGAGAAATGTCTTGTCCTGCTAATTGATCAACTCACATAGGATCAGATGGATATAATTCTGATTTTTATTGCTTGACATGAAGTGTGCACCTTGCTTCTAGGTTAGGATGCAGAGTTGGATAAATAAGGGGAGAAGTAATCTTTATTTCTACACTATATTGTGAATTTTTAGCTAGTGTAATTTTCCATTGCTTTTTACACACACACATTCTAAACCCAAATTGTTGGCATGTGTCATAATGTTCTGCAAAGTGGGGGAGTCTCAGCTCAATGCAATATAAGTCTTGGAAGTAGGTCACGGCTCCCATCTGAAATCCAATTTTAGGTATATTTTATGCCATAGTTGTTTAAAATAATGCTGTTCCAAGACAGTAGAAATGGTTTTGCAACTTACATTATGCTTTGTCTTCGTGTCCGAAAACCCTCCTGCCTTAATTTGATTTTTTTTTTCTCTCTTGGGCTTTTAGTGAATGAAACTGCTGGTCAATTACAGCTGATTCACGAATACTGTTTATGCACGCTTAGAGAACATATGGGTGGTTTGCTGAATCTGGAATGGCTTGTTAGTACTAACACAGCTTCCTGGCAAAATATGTGTGGCTTACACAGACTAACACTAAAATATTCATGAATGAGATTCAATATTTGAGACGCTATCAGAAGGTAAATGGAAAGCAACAATATAATTTATTTTACTTACGTGTGATCAGTTGATCATCTATGACCCATCTTTCGATGTCCCTTTGTTTTACATTCTTTTACTGTAGTCACGGAGGGAGGAGGGGGTCGTTAGGTGATGGCGTGGTGGGGGTGGGGGTGGACGCAGCCAAATCAAGTGGGTCTGAAGAGGAACTCACATGGTCGCTGGGGTAGGGAGGTGATCCACAGCCACCACCATCATCTCAGATTAATAGAGAAACAGACAAACCATTAAACAGCATCTTTTGTCCTTATTTCCATTTTTATCATGTTTCTTAATTATTTTGCTTTTGTTCTCACCGTTGCAGCATAAGTCTCTTATTCTTATGTTTTTTCCTTCCTTCTTCCAATCGTTTCTCCATACTTTTCTCTTGTATCCTGCATAAAACTTTAACAATTCATCAGCCTTCAATTTTTCTCTAAAGCCAAACTTCCTTTTCTATTTTCTGTCCACTCTCAGCATGCAACATTCACTTCACCATCCATGCACATTTCCACAACCTTTTTTTCTTATTTTTCATTTTTCTTCATTTAAATAATCCCACTTTTATATATTCTCCACCTATATTTTTCCTTTTTTCTTTATTTAAATTACCCCACTTTTATATACTCTCCACCTAGGATTTTTTTTCTACACTTTTTTTTTTCTTATTTTTCCTTTTTTCTTCATTTAAATTATCCCACTTTTATATATTCTCCACCTCGGATTTTTCTACACTTTTATTTTATAAGTAGAAATAAATCTACTTATTCTCTCCTCTGCCCAAATTAAACTTGAACCTCTTCTCTCCAGCTGATTGGGTCGCCTCTGCCTCACAACATCAAACCCACATTGGCAGGTGTGGGAGGTCTTTATATCCTTTGCCGTGTCTTTATAGTCTTAAAGCTTTCCTTTCAGCCAGAGAGATAAAGTTCCAAAATTATTAGGAAAAATTGAAGTTCGATTTGGCGGTACATTTATGAAAGAATGCACTTCCTATATCTGTCCGCAAGATGGAGGCACTGTACTCAAGCAGGAGGAGATACAGTGACATTGCTTGAAGGCGTTTCAAGATGGCATTTACCCGCACATGTGCAATGAATGCCACATGGCCGCCTCTGCCATGTGCAAATGTGAATGCACAATATGGCCCTGAAGCCTATTGTCCGCAAACCACAACTTGTTTTTCAAAGAAACTGGAGTGCTGTCTCCTTAAATTTAGCTGTAAACATGCAAGAATAACCTTACAACTTTAATTTAGCGATCCATTTTAATGCTGTCACCTCGCATAATCTCTTCTCAGTAACTTTTATCATGTTTTAAACAATCTCTCAGCTCCACGCAGGAGTGGGGGTGAATTACCCCCCTCCTTTGTGGAAAAACACACACTCATCTTTGTTCCCCACATGGCGAGAAGAGTGATGTTTAAGTTAAATCATACTCTGGGAAAAAGTTAGTAGATATTTCCAGCCCACATTATTTCTCAAAACACATCTATTCTCTCAAGACTCACAGAATTAGCCCAAACATCAGCATGCACAATATGGACAAAACATACAGGGGTTATTGGTGTATTTAAGTGAGTCCTTCCCTGCCACAAATTTGCATATACTCTTTTTCCTATCTTTATATTTATGGACAGTCGCTCACTAGTGATGTTTTATAAGATCTCACGCTGTACCATAAAACTTTTACTCACTTAGTGATGTTGTTTAAGGTCTTGTATTAGAATTAGTTCTTTTACTCACTCAGGGATTAAATTTGAGATCTCATATTGTTACATTACTCAATCATTGATTAAGTTTGAGATTCTTATAATGTATTAGGGTACCTTATTTATAAAAAGCGGTTCTTTGATCTGTCCATTGTTAACGAAAAGTTTTTTTTCTTCAGTGCCGGTACCAGGCTAGCCCTGGTTCCCTTAATTTGGGAGACGAGCATGGATGGTTATTGACCACCATGGTTCCCTAGTCTCGTATTTATTTTGGTTCAGACTTACTCCAAAATACTTCAAAATTTGGAGGACTATTCACTTCCGTGAATTGTATATCCCAATTGCCCTAATTCAGACTGATATTAGGACACGTGCACGTGAAACTGTTTGTTCAGACTTTACATGTGACCCCCGATTTCCATCAAAAAGCAATTTCTCTGGAGTCAAACTTTTAATTCCCCACGTTATAAAATCTGGAGATCGGATACACCTTTTAATCAGACAACTCTAAATTTGGTATGCCCAAATTGTAGAAATTCACATATGAAAAGGTTTTCTGCTTACCTTTTTGTTTAGGTGCCACGGTTGTCTGAAAAAGGGTCCTTCCGATCTGCTCCAGACTCATCTCAGAATAATTCAATCCGGGTCACGGCATCACGATTGTTAAAACCCTAATTCTTTGGCTGAAAGCTCCAAGAATGAGCCGGAGAATTCTTCAGTTCAGAGATGCGACATTTATTCAGAGGTCACATGTAAAGCAATCAGCGCTGGGCTCAGTGGGACGTAGCTCTCGCATGAACGCAGTCAGACTGAGCCCTGACTTCCAGGAGTGACGTTCACTTATCTTCTTGGGCCGGGCATGCCCCGTACAGTGGAATGGACTTGCACGCAGCCGTCTGATTGGCCAGTTTAACTCTGACGTGAACATGCCATCCGCTATTCACATTAGCTATCCCCTAAGATGTATTATAAAATGTGTGTGTGTGAGTGTTGATTTGGGTGTGTAACTAATGCAATAGACCTGACTAATAGAATGGAGAAAGAGAAGAGGGCTGAATGGCTACGCCTGATTCCTGTTTATCAGATTGTGGTTGTTTAACACTTCAGATTGTATTTTAACACTTAACGTCTTTGTTCATAAGAATGCAAACAAAGACTCTTGGCATATTTGTTTATAAGAACACAAACAGAATATGTGTAGAGCATAATGGGAGAGTACCTACAGAATTATTATTTTGTCACTCTAACTTTTCATGACCCTTTCATCCTGGAACTTGTTTGTATTTTGAACAATGACCCCAGTTATATGGTCACAATAAACCAATTACTGGCAATAAACTGATAATGCCAATAATCAGTTTTTTTGTGTTTACATGCACTGAATAAACAAATTACTGGAGGGTAACCCACTTGAGTTAATGACCCCAGTTGCATGACTTTTATCAGATTATTCTGTTTACATGGCCACTTGAATAATCATAACTGCAGAAATCCAATCATAACCAGTTTATTAGTGTACATGTAAACATGATCATTGATCATGTTGTATATGCACATGAATAAAGCAGTTATGACTGGATTTCTGGAGTTTCAATCAACATTAAGACCTTTAATCAATTTTTGGCAGGTGAAATAACATTTATACGCTGTAACAGCCCTTCAAGACTATTCACAAGTTGGAGAGAACATGTTTTATTATAATATTCACAATTCAACCTTGAAGAACCAAATCAAATAATTTGTTGGCAGATAAAATGTTTCAATCCAAATTGGGAGCCTTAATGATTTTTTGGCAGGTGAAGCATACTTGTCATGGATTCTACTTACAATATATAATTATAGGAGGTAAATAATGCACAAACACTAGTATTCATGGGAAAGAAAGCTTTTCTGACTTTTACATCATTATACACAGATTTTGTTAATTTCAGCACATTTTTCTTAACATATAAAAAGCTGCTACAGGATAAAATGTCACATCTGATTATTCTAACAGAAAAACTCATGGGGCTAAAATTATGACTAATCCCTTACAGTTTTAAATATTCACAAACATACCTTCGCTAACTGCATGGACAAAAATTAAATCAGCCTTGCTCAAAAGCAGCCGTCGGCCTCAAAGTCAGAAAAGAAACGGCTTTAGCCCAGCGAGGCGCACTTCCGCAGTGAGCCAATCAGTTTCTGGCAGCCTATCACTTTTTGGCAAGACACCCCGACAGCTGGCTGTCGTCAGCTGGCAGCTTCTCTTGTTTTGAACATGTTCAAAAAATTTTGTGACAAGAAAAACTAGTTCAGACCGTAAAAACATCCAGTAAATGGTAGCAAACTGTTGCACAAACCCTCCCCCCAAAACTCCAGTGATGGAGTTCACCGGTGGTGAATGTCCCCCAGCACCCGCTGCACTGCGAGACATGGGGGTAAATGTATTTTTAAAGAACTGTTATTAAATTAACTAGCAGATCTGTCCTAATATGAGAGCACCTTCAGAGAGGTTAGCATCATGCTCTTCACTGAAACATGGCTAACAGAGCTAACAACAGACGCTAACATTGGACTGAAGGGTTTCCACTTAATATGGGCAGATCAGACACTAGATAGCGGCAAGAGCAGAGGTGGAGGGCTGGCAGTGTTTGTGAACAACAGATGGTGTAATCTGGGGCACATCACAATTTAAGAACAACATTGTTGCAAGGAGATTGAGTTGCTAGGCATACCTTGTCAAAGAGTTCTCACACATCATCATGATTGCTATTTATGTACCCCCCTCTGCAAGCGCTGAGGCAGCATGTGACATCATCCACAAGTCAGCAGCAGGTTGCAGACCCAGCACCCAAATCAAATCAAATCAAATCAAATCAAATCAACCTTTATTGTCATGTTGCTGTACATACAACTGCAGTGCAGGCAAGATGAAATTGCGTTTCTCTCGGCATCCATATAAGAAAAAAGAACATAATTTAAGACACACTCACACACACCCTCACCCCCCACCCCAACACAGCCATTCACACATCCCTGAGACATACTTGAAAACTAACTAGAACTATAATATACAAATAATATACATAATGTCCATAAGGTGCAGTAGTATGTATGAAAGATTCCGGATCAACTGTTCAGCATCCTAACAGCTTGTGGAAGGAAGCTGTTAATCAGTCTGGTGGTTCTGCCTCTGATGCTCCAGAATCGTTTGCCAGATGGCAGCAGTTCAAAGTGTTTATGCAAAGGGTGAGAGTGGTCCTTGACAATGTTCAGTGCCCTGCTCCTACAACGGTTCTGAAAAAGTTCTTGGAGAGAGGAGAGGGAAACTCCAATTACCCTCTCAGCTCCCTTAACTATCCTCTGCAGGGCTTTTTTGTCTGACATACTGCAGCTGGAGTACCATGTAGCAATGCAGTACGTCAGAACACTCTCCACCACACCTCTGTAGAAGGTCCTGAGGATGCAGATGGGGAGAGAGGCCTGTTTGAGTTTCCTCAAGAAGTGCAGTCTCTGCTGGGTCCGCTTCCTGATCCCCAAGGAATTCTTGCTCCAGGTCAGGTCCTGCGAGATCTGTACTCCGAGGAACTTTATGTTCTCCACTCTCTCCACCAAATGGCCGCCGATGCTGAGAGGGATGTGTTCAGGCTGTGACCGCCAGAAGTCGATAATCATCTCCTTCGTTTTGTCCACGTTGAGCACCAGATTGTTCCCCCTACACCAGCCCTCCAGGTCTCTAACTTCTTCCCTGTACATTGATTCATCATCCCTCTGAATAAGTCCCACCACTGTGGTGTCATCTGCAAACTTAATAATCTGGTTCCCCTTGTGTCTGGATACACAGTCATGTGTTAGAAGTGTAAACAACAGTGGACTGAGTACACAGTCTTGAGGGGATCCGGTGCTCAGCGTGATAGAGTTGGAGATGTTGTTTCCAACACGGACAGACTGAGGTGTCTCGGTCAGAAGTCCAGGATCCAGAGACATGTGGCGGTGTTCAGACCGAGGAGGAGTAATTTCTCCATCAGTCTCTGGGGAATAATGGTGTTGAATGCTGAACTGAAATCAATGTACAGGAGTCTGGCGTAGGTGTCTTTCTGATCCAGGTGGGTGATGACAGAGTGCAGGGTGGTGACTATAGCATCCTCCGTGGAGCAGTTTGAATGATATGCAAACTGGAGCGGGTTATGTGATGCAGGAAGGCAGGCTGTGATGTGTGGTTTGACAAGCCGTGCAAAACACTTCATCACAATTGGTGTCAGTGCAACAGGACGATAGTCATTCAGACAGGACACAACTGGTTTCTTTGCCACCGGTACTATGGTAGAGGTCTTAAAGCATCTGGGAACAATGGCCTGACTCAGGGAGATGTTATAAATGTCAGTCAGGACATCCGCCAACTCGCTTGCGCAGTCTCAGAGCACACATCCCGGGATGTTGTCCTGACCTGCAGCTTTACGTGGGTTGACCCTTATTAGGGTCCTCCGTGTGTCCGCTGCGTTGATGATGATAGCTGGCCCAACAGATGGTGGAGATGGGCCAGCCCTCCCTCTGATTGTCGGGTTTGATGCTTCAAAACGTGCAAAGAAGTTGTTAAGCCTGTCTGGAAGCGAAGTGTCATCATCATCGACCCCCTGCCTAGATTTATAATCTGTCAGCGCCCGAACATCCTGCCACATCCGTTTGGTGTTCCTTGTGTCACAGAGGTGTCCCTGGATTTTCTCCAGAAAGAGCGCGCTTCGCCGTCTTAATTCCCTTTGAGAGCGCAGACCTGGCTGAGCGGAGGGCGATCCTGGCTGCATCTCTGGCTGTGAGCAGCGAGCGCACCTCTGCTGTCATCCAGGGTTTATAGTTGCCCTGTGCAGTGATAGTCTTCACTATAGTGACATCCTCTGTGCACTTCGCGATGTAGCTGGTGACCGTTTCAGCATACTCCTTCACATCCGTCCTGTCCCCCTGGGAGGCTGCTATTTTGAAGACCTCCTAGTCTGTGTGCAGAAAACAGTCCTGAAATGCTGAGGCTGCACCCTCTGGCCAAATCCTGATTTGTTTCTCTACTGGCCTGCTGCGCTTCAGTAAAGGTTTGTAGGCAGGCACTAGCATTATGGATAGGTGGTCAGAATGGCCGAGGTGGGGGCGAGATGTTGCCTTATAAGCATCTGGGAAGTTTGTGTACACCAAGTCCAACATATTTTCTCCTCTGGTCTTAAAGTCCACACATTGTTTAAACTTGGGGAGCACAGTCTTTAAACAAATGCTCTCCAGTTTATCTCTGGTGATTTTAACCATGCTTCACTATCCTCCACTCTGCCCACTTTCACCCAGTATGTCACGTGCCACACCAGACACAATAAAACACTGGACTTATTTAATGCAAACACCAAGGGGGATTCACCTCATCACCCCTTTCCCCCCTTGGAAGATCTGATCACAACCTGGTTCACCTCCTGCCTGTGTACAACCCCCTGGTACACAGACAACCCCCTGTCACCCACACAGTGAATATATGGTCTGAGGAGGCAGAGGATGCTCTGAAGGAATCCATTGTGTGGGAGCAGTTCTTTGATCCACATGGTGAGGACATCGACGGCCTCACACACACCATCAAAGATTACATCAACTTCTGTGGAGAACACCATACCCACCAAGACCATACGGTGTTTCTCAAACAACAAGCCCTGGATCAATCCTGAAGTAAAGACACTGCTGAAGGAGAAGAAAAGGATCTTCAAGTCAGAAAACAAGGAGGAGCTGAAGTCTGTACAGAGGGAGCTAAGGAGGAAGATTAGCGAGGAGAAGGACAGTTAAAGGAAGAAGATGGGGGACAAGCTGCAGCAGAGTGACATCAGCGGTGTCTGGAGAAGCCTCAAAACCATCTCTGGCACCAGAATACCCCCAGGCCACGGGGGGTAGGGAGTGTGTGAACGACCTGAATCTGTTCTTTAACAGGTTTGACCAGCTGTCCTCTTCTCCACCTGCCCACCAACCCCTGCTACCTCTACCTTCATCTGGTCCAGCTGTCCACTGCCCTCCCTCCACCCCACCCCCTTACATCCCTAGCTCTCAGTGCACATCCCCTGCTGTTTTTCCCCTCACAGACCCAACACCCCCCTCCCAACACACAGCCCCTCTGCCCCAGTCTGTCCCTCACTAAGACCCAGGTGCGATCTGAGCTGAAGAAGATCAAGGCAAGGAAGTGTGCAGGTCTGGATGGCATCAGCTCAAGGTTCCTCAGGTCCTATGTAGACCAACTGTGCGGGATCGTGGAGCACATCTTCAGTCTGAGCCTGAAGCTGGGGAGCATACCGCAGCTGTGGAAAACATCCTGCATGGTACCTGTACCAAAGACTCCGCACCCCAAGGACCTGAACAGCTACAGACCAGTGGCCCTCACATCACACCTAAGAAAACCCTGGAGAAGCTGCTACTCACCCACCTCTGCCCCCTGGTGGGACCAGCGATGGACCCACTTCAGTTTGCATACCAGCATGGCATCGGGGTGGAGGATGCAGTGATCTTCCTCCTACACCGTTCCCTGTCCCACCTGGAGAAGCCTGTGAGGATCATGTTCTTTGATTTCTCCAGTGCTTTCAACACCATCCAACCAGTGATCTTGAGGGACAAGCTGCTTTGTGTAGGGGTGGACCAGCACCTGTCATCGTGGACCCTGGACTACCTCACAAACCAACCAGAGTTTGTGAGAACCCAGGACTGTGTGTCTGACATATCATCTGCAGTACGGGGGGCCCCCAGGGAAGTTGTAGCTCCCTTCCTGCTCACCCTCTACACTGCTGACTTTTCACACGACACACCACACTGCTATCTACAAAAGTCCTCTGGTGACTCTGCGATTGTTGGCCTCATTTTTGATGGGGATGACGCGGAGTACAGAGGACTTATCCAGGACTTTGTGGACAGAGTTGAACAGTCACCCCGACACTCACTAAATAAGAAAGAAAAGCACTCGTAAATAAGGACACCAGTTCCAAAAGAATGAATTATTAATTAATTAATTTCTCTACTTTCACTTAATGAATCAGTCTCAAAAATTAGTGAGTTCTTTACTGCTGTGACCAGGAAAGCATACAGTGGGGAAAAAAAGTATTTATTCAGCCACCAATTGTGCAAGTTCTCCCACTTAAAAGATGAGAGAGGTCTCCAATTTTCATCATAGGTATACCTCAACTATGAGACAAAATGAGAAAAAAAAATCCAGAAAATCACATTGAAGGATTTTTAATTAATTAATTGGTAAATTCCTCGGTAAAATAAGTATTTGGTCAATAACAAAAGTTCATCTCAATACTTTGTTATATACCCTTTGTTGGCAATGACAGAGGTCAAACGTTTTCTGTAAGTCTTCACAAGGTTTTCACACACTGTTGCTGGTATTTTGGCCTATTCCTCCATGCAGATCTTCTCTAGAGCAGTGATGTTTTGGGGCTGTTGCTGGGCAACATGGACTTTCAACTCCCTCCAAAGATTTTCTATGAGGTTGAGATCTGGAGACTGGCTAGGCCACTCCAGGACCTTGAAATGCTTCTTAAGAAGCCACTCCTCCGTTGCCCAGGCAGTGTGTTTGGGATCATTTTAGTCCCTGGCGGCGTAGTGTGTTACTGATGGTAGCCTTTGTTACTTTGGTCCCAGCTCTCTGCAGATCATTCACTAGGTCCCCCCGTGTGGTTCTGGGATTTTTGCTCACCGTTCTCGTGATCATTTTGACCTCACGGAGTGAGATCTTGCGTGGAGCCCCAGATCGAGGGAGATTATCAGTGGTCTTGTATGTCTTCCATTTTCTAATAATTGCTCCCACAGTTGATTTCTTCACACCAAGCTGCTTACCTATTGCAGATTCAGTCTTCCCAGCCTGGTGCAGGTCTACAATTTTGTTTCTGGTGTCCTTTGACAGCTCTTTGGTCTTGGCCATAGTGGAGTTTGGAGTCTGACTGTTTGAGGTTGTGGACAGGTGTCTTTTATACTGATAAGGAGTTCAAACAGGTGCCATTAATACAGGTAACGAATGGAGGACAGAGGAGCCTCTTAAAGAAGAAGTTACAGATCTGTGAGAGCCAGAAATCTTGCTTGTTTGTAGGTGACCAAATACTTATTTTACCAAGGAATTTACCAATTAATTCATTAAAAATCCTTCAATGTGATTTTCTGTATTTTTTTTTTCCTCATTTTGTCTCTCATAGTTGAGGTATACCTATGATGAAAATTGGAGACCTCTCTCATCTTTTAAGTGGTAGAACTTGCACAATTGGTGGCTGACTAAATACTTTTTTGCCCCACTGTATATGCAAAGGAAAACACTTCAACTTCTCACATTTACAAGTTTATTAATGAAACTAATTCAAGTTACATGACATTGCATTCAAATGATTTGTAAGCAGGTTCAGATGATCAACAGGTGTCAAATATCACATCAACTGTTAATGGATTCTTGAGCATAAAATCTATAGTTAAACCTTTGTGGAACGAAGAGGAAACCAGATTTCATGTTTCAACTGTAATGCAATGGAAGGCTGAGGTAACTAACAAAATCAGAATGCAATTTTATGGGAAAAAATTACATAAGCTGATTATCTCAAAAAGGAAACTTCTGAATTAACCTACAAAAATGGACGGAGGTTACTGAAAAAAAAAAATAAGAATTTTCCTTCAGTCTAAAGCTTGTCCTACGGCTGAGGGACTAATTGTACCATGAAATATTGGTTATGTTCAATTATAATTGATATTTAGGACATCTCGTTTAAACCCAGCAGATAGGAAAGTGGGAGTCTCACTTACGAACAGCTGTAGCTCCAGGTATTCAGCGGTGGTCGGCACTAGCCGGTGGCATTTGTTAGAATAATTTTGAGCATAAATTATTCAAAGTCAAAAAATCAGGCTTGATATTGGATTTAGGTACATTTATTATGAAAATAATTAGAATAAATAAAAGTTACAGTTCAAATTAAACCTCAAATGGCCATTTTTGAGGGACAGATTACAAAGCATGGCCTTCCACACACACATAGAATCTCTAAAGGTACACTCTTTAGGTTTGGTATTTATGGGTAGACAGAAAGGAGAGAGACAGTTCAAATTCCTATCACAGTCCTGGTATCCTAGCAGGTCAGTATGACATGAATGCTTATCCTGCGTGATGAGCAAATGCAGAAACATCACAGACATCCCAGAGCCAGGGTGTCAATCTAATCTACACTAGCTAGAAGTAAGCAGGGCATGTCAAAGAGATTATCATTGTAGACGCTTATACTGGCCCTGAGTCTCAGTGCTTGCACACATCCTCTGAAATAACTGCTCACAGAATATATCAGACTTACAATATGAAAGAATAATATAAAGGAATATATGAACTTGTCCTACAAGTACATGCACATATAAACATTAAACATGGTGTTTTATGAAAATATTTAGACAGGTTCGTGAGAAGTCGGCACATAGAAAAGAATGTACACTGAGACAAAGTATTCACACTGAGACACGGCTGCTAGAATAAAACTGTATCTCTTTATTCCCCACAGACCATATCTCCATACACAAAAGAGAAATCATTGCATGTCACACATTTCCTTCACACACAAGGATCAATGCATTTCATGTCATTTCACAAGCTCTTACCGTTTGATACAGGTGACCGGGAGCCTACGGTCCGCAAGAAAGAGCGTGATTTCTCTTAGCCGGACGTTCTGCGCAAAAAAACTCACGGCAGACTCAACGTATTGAGGGAAGACCCCTGTTTTTAAAGGAAGGCTAGGTACAGAACAGAGTGGCCATCTCTGCTCCGAGCAAGCCCCCCCCTCATCATAGAATTGCGTGGGGAGCAGGAAGGGCCAGTTTTCTGCTCCCAGGCAATTCAACTCTGCCTGGTTCCCAAAACATACAGGAACACCTGCTACATTTCTCCCAATACACACATATGTGAGAAGGAATAAAGGCCAAGCCTTTGTTTCATAAGCATGCAACAGTGATTTAAGGAGTGAGAGACTTGCTGTGCTAAGGAAAACTTGCTGTGTCTAAGAACAGGTCATACTGTCCAGGTCATGGTGTGCCTTAAGATAAAGAGAACTGGATTCATGGGAAGAGAACTGGATTGTTAAAACATATTAAAAACAACTGAGAAACAAATCAGGGCACACATTAAAAACACATTTATATTACATTCCACCCTTTGACCTTATTTGTGATCAGTTGTTAAGTTGGTGAAGATAATTGCTTTCTTCCCCAACTAAGTGCCTTCTTCCCCAACTGAAAAACAAATCAGGGCACACATTAAAAATATTTATATCACATTTTCCACCCTTTGACCTTATTTGTTCTATCAGTTGGTGAAGAACATTGGGTAATTACTTTCTTCTTGGGGAATACTTTCATCCTCGTAAGGTATTCCAATATCATTGTGGTGATTTAATTCCACCCAATTAATGTCCCAAATGCATGTTACAACATGCCATAATAACTCATTTCTTGTGGTAAAATGTCTAGTGTACCAATTCCATTCACTACTCGGACCTACAGCATAGCTATAACATATCCAGTGACCAGGAGGTTCAGCACTCACCTCTACTTTGCAAGATGTGGTACCATATCCTCCATCTCGAAAGATAACTTTTATTTTCATTTTGCCAGAGAATTATATATTCTTCTACTTAAAACCTGTTTTACTCTTCTAATATAGCAGAAAGCACTGAAATTGCATAGTGTTAAGACACATAGAACAGCAACTAATATAGCTAGGGGAGGCACCAGTGTTGTGCGAGCAGTGACTGACATGCCTGAGAATATATCCCACCAGTGATGAGCAGAAGCTTGCTCTATCTGATGGGCTGCATGCAATACCTTTCCTTGGGCCACCACAGTGGATATCACTGCAGCACGCACATTAGACATATGATCACCAATGAGCTGTTGTATCTCCGTGGATCCATTCAGTGCGCCTCTGAATCGATCCAGGGACACCTGCCATGGAACTTCCAGCACCCGCCATTGCAGGGCGGTCAGGTGGGCCTCACTAGAGAAGTTGGTAAGACGATATGTCCGATTATGCCATTGCCACATGTGAACACCATGCAGACACCCAGTGAAAGGTACCCTAGGCAACATTGGATGGGAGTTTAAAGTGGCTACACATAGAGTATGGGGCCCTATTTGCCACATCATGTCACGAGGTTTTTCTATTCTCCATTCACATAGTGCCTCTGTCATGGTTAAGCATGGTTCAGTATGTATTGCTCAACTTAGGCATGCATATCCTTGGTCAGTCAAATCACATTCTGATAAATCATAGGTGTTATTCTGCCCTGGAGCAAACCATCCCCCTTTTAATTGAATAAACCAAAATGCCGTGGCAGTAATTACTGGTAACACATGATATTTGCACACATCAACAGCTTCTGTAACATTTAATTGAGTCCATTGCCCGCTACACATCGTGCTATTGCAGATGGTTTTTTCAGGATGCGGAATTAACCACCATTCTTCAGTGATGTTCCACACGTCTCGCCATTGTCGAGCGTGATTGGTAGTGACAATGCGAGTAAAACGTTCCAACTGCATGCGGATATCCAAAACTTGAATGTTGCACACAGTCCAATTGAAAGCGCGAGTGATGTTTGTCATCAATTCACTCGTAGCATTCCACATGGTCAAATCCCAAGTCAAACGTTTTTGAAACAGATTGGCGGCCTCCATTTGAGGCCCCACCACCGTAGGCATCCAAAATCCAACTTGTTGAATGCCTAAAGACGTTTGATGTCCAGTATCTGCCAACATTGATCTGGTTACCTCGTTGTTAATGGTGTTGGAGATTCCCAAAACTGTGCCAAATCCTCCCAGCAACGTGTCATACCATGCTCTCTTCTTTCTTTTTGAACATTTGGGAATGGGTGGTATCTTTACCATCCAATTGACGGTGATATGGCTGGTTTGTGTGGCTACTGTTGTACATGTCGACAGTATGGGTGCCAGATTCATCGGGGATGTATGCTTTGGGTTTTTGTCGACCACCAGAATAAGGTACACAAAGGGGATGCGTCGACACTTTATGACTGTTCCATTCATCAAATACACTTCCTTATCTCCTGTTATGTTGATGGATAGCTTTGTACCATTTAAGGTAGTGTCACATTTCAGTAAGTCATTAACCACTTTGGCCACACATATGGTTACATTGGCAGTCAAGTTAACTATACACCCCTTCTCCACCGCAGACACATTATATTGGTACTTGACACATTTGGGGCATATGTAAATAGGACAGTGGCTGGTTAAGTTCAGTATCTTGCACTCTTGGTTTGATAAACAATAGGAACCGTCTTGGCTCCGATTGGCACCGACCCGACTCTCCTTCCAGCTCAGCGAGACAGGTTGGTCCACCTCAAACATTTCTTGGCCTGGTGTGGCGTGGATCTGGATCCGGCAACCGGCGATACTCATCCACACGATCACAACGAGGGCAGGGCGGCATATGTCCCAGCAGACGACATAGCCATGTCCTCGGTGCTTGTGGGGGTGTTAAAGAAGACCCATGACGTTGCGGGTGCCCAATCACCAGTCTCCCCCCGAACATTCCTGCAAAGCAAGCACATACTTAGGAGAAGAGAAAACACACAATTAGTTCTCCCTTAGATAACATTTTGATATTGGTACATTTATCCAGGTTTGCTCTCCTGGATACAAAATGGTCACCACCTGATCCGTCCCTTGAGCTATGATCTCAGCCGGGCGGGGAGGGCCATTTTCTTGCCTCACCCATACTTTGGCCCCAGATTTATCTGTGGAACCAAAGCCTTTTTCGCCCCTCTGCGTCATCACAGCCGGCTTAGCAATCTCTTCAGGGTCAGTCATTAGGCATGGTATAATGACCAATTGGGCCACTTCATCCCCCTTATTCAGGGTTATGGGCTCTGATCCCAGTACAAAGCACACCACTCCCAGTTCTCCTTGATAATCACTGTCAATCACACCTGCCAGAGTTGTTAAACCTTTCAGGGATAATCCAGACTTTGGCAATATGTGACCATACATTCCATTCGGACATTTCAACCCTAGTCCGGTTTTTACCACAGTGGGTGTTCCTGGTACTAAGGTGAGAGTTTCCATAGCTCTTAGATCTAATCCAGCCGAGCCTTTCGTCGCTCGCACTGGCAGTGTTGCCTCTGGGTTAATTTTCCACATCTCAATAATTTGTCCTTCAAATTGTTCAAGATTGACAGTGATCATTCGGTTCAGTGGTGTTGTACCAGGTGCAATGGGTCTATCGTTTAGCTGTTTCAGCGCTTGTGGTAAGCGTTTTTTCCCACCCTTCCAAACTATTGTTTATCCCTCTTTTTTCAAGGTGGCTTTCAACAACCCATTCATTCTCTCAATTAAACCCGCAGCTTGGGGATGATATGGAACGTGATAAATCCATTCCACATGATTGTGTTTGGCCCAATCTTTCACCAGGTTTCCGGTGAAATGGGTCCCATTGTCAGTTTGAATCTGTACAGGTAGCCCATAGAACCTTTCAATTAGGTCCAAACAGGCCAGTGTGGCCTTCTGATTAGCCACTTTGGCTGGGTGTGCTACTACCACACCCGAAAATGTATCCACAGCCGTGCATACATATTTACACCGTTGTGACTCTGGAAGAGGACCAATAAAATCCATTTGCCAGATTTGTCCTGGGTTCTTTCCCCTTTGTATATGTCCAGTGAGATGTTGTGGGACACCTCTTCTGTGATGCTGACAGGCCTCACACTGTTCAATGGCTGTCTTTACATCATCAGTTTTTAAATCAATGCCTCTATCCCTGGCCCATTGGGTGGTAGCTTGAATTCCCCAATGTCCACTCTTTTCATGGGCCCACCGGGCCAAATCCGCAGTGGATTGCCTCTCCACTGACATTGCTCTAACCACCCCATCAATATAGCTATTGTGGAGGGCTTCTGAGTCCATATTTTGGGTATGGGCATCGACATGGGTGACATGGATAGTGACCCCTTGAACCTTTTAAGATAAGATAAGATAAGCCTTTATTAGTCCCACAACGGGGAAATTCCAGGATTGCAACAGCACAGGGATAGCAACACTCAGAGCAACAATCAGAAGGCAAGAAAAAAAACAAGCAAGCAAGAGCAGCTAATAAACATATGTACGTATTACTATAAAATATATATATATACACACACACACAGACACACAGTGCAGAGCATTGTAGCTGGATGGAATAAATATATGAATATATGAACACACAGTGCAGAGCATTGTAGCTAGATGGAATAAATATGTAAATATATAAACACCCACAGTACGGATTTTTTCCTTTTGCCAGATTTCCTCCCACAACTCTTTACCCCACACCTCTTTCTTTTGAATCCGCCACTGATTGGACTGCCATGTAGGCATCCATGTGGTTAACCCATTAACCACTGACCAGGAGTCAGAGTAGATATATGCTCCTGACACACCCACATGTTGTATCACCATGTGCACAGCCTTCAACTCGGCCCATTGGCTGCTTTTTCCCTCACCCATTTCTTCCAAAATTTGCCCCAGATGAGGGTTGAAAGCCCTGGCTTTCCACCTTCGTTTTCCCGCTACCCACTGAGAAGAGCCATCCACAAACCACGCCCTGCTCTTTTGCTCGTCTGTGAGTTCATCATAGCGGGGCCCTGTTAACACAGGAGATTCTTGCAGCTGTTCAACTTCAAAACAAGACTCATCTGCCTCTGGGACATCAGCAACTTGTTCATGCAAGACCGAAACTCCTTTTTGTCCAGATTTCACTCTTTCAGACACGTACCATTTCCACTTAATGATACTACTCTCCTGGGCGGTACCTATCCGATGTGTGGTGGGGTTACTCATTACCCACGTCAGAATAGGTATCAATGGCCTCATGAGCACCTCATGCCCTGCAGTTAATGCCTCTGTCTCCACCAAACTCCAATAACACGCCAATAGTTGTTTTTCAAAAGGCGTGTAACGCATTCCTGCACTCGGCAGCTTCCTTGACCAGAAACCCAAAGGTTTCCGTTGTTTGCCTTGTTTTTGCCATAAGCTCCAATTTGCATAATTATTCCGAGCTGACACCTGCAACTCAACTGGACCAGATTGCAGTTTTCCTAATGATAGAGCTTGCTGTATGGCCTCTTTGGCCATGTCAAAAGCCACTTGCTGTTTTTCTGTCCACTCAAACTGCTCTTTTTTCCTTGTCACTTGATATAAAGGCTGCAAAATTTGCCCTAAATGAGGAATGTGACTCCTCCAATATCCAAACAGCCCAATAAACCGCTGCACATCCTTTTTGGTGTGCGGGATGGCAAAAGTCATTATCTTTTCTCGGGCTTTATCTGTGATTTCTCTTTCTCCCTTATTCCAGCAGATTCCCAGAAATTTCACCCTCTGGGAGAGCTTCTGCTTTGTTCCAAATCCATTAAAAACTGGATCAAACTGTCCTCTTTGTTCACTGTTGATTCCTATTGTTTTTATATTTCCTTTATGCAACTCAGCATCTCCCAAGCCTTGTGAGGCAGGCAGCCCCGCCTCTTGCATTCTTCACTTGCCAGCAAAGAAAATTCACCTTCTGTTTTTTTCTAAAGGCCAAACTTTGCCTCTCCCCCGCCCCTCAGGCAAAAGGAGAGAGGGAGGGAGAGAGAACTTCCCGCGCCCGCCCCCTTTGGGAGAGCGAGGAACAGAGAGAGAGAGAGAGAGAGAGAGAGAGAATTATCCCTCACCCGCCCCCTTTGGGAGAGCGAGGAACACAGAGAGAGAGAGAGAGAGAGAGAGAGAGAGAGAGAGAGAGAAAGGAAAAGGAGGTTTATTTTTTTACATGTAGCGCTGCTCACCTCTCCCCTTGCCGATGGGAGAGAAAGAACGGCTACTCACACAACACCGCACCTGCTGCTGAATTCCGCTCAGCGGAGCTTTTGGAGCAACTTCAATACCCCGTAGACACGCAGACATCACCGAAGGGGACCTGTCCCCTACCAAATCTGCCCATGGCGCTAATCTGCCACCTCCATCAGCTAAACACACACCAACCTGCTTCCATAAGCCATCCCAGCCTGGGATAACGGCACAATTACCAACACAATCACCAGCACAACAGCTGGGAGAGCCCCCAGCTACACTCTGTTTAATTTTTCTCTTAAACATGACTTTCCTATGCACAGCTCCTCTTTAACCTCTGTTATTTTCTTCGAATCCTGTTCGTGACGCCAAAATGTTTTATGAAAATATTTAGACAGGTTCGTGAGAAGTCGGCACATAGAAAAGAATGTACACTGAGACAAAGTATTCACACTGAGACACGGCTGCTAGAATAAAACTGTATCTCTTTATTCCCCACAGACCATATCTCCATACACAAAAGAGAAATCATTGCATGTCACACATTTCCTTCACACACAAGGATCAATGCATTTCATGTCATTTCACAAGCTCTTACCGTTTGATACAGGTGACCGGGAGCCCACGGTCCGCAAGAAAGAGCGTGATTTCTCTTAGCCGGACGTTCTGCGCAAAAAAACTCACGGCAGACTCAACGTATTGAGGGAAGACCCCTGTTTTTAAAGGAAGGCTAGGTACAGAACAGAGTGGCCATCTCTGCTCCGAGCAAGCCCCCCCCTCATCATAGAATTGCGTGGGGAGCAGGAAGGGCCAGTTTTCTGCTCCCAGGCAATTCAACTCTGCCTGGTTCCCAAAACATACAGGAACACCTGCTACATTTCTCCCAATACACACATATGTGAGAAGGAATAAAGGCCAAGCCTTTGTTTCATAAGCATGCAACAGTGATTTAAGGAGTGAGAGACTTGCTGTGCTAAGGAAAACTTGCTGTGTCTAAAAACAGGTCATACTGTCCAGGTCATGGTGTGCCTTAAGATAAAGAGAACTGGATTCATGGGAAGAGAACTGGATTGTTAAAACATATTAAAAACAACTGAGAAACAAATCAGGGCACACATTAAAAACACATTTATATTACACATGGCATATGAAAGATATGATACTTCTGAAGTATAATAATAATGAATGAATGAATGAATTTATTCGGTGATAATAATAATAAGATAAGATATGATTGTTCACGAGTGAGGGGAAAATGGAGCGAGAGATTGACAGACGGATCGGAGCAGCATCTGCAGTGATGCGGACGTTGTACCGGTCTGTTGGCGTTCTGGAAGCCCGCCCTCGGAGGGAGGGTACTGTTATGACCCGAGCGCCGGCATTGTCCGCGCTCGGGCTACGTATAGCTCGCTGCCGGCTTTGACAGCTGTGGGTTATATTCTGACTTCACCGGGCTCTTATTGTGAAGGCGCTCCATGGGGTTTCCGTCTGTCAAAGTCGGTCAGCTGTCTGTCATTACTGCTCGTTAGCGTTCGGCTTTATTAGGCGGGCGCTGACGGCAGTTAGATTGCAGGAGTATCGTCAGACATCGTCTAAACCTCGTCAGACATTCATCGTTCTGGTCACGCCAGGTTTGTGTGTATATTCTCGTGCTTTTGCTCGTTCATGTCATGTCATGTTTTAGACCGTAAGTGGCTGGGGTTAGCCTTATGGTCCCAAGCTCTATGTTCAGTGTATCTTCGCCACAGTCATAGTCTTGTATGTGTGTCTTGTGTCTTGTAAGTAAATCACCATCATTACAAAACTCATCGGTGGACTCTTGGCGTCTTATGGTGATCCGCAAGGGTCACCGCATGACAGGCTTCCAATGGCACTGGGTCACTTGTGTTTATTGATGATGTGACAAAAGACAGAAGCAGCCGGATGAATTCTGAGGTGTATAGGGATATACTTTCTGCTCAGATTCAGCCAAATGCAGCAAAGTTGATTGGACGGCGCTTCACAGTACAGATGGACAATGATCCAAAACATACTGCAAAAACAACCCAGGAGTTTTTTAAAGCAAAGAAGTGGAATATTCTGCAATGGCCGAGTAAATCACCAGATCTCAACCCAATCGAGCATGCATTTCACTTGCTCAAGACAAAACTTAAGGCAGAAAGACCCACAAACAAGCAACAACTGAAGACAGCTGCAGTAAAGGCCTGGCAAAGCATCACAAAGGAGGAAACCCAGCGTTTGGTGATGTCCATGGGTTTCAGACTTCAGGCAGTTATTGCCTGCAAAGGAATCTCAACAAAATATTGAAAAGTAACATTTTACTTAGGGTTATGTTTATTTGTCCATTTACTTATGAGCCCCTGAAATGAGGAGCGTTTGTATAAAAATAGCTACAATTCCTACATGTTTAATCATATATTTTTGTTCAACCCCTTGAATTAAACCTTAAAGTCTGCACTTCAATTCCGTTGTAGTTGTTTCATTTCAAATCCAATGTGGTGGCATGCAGAGTCCAAATCATGAAGATTGTGTCACTGTCTAAATATTTCTGGGCCTAACTGTAGATCTGATTGCCGGCTGGCAACCAGCTCACAGGTGCACCACCACCACCCACCGGGTTGAAGTGTGGACAAGAGAATGGCAGGGAAAATAAAAATTAAATTCTTTTAATTAATCCAGTTGCACTTAAATATCTAAATAGACTTACATATATTTATTTGACTTAAGTTCCTAACATGTTTTCCAAAACAAAACTTAAATTAGCCCTTTCCATCCCTGCAGTCAGATGTTTCTGTCATGTCCACTGCATAATAGTGCAGTGCACAAATTAATTGATGCGAGCCCAACGTGCAAGTGAAGTAAAATGTGTTTATTAGCAATGTAAAATGCATACAAAGAGCCCATGAAACTGTCCAACATGAGTAATAATGGGGAGATGACCGGCTACAAACTCTGATGGCAAGCCCCATGCGCTACCAGGGCAGAACTGGGCAGCGGAGAGAAAGGGCTGAAAATAATACAAAGGGAGACTTATATAAATGTTGGAGCGGAATGGCTTTGGAAACAACAGCACTTCTAAGTCCAAAAAGAGGAGGAACCACACATGAGCGAGCCTGAACATCCAAGGAAGACTGACGCCGATGCACTGACTGTTTCCACTGCCACCCAGAAATACCCCCATAGACTAATGAGCGGCAAATGGAAACAGATGCGCGGCATCAGCCGGAGAGTGAGTGAATGAGTGAGAGTGTGTGTGTGTGCGCGTGTATGCGTGTGCGTAAGTAAAAGAGAATGAATGTAAGTGCATGCATGTGTATGTGTGGAAACACAAGAAACGATGGCAAACAGCCAGTATGAGAGTGGATGAGTGAGAATGTGTGTGCATGTGTGTGTATGTGTAAGTGAGAACACCCAGGTGATGGCAATCAGCTGATAAGTGCCTGGCAGAGAGAGATGAGAGGAGGGGCCATGGCTGTAGACTGGCAGAGGCTCCAGTAATCTGCCAGCAGGAAATGATTAACAACAAACAGAGGTTACAGCCACAGATCATGAAACAGGGCAGGAAGCAACAGCCCCGTTCATGACAGTTTCCTTTGTTCCTGGTATCCCTGACATTCCAACAAAACATGCTGAACTGTTTCCGGAGAACCACAATGTGCACAGCTGCCAGTTGGGTGTTTACCTATTCTATGTAGTGTCTGGTTCAAAGTAGTATGTCCTATTCTTAATTGGGTGATGAGTATCTCCTCTTTCCTGTTTCTGCCAACTCCCATCCCAGAGTCCACCCACTTTTGAATGTCATAAAGATGTCTTCCTGTATCTACTGAGTCCCAATGTTCTTGCCACTTTTCCACTAAATAATTTTTAATTGTTGATTTGCCTTCTGCCTTACTGAGTGAGATTTCCAGATTTATTGTTTTGAATTTTAATGATTGTTTTGCTAATATATCCACATCCTCATTACCCTCTATCCCAACGTTGGCTGGAACCCAAAGAAAGTTTATTGACTGACCTTTACTGTAGAGGTTGTAAACTAAGGAGTGGATTTCTACAATTAGGTCCTGCCTACACGACTGCAGTGACTGAACACTCTTGAGAGCTGCCCAACTATCAGAAGCAATGACTGCGTTATTCCTATAATTTATCTCCAACCACTGTAAAGCTAATATAATGGTAACTAGCTCAACTGTGTATACGGATACTGTAAGTGATTACTGGTTCTTTTATTGATAGATATTTTATACTGAGGAATGTATACTGTAGCTCCGCTTCGACCAATTGTAGGATCCTTAGAACCATTGGTAAATGCTATCAGCCTGTTTCTGAAGTTCTGTTCAATATATTTATGCACTGTATAATCTGTTGCTGATTGCTTATGTTGCCTCCTCAGTTGTTGTATTTCAAAATCTACCAGTGGCATCTTAAACAGCCATGGAGGAATAACAGACCACAGGACTGTTTGGCTAAAATCTATGTATTTTAATCCTTCCTGCTCAGCAATGGCACCACTTATCCATTCAAAGCTACCAATGTTGGACTCATTGTGTTCCCAGCAATCATCAGGAATACCTTTTGCAGGATGTGACCTCTTATGCCCCTTCAAGTTGATCCAATATGCCAGCATTAATTTGGTCCTTCTTAACCTTAAGGGCATTTCACCTGTCTCTACTTGGATCGCTGATACTGGAGAAGTTTTAAATGCACCACAACATATCCTAAGAGCCTTTGTCTGCTCTATGTCCAGTTGGTTCAGGTGACTATCAGCAGCCAACATGAACGCAACACATCCATAGTCTAGTGTAGCTCTCATTAGTCCTCAATATACCCTCAACAGAGAGGCCCTAGAGGCCCCCCAATCCCGTCCTGCCAGACATCTCAAAATATTATTTATTTTCTTACATTTTCCTTTAGTTTTTTTCAATATGCTGCTTCCAAGTTAGTTTTTCATCTAACCATCTGTTCCCCGTGCCATTACACACCTTTCCTGAATATTTTATCCAAATCCGTTCATAACTTTTTGAGTTCCTTTGTTAACCGACAGACTAGCAAATAAACTAACACCGACAAAAACATAACCTCCTTGGCGGCGGTAATAATAATAATAATACATCAGATTTATATAGCACTTTTCATGGACACTCAAAGACACTTTACAATGGATACATTATTCATTCACTCCAGACAACGGTAGTGGTAAGCTATTGCTGTAGCCACAGCTGCCCTGGGGCAGACTGACAGAAACATAAGATAAGCCTTTATTAGTCTCACAATGGGGAAATTCTAGACAAACATGGCTGCCAATCCACACCAACAGCCTCTCTGACCATTTATACACATTCATACCTAGTGTCATGGACACTGGAGACAAGGTGGGTAAGGTGTCTTGTCCAGGGACACAACAGCAAGATGGCTGGGGAGAGTGGGATTCGAACTGCCAACCCTCTGGTTATTGGATGACCCGCTCTACCTCCTGAGCCACTGCCGCCCCAAATTTTCTCAGATTATGAGAAAATAGGTAATCAGATAAAGCCCATGTGGGCAAACGCAGATGGGGCCAACAGGGAATCCACAGACAAACCCATGTGGACCCATAAGACAGCCCAGCTTTAACCTGTGGTGGGACCCACATCAGCATGCTGGCTGGGTAATGTCAGAGAATTGGGGCATTTATTCTCTATGTTTCTCCTCCAGAGCTCCATAATATAACAGGAAACAGCTTAATTACTGCAGAGCAAGTGCCTTGACCTGTCTAAGAATTGTTCTTCATCCTGGGTGGTATCCCATCCAGCCTCCTAATACTTACCCCCTGCTGTCAGGTTCTCCCCTTTATCTACTCTGCAGAACAGCGTATAGACAAAACACCAGTGCCTTTTCCTCCTGATTAGATCCCAATGAAGTGGTGAGACAGGAAAGGCATGGTGGGACAAAGGGAAGAGGAAAAGGCTGAGATGGTAATCGGAGCAATACAGCCATCAGGGAGGATTAACATAAGTGCTGGATGAACGCCTCACCGAGTTGGCAGCCACTCAGACTTCAAGCTCCAGGTTTATACCACAGCAGTCTCACTGTCAAGACAAGGCTCATAAAAACATTCTGTCAGAGGAAATATGTTTACTTCATGTGTCTACATTAGTGTGTTTTTAATCAGGATAAATTTGAAGGAAAGGAGAGGTGAGCTTCAAACAGAGCTTCGGCGAGTCACAAAATACAGTAAACATCAGGTTGTATTAGATCGCTGCTCTGTTATCCTATTATGTCATTCTGAGGTTATTAAAGCATTTAAGTCCACATACATAAGGGGACAGCACATGAACACACACAAAAGGGAAAAACTGATATAACCAACATGAGCAAAATGATGTAATTTGAGGATCTGAATGTCTGTTTTAGTTATTTTTCAGTTAATCATCCAGTTGTGGTATATATTACTCATATATTCCATACCTGCATACGTTAGAGCATGTGGAAATGTTTGGAGCAACATATGCAAAGGAACTTCACACCTCCGAAAGGACAAAGGAATCTCACCGCCGTGTGAAGACCAACGACGTCACAGGACGCGGCGGCGACAGACTTGACACCTTCACCCCCTAAGGCGAGGAGAAGTTTTCCCATCACCTCCCAAGACGAAGGGAGGAGTTAACAGGACAATGGGGGGATTAAGATACGGGGATGTCGGCTTGTGTTTTGCATGTCTTTGATGTGTGCCTGTATTTAACCAGCGAGCTGGGCAGAAATCTTTCTCTTTTGCCTTCTGCCAAGCTCTGCACCAGATGAGACAAGATAGAAGAGTTGTTCATTAAAGACTCTGTTTTTGATACAAAACCGCCTCATCATTTCCAGCTCTTCTACACTGGTGACCTTGACGCGAGTATGGACCAGAGGCGTTCTTCAAGCGACTCATCCGTGGCGACTCTGACATACGCCAGCAACGACGCAGACGAGGGAGCAGACAGACAGCTGTCCCCTCCGGCAGAAGGAATTGAGAGAGCTCAACCGAGCTCCAACACTGCCGTGAGAGCCGAGGCAAGGCACTCTCACCCGGCGGGCACAACAGTGATGGTGTGCACGAACGCCGTCGCTGTCCAGCTGCCAGACTTCTGGCGAGAAGACCCTGCCTCTTGGTTTCTACAAGCTGAAGCCCAGTTCATACTGGCGGGCATCACAGCAGACGATACAAAATTCTACCATATCGTCTCCAAACTCGACTCCGCCACTTCGAGGTGTGTGCGGAGCTTGATCCGGCGACCACCGGCCCGGGACAAGTATGAGACGCTCAAGGCGACCATCGTGGCGAACTATGTCCCACCAGCGGAGGAAAGAGCCGAGAGGATCCTGGCGGTCTACGGCCACAAAGGGGGCAATCCGAAGGCCCTCATGGAGGATTTGCTGCAGCTTAAGGAGGAGGACAACGACAGTTTCCTTTTCCAGTTTATTTTCCTCAGCACGCTTCCACCACACATGAGAGGGACACTCGTCAATACGAAGTGCAACACCCACCAAGACTTCCGCACACTGGCCAGCGAGGCTTATCGGCTCGTCAACGCCTGCAAGGAGCGGACACCTACAGCGGCATCCGCGGACCTCAAAACTGACGCCCCGAGCCATGGAGAGCCACAACCCACGGAGCAGACCCAGCCCACGGTGACAGCGGCGCGGCCCAAGCGTAACAAACAGATCGACATCTGTTATTATCACCACCACTTCGCCAAGAAAGCCCACAAATGCGTTCCCCCCTGCAAGTTCACGATGTCGGGAAAACGCCAAAGCCGAGGGCCGTTAACGGCAGCGGTTCTTGGCGAGAAAAACAAGCTGTTATACGTGACGGATGGACACACAGGCAAGCAGTTCCTCATCGACACGGGAGCTCAGCTGAGTTTCATCATGCCCTCCCACGCAGATCGAGCCATGGGCACCCGGGGCAATGGAGCAGTGGCAGCCGACGGTTCTGACATCGACACGTTCGGGGAAAAGAGCCTGCACCTCCTCATTCACGGCCGCAGCTACAGATGGACATTTGTTGTAGCGGCGGTGAGTTTTAGCTTGTTAGGCACTGATTTTAAGATAAGATAAGATAAGCCTTTATTAGTCCCACAACGGGGAAATTCCAGGATTGCAACAGCACAGGGATAGCAACACTCAGAGCAACAATCAGAAGGCAAGAAAAAAAAACAAGCAAGCAAGAGCAGCTAATAAACATATGTACGTATTACTATAAAATATATATATATACACACACACACAGACACACAGTGCAGAGCATTGTAGCTGGATGGAATAAATATATGAATATATGAACACACAGTGCAGAGCATTGTAGCTAGATGGAATAAATATGTAAATATATAAACACCCACAGTACGGAGCATTGCAGCTAGGTGGAATAAATATGCAAGTATATAAACACACACAGTGCGGAGCAATGTAGCTAGATGGAATAATATGTAGATATATAAATATATAAACACACCCAGTGCTGAGCATTGTAGCTAGATGGAATAAATATGCAAATATATAAACACACACAGTGCAGAGCATTGTTGCTAGATGGAATGAAACAGCATAACCGTCTACTTAGTTATCCTACATGGTATGATTATGTGCCCATACATATTCTCACCCTCCATAGCGACCGGTATGTTCCTAGTTGTATGCCGGAGGGGACCATTGTGTAAGTCTATTGCATCTTTTGCATTCAAAAAACTATTAGTTTGTTACGTCTTTTTGCTATCTCTGCGAGCAGCCCTGCTTAGGTTGTACAGTCTGACAGCCGTTGGTAGGAAGGACCTACGAAACCTCTCGGTTGTGCACCTGGGATGATGTAGTCTGCTGCTAAATGAGCTCCTCAGTGCATTCAGTATGTCCTGCATAGGGTGGAACTCGGACTCCAGCAGAGATGACAGTTTAGCCACCGTCCTTCTCTCTCCTATCTCCTCCATCGGATCAAGGCGCTGCCCCAGGACAGAGCTAGCTTTCTTAATCAGTTTGTTCAGTCTCTTCCTATCGGCTGCAGTAATGCCACTGCCCCAGCAGACCACTCCAAAAGTGATGGCTGATGCCACCACCGTGTCATAGAATGACTTCAGCAGCGCCCCTTGTACACCAAAAGACCTGAGTCTCCTCAGCAGGAACAGCCTGCGCTGTCCCTTCTTGTAGAGTGCATCAGTATTGTGTGACCAGTCTAGTTTATTGTTCAGATGAATACCCAGGTACTTATAGGATGTCACCATCTCGATGTCTGTTCCCTGTATATTTACTGGTACTGTGAGGGGCTGCCCATGCCTGCGGCAGTCCACCACCAGCTCCTTAGTTTTCCTCGCGTTGATCTGGAGGCAGTTCCGATGGCACCAGTCCACGAAGTCCTGGATAAGCCCTCTGTACTCAGCTTCATCTCCATTGGAGATGAGGCCAACGATCGCAGAGTCATCAGAGAACTTCTGTAGATGGCAGTGTGTTGTGTTGTGTGAGAAGTCCGCAGTATAAAGAGTGAACAGGAAGGGAGCCAGCACCGTTCCCTGGGGGGCCCCCGTGCTACTGATGATCGTGTCGGACACACAGTCCCGGGTTCTCACAAACTGAGGCCGGTTCGTGAGGTAGTCCAGGATCCATGATGACAGGTGCTGGTCCACCCCTGCGCGCAGCAGCTTGTCCTTCAGGATCATCGGTTGGATGGTGTTGAAAGCACTGGAGAAGTCAAAGAACATGATCCTCACCATATTCCCGGGCTTCTCCAGGTGGGACAGAGAACGGTGAAGGAGGAAGATCACCGCATCCTCCACCCCAATGCCATGCTGGTAGGCGAACTGGAGTGGATCCATCGCTGGTTCCACCAGGGGGCGGAGGTGAGCAAGGAGCAGTCTCTCCAGGGTCTTCATCAAGTGGGACGTCAAGGCCACCGGTCTGTAGCTGTTCAGGTCTTTGGGGTGGGAAGTTTTTGGTACAGGTACCACACAAGATGTTTTCCACAGCTGTGGTACCCTCCCCAGTTTCAGGCTCATGTTGAAGATATACGTCACAATCCCACACAGCTGGTCTGCACAGGACTTGAGGAGCTTTGCGCTGATGCCGTCCGGTCCCGGCGCCTTCCTCGCCTTGATCTTCCTCAGCTCCGTCCTCACCTGGGTCCTGGTCAGGGTCAGGATGGGGGGCTGTGTGTTGGGAGTGGGGGGGTGTTGGTGGAGTGGGGAGTGGGCAGCAGGACTTGATTTCTTTAGAGGCAGCAGTGGTTGTTGTGCAGTCAGGGGGGAGGGCGGTTGGTCAAATCTATTGAAAAACAGATTCAGGTTGTTCGCCCACTCCCTGCCCCCCGTGGCCTGGGGGGAGGTATTCTGGAGCCCCGAGATGGTTTTGAGGTTTCTCCAGACCCCGCTGATGTTGCTCTGTTGCAGCTTGTCCTCCATCTTCTTCCTGAAGCTGTCCTTGCCTTCTCTGATCTTTCTCCTCAGCTCCCTCTGTACGGACTTCAGCATCTCCCTGTTCCCTGACCTGAAGATCCTCTTCTTCTCTCTCAGAAGTGTTTTTATCTCAGGGTTGATCCAGGGTTTGTTGTTTGAGTGACGCCGTATGGTCTTGGTGGGAACGGATTTGTCCACACAGAAGCTGAGGTAGCCCGTGAAGGTGTGAATGAGGCCATCGATGTCCTCACCATGTGGATCGCAGAGCTGCTTCCAGGCGGTGGCTTCAAAACAGCCCTTTAGGGTGTCCATTGTCTCCTCAGACCATAACTCCACAGTGTGCATGGCCGGAGGTTGTCTGTGCACTAGGGGTTTGTACACCGGCCGGAGATGAACCAAGTTGTGATCCGATCTCCCGAGTGGGGGGAGTTGTGATGAGGTGTACGCCTCCTTAGTGTTTGCGTAGAATAAATCCAGTGTTTTATTGTCTCTAGTGTGGCATGTGACATACTGGGTGAACGTGGGTAGAATGGGAGACAGTGAAACATGGTTGAAATCGCCTGAGATGAGGAGAAGAGCATCTGGGTGTTCTGTCTGCAGCATTTTCTATGTGCACATGGGTTATTAGTTGATCTAGCAAATAGGCGCCTGGTTAATGCACTATCTTTTGCTTCTATTCCATGCTCAGCTCGAGTCTCTCCACCACCTGTGCAGGCCAACGTCACCACGGCAGGAGGTAAGTTTGAGCAACTCCTCACCCAATTTCCAGCACTCACAACCCCCAAATTTTCAGCCACTGTAGCCAAACACGGGGTTAAACACTTCATTCCAACAACGGGACCTCCCGTTTTTGCCAAAGCTCGCCGCTTAGACGCGGCCAAGCTCAACATAGCAAGGGACGAGTTTGCAGCTCTCGAAAAATTGGGCATTGTTAGACGCTCGAAGAGCCCTTGGGCTTCGCCGCTTCACATGGTTCCGAAATCCGACGGTTCTTGGAGACCGTGCGGAGATTACCGCAGATTAAACAACGCTACAGCGCATGACCGCTACCCCATTCCTCACATACAGGACTTTTCACTACATTTAGCGGGTGCGCGCATTTTTTCAAAAATAGACTTAGTCCGCGGTTATCACCAAGTCCCAGTCCGAGCTGAAGACATTCCTAAAACAGCGGTTATAACCCCTTTCGGCCTTTTTGAATTCCTGCGAATGCCTTTCGGCCTCAAAGGTGCTGCTCAGACTTTTCAACGTATGATGGACGCAGTCTTACGCGACCTCCCCTTTGTTTTCGTCTACCTCGACGACATGCTGGTAGCCAGCTCATCGGAGGAAGAGCACAAGCAGCATCTCACTACCGTTTTTCAGAGGCTAGAAGAGCACGGATTAATAATTAATCCAGCCAAATGCAAATTCGGCGTATCGCAAATTGATTTTTTGGGACATAGAGTTCTCCCGAAAGGGGCAGTTCCGCTTCCAGACAGAATTCATGCGATAGAAGGTTTTCCACGGCCCCAAACGGTCAAATCGCTACAGGAATTTTTGGGGATGGTTAATTTTTACAACCGTTTCCTCCCTCACGCAGCTCAGCTCATGCAGCCCCTGTATGACGCGCTCGGAACGCGAACGCGCTTTTGCGGAAGTTAAAAACGCCCTAGCTAATGCCACAATGTTAGTCCATCCAGATCCCTCAGCCCGCATTGCTCTAACCACAGATGCTTCAGACTTGGCCATAGGGGCAGTTGTAGAACAACTTGTCAAGGGGGTCTGGCAACCTTTAGCATTTTTTAGCAAATCGCTAAACCCGACGGAACGCAAATACAGCACTTTTGACAGGGAGCTGCTGGCGCTCCATTTATCCATCCGCCACTTCCAGTTTTGGTTAGAAGGGCGGAGTTTCACGGCTTTTGTGGACCATAAACCGCTCACTTTTGCTATGGCTAAAATTTCAGAACCTTGGTCGGGCAGACAACAAAGACAGCTAGCTGCGATTTCAGAGTTCACCACAGACATTCGACATGTAGCGGGCAAACTTAACGTAGTAGCGGACTGTCTCTCTCGCGCTGTGGCACCGCCAGAGCACGAGGAGACAGATTACACTGCTTCAGCAGCTGAGCTTTTCTCTAACGCAAGCACATATGCAGCACCTATCCATGAAGGGATAGATTATGCAGCCATGGCGGAAGAACAAGGTAGTGATGCGGACGTGCGCGCGCTCCTGTCTGGACCAACAGGGTTAAGGCTGGAGAAAAAAGGGTTGCGCGACGGCGTGCCCCCCCTAATATGCGATGTTTCAACCGGCCGACCTCGCCCGTTAGTACCGGCTGCTTGGCGCCGCCGTATTTTCGACGCAATTCACTCCCTCACGCACCCAGGTGTGCGCGCCTTGGTCAAAATGGTTGCCGAAAAGTTTGTGTGGCCAGGCCTGCGCAAAAACGTAAAAGAATGGGCAAAAACTTGCATTCCTTGTCAGCGCGCCAAAGTACACAAACACACAAAAGCCCCTCTGGAGCCTTTTCCCATCCCTGCTAGAAGGTTCAACCACATTCATGTCGACCTCGTGGGGCCGCTGCCTTCCTCCCAAGGTTTCACACACCTGCTAACAATGATAGACCGCACCACGCGCTGGCCAGAGGCAGTCCCTCTAGCGGCAACTACAGCGGAGGAAGTCGCTCGCGTTTTTCTAACAAATTGGGTGGCACGTTTCGGCGTCCCATCAGACATCACGTCAGATAGGGGGCCTCAATTTGTCTCAGAGCTCTGGTCAGCCATGTCCAACAGTTTAGGGGCAACAATTCACCGTACCACCGCTTATTACCCTCAGGCTAATGGGTTATGCGAGCGTTTTCACAGGTCCTTAAAGGCCGCCCTCAGAGCCTCATTAACGGACACAAATTGGGTAAATAAATTTCCCTGGGTTTTATTGGGGTTGCGTGCGGCACCTAAAGAGGATTTAGACGCTTCCCCTGCAGAATTAGTCTTTGCTCAGCCTATCAGACTACCAGGTGAATTTTTACCAGAAAACCCGGAACCAGGGCACCTCCCAGTCCCAAGGTTTTTAGGCAGTAACGGACCGGACTCTCTCCACGGTCCAGCTCATCACTCCTTTCCACGAGTTTTTGTTCCTCAAACTTTAAAAAACGCCGAGTTTGTTTTTGTTAAGCATGAAGCCCTTAAACCAACGTTACGCCCAGTATACGATGGCCCGTTCAGAGTGCTGGAAAATGGTGACAAACACTTTGTGCTTGATTATGGGGATAGAAATGAAACGGTCAGCATTGACAGACTCAAACCTGCCTTCTTGTTGAGAGACGAACCTGCACAGTTGGCGCGAGCACCTCGGCGAGGCAGACCCCCCAAGGAAAAAGACTCAGCCCCCAGGCAGGGAACAAATAATCTCTCTCCTTCCCACACTACAGATTCCTCACAACAAGGTCCCAGCACGACGCCTAAACCAACCTACAGCAGCTTTGGGAGAAGATAAGATAAGATAAGATAAGATAAGATAAGCCTTTATTAGTCCCACAACGGGGAAATTCCAGGATTGCAACAGCACAGGGATAGCAACACTCAGAGCAACAATCAGAAGGCAAGAAAAAACAAGCAAGCAAGAGCAGCTAATATACATATGTACATATTACTATAAAATATATATATACACACACACACACACAGACACACAGTGCAGAGCATTGTAGCTGGATGGAATAAATATATGAATATATGAACACACAGTGCAGAGCATTGTAGCTAGATGGAATAAATATGTAAATATATAAACACCCACAGTATGGAGCATTGCAGCTAGGTGGAATAAATATGCAAGTATATAAACACACACAGTGCGGAGCAATGTAGCTAGATGGAATAATATGTAGATATATAAAAACACAGTGCGGAGCATTGTAGCTAGATGGAATAAATATATAGATATATAAATATAAACACACCCAGTGCAGAGCATTGTAGCTAGATGGAATAAATATGTAAATATATAAACACACACAGTGCAGAGCATTGTTGCTAGGTGGGATGAAACAGCATAACCGTCTATTTAGTTATCCTACATGGTATGATTATGTGCCCATACATATTCTCACCCTCCATAGCGACCGGTATGTTCCTAGTTGTATGCCGGAGAGGACCATTGTGTAAGTCTATTGCATCTTTTGCATTCAAAAAAAAAAACAACAAAAAACTATTAGTTTGTTACGTCTTTTTGCTATCTCTGCGAGCAGCCCTGCTTAGGTTGTACAGTCTGACAGCCGTTGGTAGGAAGGACCTACGAAACCTCTCGGTTGTGCACCTGGGATGATGTAGTCTGCTGCTAAATGAGCTCCTCAGTGCATCCAGTATGTCCTGCATAGGGTGGAACTCGGACTCCAGCAGAGATGACAGTTTAGCCACCGTCCTTCTCTCTCCTATCTCCTCCATCGGATCAAGGCGTTGCCCCAGGACAGAGCTAGCTTTCTTAATCAGTTTGTTCAGTCTCTTCCTATCGGCTGCAGTAATGCCACTGCCCCAGCAGACCACTCCAAAAGTGATGGCTGATGCCACCACCGTGTCATAGAATGACTTCAGCAGCGCCCCTTGTACACCAAAAGACCTGAGTCTCCTCAGCAGGAACAGCCTGCGCTGTCCCTTCTTGTAGAGTGCGTCAGTATTGTGTGACCAGTCTAGTTTATTGTTCAGATGAATACCCAGGTACTTGTAGGATGTCACCATCTCGATGTCTGTTCCCTGTATATTTACTGGTGCTGTGAGGGGCTGCCCATGCCTGCGGCAGTCCACCACCAGCTCCTTAGTTTTCCTCGCGTTGATCTGGAGGCAGTTCCGATGGCACCAGTCCACAAAGTCCTGGATAAGCCCTCTGTACTCAGCTTCATCTCCGCTGGAGATGAGACCAACGATCGCAGAGTCATCAGAGAACTTCTGTAGATGGCAATGTGTTGTGTTGTGTGAGAAGTCCGCAGTATAAAGAGTGAACAAGAAGGGAGCCAGCACCGTTCCCTGGGGGGCCCCCGTGCTACTGATGATCGTGTCGGAAACACAGTCCCGGGTTCTCACAAACTGAGGCCGGTTCGTGAGGTAGTCCAGGATCCATGATGACAGGTGCTGGTCCACCCCTGCGCGCAGCAGCTTGTCCTTCAGGATCATCGGTTGGATGGTGTTGAAAGCACTGGAGAAGTCAAAGAACATGATCCTCACCATATTCCCGGGCTTCTCCAGGTGGGACAGAGAACGGTGAAGGAGGAAGATCACCGCATCCTCCACCCCAATGCCATGCTGGTAGGCGAACTGGAGTGGATCCATCGCTGGTTCCACCAGGGGGCGGAGATGAGCAAGGAGCAGTCTCTCCAGGGTCTTCATCAAGTGGGACGTCAAGGCCACCGGTCTGAAGCTGTTCAGGTCTTTGGGGTGGGAAGTTTTTGGTACAGGTACCACACAAGATGTTTTCCACAGCTGTGGTACCCTCCCCAGTTTCAGGCTCATGTTGAAGATATACGTCACAATCCCACACAGCTGGTCTGCACAGGACTTGAGGAGCTTTGCGCTGATGCCGTCCGGTCCCGACGCCTTCCTCGCCTTGATCTTCCTCAGCTCCGTCCTCACCTGGGTCTTGGTCAGGGTCAGGATGGGGGGCTGTGTGTTGGGAGTGGGGGGGGGGGTGTCGGTGGAGTGGGGAGTGGGTAGCAGGACTTGATTTCTTAGAGGCAGCAGTGGTTGTTGTGCAGACAGGGGGGAGGGCGGTTGGTCAAATCTATTGAAAAACAGATTCAGGTTGTTCGCCCACTCCCTGCCCCCCGTGGCCTGGGGGGAGGTATTCTGGAGCCCCGAGATGGTTTTGAGGTTTCTCCAGACCCCGCTGATGTCGCTCTGTTGCAGCTTGTCCTCCATCTTCTTCCTGAAGCTGAAGATTGAAACCCAGACTGCACAGGGACTGATTACACCACTCTGCAATTTTTCGCTAATTGTGCCGCAACAGTTTAGGACTGACTTATGATTATACTATGCTGTTATGTTTTCACTGAATTCTCTTAGGAGCATGGCTGCTTAAAAGTTTCTTCTGTGGCAACAGCTGTAACACGTAGTATGTCTTAGTAATTACCCTAGACTGTGAATCTTTCTGTGTCCTTTCCTAGTTGTTTGGGGGGCCTGTGGTATATATTACTCATATATTCCATACCTGCATACATTAGAGCATGTGGAAATGTTTGGAGCAACATATGCAAAGGAACTTCACACCTCCGAAAGGACAAAGGAATCTCACCGCCGTGTGAAGACCAACGACGTCACAGGACGCGGCGGCGACAGACTTGACACCTTCACCCCCTAAGGCGAGGAGAAGTTTTCCCATCACCTCCCAAGACGAAGGGAGGAGTTAACAGGACAATGGGGGGATTAAGATACGGGGATGTCGGCTTGTGTTTTGCATGTCTTTGATGTGTGCCTGTATTTAACCAGCGAGCTGGGCAGAAATCTTTCTCTTTTGCCTTCTGCCAAGCTCTGCACCAGATGAGACAAGATAGAAGAGTTGTTCATTAAAGACTCTGTTTTTGATACAAAACCGCCTCATCATTTCCAGCTCTTCTACACAGTCCCATTTTTGACTGACATGTTTGAGCTAAATAACTCTGTGAACTGTCTCCGTGTCGTCTCTGTGTTTTTCTACTGTGAAAGTTCAGTTCAGTTCCTCCAACCATTTTTGTGATGTCACAGTAACAGGGAACTAATCAGGACTAAGTGCTGGGTATGGCCTCAGAGGAAGATGGCGGAACTAAAGACGGAAGTTAGCCTCCAGTGCCAGTTAGCATTTTTGGACACCTGCTTTGAAAACTTGGCCCTATTTAGAATGGAATAGACCTTTATTGTCATTGCTACAGGAACAGTGAAAAACAGTTTAGCAGCTGTGTTCTGTTTAGCAGCAGATTCTTAAAGTGCAGAATAAAAACTATATATAAACACTACTGTATATAAAACAACTATTACCCAACATAAGAACACACAAAGATTAAAAACAAGGTGCATGAGTCAGTGAATATTGCATTGCCCATTTGAGGGTGGTTGATTGTTCAGTTAGTAATAATAATAATAATAATAATAATAATAATGCATCAGATTTATATAGCGCTTTTCATAGACACTCAAAGATGCTTTACAATGGACACATTATTCATTCACTTCACAAACAATGGTAGTGGTAAGCTACTACTGTAGCCACAGCTGCCCTGGGGCAGACTGACAAAAGCGTGGCTGCCAGTCTACACCAACGGTCTCTCCGACCACTACCGAACATTTATACGCAGTGTCATGGACACTAGAGGCAAGGTGGGTAAAGTGTCTTGCCGCCCAGGGACACAACGGCAGGATGTCTGGGGAGAATGGGATTCAAACCGCAAACCCTCCAGTTACTAGACAACCCACTCTACCTCCTGAGCCACTGCCGCCATTTTTGCTGAGCACCAAGCTGGACGGCATAAAGTTCCATTTTTCTATGGTCTTTGGCATGACCCGGCCAGGACCTGAACCCCGACCTCCCGGTTGTGGGGCAGATGCTCTACCTCTAGGCTACCACTCCGGGTAGTAGGCAGCCTGGGGGTGGATGCATTTAACAGCTTGTGGATAGGAACTGTTCTTGAGTCTTTTTGTCTTTGACCTGAGCGTCCAGTATCTTCTACCAGAGGGGAGGGGGGAGAAAAGGGAGTGTCCAGGATATGAGGGGTCTCTGATTATACTATAGGCTTTCCTCTAAAGTGGAGGGGTACTGCTGTCCTGATCACCTGCTCTGCTGCTCTCACCACCCATTGCAAGTCTTTCCTATACACAGTACACAGTACTGCAGCTGAACCACACTGAACAGCAGTAGGTCAGGAAGCTCTCAATGGTGGAGCACTAGAAGTTAATCAGCAAGGGTTGTGGTAGATGGACTTGACGGAGCTTCCTGAAGAAGTACAGTCTTTGTTGTGCCTTCCCCATCTGGTGAGAAAAATTTGTGACCAGGTGAGGCCGGCCAAGATGTGGACTCCAAGGAACTTGAAGCTCTCCACACTCTCTACCTCCTTTCCATCGATATAGTAGAGGGGGAGTGCTCAGTTTGTTTGGATTTTTTGAAGTTCATTATCATCTCCTTGGTCTTGGATGTGTTCAAGTCCAGGTTATTATCATCACACCATCGCTGCAGATACTGGATCTCCTCCCTATAGGCTGACTCATTTTTATCCTTAATCAATCCTATGATGGTGATGCCATCAGCAAATTTGACGATGGTGTTGCCGGTGTGGATTGGGGAACAGTCATGCATGAAGAGGGAGAAAAGAAGGGGAATGAGAACACAACCCTGTGGTGTGCCAATGTTCAGAATAAGAGTGGAGGAGATGTGGTTTCCTATCCTGACGTTCTGGGGTCTATTACTGAGCAAGTCTAGTATCTGGGTGTAGAGGGAACTACTCAGGCCCACGTTGCCCAATGTCTGAACCAGTTTATTGGGTAGAACTGTATTAAAGGCAGAACTGAAGTCCACAAACAGCATCCTCACATAGGTGTCGCTGTTATTCAAGTGTGTGAGGGCTTTGTAGAGGGCTGTTAGGATGGTGTCGTCTGTAGACCTGTTTGCTCTGTATGCAAACTGATGTGGATCAAGGTCAGCAGAAATGATATGAGGCAAAATGAGTCTCTCAAAACATTTGGTGATGATTGGGGTTAGAGCAACTGGGTGGTAGTCATTCAGGCAGCTCACTGTGTTCTTCTCGGACACTGGAACTATGGTGGATGACTTAAGGCAGGTGAGAACTATAGACTGCAGTAGCAAGAGGTTGAAGATCATGGTAAAAAAAAAACCTCTGCTAGCTGGTCTGCACATGCATTAAGGATCCTTCCTTTGACTCCATCTGGACCAACAGCTTTCCTCACGTTGACTCTCTGCAGAATGGTTCTGATCTGATGCTGCTGCAGATGGGTGGAGGCATCGCTCGTCTCCGGAAGAGGAAGACACGTGCGGGCATCTCCATTGCATTGGTCAAAGCAGCGAAAAACTGGTTCATAGTGTCCAGTAGGTTACTGTCTGAGGAGTCTGCTGATGTCTGCCTGTCTTTGTAACCAGTGAGTTTCTTGATCCTCTGCCACATGTTCCTGGTATTATTCTTGTCAAAGTTTTCCTCGATATGCTGTTTATATTTGCGCTTGGCCATTTTGATGTCTCTCCACAAGGACTGGAATGCTTCTTTGTAAGCCTGCTGGTCTTCTGACTGAAAGGCATCATCCTGTGTTCTAAGCAGGGTACACACCTCACCATTAAGCCACAGTTTCTGGATCGGGAACACTTTGACTGTCTTGGTTGGGATTACACTCTCAGTACAATAGCTGATATATGAGAGCACAGCAGATGTGTGGCCATCCAGGTCTGTCCCTTCTACAAATACTTCCCAGTGTGTAGAATCAAAACAGTCCTGTAGGGCTGTGGTGGCTTTCAGTCCACACCTGAACTGTTTTTAGTGTTGGTCTTTGTCAGCGGATTTTAGGTTTATAAGCAGGAATCAGTGACAGACAAAGATGATCAGAGAGTCCAAGATATGGCAAGGAGGTGGCTCTATGGCCATCTGGAATGTTGGTGTAGACGTGGTCAACAGTGTTATTTTCTCTTGTCAGAAAACTCACGTTTTTGAAGAATCTTGGCAGGACAAACTTCAGGTTTGCATGGTGAAAGTCTCCTGCCATGATTATAACACAGTCCGGGTGTGCCGATAGCTGCTGGTTGATGGAGCGCTGTAGCATTTCCATATCTACTTTAGCATTAGCTTTCGGCTGCACATACATCACTATTATAATCACCGATGTGAGCTCTCTCGGCAGGTAGAAAGGTCTGCACTGCACGGTCAGATACTCTATGTCCAGACAGCAGTGAGTGTGTTGTTTATATAAACACAAAGGCGACCTGCATGTTTCTTACCCAACGTGCTGGAACCTCTGTCCGCCCTGAAGGTAGCATGGCCTGCTAAAGCTATCGTAGCATCCGGAGTGGAAGAGTCCAGCCAAGTGTCCGATATTAAGTCACACAGTAATCCATACGGCGTGAAGTAATCAAGTAATTAGCAGTCGTAACTCACCCATCTTGTTGTTGAGTGACCAGAAGTTGGTGAGAAAAAGACTTGGGGTGTCCGGTTTGAGTGGGTTAGCCATTAGCCTGGCCTTTAGCCCTGCTCTCTTGCCCCTCTTCTGTTTCCTCTGTCTCCTCTGCCTGCACCACTTCAGTGGGGGATGATAGAGAGGTCTGTAGGCTTACGGATCTCTGGCAGAATGAAGTTCCAGCTTCTGTTGCTAAAAGTGTTGCGGTTATTTTCCAAAAGTATGAGCAGCTCAGCTCTGCTGTACTGCACATGTGCGGCTGCCCCGGAGAAAAGAAGGAAAAAGAAGCTCAAATATGCAAAACAGCAAAAGTAGCTGCTGAAACATGAAGAGTTTTGGGCTGCTGCATCTACCCATGCTGCCATCTTGAAATTACTTAAAGACAGGTTTTACCATGAAACTGCTTTTGAAAGACCAGTGCAGTTTTGGTCATTATCCTAGGCCACTGTGCATACAAGTGGTAAGTCTGTATTTTATCTGTATTTCCCCCACTTGGACGTTGATCTTCCTCCCATGGCCGCCCCTCCATCTTCAGCAGTGGCCCAAACCCGCAAGCCCTGGATCAAAACTGCCTTAGGTGTGCCAAACTTTACACCAGCTCCAAAAAGAAGAGAACGCAACCCCCCCCCCCCCCCCGCATCACCCCTGCACTGGCACCTCGCCTCCACAGCAGCAACAATAACAACAACGGCAAAACTATCCACCATTTCAGAACCAACAAAGTCCCCCCAGACGATGCTGGTAATCAGTGATTCCATAATGAGGAACGTCAGAAGCAGGTACTGTGTTACAAGTTTTTTTTTCCTGGGGCTAAAGTGTCAGACATTGAGGCTCTTACCCCTGACCTATTAAATGAATACCCCCACGCTGAAACTGTTATTGTCCATGTTGGATGCAACAGCATCCCAGATGAAGCGTCTGAGATCTTAAAGAGACTTCAGGAGCCTTCTGTCCACTCTTAAGAACTGTGGCAGACGTGTGTTTATTTCTGGACCACTTGCTCCTTTTAGAAGAGGTTGCAATTATTTTGGCAGAACTCAGCCTTGATTTGTGGTTGTGTTCAATATGTCTTACTTTTAACATTCGTTTTATAGACAATTTCAACCTGTTCTGAAACCACCCATTGTTTATGAGGTCAGATGGCATTCATTCAAATAAACTCGGTGCACGTGTTCTAAGGGACAATCTGTTTTATTCCATTCAGCATTTTTCAGTACAGTGACTGAAAGCTGGTGTGTTAACTCACCCCAAAGTACCTGGGTCTGCCATCCAGCCCTTTTTTGCTTCCACTTCTCATATTACCCCTATTAATCCAAATAATTCTTGCTGTTTAGATCAGTCTTCAATTCATAACCCCATAGAGATTGTGTCTGTCTCCCGTTTCCCAAAACATTATAACCCAAGACAAATACAACATAACTTGATAAAGATTAAAACCACTAATCTACCACAGTTAAATAAAATAATTAAATGTGGACTGCTGAATATAAGATCTCTGTCCAATAAAGCGACCTTAATTAATGATATGATCATGGAATACAATTAATGATATGATCATGGATTACAATATAAATATACTCTGTCTCACAGAAACATGGCTACACCCCGATGACTTTGTTGGTATCAATGAGCCCCCCCCCCCCCCCAGCTATGGTCATATTCATATTCCTAGAAACACTGGCCGAGGTGGTGGTGTCGGGGTAATATATGAATTCATATTACCAATGAACCCTCAGCCTAAGCTAAACTCAAGTTGTAACTCTTTTGAATGCTTAATTTTTAGCTTAGCACACCCATCCTGGAGGACAGAACAGCCTATTTTATTTACCACAGTATATTGCCCTTCCTTGGTTTCAAGGTTGTCATAGCCAGGAGCGGCACTGGGGTTAAGCTCCCAGTGCTCATAAAAATGCTCCTTACGGCGTGCGTCTCGAAAAGCCTCTGACAACTAAGTCCAACTCCTAGCCTGCCCGTGTGGTTTAGTCTCTAAGCCTGGCGGAACTGCTTTTACTAATAGGAGAAGGGGCGAAGGCGGATCTCTGGCGCCTTAAAACCAGATGCTTCGGGTAGATAGTGGCTCGTCAACCTGGGAAGGTAGCCCATCTAGGGGAAGGTAAGCCCTGATTTCAAACCTCCGCTGCCTTGCGGCACACCCGGTCACGGGAAAGGCTTCAGGAGTCAACCCTGAGGAAAAATCCGGAGTCGGAGCCCCTAAGGCAGTTCTCTGTTGTGCTCAACATCGTTCTGGCAGCTCCTGCGACGGCGCTGGTGCCAAACTATAGCAGCCCTGCTGTTCCTTTGGATTCATCAGTGACATGGAGAGGGGGGACATGCTGCATGGGTAACATCTTGTCCTCCATATCTTCCTGCCCAGGCTTGAATCCTACCAACGCCCAACGCTGGAAGGTAGAACACCGGTGCGCATCGGCCTGTTCAGCCACAGGCGGTGCTGTTCCAGCAGAGTAGACTTTTAGGATTCTCTTCCATGGTCATCATAGACCGACGGAGGCCGACGACGATTGCCCTTCCAGTGCTTCTTTTGCTGAATTTATGTCTGAATTCTCTGAGTTCTAAACAACCTTAGTTCTTAGTTCAGACAAGATTATCATAGCTGGTGATTTTAATATTCATATAGATGTTGATAATGATAGTCATAAAATAGCATTTCTCTCCCTCTTAAAATCAACTGGTTTTTCTCAGTGTGTTAGAAAACCAACCCATCACCATAATCACACCCTTGACCTGGTCTTGGCCTGCGGTGTAGAAATTGATGAGCTGCTTGTCATCCCTCAAAATCCTACACTGACTGACCACTATTTGATAACGATCAAATCTGTGCTATCCAATTTCACAGCATCAAGCAGAAATATAGTTTCCAGATGCTTATCTGATAGTGCCGTGGCTCGCTTTAAAGAATTAATCCCTTCAGCACTTACTCTATTACCATGTCTCAGTAGAGCAGACAGCACTGACTACTTGAATCCATTAGAATTAGGCCTTTTAGTTGGTAGTACTGCAGCCTCACTGCAGTCAACACTTGACTCCATAGCCCCTCTTAAAAAGAAAACTATTAAAAATAGGAGACTAGCTCCATGGTACAACTCCCACACCTGTAAGTTAAAACAGAAAGTTAAGATCCTGTGAAAGGCTCTGGCGTGCAAATAAGTCAGAAGAATCTTGTTCAGCCTGGAATGCCAGCCTTACCACCTATAAGAAATCTCTCCGTAGTGCTATTGGCATCAAACTGGGGATTCTAAATTGTCCTTAGGTATGACTGTGAGAGTGAATGGTTTTCTGTCTCTCTGTGTTGGCCCTGTGATGGACTGGCGATCTGTCCAGGGTGAACCCTGCCTCTCGCCCAAAGATGGTGGGATAGGCTCCAGCCCCCCCACGACCCGAAAAGGATTAAGCGGAAGAAGATGGATGGATGGATGGTGCTAGGTGACAGTACTATTCATCCTTGATAGAAGAAAATAAAACCAACCACAGATTTCTCTTTAACACTGTGGCTCAGCTAACCAAGAGCCAAAATGCCATAGATCCCTACATCCCTCCAACTCTTAGTGCTGATGACTTTTTGAATTTTTTTAATGATAAAATTGTCAGTATTAGGAATAATATTCAAAAAAAATACCCCCCCTAAAAATACCAAGCCTCTACCTAACACTGCTGCGCCCACAGGCTCAGAACTCCACTTTTCTAAATTTTCTCGTATTAATCATTCTGATCTAGCCCTAATAGTGTCAGCCTCTAAACCAACTACCTGTCTTTTAGACCCAATCCCCGCTAGACTAGCGAAGGAATTGCTATCTCTGATTAATCCATCTCTTTTGAACATAATTAATAAGTCCCTGTTGACAGGGCCTGTACCACAGTCATTTAAAGTGGCAGTAATTAAACCTCTACTTAAAAAAACCTTTGCCTGATTCTGGGATTTTGGCCAATTATAGACCAATATCTAATCTCCCCTACTTTTCCAAGATCCTCAAAAAAGTAGTTGCCAATCAACTATGCACCTTTTTAGAAAAAAATTCTATATTTGAGAAATTTCATTCAGGTTTTAGGAAACATCACAGCACAGAGACAGCCTTAGTGAAAGTTACTGATGACTTTCTTATGGCATTTGACAAAGGACTTGTCTCCGTCCTTGTTTTATTGGACCTCAGCGCTGCCTTTGATACCATTCACCACCATATTCTGCTAGAGAGACTTGAACAGCAAATTGGCATGAATGGAACAACGCTAAGATGGTTCCAGTCTTATCTATCAGACCATTCCCAGTTTGCTCATGTCCATAACAAGTCCTCTACTCAGACCACAGTTAGCTATGGAGTTCCACAGCGATCAGTACTTGGACCAGTATTGTTTACATTATACGTATCCTTATGAGAACAGGGAGAAAAGATCACATTACCCCAGTCTTAGCTTCTTTACAATGGCTCTCAATTAAATATAGAATTGAATTCAAGATATTGTTCTGAACCTATAAAGCCCTTAATGGTATGGCTCCTTTTTACCTGCAAGAACTCTTAGTTCCCTGTCATCCAACCAGAGCTCTGCACTCCCAAAAATCAAAACTACTAGTGGTCTCCAAGGTATCTAGAAGTAGATTGGGAGGTAGAGCTTTCAGCTATCAAGTTCCCTTCCTGTAGAACCATCTTCCCAGTTCAGTTCGGGAGGCAGACACTCTTTATTCAAGAGCAAGTTGAAATCTTTTCTCTTTGATAAGGCCTTTAGTTAGAAAGGTTGCCCCTGCCAGGCCTTCGCTCGCATGTGCAGCCTGGTCAGGCTTGGTACTGGACTGTTTGACTTTGAATGTTGTATTTGTATGTTTGTTTTGAATGTAGCTACTCAACCCAGCCGGTCGAGGCGGATGGCCGTCCTCTATGAGCTATGGTTCTGCCTGAGGTTTCTGCCCGTTAAAGGAAAGTTTTTCTTCGCCTGTGTCACCACAGTGCTTGCTGTTAGGGGTCTCTACTGGGTTCTATAAACTGAGAGTGTGGCCTAAACCCACTCTTTTCTGTAAAGTGCCTTGAGACGACCTGTGCTGTGATTTGGCGCTATATAAATCAAATTGAATTGAATTGTTTGCTTCTGTTTGTGTAATGTAGCAATAGCCACCATTAATGTGCGTGATACGATAACCTACCAAAGGTATGACTTTACGCACAGTAAATGTCAAAGCCTTGTGTTAGATAGGTAATGTGCTAGTGAGAAAATGATGCCTCTCCACTGTTTTCTGTGCTGCCCCAGTGCATGTGTGGTTGCATGTAATAGACAGTTGTTTTGGATATTATAGGCATGTGAGCACCAGTCGCAGTTCTGCTTTTGGGCAGCTGTATGCAGCTCGCATCCCAGCAAAGGACAGCGATGGCAACCAGTATGTGTGTCATGCCATTTTGCTGTGGTGCTTGTATGCTCCGCAAGTGCAGAGTAGGGGTATGCCATATCATATTGTTCATGATAATACCGGTACAAATTTTGATACCGGTGTAAAATTGAATATCGTGATATTTGGGGTCTGCTGCATGACGTCACACTGTTATGTTGCCGACAGAAGTTACACATTACCATAGAAACGTCAAAACAAACATAGCATGGAAAAGCTGCCCCTGCGTCTGCATCCAGTTGAGTGGAAATATTTAAGTTTCTGTTTCTGTTTCGGACTGCTGCCATGTAAAAAAATGGTGCAGCAATGCGGATAATCTGCCTGCATTTTTTCTGCATGTCAACAACACACTCAAAGTGTCTGTAGTTGCATTTTCGTTCTGTTTTGGCTGCATCATCCTGATTTTATTCAACAACCCGAAGAGAAAAAAAAAACGTTCAGTGTGACGAGAGCCATAAAGCCCCAGTAGAGGTCCTTGCAACGAGAGTTACAATGCAGGTGAAGTGATTCAGCATAAAACCCGACATCTGTGTGCACTGAAGACGTAACAGTTTACTTCTTAAAATAGCGCTAAAATCAGGTTTAACAACAGACAGACAAAAATTTACATCTGCTAGAAATAAGGGAACACAAACTGTGAGGAAGGCAAACTTTTTTATAACCATTATTGAAAATGCAAAAGGGGATGGCAAAAATAAATGGAATAATATTAACAAATTGACTAATAAACAGAACAAAAAAGATGATGGAGACATGGAACTTAATATTAATAACAAATTGGTACAGAATCCCTTGGTCATTGCTACAGAGTTTAACAACTTTTTCATAAACTCTGTGCTAGAAATATCCAACTCATTTAATCCACCTGATCAAAATTCTACTCCTATTAACCCCTCACAACCAGTTTTAATATATTAGAAATTATTGAAAATGAAGTCGCAAATATCATCAGCTCATTGAATAGCTCAAAAGCAGCAGATGAACATGGTCTTAGCAGCAAATTAGACCGTCACTGACAGTGTGGCCAAAATGTTTCTGCATGCAGTGATCTTCTCACACATTGATTACTGTTTTACCAGCTGGTCACTCACTGGTGTAACCATAATCAAACCCATTGAATCTTTATACAAAAAAGCCATAAAAATCTTTGATAAGAAAGATCCTACATATCACTGCTGTCACATTTACAAGAAATGTGATGGTATTGACATGCTTTTAGTCAAAACTATCACTGAATGCTTAGTGAAGCCACTGACGTATGCCTGTAACCTGTCTCTCCAAACAGGTATATTTCCCAATGCAATGAAAATAGCCAAAGTTATTCCGATATACAAGATGGGTGACAGGGGAATTTTCAAACTATAGGCCTGTTTCACTATTGCCGCAATTTGCTAAGATACTCGAAAAAATATTCTGTGAGAGAATTGACAACTTTAGAATGAAGAATAATTTATTGTGTGAGCCACAATATGGGTTCAGACACAAGAGGACAACTGTATTTGCTCTAATGGAATTTATAGAAAAAATATCAACTGAACTGCTGTAGAAAATAAAGAGTAATCAGTTGGGGAATTCCTGGATCTTAAAAAAGCATTTGATACAGTGGATCATAAATTATTGTTAAAGAAACTACAAAATTATGGTATTGGGGGTAGCCCTGTCCTGGTTATGTAGTTACTTAAAGAACAGACATCAGTATGTATGTGTTGGTAGCAAAAACTCACAGTTACTGAAGGTTACTTGCGGAGTCCCACAGGGTTCAGTTTTGGGACCATTGTTATTCAATATGTATATAAATGATATATGTAAAGTTTTGGAAAAAATGGATTTAATACTGTTTGCAGATGACACTAATTTATTATGTAGTGGAAGCAATTTGGAACAACTTTTGGATACACTCGGAAAGGAATTAGGAAAGCTTAAACTTGTCACGCAGTGACCCTCGCGGGCCACCATAAGACGCCAAAAGTCGCCAGTGAGTTTTGCAATGATGTTTTATTAACAAAAACACGAGACACGAATACAACACAATGAGCCACTGTGGGCAAAAACACACTACACAAGAGTCATAGGACTGTAAGGCTAAACACAGCTACTTACGGTCTTGATCAGAAACGAGGAAAGGTGACGTCTGAGGCGAGAACCCCTTGCTCAGCGTCTGGCACCAGGTAATGTTAGACAATACTGCTGCATTAGGCTGTCGCCAGCGCCTGCCATAAAAGCCGACAGTTAACGAGCCGTAATGCAGAACAGCTGATCGGCTTTGACAGCAGGAAGCCCCATTGAGCGCTGTCACAATAAGGGCCCGGGGAGCCAGAAGGTAATCCACTGCTGTCAAAGCCGGCAGAGATGATGTGTGGCCAGAGCGCGGACGAGATCGGCGCTCGGGTCATAACAAAACTGTGGTTTGATTCAAACAAATTAACGCTCAATTTAAGTAAGACAGAATTTATAATTTTTAACAACCATCACAACAACTCAGTATCTAAACTCAGTGTAAATGGTGTAGAGATTGAAAGGGTATCCAAAATTAAATTTCTTGGGAGTAATAATTGATAATAAACTGTGTTGGAAGTCACATATTAATTATATTAAAGGTAAAGTATCCAAATCAATTGCAATACTACACAGAGTGAAATATTTGCTGAATCAACCCACACTGCTGTATATACCTTGTATCATTCATTAATACTCCTATACATGACATATTGTACTGAAGTATGGGGAAATACATACAGTGGGGTAAAAAAGTATTTAGTCAGCCACCAATTGTGCAAGTTCTCCCACTTAAAAGTTGAGAGAGGTCTCCAATTTTCATCACAGGTATACCTCAACTATGAGAGACAAAATGAGAAAAAAAAATCCAGAAAATCACATTGAAGGATTTTTAAAGAATTTATTTGCAAATTATGGTGGAAAATAAGTATTTGGTCAATAACAAAAGTTCATCTCAATACTTTGTTATATACCCTTTGTTGGCAGTGACAGAGGTCAAACGTTTTCTGTAAGTCTTCACAAGGTTTTCACACACTGTTGCTGGTATTTTGGCCCATTCCTCCACGCAGATCTCCTCTAGAGCAGTGATGTTTTGGGGCTGTCGCTGGGCAACATGGACTTGCAACTCCCTCCAAAGATTTTCTATGGGGTTGAGATCTGGAGACTGGCTAGGCCACTCCAGGACCTTGAAATGCTTCTTACGAAGCCACTCCTTTGTTGCCCGGGCAGTGTGTTTGGGATCATTGTCATGCTGAAAGACCCAGCCACGTTTCATCTTCAGTGCCCTTGCTGATGGAAGGAGGTTTTCACCCAAAATCTCATGATACATGGCCCCATTCATTCTTTCCTTTACACGGATCAGTCGTCCTGGTCCCTTTGCAGAAAAACAGCCCCAAAGCATGATGTTTCCACCCCCGTGCTTCACAGTAGGTATGGTGTTCTTTCTTCTCCAAACACGACAAGTTGAGTTTTTACCAAAAAGTTCTATTTTGGTTTCATCTGACCATATGACATTCTCCCAGTCCTCTTCTGGATCATCCAAATGCTCTCTAGCAAACTTCAGACGGACCTGGACATGTACTGGCTTAAGCAGGGGGACACGTCTGGCACTGCAGGATTTGAATCCCTGGCGGCATAATGTGTTACTGATGGTAGCCTTTGTTACTTTGGTCCCAGCTCTCTACAGGTCATTCACTAGGTCCCCCCATGTGGTTCTGGGATTTTTGCTCACCGTTCTCATGATCATTTTGACCCCACGGGGTGAGATCTTGCGTGGAGCCCCAGATCGAGGGAGATTATCAGTGGTCTTGTATGTCTTCCATTTTCTAATAATTGCTCCCACAGTTGATTTCTTCACACCAAGCTGCTTCCCTATTGCAGATTCAGTCTTCCCAGCCTGGTGCAGGTCTACAATTTTGTTTCTGGTGTCCTTTGACAGCTCTTTGGTCTTGGCCATAGTGGAGTTTGGAGTCTGACTGTTTGAGGTTGTGGACAGGTGTCTTTTATACTGATAACGAGTTCAAACAGGTGCCATTAATACAGGTAACGAGTGGAGGACAGAGGAGCCTCTTAAAGAAGAAGTTACAGGTCTGTGACAGCCAGAAATCTTGCTTGTTTATAGGTGACCAAATATTTATTTTCCACCATAATTTGCAAATAAATTCTTTAAAAATCAGACAATGTGATTTTCTGGATTTTTTTTCTCATTTTGTCTCTCATAGTTGAGGTATACCTATGATGAAAATTGGAGACCTCTCTCATCTTTTAAGTTGGAGAACTTGTACAATTGGTGGCTGACTAAATACTTTTTTGCCCCACTGTATAAAACAAACATTTATCCAGTCTTTATGCTTCAGAAGAGAGCTATTAGAATAATAAACAAAGCTGCTTACAGGGAACCAACAAACCCACTTTTTCTTAAATTAAAAGCTCTCAAGTTGAAAGATCTTGTTGATTTTAAAACTGCATTAATAATGTTTAAAGTGAAGAATTTATCACTGCCTGCAAATATCCAAAAGTTGTTCCAAATAAGGGAGAAACAATATCATTTCAGAGGAACATGTATATTTCAAAAACCTTCAGTGAGAACTACCATTAAGCAACACTGTGTCTCAGTGCAAGGAGTCAGACTGTAGAACGCTTTTGGACCTGAATTAAAATCATGTACAACGCTTGGACAATTTAAACAAAAACTAAAGAAAGAAATACTCCAAACATATATACAAGACGACATGTAAAAATCACATAAGGATTGTCATATCCAGTGTTGTGCTGTTGCTTAGTTTTTTTCTCACGTTTTGTCTTAGCTTTGTTCTGATTTGTAATCACTTTTATTTTATTTTATTTTATTTTTGAATTCTTAGATAGTACATGGGTGGGCAATATAAGCTGTGGCTTCAGCCATCACCCATTTCGGATAACTTATGTTGAACTGTATAATCAGAGGAGTTATTGTTTAATTTGACCTTGTTGGATTTTTTTCCCTTTGTTATATTATTCTGTTCCTTTCTTTTAATCTTTTATTCTAATGTATCCGAAATAAAGATTCAGTCATTCAAAAAAATACAATCTTCTGTCTTTGTCATGAACCGAGCCGGGTTCTTCGGGCTCAGTTCTGACTTGCGGTGGCTCAGGTTACTTGTGTATTATGTTATCCTTTGTGTTTTGATGGTGTTTATGTTCTTTTAGCTATTTTTGCTGTGCCTGCAGCCACTGCTCTGGTCGGCAGCTGCCAGGCAGCCTCTTGACCTACTTTTGGGCAGCATGCTCTGACAGCTTGTCGATCCGGCCACACACCCTCTCTCTCCTGACAGTCAGCTGGTGCTGACTACCTTGTCACGCTCGCCCAGGTGTACCTAACTGTTCCGGCCAGCAATGCTTGTACTTAAGCGGGCTGTTACCAGTCAAGCATTGCTGGACCATTGCATTGTCTCCTGTATTGTCGACCGTGCTGTAAGTCTGCTGTTATTATCAGCATTTTCATGACCTGTTAGCCACTCTGCGTTTGCCGTGGTTCCATGCGCCCTTGAAGTGATGTCGGCTCTGGGACGCAATCGAGGCTAACACGTTTCTCTTCAATCGTTTGCTGGGCGATGCTGAACCCTGAACACCAGCAGTAAATGTTTTCTGTGTTTTTGTATGTCCTCACATTTTTGGGAATAATCTGTCTTACTTTAGTAAATGTGTTGTGGTGTAACCTGGTGCGTAAATCCATTCCTTCACCTCACTCCTCGGTGCACTGTGTAAAAGCGCCCAAGGAGGCATGACAGTCTTTTGAAAACTATAAAACTCTCAAATTTGAATGTTCAGTCTGTTCGTTCGTCGGCCTTCGTCGGTCTGTGATGACCATTGTCTGTTCTTTTCATCTTCTCTATCCCCTCACCCCCCAGCCAGTCGCAGAAGATGACTGTCCCTCCCTGAGCCTGGTTCTGCTGGAGGTTTCTTCCTGTTAAAAGGGAGTTTTTCCTCTCCACCGTCGCCAAGTGCTTGCTCACAGGGGATCGCTTGATTGCTGGGGTCTTTCTGCAACTGTGGGGGTTCCCCCTACAGTTGATAGTGCTATGAGATGACTGTTGTTGTGAAATGGCGCTATATAAATAAAGTTGAATTGAATTGAATTGAACCATGGAAGAGAATCCTAAACGTCTACTCTGCTGGAACAGCACTGCCTGTGGCTGAACAGGCCGATGTGCGAATGGCAGTCCCCGTCACACAGGTCGCACTTGTGGGTGGTCTCCGTGCTGCTGGAGCTGTAGCGGTTCTTCCTGCGGGTCCTTTTTTCATCTGCTGCAGCAGTCAGTCTCTCTTCACCCGCCTTGAGCTGTCTGGTCAGGGTGCCTCTCCATTTGGAGCGGTCCGTTGCAAGGTCCTCCCAGCGCTCTGTGTTGATCTCCAGGGCCTTCATGTCTCTCTTGCAGATGTCTCTAAAGCGCAGCTGTGGGCGGCCAACGTCTCTCCTGCCAGTCGCCAGTTCTCCGTAGAGGACGTCTTTGGGGATTCTGCCGTCCTCCATACGGTGAACGTGGCCTAGCCAGCGGAGCCTGCGCTGCCTGAGTAGAGTGAACATGGAGGGAAGGCCGGCGCGGGACAGAACTTCTGTGTTGGGCACTTTGTCCTGCCAGGATATGTCCAGGATGCGGCGAATGCAGCGCAAGTGGAAGGAATTCAGTCTCTTTTCCTGCCGGGCGTATGTTGTCCACGTCTCACTCCCATAGAGCAGTGTGCTGATGACACAGGCGTTGTACACTGCCATCTTCGTCTTGACAGAGAGTTTGGGATTCTCCTACACTCGTGTGGTGAGGCGAGCGAGTGTGGAGGCTGATTTTCCAATCCTCTTGTTGATCTCTGTATCAAGGGAGAGGTTGCTGCTGATCGTGGACCCCAGGTACGTGAACTGATTCACAACCTCCAGCTCGTAGTCGTCGATGGTGATGGTTGGTGGTGCTTCCGTGCCTTGCGCCAAGACGTTAGTCTTCTTCAGGCTGATGGTAAGCCCGAAGTCCTTGCATGCCTGGGAGAAGCGGTCCATCAGGGTCTGAAGCTCCTGCTGTGTGTGGGTCGTGACTGCAGCATCGTCTGTGAACAGCATGTCTCTGATTAGAGCCTCACGTACTTTGGTTCTGGCTTTCAGGCGGGCGAGGTTGAAAAGCCTGCCGTCAGATCTTGTGTGCAGGTAGATTCCCTCTGTTGCTGTGCTGAAGGCATGCCTCAGGAGCATAGCAAAGAAAATCCCAAAGAGGGTTGGCGCAAGTACACAGCCCTGTTTCACTCTGCTGCGTATGTTGAATGGCTCTGAGACGTTGCCGTCGTGCTGCACTATCCCCTGCATGTTGGTGTGAAACGATTCGATGAGGCTTTGCAACTTTGGTGGGCATCCTATCTTTGGCAGGATCTTGAAAAGGCCCTCTCTGCTGACCAGATCGAACGCTTTGGTGAGGTCGATGAAGGCAACGTACAGGGACATGTTCTGTTCTCTGCACTTCTCCTGGAGTTGGCGGATGGAGAATATCATGTCTACCGTCGATCGCTCAGCGCGGAAGCCACACTGAGACTCGGGGTAGACACGTTCGGCAAGCTTCTGTAGACAAACGAGAACAACTCGTGCATAGACTTTGCCAACAACGCTGAGGAGGGAGATGCCCCTGTAGTTGTTGCAGTTGCTTCTTTCCCCTTTGTTTTTGTAGAGGGTGATGATCTTGGCGTCCCTCATGTCCTGTGGTACGGCACCTTCCTTCCAGCACTGGCAGAGGACGTCATTTAATGACAGCAGTAGGGCAGTCTTGCAGTGCTTGATCAGGTCGGGGGGTATGCCGTCGTTGCCAGGTGCCTTGCCAGCGGCCAAGCTATCAGTGGCCTTGCTGAGTTTGTCGATAGTTGGCTCGGCGTCAAGTTCGTCCATGGATGGCAGGCAGTCGATGGCATCAAGGGCTGACGGTGTCACGGTGTTCTGTCTGGAGTAGAGGTCGGAGTAGTGTTCCACCCATCTCTCCATCTGCTTGTTCTTTTCTGTGATCATCTCCCCGGTGGAGGATTTGAGGGGGGCCGTCTTGCTCTGAGCCGGACCAAGTGCTTTCTTGATGCCATCGTACATACCACGGATGTTCCCTGTTATGGCAGCGGTTTGAATGTCTTGGCTGAGCTGAGTCCAGTACTCGTTGGCGCAGCGCCGAGCAGTCTGCTGAACTTTGCTTCTCGCAGCCCTGAGAATCTGGAGATTCTTCTCATTTTTTTTTTTTTGTTACTTATTTGTACCCGTAGGTAGATTTGGTTTGCAGTCTGGTGACAAGCCACCGGCTGCCGGTCGCTGCGTGCGCGAGCGCCCTAAACCTACATGTTTTTGGTATGCGGGAGGAAACCGGAGAAATCCCGGAGTAAACCCACGCAACACGGGGAGAACATGCAAACTCCACACAGCTCACTGTTGGTCGGGGGCTGGGATCGAGCCCACGATCTCATGATCCCCGCGATCCCCCGGCCGAGGGTAAACTGTGCTGCCACAGTGCTAAACCACTGCGCCACCGTGCAGCCCAACGCTGTACCATTTGGGTACTTCTTGTACTCAGCAAGTGCTGAGCGCTTGGCTTCAATGACGGGGGTCATCTCAGTCAACTTGGCATCAAACCAGTCCTGTGACTTCGAGGTCTTCCTCCCAAAGGTAGCCAAGGCTGTGCGGTGGATGGTGTTTCGCAGCTCTTCCCACTTCTGCTTTGCAGATTCTCCTTCTTGTGGTACACCAAGTTCCTTCTCAAAGGTGGAGGCAAACTGCTCAACAAGTTCTGGTTGGGCCATCTTGCTGGTGTCAATCCGTGCCTTTCCAGGCTGTCTAGCGCCATGGAATTTCTTCAGCTGCAGCTTGACCTTGCAACACACCAATGAATGGTCTGTGTCACAATCTGCACTCTGGAACAAACGGGTGATTAGCATGTTCTTCAGTGAGGTGCACCTGGTCAGGATCAAGTCCAGATGGTGCCAGTGCTTTGAGCACGGATGTCGCCAGGAGACCTTGTGTTGGGGCTTGGTCTTGAAGAACAAGTTTGTGATGCACAGATCGTGATATGTGCAGAACTCGAGCAGCCGCTGTCCGTTGTCGTTCATTCTGCCCACGCCAAATGGTCCAAGACAGGAGGGCCAGGAGTCATGGTCAGCACCCACTCTGGCATTGAAGTCCCCAAGGAGAATGAGTTGTTCAGAGTTGGGGATGGTCCTGACAGTTGTTGGAAGATTCTCGTAGAACTCATCTTTTGCCTCTGGTGTGGCTGTCAGTGTTGGGGCATACACAATGACGAGGGTGACTGGGCCTTGAGTGGTGTTGAGGCGGAGGGTGAGGAGTCATGCAGAGCCATTGCTGCCCGGTTCCACCATCTTCAGCAAGGTGTTCTTCACTGCGAAGCCCACTCCGTGTTCCCTGTGTTCGTCACTGCCCTTTCCCTGCGAGTAGAACGTGTAGTCCTTCTCTCTCAGTGTGCCTGCGTCAGCCAACCGTGTTTCCTGGAGAGTGGCAATATCCACTTCCAGTCTCTTCAGCTCATTATTGATGACGGCAGTCTTCCTGGTGTCGCTGATGTCCTTGAGGTTAGCAGCGAGTCCTGTCATCATAGTGCGGACATTCCAAGTTCCCAGTTTTAGAGTTGGTCTCTTTTGTTTTATTGTCTTGCCTGGTGCAAAGGTTCTCAGCCTGCCGTTCGGACTTCTCCTCATCCCCATGCACCCAATGAGGAAAGCAGGCTGTGGCGGGACAACACCTTATTGGCTGGGGGCTGCCCAGCTTGAGGCGGGCGGTAGCTGTCCAGTGAGATCCGATGATCCCTCCCACCGTCGGGAACAACCCCTGGCGCCGCGCTCTACGCCAATTTAGTGGTGGCTTATAACCAGTAACTGTCATTCCCCGTGTTTTGTCTACACCAAAGGCGAAGCTGGAGTGTCCTCTCCAGTGATCCGGTGACAAATCCAATGGTGGTAAATCCATTCCTTCACCTCACTCCTCGGTGCACTGTGTAAAAACGCCAGAGGAGGCATGACAGTCTTTTGAAAACATTCACCCCCATCCCGGGAGAATATGTTAAACTAAGAACTATCACCGGTACAACCACCAGAGCAATCACTAGAGGAGACTGCGAGGTCCCCCACAGACGCACCACATTTACTCCGTCTGTGCTATCACTAGCCACGGTTACATGGGCAAAATTTCTTCAATCTGATTACGATTCAGATCAGAACTTCACTGTTTACATGGCTGCTGAAAAAGCTGATCCAATTAGGACGTGCGTTTCCATGTGTCACACGTTTGAACGTACTAAATCATTTTGACATGCGCATGTCAACATTTCGACATTCCGAAAATTCTTTCTCTTTTTGAAATGGACTTGTATTGTGTTATTCAGACCGTACTTTTGCTTCTGCTGGTCTCCGTACTTAAGCTACAAGTACATACTTCGGCATATGACGAACAGGAAGACAGCAGGACGATACAGACCAGTTTTTTTTACTCCTGCCATGTTGTCCAGTAGCTGTTGTAAAGGTGGAAATACGTCACATTGACGTGTGGCTGACGTACAGACATGCGCAGTAAACATATTTTCGACCCAAGCTTTGGAATAAGTGTTTATATGCGCACCAATCGGAATAACAATCGGCATAACCCACCCGTCTCAATCGAAATGAAATTTTGATCCGAATGAGTGTGATCAGGTCAGAATATTCAGATTGGCGTGTTTACATGAAGCATTTTTATTCCGATCGGGCTTTTAATCCAGTTACTTGTTGTCCATGTAAACATGGTCAGTGAAGGACACCAAAGATCTGGAATAACATACCACCTGCAATCAGAGAACGTATCACACTAAACACTTTTAAGACTCATTGTAAAAATTGGCTTTTAAACAACCAAAACTGTACCCATAACTAGTGGTTGCTCTGCGGCATACATACACACACACACACACACACACACACACACACGCGTGTGTGTGTGTGTGTGGCCTTGTGTGGCCAAGGCTGAGCTGCTCACCATCTCATCGACAGTAAGACCTAACATAACTGTTCATTCCCTCCTGAGTATTGACACTAATCCTCCCTGTCTCTGCTCCTCCGTAGGGTTGCCAGGCTGTACGATACTCTGCTAGGCCCGGCTGCTACATTTTCACATACACGCACTCACACACACACTGCTTACATAATAAAGGTAATTGAGTTTACTTTTGAGTCAGAGTCTGCTTACTGGGTCCCGAAAACATGTCACTTGCAAAAAAAAACAAACAAAAAAACCCGAATTTTTTCCAAACATTAATTTCTTGATTCTTTTTTTGGTATAAACAGTAAACATGTAATATTCTTATTTAGCTTCCAGCCTGTTATCTTCACAGCTGCTCTGACTGCTGACCTTCAGGTTCACTACCGTGGACCTCAGAGAAACAAAGAGGAAAGAAAACAGCATAAAAATGTGATTATTGTTACAGATGTGATACACACACACACACACACACGCGCGCGCGCACACACACACACACACACGCACACACACACACACACACACATATATACAGTATATACATATATATAAAATACAGATGTCGTGTTTCTTCTGAGCTTAATAAATTGCTTGGTTTAGTGAGTGAATCTTGGTTTAGTGAGTGGTTTAGGGAGTGTTTTTATATGACTGGCATTAGTATTAAGACTTAAATCAGCTGAACTTTTGAGAAAACTATTTAGAAAACAGGTTAAATTACAGTAATGGAACCAAGCAGTCCCCATTTGGGAAAAACAACTCAAACATTGGAAAAAAAATGTGACGTAACATAAGCTTTAAGAATCAAATACTGCAGTTGTAGGAGATATTGGTGTTTTAATATTGAAATTGCTGCATAATTTAAGCACAATACTTACTCCGCACAGGTGTCTGCTGCAGTGGTCTGCTATGGAGAAACAGCGAGATCGAAAAGTGGCCAATGGTATGCCGGACTCGGCAGAACAGCAAATGCCAGTTCTCCACTGGCAAATACCATTTTTCCACCAGTTGGCCACTTTAGTCCAGTGGTTGAATACAGTTGTCATTTTAGATTTAGATTTAGATTTAGTATACTTTATTGATCCCCAGAGGGAAAATTGAGGGCATCCACCACCTGGATGGATGAAGCAGCCACGATACGGCGCTATCCCTTAACCATTCACACACACATTCACACCTAGGGCCACTTTAGAGTCTCCAATTAACCTAACCTGCATGTTTTTGGCATGTGGGAGGAAACCGGAGAAATCCCGGAGTAAACCCACGCAAACACGGGGAGAACATGCAAACTCCACACAGATCACTGTTGGTCGGGGGCTGGGATCAAACCCACGATCCCACGATCCCCCGGCCAAGGGTAAACTGTGCTGCCGCAGTGCTAACCACTGCGCCACCGTGCAGCCCAAACATACAGTTGTTGAATACAGTCATACAGTTGTTACTCCCCGAGTAACTGTATGAGAAACAAATATAAATAATTACAACACAAACGTTTGTCAAAGACTTTATTTATATTCGCTTAATTTTGGACAGGCATCAGCACTGTCACGTAACCAATCCCGCAAATGTTTTTGCGGCAAGGAATGTTGGGACTTGTAGTTTTTAGCGAACTGAAAACTCCAGGAAGAAAATACCTCGTCCTTCCTCTGTAAAACTAAACAGCAAAACCAGTGTGAAAACAATCGATGTGATGAATAAATGGTGTAGTTGCTGAATATGTGGGTTTTTTCAGTAACCGCTATTTATCTCTCAGCTAGAGATCAACTGTGACAGGAAGTCATCCCTGTGCTGTAAAAAAAGTCGCACTGCCGCCCCTAGTGGCCCAGCATATTTATTACAATACTGTTTTACCGGCTTCATTGATGGTAAAGGTGAGCTAAATTTGTGTTTATTTTGAAAACAAACCTTATCTCGAAATTCTAGCAAATTAAAAGTCAAGAAAATGTGGTCACACAATGATACAAGCCTTTAGTTGCACTTAATTTTGACCAGGTGAGCTGAAACAGAGAGGTGGACAAACAGACAGATACACACACCCACATAGCCACAAACAGATGCACAACGGATTACTGTATGCCTCTGTTTCCATCCATCCATCCATCCATCCATCTTCTTCTGCTTAATCCTTTTCGGGTCGCAGGGGAGCTGGAGCCTATCCCAGCATCTATGGGCGAGAGGCAGGGTACACCCTGGACAGATCGCCAGTCCATCGCAGGGCCAACACAGAGAGACAGACAACCATTCACTCTCACATTCATACCTAAGGACAATTTAGAATCCCCAGTTTGATGCCAATTAACCTAACTTGCATGTTTTTGGCATGTGGGAGGAAACCGGAGAAATCCCGGAGTAAACCCACGCAGACACGGGGAGAACATGCAAACTCCTCACAGATCACTGTTGATCAGGGGCTGGGATTGAACCCAGGATCCCCCGGCCAAGGGTGAGTTGCTGTGCTGCCGCAGTGCTAACCACTCCACCACTGCGCTGCCTCTGTTTCATTGAGGCATAATAAATTTACCTTACCTTACCTTACTATGTGCTGGTACAGCTCAGTAAATTACAAATGTCAGGATTTTTGATTTATTTTAAAAACTTATTATCAATATCATAAATTTTATCTTTTTTAGTTATATTACAAAAAAAAAATAACTTTCTTGTTCTTATTTACTGAGATGCACTGGTAGACTGTTTTAACAGGGAAATAAATTGTGATCTGCTTCATCTGTTACATATTAAACATTATCACAATACCCCAGAAATCCAGGCAAACCCAGAACGATCTGGGCTCCTCTGTTGTCTTTTACCTCAGTGGGAACTTGAGTCTGGTCTGCTTTCCCATCTGGTGGCAAGTTGAAGGCAGTGGGGATGGGTTTTTGTGGTCATGTAGTCTTTTTCTTTGTTCAGTCAGTTTCTCCACCCTGCTTATTTGAAGTAGGTGGGTGGACATTGGAACGTGCCATTGGAATTTGTTGTGGCGCGCCAACGTAACCCAGAAGGGCGAGTTTTTTCGCTCTGAACAGCGCATGCGCTCTGGGGGCTTGGCACCTGCGATTTCCACCCATGGATCGTCACCTTATTGTGGTTGGGGGTTTGCATGCCTTAGTGATCCCAGGAGCTATGTTGTCCATGGCAATTTGCCTCTGGTAGGGTCACCCAAGATAATCTGGTCCTGGGTGAAGGGCCAGACAAAGAACGTTCCGATAGACTCACATGATGAATGCTACAACAAGGATTCAGTGTACCCCACCCAGTATGGGGTTACTGGGGTCCTGCCCCAGAGCCAGGCCTGAGGGAGGGGCTCCATGACAAGCGTCTGGGGGCCAGGTTTCTGCCCATGGAACTTGGCCGGGCTCAGCCTGAAGGAGTTGCATGGGTCCGCCCTCCAGTGGGCTCACCACCTGCAGGAGGGACTACGGGAGTCCGGTGCTATGCGGATCAGGTGGCCGGCGAAGGCAGAGACCTTGGCGCTCTGATCCCCAGTTTCCTAAACTGGCTTTTGGGATGTGGAATGTCGCCTCTCTGGTGGGGAAGGAGCCTGAGTTGGTGCATGAGGTTAAGAAACACCGTCTAGATATAGTCAGGCTCACCTCAACGCACAGCTCTGGCTCTGGAACCAGTCTCCTGGAGAGAGGCTGGAGCTTGGCCTACTCTGGAGTTGCCCCGGACCAGAGGCAGCAAGCAGGGGTGGGTATTCTTGTATCCCCTCACCTTGCTGCCTCTACATTGGAGTTTTCCCCAGTGAATGAATGGGTTGTTTCTCTGCGCATTTGGGTTGGGAAACGGGCCCCGACCATCATTTGTGCCTATGCACCAAATGATGGTTCAGAGTACCCACCCTTTTTGGAGTCTCTGACTGGGGTGCTGGAGAGTGCTCCTCTTGGGAGACTCCATTGTGCTACTTCAATGCGCACGTGGACAATGACAGTGACACCTGGAGGGGTGTGATTGGGAGAAACAGCCTGCCCAATCTGAACCCGAATGGTGTTCAGTTATTGGAATTATGTGCCAATCACAGTTTGTCCATAACAAATACCACGTTCAAGCATAAGGGTGTCCATATGTACACCTGGCACCAGGACACCCTAGGTCGCAGGTCGATGATGGATTTTATTATCATGCCATCAGATCTGCGACTGTATGTCTTGGATACTCAGGTAAAGAGAGGTGCAGAGCTGTCAACTGATCACCACCTAGTGGTGGTGGTCAATCCCACTGACATGCCTTCCGCAGAGGAAGCAGGGCTTGAGGACGGGTGGGTTGGCTCACCCATCACAGGGGCTGAGGTTGCCGAAGTGGTTAAAAAACTCTTCGGTGGCTGGGCCTCAGGGGTGGACGAGATTCGCCCTGAGTACCTCAAGGCTCTGGATGTTGTAGGGCTGTTATGGCTGACGTGCCTCTGCAACATTGCGTGGAGGTTAGGGACAGTACCTCTGGCATGGCAAACCCAATGCCCAACCTGTCTACATGTGTTTTGTGGACTTGGAGAAGGCATTCGATCGTGTCCCTCGTGGTTTTATGTGGGGGTGCTTCGGGAGTATGAAGTATCGGGCTTGTCGCTACGAGCTATCCAGTCTCTATATGACCATTGTAAGAGTTAAATTCATATTGCCAACACTCAGTCGGACTCGTTTCCTGTGAGAGTTGGACTCCGCCATGGCTGGCCTATGTCACCAGTCCTGTTCATAATTTTTATGGACAGGATTTCTAGGCACAGCCAAGGAACGGAGGGTGCCATGTTTGGTGACCACAGGATCTCATTTCTGCTGTTTGCAGATCGTGTCGTCCTGTTAGCTTCATCCAACAATGACCTACAGGTTAAAACACAGTGGACAAACACCAGCAGATGGCCTCTGTTCAGATAAAAGTAAATCATGCATTTCATTTGGAAATAAAAGTCCCAGAGTCTGGAGAAAGAGTGGAGAGGCATGGAATCTAAGTTGCTTGAGGTTTAGTGTGAAGTTTTCACAGTCAGTGATGATTTGAGGAACCATGTCATCTGCTGGTGTTGGTCCACTGTGTTTTATCAAGACCAAAGTCAGCACAGTCATCTACCAGGAAATTTTAGAGCACTTCAAGCTTTCCTCTGCTGACAAGCTTTATGGAGAAGCTGATTTCTTTTTCCAGCAGGACTTGGCACCCCCCACACTGCCAAAAGTATCAAAACCTGGTTAAATGACCATGGCATCACTGTGATTGATTGTCCAGCAAACTGTCCTGACCTAAACCCCATAGAGAATCTATGGCGTATTGTCAAGAGGAAGATGAGAGACACCAGACCCAACAATGCAGACGAGCTGAAGGTCACTATCAAAGCAACCTGGACCTTCATAACACCTCAGCAGTACCACAGGCTGTCACCTCCATGCCACGACACATTGATACAGTAATTAATCCAAAAAGAGCCCTGACCAAGTATTGAGTGTGTACATGGACATACTTTTCAGTCGGTCAACATTTCTATTAAGAAACTATTTTTTAAAATTAATTTACAGTATGCAATATTCTAATTTTTTGAGAAACTGAATTTGGGGTTTTCATGGGCTGTAAGTCATAATAATAAAAATTAAAATAAATAAACACTTTAACTATATCACTCTCTGTGCAATGACTGTATAATATATGGGTTTCACTTTCTGAAATGAGTGACAAAAAATATTGAACTTTTTCATGATATTCTAATTTTTTTGAGATGCACCTGTACAGTATTGTTTTTTCCCCTTTGGGTGTCATGTGGGCCCTGTGATGGACTGGCGATCTGTCCAGGGTGTACCCTGCCTCTCGCCCAAAGATGCTGGGATAGGCTCCAGCCCCCCCGCGACCCGAAAGGATTAAGCGGTAGAAGATGGATGGATGGATGGGTGTCATGTGTTTTCTCATATTCACCCCCCCCCCCAAAAAATAAATAAATATATATATATATATATATATACACACACGTTGCCACCACACCAAAGTCTTTAAGCCAGAGGAAACACTGTGTTGTGTAACTTCACGCTGGTAAAGTGTGTCGTGATCCTTTTCTCTAACGACACATTTTCCAACATGTTTAACTCTTTAATGGAAAGCTCGTCTGCTTGTTCAGAGGGGTCAGTAAACATCCGTGAATTATGTGTTAATGTTAGCCTACAATATCACTCAGTTCAAAGGGGATAATTTTGGGAAGGCTTGAGTCAGGGCATAGATGCAGATGGAGCTGGGCCTGGTTAAGGCTTGAGGTTAAAACAAGTTAAAGGATGTCAGCACAGCTTCCCGCTGTCACAATTTTTTTTAAAACATTGACAAAGTGGGGTATGCAAAATGCAGCCTTTGTTCAAAGGAAATCAATTATGGCAACAAGGGCTCTCATGCTCTTTTGGCACACTGCCAAACTGAGGCACCTAGGCAGAAAGTGTGCATGATACTAACCACAGCCAGCCAAAATATGACCCATGTTCTGCATTCAAAACTTGACTTACATAAGTATGTATTGTATTGTACTGTATGTATTGTATTGTATGACTGGCGCCTAGCGGCTGCCCCGGCCTTGAATGCGCTCTGCAGAGCGTGCCCAAATGCCAAGTCACGTTTCGTTACCTTGTATTCATACATGTGTAATGACAATAAAGTTGAATCTCATCTCATCTCATCTATGTATTGTCAACCACATGACATTAAGTATGAAATATAAAAAATGTTCATTCTGACTTCATACAAAAAAACTGAAAGTAAAAGTGGTCATTGTGTGACTTCCGGTTATGGCGGCCACGTAGGAAGATGTGGTTCACTCTGCTCTGCTCCTAAAAATAAAAAGTTGGCAAATAACTCTCTCAATTGGAACAAAACCTATCCCAGCGTTTGGGCGCGGATATGTCGGTAAAGCCTAAGGCTGGGAAATTAGGTGGAGGAAAAACTGAATCGTCGAAACAGTCCAAGCTAACAGACTTCCACGCTCGTGACAAAGCAGAAAAATCTCCAGAGATTATGGCGGAGCAAGCTAGCGGCGGAGCAGTGACTGCTGGCGAGGGCACAGGTGCGGTGCTCGCTGCCATTAGCTCAATGAGAGCAGACTTTTCCTCTAAATTTGATGGGATTATAGCAGCGACAGAAGGAATGAGAAAGGAAGTAAGCGACTGTATGGAACGAGTATCGCAGGTGGAGCTCAGAATTTCCAGCGCTGAGGATGACGTCACCAGCCTACAATTAAAGGTGCGCACATTGGAATTAAAAAATAAACGTCTGGAAGATAGTACCCTGGACTTAGAATCCCGGTCGAGATGGAACAATCTGAGGCTGGTGGGCCTCCCGGAGGGAACGGAGGGACAGAACCCATGTTCCTTTTTGGAAAAGTGGATTCCAGAAGCGCTGAACAACGCAGAGCTGCAGTCATCGGTCATCTTAGAGAGCGCCCACCGAATCGGCCCACTGAGAGATAATAAGGCACCACTGAGGACGCTGATTATGAAGTTCCTCAGCTACAGAGACAAGATGACGATCTCCAACGTGGCACGAGCTAAAGGAGAAATTAAATACCAGGATCAACAGGTGCGATTTTACCCAGATTTGGCCACAGGAATCCAACAATTAAGGAAACAGTTTGACCCCACCCGTAGAGAGCTGCGCAACCTCAGGATTCGTCATGGAGTGATTCATCCGGCAAGACTGCTGGTCACATATAAAGGGAGAACCCACACCTTCAAGACCCCTGAGGAGGTGCAGGTGCTTATCAAGCAGATCCAAGAGAAGACTGGTGGGAGCTAAGCATGAAGCATGAACAAGATATAAATGTAGAATATTTAAGCATTTGCACAGGCATCTGACTGATCTGAAGCATATAGCAAGTTTACAAAATATAGATTGTATTATATACACTACCGTTCAAAAGTTTGGGGTCACCTCAGACAATTATGTGTTTTCCATGAAAAGTCACACTTTTATTTACCACCATGAGTTGTAAAATGAATAGAAAATATAGTCAAGACATTGACAAGGTTAGAAATAATGATTTGTATTTGAAATAATAATTTTTTCCTTCAAACTTTGCTTTCGTCAAAGAATCCTCCATTTGCAGCAATTACAGCATTGCAGACCTAACATGATTGCACAAGGGTTTTCTAATCATCCATTAGCCATCTGACGCAATGAGCAAACACATTGTACCATTAGAACACTGGAGTGATAGTTGCTGGAAATGGGCCTCTATACACCTATGTAGATATTGCACCAAAAACCAGACATTTGCAGCTAGAATAGTCATTTACCACATTAGCAATGAATAGAGTGTATTTCTGATTAGTTTAAAGTTATCTTCATTGAAAAAAAGTGCTTTTCTTTCAAAAATAAGGAAATTTCTAAGTGACCCCAAACTTTTGAACGGTAGTGTATATATAAAAAAAAACCTATGATGTACAAAGTTGCTATAAAATTTTGGAGTTAAGTTGGGAAAACTACAAAAGAGAGTTAATGTTATGTCATTAAAAGCAGTAGAGTCAGGGTGATTTTTTTTTTTTTTTTTTTTTTTTTGTTGCTTATTTGTACCCGTAGGTAGATTTGGTTTGCAGTCTGGTGACAAGCCACCGGCTGCCGGTCGCTGCGTGCGTGAGCGCCCTAAACCTACATGTTTTTGGTATGCGGGAGGAAACCGGAGAAATCCCGGAGTAAACCCGCGCAACACGGGGAGAACATGCAAACTCCACACAGCTCACTGTTGGTCGGGGGCTGGGATCGAACCCACGATCTCATGATCCCCGCGATCCCCCGGCCAAGGGTAAACTGTGCTGCCACAGTGCTAAACCACTGCGCCACCGTGCAGCCCACCGTCATTGAGAGGAGAAAGAGTGGTTTTGACTGATCCTCGCGGGTGTGGAGCAGTCAGTGGCTATAGCGGGAGACAGAATTTTTTTTTTGATTTTGGGGGGATTACCACGAATGTGGGGAAAGGGAATTTGTTTTTGTGTAGTTTGTGGAACGAATGTTCAACCACTCATGTTTTTGCTTCTCTGTATGAGCATGTTTATACTGCCAGGTAATCTCAAACTCCTTATTGATCATAGACCAAAGCGTTAATCTTAATTTAACTTCATGGAATTGCAGAGGTCTACAAAATTTAAAAAAACTTAAACAAGTTATGAATAAAATAAAAGACATAGGTTCAAAAATTGTGTTTTTACAAGAAACTCATCTAATAGAGGAGGATGTAAAAAGAATTAGGAGAAGATGGCAGGGAAATGTGTTCACCTCATCATTTTCATCTCGAGCCAGGGCAGTTATGACTCTCATACATAAATCAATCCCATTTCAAGTGAAAAATGTAATTGGAGACAAATTAGGAAGATATCTAATCATCCAAGGATCTTTGTTATTAGAAAATATAAATTTGGTGAACTTATACGGTCCCAATATAGATGATCAAAACTTCTTTGCTAATTTATTTCTTATTTTATCATCACTTACAGGGCAACATATAATAGCAGGGGATTTTAATTGTACATTGAATCCCAGTATAGATAGATCAACAGGACTGGACTGTACGCACAATGGGTGCAGGATGATCATTAATCATTTTATGAAAGAATTGAGATTGCTAGATATATGGAGAGAAATGAAACCACAAGTTAAAGCCTACTCTTGTTATTCTAATACCTACAAGACATTCTCATGTATTGACTATTTTTTGATCTCCACAAAATTAAGGTCCAAGATTCAAAACTGTTTCTATGATAACATTGTGATCTCTGATCATGCACCCTGCTGTCTAATATATGTAGATAAGAAATTGACAAAGGATCCAGGTAGGTGGCAATTTCAGCATAAATGGCTTCAGGATGAGGAATTTGTTAAGTACATAGAAAAACAGATAGATGAGTTCTTTGATATCAATACTACACAAACATCAGCATGTATAAAGTGGGAGGCTTTCAAAGCTTTTATTAGGGGGCATATTATTAGTTATACAGGTTCAAAATCTAAGAAGACTCGAGAGGAGAGAGTCCAATTGGAACATAAAATAAAAATTCTCCAAGAAAAAGTGTATGCAGGAAGTGACTCAAAGTTAGAGAACGAATTACTGATTCTAAGAGCTGAATATGACAAAAAATCAGCGAATAGAGCTGCCTCGAGTCTTCTAAAATTGAAGCAATCTTTTTATGAACAAGGTGAAAAATCAGGAAAATTATTGGCATGGCAGATTAAACAATTAGAATTTAAAACACCAATTACCAGTATTATAAGTAACGGACAGGCAGTTGTGGATCCTTTAGAAATTAACAGTGCCTTTAGAGATTATTATGAAAAACTATATGATACAAAAAATGAAACTGACTTAACAAAACTAAATGGGTTTTTGGACGGATTATCTATACCGTGTATTCCAAATGAAAACAGGGAGATACTGGAGTCTAAAATTAGTCAAGAAGAAGTTGGGCTAGCCATTGATAATATGAAATCAGGAAAAAGTGCAGGACCAGATGGTCTTCCAGTTGACCTCTATAAAAAATTTAAGAATAAATTAATAAAACCATTTTTGGAAATGGTTTTAGAAGCATTTCAAAATAGTAATTTACCATCATACATGAATAATGCCTTAATTATACTGTTGCCAAAACCAGGTAAACCCTCTAATAAATGTGAAAATATGAGACCAATAAGTCTATTAAATGCTGACCTTAAGATAATCTGTAAAATTTTAGCAAGACGAATACAAGAAATGTTACCAAATATTATTAACCAAGATCAGAATGGCTTTATAAAGGGAAGACAAGGCTTCCATAATGTAAGAAGACTATTTAATATTATCTATTCTAATAAAGAAGCACCGGGTACAGCTCTCCTATCATTGGATGCCGAAAAGGCCTTTGATAGGGTCGAATGGCCCTTTCTTTTTGAAGTCCTACAAAGGTTTGGACTTGGAAATAATTTCATAAAATGGGTTCAGATAATATACAATAATGCTACAGCAGAAATCCTAACAAACAGCAATATCTCAAAATCAATAAATATCAATAGAGGATGTCGACAAGGCTGTCCACTTTCACCTTTACTGTTTACTATGGCAATTGAACCTTTAGCGATGGCAGTACGTTTACATCCACAAATATATGGAATTAAAGTTGGACCAACAGAACATAAAATCTCCCTGTATGCCGATGACATAATTTTATTTATGTCGAATCTTAAAAAATCAATTCCGACCTTGTTGAATTTAATAAAGAATTTTGGGGAAATATCAGGATATAAAATAAATAAAACTAAATCTTCAATATTAATGCTAAATGAGACCCAGAGAAATCACCCAGCTCCTGAGGTAAATCAATTCAAAGTTGTATATCAGTTTAAATATTTAGGAATTCAAATTGTGCCTAAGCTAGAATCAGTCGCCAGTGCCAACTATGAAGCCTTAATGACAGACATTAATGAGTTACTTCAGAGATGGATGTCACTACCAATGTCGATGATTGGGAGAATTAATATACTTAAAAGTAATATCTTACCCAAAATACTTTATGTATTTCAATACATTCCTTTACCACCACCTTCAGATCTATTCTCAAGAATTAAAAAAAAGTTAGTGGAATTTATATGGAACAATAGGAAGGCTAGATTACGTCTGTCCTTACTATATTTACCATTTGATCGTGGAGATCTGAAATGTCCAAACTTTATGTTGTATTACTGGTCAGCACAACTGAGGTCTATGACATATTATTTTTCATCAAATGATCTCCCTCACTGGACTGAAATGGAATCATACAATTTACCTTTACCTCTTCCCATATTCATATACTCAGACTCGGCAAAAAAAATTACAGAAACAAGTTAAAAATCCATTTGTAAAGCATATGATCAAAATATGGTGCTGACTTATTATCTCTCTGTGGTCCAATTCGGTGGGCGCTTTCTAAAACAACTGATGATTGCAGCTCCGCGTTGTTCAGCGCTTCTGGAATCCACTTTTCCAAAAAGGAACATGGGTCCCGACCCTCGGTTCCCTCCGGTAGACCCACCAGCCTCAGGTTGTTCTGTCTCGACCGGGACTCCAAGTCCAGGACTTTATCTTCCAGACATTTATTTTTTTTTTCCAAAGTGCGCACCTTTAATTGAAGGCTGGCGACGTCATCTTCAGCACTGGAAACTCGAAGCTCCACCTGTGCCACTCGTTCCACACAGTCACCCAATTATTTTCTCATTCCTTCCAACGCTGCCATAATCCCATCAAATTTAGCGGAAAAGTCTGCTCTCATTGAACTAATGGCAGCGAGCACTGCACCTGTGCCGTCACCCGCAGTCACCGCACTGCTGCTAGCTTCCTCCGCCATATCTGGAGCTTTATCTGCTGCGTCACGGACGTGAAAGTCCGTTAATTTGGACTGTTTCGGCGGTTCAATTTTTCCTCCACCTGATTTTCCAGCCTTAGGCTTCATCGGCATATCCTCGCCCAAACGCTGGGATAGGTTCTGTTCCAAATGAGAGAGTTATTTGCCAATTTTTTTTCTCTAGGAGCAGAGCAGAGTGATACGTGGCCTTCTACGTGGCCGCCATAACCGGAAGTCGTCATTTTCTTATCTTCTTAATTATTGCTCTGAGTGTTGCTATCCCTGTGCTGTTGCAATCCTGGAATTTCCCCATTGTGGGACTAATAAAGGCTTATCTTATCTTATCTTAATGCTGTAACCAATCAGGCTAAGCAGGAATGCTTATATAGCTAGAAACACTCTGTCCAAAATCGCCGGTTTGGGGGGGGTGGGTGAAGCTTAACTGGAAATTCACAGGGTATCACAGCAGAAAAACACAGTCAGATTTTGCTCTAGATAGGTCTTGTAAGACACAAAAAACATGTTACAGACATGTGAACAACAGAAAAAACTTGATTTTTGCCAGAGTGTCACTTTTGTAATGGTTTAGATTATTTTCTTGTAATATTTGAAATGGAACTACAGTAAAAATATTTTAAACTAAACCTCAGCTGCTGGTTATAAACTAGAGAAATAAGGTTTTTTTTGGTTGTTTTTCCTGAATATATTGAAGGTAAATAATGCTGGCCTGTGAAACTGTCCTTTTTGCATAAATTTCAAAGAAAAAAAACCTTTATTCTGTAATATCGCAAAAAATATTATTATTGTAAAAATTAATAGAACTATCATAATATCATTTTAGGCCATATTGCCCACCCCTATATAACATGTATTGTGAGCACCCATCTTCATCTGGTTCTACCTTTCTAGGTAAAAAACAATTTAAAGATTTAAAGGGGTCATTGACAGAAAAATGGTGTGTTTGTAGGTTTTAACCCTGTGAGGATTTCTGTAGCAGATCTGCACCATCTGCGTGCACCCTCTGGTGGTGAAGATTTTTTTCAAGAAAACATTCAGTTTAGATATGACAAATTCCAAAGGCTGTAACTTGAAAGTGAAAGAGATAATGGCTTACTGTAAATGAGAAAGCTGTAGAATATGATCCAAAGTTTATGACAGGAGTAAATTTACGCATCTAATTTGCATAATGTGACGGCAGCCACATCAGATTACATAACTTTTGGTCAAAGTGGACTTTAGACATATTTACACAAAGGAGGGTTTTGGTTTTTTGTCTTTGTTTTTGTTTTTTGTTATCTTATCTTCGAAATATCCATCCATCCATCTTCTTCTTTTTGGGTCGCGGGGGGGCTGGAGCCTATCCCAGCGCCTTTGGGCGAGAGGCAGGGTCCACCCTAGACAGATCGCCAGTCTATCGCAGGGCCAACACAGAGACAGACAACCATTCACTCTCACAGTCATACCTAAGGACAATTTAGAATCCCCAGTTTGATGCCAGTTAACCTAACTTGCATGTTTTTGGCATGTATGAACTAGAAAATCTGTAGAATGTAAAGAAACTGATAAAAACATGATCAGACCTACCGCTCGTCATGTGTCACCATGCGTCCTTGTGCTCATCCCCGGTCCTTATTTTGTCTTCTGCCGGTCATTTTCGCTTTCTCTCCCCCATCCAGAAACAATCACATTTATCTTCTGATTTATTTCACCTCGATTTCTGTTAGATAATGCCACCGAACCGGCAGGATTGTCCTCTCCGTCACATGCAGCTTTGTCAATGGCAGAAGAAAAGTGCTCCGCTCCGGTCCATCTTGTGCTGTCCAGAAGGTAAATATTTCCCTTCAGAAGCTAAATAATCCCCTATAGAATCATAGTTTGCAAAATTTGGAGCAAATCCTTCCTCCCTGTGGAAATACAGTATATGTTGCGCAACTGTTTATACTGTACATCTCTTCTTCTGGGCCCCGGAAGTGATGTCAGATTCGACAAGATTCTGGTGGGCTGAACTGTGTCCTCCAGTGAAGAGCAGAAAGCTATATGTGTCTGCTATCTAGTGATGTGAAATGCTTGGTTCATCTGGGTTTATTTGGGGTTGTTTTTTTTCATACTTGTTGACCTATCACGTGACAGGTGTGGATCTGCAACATCAGCCGCAGGAGGGGCAGATCATGTAATCAGAATTAATCCTTACAGGGTTAAGTGTCTGAAATGTGTCTATTGGTCACGTAGTTATCAAAAAAATTTCACAACAGTCAATACTCTTAAAAACACACACAGCCTTTATCTCATTTTTCTCTCCCAGAAACACCAGGAACATTTTTGACTCTTAGGGTAAATTGTATACATCATGATTTGACAAAATCCACCCACCACCATCCCTAACACTGGTACCAAGAGGCTCACACCAAGCACCCTAATAGCCATCCCTGTTACCACCTGGTTCAACAGTCCACAGTAGACAATATGATTCACGTCATTCTGGCCCATCTCCCAGTAATTTCGAGGTGATTCCACAGCAGATCTCTAGCACCGGTACGCCGGTCACTGAACCGGTACACTGGGACACAAGGCTGCTGACTCTCACAGCCAGCTTTCCCACCATCCTCTGGGGCGCCGCACAACTCTGCTCCGGGCAGCATTGGGGAGCTGCCTCATGTCGGGGTGTCGCCCAGCTGGCCGCGGGAACAGAGCAGAGTCATATTTACCTTTTGTTCTTATTAAAGACAAAAATAGAAAGGATATGTTTTTACCTTCTTTACATGTTTCGACTGTTCACTGCAACCTTCGTCTTCATCTTTTGTCTTTAATAAGAACAAAAGGTAAATAATTAAAAGAAGACAAAATGAACCTACTTGAGCTAGAGCGGAGTCATGCAGAGTGGTACACTAGCTCAGCAGCCCGGCAACCTTCGCCTCAACTTGGCCAGCAGCCTCAGGTCCCGGGCAAAGTCGATTGCAGCGAGCGAGGGGCCACCTGGTGCGCGGTACTGGTGATTTGTTGTGGAATCACGGCAAAATTATTGGGAGATGGGCCAAAGTGACGCGAGATACACCATCACCTGTGGATCAGTGAACCAGCACCACTCATCTGAGCTAGAAAGAGGCTAAAAGCTAAAGGGTAGAATCTAGTCAGCTAATGGCTAACTGACGTAAGGGGAAGGGGGAGTTGAATAGGTGAAGGATGTTTCTTAAAATGATGGGCTTTAAATCAGAGTGTTTCAAGAAAGCCAGGAAAAATACAAAACAAATTTGCTTCAATAATTAAACAAAATATGTCAAGCATTTCAAAATATGTCACAAACATCTTTAAGAAGTCTTCATCTGATCCGAAATGCTGCAGCAAGAGTTTTAACAGGTACTAGAAAGAGAGATCACATCTCTCCGGTTCTGGCCTCCCTTCACTGGCTTCCCATAGAATTTAGAATTAAGTTTAAAATCCTTCTTCCCACTTACAAAGCTCTAAATAATCAGGCCCTTTTTTATTAAAAAGATCTGATAATCCCTTATCATCCCAACAGAGTACCACACTCCCAAAATGCAGGATTACTTGTAATACCTAGACTCTCCAAAAGTACAATGGGAGGGAGAGCCTTCAGTTATCAAGCTCCTCTCCTGTGGAACCAGCTGCAAATCTGGATTCGGGAGTCAGACTTGATCTCTGTTTTTAAAAATAGGGTTAAACCGTTCCTTTTTGGCATAGCCTATAGTTAGGGTGGGATCAGGTGACCCTGAACCCTCCCTTAGTTATGCTGCTAACAGCTGGGGGACCTCCAACAATGCTCTGGGCTTCACTCCTTTCTTCAGTCTCAACGAAATATTTTTGCTGGTCATTAACATCTGTTTGTTCTCATCCATAGATTGAGTCCCTGCCGTGCTATTTGCTCTCTACATGTCTGTTCTTTTCTTCTTCTTGTCTATCCCCTCACCCCCCAGCCAGTTGCAGCAGATGACTGTCCCTCCCTGAGTCTGGTTCTGCTGGAGGTTTCTTCCTGCTAAAAGGGAGTTTTTCCTCCCCACCATTGCCAAGTGCTGCTCACAAGGGATCACCTGATTGCTGGGGTGTTTCTGCAATTGTGGGGGTTTCCCCTACAGTTGAAAGTGCGATGAGATGACTGTTGTTGTGAAATGGTGCTGTATAAATAAAGTTGAATTTCTTCGGTTTCCTCCCACATGCCAAAAACATGCAAGTTAGGTTAATTGGCATGAAACTGGGGATTCTAAATTGTCCTTAGGTATGGATGTGAGAGTGAATGGTTGTCTGTCTCTCTGTGTTGGCCCTGCGATGGACTGGCGATCTGTCCAGGGTGTACCCTGCCTCTCGCCCAAAGATGCTGGGATAGGCTCCAGCCCCCCCACGCCCCGAAAAGGATTAAGCAGAAGAAGATGGATGGATGGATGGATGGATGGATGGATGAATTTCATTTCATTAAGACGTGTGAGCTGTTAAAATGTGGGAAAAGTGCAGTCAATGACCCCTTTAAACACCTTAAAAATTTTCTGCACAGAAAATTTACACGTTAGAGCAGCAAGAAGAAACACGGATATAAATATAATATACTATATATAATATACACAAATATACTTAAATAATAAAAATGTGCATGCACTTGGAAACATAAAAATGGGTTGACAGAGCATAAGCTGCAGTGTAGGACTTTAACCTGAATGGAAAAAATGTCTGGATTTATTTTGTAAAAATTATTTCGATTATTACTGAATTCCCACAACCAGTATAAGGGGCTTTTTTTTTTTTTACTGAATTACATAGGGGCAACAAAGACAAGGACAAAAAACCATATCAATAACACAAATATAAAGATGGGAAAACTGGAAATAATTACACAGTAGCTTCTTTAGCTTATGTAGAAGTTTTTCTTTTCATTTTCTTAAGATAAGATAAGCCTTTATTAGTCCCACAACGGGGAAATTCCAGGATTGCAACAGCACAGGGATAGCAACACTCAGAGCAACAATCAGAAGGCAAGAAAAAAAAAGCAAGAGCAGCTAATATACATATGTACATATTACTATAAATATATATATATACACACAGACACACAGTGCAGAGCATTATAGCTGGATGGAATAAATATATGAGTATATAAACACACAGTGCGGAGCATTGTAGCTAGATGGAATAAATATGTAGATATATAAACACTCACAGTACGGAGCATTGCAGCTAGGTGGAATAAATATGTAAATATATAAACACACACAGTGCGGAGCATTGTAGCTAGATGGAATAATATGTAGATATATAAACACACAATGCGGAGCATTGTAGCTAGATGGAATAAATATGTAAATATATAAACACACACAGTGCAGAGCATTGTTGCTAGATGGGATGAAACAGCACAACCGTCTACTTAGTTATCCTACATGGTATGATTATGTGCCCATACATATTCTCACCCTCCATAGCGACCGGTATTTTCCTAGTTGTATGCCGGAGGGGACCATTGTGTAAGTCTATTGCATCTTTTGCATTCAAAAACTATTAGGTTGTTACGTCTTTTTTGCTATCTCTGCGAGCAGCCCTGCTTAGGTTGTACAGGTTCTTGACTGAACTGCTGTTTTAGTTCCAAACATTTCGCTGATTTTCTACCACATTCGACTGTCTCTGTGGTAATGGCCACTTTGGCTCCTGATAGGCCAGTCCGCTGGGAATTGTCCCGTCCTTCCCTATGGCCACTCTGCCCCTGACTGAGGAAACCCCATTTGCTACCCCGAATACCCAGTGAGTCACAGCAGGGAAACTACAGGTCCTGCCCTTTAATATGCGGCCTTAAATTGATTCTGTGTTCTTCTGAGATGACTCTTGTTGTGAAACGGTGCTATGTAAATAAAGTTGAACCGAATTGAAATTGAATTCTTCTTCTTTTTGTTACAGATGAAACCTTGGTGTGTTTAACCAAACACGAGCCTGTTGGCGTTTGTGGAGCCATTATTCCAGTAAGTCCAGAGAGAATGTGGTTACATTACCTTAGCTAAATTTTAACTTAAACTTCCCTGTGGGGTTAATGAAGTATAGCAAAAAAACCCAAACAAACAGTCTTTAGCTATTGTCACAAATACCCTTATGAACAGCTGCAAACACCATACGAACAATTTTTGAACCATTTCGTATGGCCTTCTTAAGGCGGTTGTAGGAGAATCTAGCAATCGTAGACCATTTGTAAATTTGAGGCCAGGTCGATGGTCTTGTCCAAGATTTATACGAATGCTCCACGAAAACCCCTCATCGTAGGGCAGCCGTAGGAATGCCATAGGAACAATGTAAAAACTACACAAGATGTTGGCTGTAAGTATGCCTCAAGAACACCTTAAGTTTTTCTTGAGGGCCCCTTACAGTGTACAGAGATTTGTACAGGATGTGTAATGCAGTAGAGAGGTGCTGATAAGGCTGGAGTATGTCGTTTGTGCAACATTTGTCCCAACAAAATGTGCCAAACGCCATAAGATCTTCCTACTAAGGACTTAAGAGTGTCGTGAGTTGCACAAAAATTTTATGGATAAACTAGCTTTTTTTTCTGAATATAAATTTGTAAGATTTTATTTATTTCTTTTAGTTAATTTTCTTTATTAGCTGATGTCCGAAAGAACCTAATGCAGTGGGGCGGCATCCATCATCCGTCTGTCCATATTTCACTGGAATCACTACTCCTCCTAGGCATTGGACCTGATGGCCATTAAACTCACTCACAATGATCCTCAGGTGGGTCTGCATCCAGGTCAAGGGTCAACGTCAATGTCAAAGGTCAGGAGATCTCAGGAGTTACTATATATGATTGGGAAATTGTTACTCCTTAATCTCGTGTCTCATGGAGCGGGAAATGCTAAAGTTGCAGTCACAAAGATTGTTATGAACGATGAGTTCGTAAGACTCTCCCAAGTTTCTATGAATTCTGGAGTTCACAGACATTCGTGGAGGGGGCCATAGTTTCTTACGGCTGCTGTTCAATTTGCAAGAGCAGTTTGAGGCATTCTTGAGAAATGAGGTGCTTTTCTGTCATACGATGGCCATAGAGTTCTTACATTCTTCGTAAGGATGCCTTGCGGTCTTCCTACGGCATACTTACTGCCATCTTACAAAAAATTTTGTGCATCTTGTGGCCCTCTCAAGTCATTGGTAGGAAGATCTTATGGCTTTCAGTACAAATGTAACATGAATGACATATTTCCACCTTATGAGTGTCTCACTACTGCCTTACGCACACTGTGCAAACTTCTGTTGCAAACAGGAATTTGTACAACGTTTCCTACAACCACTGTAATGGTCCCTTAAGAACAACTTAAGGTGTTCTTGAGGTTTTCATGGGGTCTTCGTAGTAGTAGTAGTAGTAGTAGTAGTAGTAGTAGTAGTTCGTAGTAGTAGTAGTTCGTCACGAACTTACGAATGGTCTACGAATGCTGGATTCTCCTACAGCCACCTTCAGAAGTTGAAGAATGGTCCAAAATTCATTCGTTTGGTGTTCACACCTGTTCGTAAGGGTACTTTTGACCGTAGCTTAACAAATGTTCACAAACGTTGCTCTTTTTTGTTTCTTCAGGGTTTGTAAAAGGTTGTCAAACAGTTTGCAAACAGTTTTTCAGGTAACCAACATTTATTTTTTTGAATATGTTTTTTCAAAAACAGTTGCAAAATAGTTGTAAGTGTCTGCAAATGGTTGTAACACATGTCACTGAAGTTCTTTTTGCTTTGCCTAGTGGTGAACACTAGCAACTGTTTAGGACCTGTTACATCAAAACTGCTGGCAACCGTAAAAAGTGTGTGCAAACTGTTTTGTAACCACTTATGAACCCCGGTGACACCCAAATAGCACAGCATTTATGAACGTTTGTCAGCATTCCCTGCTCTGTGAGATACTAGCTGGATTTTCACCAGCATTGGTCAGAAAAGTTGGCAAATGCAAAAATGGCAACATTCATCAGTGTTTGCCACACCGTGAGATACATCCTTAAGCAATTTCCCTCATTCTCAACAAACACACAATGTTGTTCGTGTGGGTCTGCATCTAGGCTGTGCTCAAGGTCGAGGTCAAAGGTCAGGACATCTGAGCACTCTTGGAGTGATTAAAGCTACAGTCACAAAGATTCTCACGAATGATGGGTTTGTAAGAATCTCCCAGTTCCTTTGAATTCTGGACTTTGCAGACATTCGAAGAGGGGGGCATAGTTTCTTATGGCTACCATTCAATTCGCAAGAGCAACTTGATGCATTCTTGAGAAACGAGGTGCTTTTCTGCTGTACGATGTTCTTACGTTCTTCATAAGAGTGCCTTGGACTCTTCCTATAGCATACTTACTGCCATCTTACAAAAATTTTTGTGCCACTTACAGCAGTCTCAAGTTGGTAGGAGGATCTTAAGGCTTTTGGCACATTTTGTCTGCATAAATGTCACACGAATGACATACTTCTGCCTTATGAGCGCCTCAGTACCACCTTACACATGCTGTACAAACAGGGATTCGTATGGAGTTTCCTACGACCGCTGTAAGGGGCCCTCAAAAACAATTTAAGGTGTTCTTGGGGCATACTTACGGCCAACATCTTGTGCAGTTGTTATGTTGTTTCTATGGCATTCATACAGCTGCCCTACAATGAGGAGTTTTCATGAAGCGCTCGTAGAAATCTTGGACAAGACCATTGACCTTGCCATGAACATGCAAACGGTCTACGAATGCTGGATTATCCTACGGCCGCCTTAAGAAGGCCATACGAAATGGTCCAGATATTGTTCATACGGTGTTCACAGCCATTTCTTAGGGTATTTGTGACTGTAGCTTAATCAGGCCAGAATGAGTTACTCTATCACTGATAATTTGGTCTTTTTTTGGTCAAAGCCTGGTCACCACTGTTTATGGGAAAATGAGCGACTTGTTGCTCTGAAACTGAAGGTTTGGGCTATGGACCCCTGGTATACACTACTGTTCAAAAGTTTGGGGTCACCCAGACAATTATTTTGTGTTTTCCATGAAAAGTCACACTTATTTACCACCATGAGTTGTAAAATGAATAGAAAATATAGTCAAGACATTGACAAGGTTAGAAATAATGATTTGTATTTGAAATAATAATTTTTTCCTTCAAACTTTGCTTTCGTCAAAGAATCCTCCATTTGCAGCAATTACAGCATTGCAGACGTAACATAATTGCACAAGGGTTTTCTAATCATCCATTAGCCTTCTGACGCAATGAGCAAACACATTGTACCATTAGAACACTGGAGTGATAGTTGCTGGAAATGGGCCTCTACACACCTATGTAGATATTGCACCAAAAACCAGACATTTGCAGCTAGAATAGTCATTTACCACATTAGCAATGTATAGAGTGTATTTCTGATTAGTTTAAAGTTATCTTCATTGAAAAAAAGTGCTTTTCTTTCAAAAATAAGGAAATTTCTAAGTGACCCCAAACTTTTGAACGGTAGTGTATATGTCTGCTACATACCATCTCAGATTTCATGGAGGTAGTATGTCCAACCTTTATCTAGATACACTAAAGCCTGACCCTGAAATACTGATAATAAATGTGTGATGCTTGTACATAAATGTGGAGCCCTGTGTGGGTGAGAGGAGGAAATTAAACCCTTCTCATTGTAACAGAAACCTTATCCTAATCTCTGCCCTCCCCTCTGAACACTTCTCACAGCTGTGTGGATTCTCTTTCACACAGTAAAAATATATGCATTTTGTCCTCTTGGTAATAGCTTCATCATATTTAGGGTGGGGTAGTTGTTGGCGTTAACTGTATAATGTTACACATAAGCATATTTTCAGCATCCATGACAGGTAGTAAAGCCATTGGGCTTTTTTTTAAAGGGGTCATTGACTGCAATTTTTCCACATTTTAACAGCTCACTCATGTCTTAATGAAATGTTTGTGACATGTTTTGCTCACATTTTCTTTTGTTTAATTATTGAAACAAATTTGTTTTGTATTTTTCGTGGCTTTCTTGAAATGCTCTGATTTGCTTTAAGAAACATCCTTCACTTATTCAACTCTGCTCTCCCTCTTACGTCAATTAGCCATTAGCTGACTAGCTTCTAGCCTTTAGCCTCCTTCTAGCGCGGATGAGCGGCACTGGTTCACGGATCTACAGTCAATGGTGTATCTCATGTCACTCCGGCCCATCTCTCAATAATTTTGCTGTGATTCCACAACAAATTGCTAGCACTGCGCACCAGGCAGCCCCCTGATCACCGCAACCGACCTGGCCCAGGATCTGAGGCTGTTGCCGACCCTTACCAAGCTGACACGTATGACAGGTTCATGATATGATCAACATTTACATCTATGAATGTAACAACATATACTAATTGTCCAGCAGTCATGTTTTACATAAAGTTTTTTTTTTTTAAATTATCAGCTTTGATTTGCAGCTGCTTAGTCTTATAATCTGGTGTACAGTGAAAAAAAGTTACAGTTGTTTAGTGTTATTACAGTTTAAGATAATAATGTAAAACTTTATTGATCACCATGGTGGAAAATTGAGGTTAAAATAGTTTTAAGTTCTAATAGTAGAATAAACAGGTCTTAATTTATTTTCTTACTTACTAATGTTACTGCACAGCATTAGCCACTGGATTTCTTGAGTACTTGAAGTAGCTGTAATTATGTATGTAGAAATTTATGCGAGATTTTTGACTATCCAAGTAATAAACCACAACATTTTTTCACCCTCTGTGAGGACTTCCTCCATCATGAGGTGAATAAGGACAGATGGGTGTTTGGACAATGCCATCATGATGCAGCAGAGAAGAGCTCCACCAAACAGTGATGGAGAGAGGGTCAACAGCTTCTGAAGCCCTCACTGATGTGATGGACCAGTGGGGGTTCAGGACAGAACATCAATATCTGACCTTTAGGTGAGGATGATGTAACGTTTTACATGTAAAAAGTCACAAAAAAGACTATTAATATGACTGTGTTCTCATAGATCAACATTTGAAAATAACACTCTGATGATGTCAGCAGAAGTTTCTCCTCCACCTCACCTGTGTGTGAGGCCTGGACTCTATTATCAGCTCAGGACTACAACCACCAGAGGAATCGTCCAGTGAGGAAGACGGCGGCACACCAATGTAAGTTTAGTCTCATCAAAACATTTTACATACAGTAATGTGTAAAGCCAAATCCTTTATTTTGAATTTTTAAATGTGTTGTTTAGGAGATTTTTAACTGTTTTTGAAATGTTAAGGAGTGTTTTTTTTTTTTAATATTTAGTGAGTAACCTGGTCAAACCAATCATATTTATGGATTATTTTGCCAAAACTAGATTCAGCAGATATTTGTTTCTTTCTTTAATGAATAACTTCTCGAGACAACAGTCAAAATTTGGCAGCTAAAATCACTTAGACTTTTCATTTTTATTAAAATCACAACCTGTCTGTGCACTTGGTGTTCCAAGAATGTGGAATTAGAAAAAATGTTGTTCCTCTTCTTTAATCAGGTCCAATCTTGCAGCAGGAATGAATATACAGCACAGTCATCCATCCATCTTCTACAGCTTTTCTGGGGGCCCAGGTTGTGGAGGCAGCAGGCTAATCAGAGAAGTTCAGACTTCCCTCTCCCCAGACACTTCCTTCAGATCTTCAGAGAGGACACTAAGATGTTCTCAGACCAGCTGGGAAACATTGTCTAATGTGTCCTGGGTCTGCTCCAGGGTCTCCTCCCTCCTCCCACAACACACACATAAAAAGTAATTCAATTTCTGTATCTGATGAAACCTGGGGTTTCACCAGCGTTTATCGTTTATCTTTATTTGCACTATGGGTAGCATTACTGTACATAGACTGCTGTTGTTGTTTTCCAGCCTTATTCCTTTTTCTTTTTTTATATTGTGCACACCACTGAAGAGAGAGAGAAAAACGCCATTTCAATTCTCCTGTATGTGCTGTACGTATAGTAGTATTGACAAATAAAATCTTTGAATCTTGAATCTTGAATCTTGCTCTTTCCTTCACCTGCAGTATATTGTCATTCACATTATGTAGACCAAGCAAACTCATTGCAGCACTGCTGTAGCCCTGAAACTGTCTAGTAGTTCACATACTGTCATGTTTTAATGCTATTAGTCTGTGACACTTTCTTAGACACTGTCCTTTACATTAACAATTTGTACCTGACTATAGTAAAAAAGGTCAACAGTGACTATGGGGACAACAAAAGCTTTCCAGAGTGTGTCCTAATCCTGATTTAATTAATTTCTCTATTGCTCTCCCAGATGTGCCCCATGGACCCTGCATCTGGACTACTTATTTTTTAATAAATATTTTCCCCAAAATAAATTTCTGTTTGTTAAATGTTGACTCTGCCAGAACTGTCCCTTCGAGGCAAAGGAGAGGACGCAATCACCAAGCAAATGTGGTAAACCATTCTTTATTATAAAACAGAAAATAATGCTGCATGTGGGCAGAGATAAAAAGGCAAAAACAGGCAGGCTTCAAACACGAGTATACAGGATGCAGGTTTGGTAGAGGTGTGTGTGAGACGCCAACATAACACAAGGACACCGCAAAGAACACAGACTGAAATGCACATATATAGACAGTGGAGCAATCACAACAACACAGGACAGGTGAGCACCATCAATGACAATCAGGCAGCACAGGACGGGTGGGGCTGGACAATCACAGAGGGGACACACACACAAAACATGACAAAATGAGTCAAAGAGGAACATAAAGCGTGGACAGGGTCACTGACCCTGTCCAGACCACTACAGTACCTTCCCCCCCCCCCGCCTGCCTTTAAGGGGTGGATCCAGACGACCCTAGAGTAGCATCAACAAGAGGGAACAAAAAGAAAACCCAAAAACCCTGACAGGGTAGGTGGTGGAGGAAAAGGCCAGGCGGGCCGAAACAAACTCCCTCTCCAAGCAAATTCCAACACAAAAACCCAATTTATGGGTGCGACCCGAAGTCCAAGGACTCAAAACATGATAAGGTGGATCGGGTGGTCTCCCAAAGTCCCAGGACCACCGGACCGGAGAACAAAGCAGGTCAGGGGGCCTACCCAAGTCCATGGGACCCCAGAACGAGGAGCAGGGTGGATCTGGCAGCCTCCCAGAATCCCTAGGCGACCAGACCATGGGTTAAGATAGTTCAGAGGGTCTACCCGAGTCCATGGGCCCCCAAATCAGGAAACAGGACATGCTAGGCAGATGCTGAGGCACGCCGATCCCAGGTGCTGATGATTTAAGCGCACTGACCTCTGGATGAAACGGTTGGTGTGCGCTGACCTCTGGATGAGATGGCTCTGGAGCGCTGACCTCTGGATGAGATGGCTGGGGTGCGCAGACCTCTGGATGAGATGGCTGGGGAGTGCTGACCTCTGGATGAGATGGCTGGGGAGCGCAGACCTCTGGATGAGATGGCTGAGGTGCGCAGACCTCTGGATGAAACGGTTGGTGTGCGCTGACCTCTGGATGAGATGGCTCTGGAGCGCTGACCTCTGGATGAGATGGCTGAGGTGCGCAGACCTCTGGATGAAACGGTTGGTGTGCGCTGACCTCTGGATGAGATGGCTCTGGAGCGCTGACCTCTGGATGAGATGGCTGGGGTGCGCAGACCTCTGGATGAGATGGCTGGGGAGCGCTGACCTCTGGATGAGATGGCTGGGGTGCGCAGACCTCTGGATGAGATGGCTGGGGTGCGCTGACCTCTGGATGAGATGGCTGGGGTGAACTGACCTCTGGATGAGATGGCTGGGGTGAACTGACCTCTGGATGAGATGGCTGGAGCGCACTGACCTTTGGAGCAGAAGACTGAAGCACGCCGGCCTCACGATTGTCTTTGATTAATTGTCTATGTTTATTGCACTGTCCCTGTCAAATAAACTAATCTACTACTACTACGTGCTGATGGTTTGAGCGTGCTGATTCCCGAATGAGACAGCTGGGGTGAACTGACCTCTGGATGAGATGGCTGAGGTGCGCTGACCTCCGGATGAGATGGCTGGAGCGCACTGACCTTTGGAGCAGAAGACTGAAGCATGCCGGCCTCACGTGCTGATGGTTTGAGCGTGCTGATTCCCGAATGAGACAGCTGGGGTGCGCTGACCTTAGGATGAGACGGCTGGGGTGCATCCGGTCCAGATGCCCAGGAATCCCCCTCTGACATAGTCATCTTGGACAGGGAGGAAGAGGTACAGGTTGGAGCAGGAAACACACCCAAACAGTCAGCAGAAGAGCTCGGTGGGAAGAGCTCAGAAGCAGATGGAGGCTGCAACTGGGTCTCTCCACCAGCAGCAAGACAAGATCTCTTTAATACAGATATTAACAAAACAGAGAAGAGGACTTGCCTTTGCTCCTGTTTTTCCACTGGCGAGGACCCCAGTGACTCTGCAGCTGGAGAGGCGATGACCATCTCAGGAGATGCTGAAGGAGCAGCAGATGAGACAGTCAGAGGTGCAGCAGAGGGCATGGCCACTAGCACTGGATATGTTGGAACCGGCACTGCAGGCATGATGACAGGTGAGATTGGAGGTGTAATGACAGGTGAAGCTGGTGGAGCGCGAGCTGGTATGTGCGCCGAGGAGAGAGCTGGAGCTGTGACGTGTGCCTCGGGAACAGCGGGAGCCATTGTGTGCACTTCGGGGGCAACGGGAGCTGGTGTGCGCCCCTCGGGAATGGCTGGAGCTGTGACACGCACCTCACGAACAGCTGGAGCAAACTGAAGAGGAGCAGGAGCAGGTGGTAGTATGTGGCATCGGGTGGAACGCCGTCTTCTGGAACCTTCTTTCCACCCAGGGGCCCTGAACGCCAGCTTGCTGCCGCAGAACTCTCCCCGCTCCATTGGAGAGAGAATAGGCAGCTGGAAGACTGGCTCCGGCAAGGAGGAGGCAGATGGCAGCCTTGGCAGCGGAGGAAGGCAGAGATTCTGCACCCGGGGGTGGGAGCGCACACTTGGTCTGGCTTCCAGTAGATTAGCAACTCAACCCCAGCAAAGCATCTCATCCTCTCGGGAAGAGCAGCTCTGAGCGTCGGTTGCCATGTCTTTAATCATGGCCACCGCTTCCAGCTCATCCCAAATCCACTTTCTTCTCCTCCTGCCAGACTCGCCCGCTGGTTCCATAGCTGGCGGTGTCCTTCTGTCATAACTGCCGCTTTGGGGTGAAGGAGAGGACCCAGTCATGAGGCGAATCTGGTAAACCATTCTTTATTATAAAACAGAAAATAAAGCTGCGCGTGGGCAGAAATAAAAAGGCAAAAACAGGCAGGCTTCAAACACGGGTATACAGGATGCAGGCTTGGCAGAAGTGTGTGTGAGACGCCGTCATAACACAAGGACACCGCAAAGAACACAGACTGAAACACAGAAAGAAACTGTTCTGGTTCCGCCGGACCGGCGGCGCCACACGAGTCGGCTGCCTGTTGCAACAGCCTTTTCTTTTTATCTTCCTTCTTCTTTCTACACCTTTCACTCTGTATATATATCACGGATGCACGGATCGCCCCGGGGGTCTCCCGGGTCGGCGGACGGAGCCACGGTTTGCAGCGGGAGACGTTACAGCGGGGAGGAGCTAGTGCTAGCTAGCACTTGGCCACCGCCCGGTGCTAATGGGAAACTCGACATACCGGGAGCTGTAGCGAAAACGATGCGGGTGCCGGGCTGGAGTTTAGGCGGCGTGAAAGAAATATAAGACAGAATAATAAAGAGCGATGGCAAGAATCAAGCAGACCGCCCGTAAAATCTACTGGAGGAAGAAGCCCCCCCCCCCCCCCCGCCCCCAGGAGACAGCTAGCCACCAGGGCTGCTCGGAGAGGCGCTCTGGCCACCGGCAGAGTGAAGAGGCCTCGCCGTCACAGGCCCGTGGCTCTGAGAGAGATCCGTCGCTGCCAGAAATCCACGGAGCTGCTCATCCGTAAGCTGCCCGTCCAGCGCCTGGTGAGGGAGATCGCTCAGGACTTCAAGACCGTCCTGCGTTTCCTGAGCTTCGCCGTCATGGCTCTGCAGGAGACCAGCAAGGCCCACCTGGTGGGTCTCTTCTTCGCTAAGGGGGCCACCATCATGCCCAAACACTTCCAGCTGGCCCGCTGCATCCGCGGAGAGAGAGCTTAGACTTTCTGCTGCACATCCACCAGCCATAATGCTCTGCACTGTGTGTCTATATATATATACATTTATAGTAATATGGACATATGTTTACTAGATGTTGTTTTTTTCTTGCCTTCTGATTGTTGCTCTGAGTGTTGCTGTCCCTATGCTGTTGCAATCCTGGAATTTCCCCATTGTGGGACTAATAAAGGCTTATCTTATCTTATCTTATCTTATATACAGACAGTGGTGTAATTATGACAACACAAGAGAGGTGAGCACCATCAATGACAATCAGGCAGCACAGGATGGGCGGTGCTGAACAATCACAGGGGACACACACAAAACATAACAAAATGAGTCAAAAGGGAATATAAAATGTGGACAGAGTCACTTGTCCAGACCCCGACAGACTCACTTGATTTGAGGTTGATTTTCTTTCACATTCTACTTATGCACCTCCAAAAGTTGAATATTGCGGTGTATTTATTTTTAGAAATAACTCAAATCTAAAAATGTAAACGTTTTATATTTTACAATAATCCCATATAAATTTAGCTATTTTAAGGCTTTTTTGTTTGAAATTTGGATGAATATGTCTGAGCTATCTGACATAGATCTGATTGGTGATGTGCTAATTTTTGGAGATGCAGTACTGTTTTGACAAAATATTTGAAAAAAGATAATTATTCCACCATAAATTATTTCCAACTTCACAAAGGATTACAATGCTAGCAGTATATTTTAGTTTCTTGTTTACCACTACGTTATACAAAGGTTGAAAATATTTTAGTTTTGCAGAGATGAGGAAAACCATTTCTTTGTGAATCTGTCACTCTGAGTCAACAATGGATCTCATCTTCTACAGAAAAGGCACAAATGAATTCAGGCATCCAACATTTCACAACACAGAAAAAACACAACAACTAACAGCAGTTGAAATCCTCACAATCTGAACTAAAGGGTTGTCATAATTACACTGTCCAAATTACAGCACTATCCGGTTTGATCACTGCTGTGCTGCATTAGCATTATTTTCAATAACACTATACGATATAGTTATTTTTAAAAAAATGTTTGACGGAGATGCACATCAGATAGGATTATGTTAAATTTGCGATTCTGTACCACAAGAGTCCTCACTTAACACACTATCTGGTTCATAATCACCAAAGGTCTGAGATTTTAGCAGTCTGCAGTACATTGGTGTTAGCCTCCAGGAAGTGCTGTTTATCTCTCTACCTGGCTGGCAACCGGTAGGAGATTACAGTGAGTCAACATTGAATGCGACATGTACTGGCCAGGTCTTGACATGCAGGAAGAAGATGGAGAACAAGCTGAAGCAGGGTGACATCAGCAGTGTCTGGAGAGGCCTCAAAACCATCTCTGAACACCAAAATACCTCCACCCAGGCCGTGGGGGGTAGGGAGTGGGTGAATGACCTGAACCTGTTCTTTAACGGGTTTGACCAACCACCCTCTTCTCCGCCTGCCCACCAACCCCTGCTGCCCCACCTTCATCTAGTCCCGCTGCCCACTGCAATCCCTCCACGCCCCTCTTACATCCCCCAGCTCTAAGTGCACATCCCCAGCTGTTTTTTCCCCTCACAGACCCAACACTCTCCCTTCCCAGCACACAGCCCCCCTCCTCAGTCTATCCCTCACCAAGACCCAGGTGAGAGTTGAGCTGAAGAAGATCAAGGTGAGGAAGGTTGCAGGTCCGGACAGCATCAGCAGGAGGTTCCTCAGGTCCTGTGCAGACCAGCTGTGTGGGATTGTGGAGCACATCTTCAGCCTAAGCCTGAAGATGGGAGGGTACCACAGCTGTGCAAAACATCCTGTGTGGTACTCATGCCTAAGACTCCACATCCCAAGGACCTGAACAGCTGCAGACCAGTGGCCCTCATATCGCACATGATAAAGACCCTTGAGAGGCTGCTTCTTGTCCACCTCCGCCCCCTGGTGGGACCAGCGATGGATCCACTTCAGTTTGCCTACCAGCATGGCATTGGGGTGACGGATGCAGTGATCTTCCTCCTACGTTGTTCCCTGTCCCACCTGGAGAAGCCTGGGAGCACTGTGAGGATCATGTTCTTTGATTTCTCCAGTGCTTTCAACACCATCCAGCCAGTGATCCTGAGGGACAAGCTGCTGTGTGCAGGGGTGGACTAGCACTTGTCATTGTGGATCCTGGACTACCTCACAGACCAACCACAGTTTGTGAGAACCCAGGACTGTGTGTCTGACACCATGATCTGCAGTACCTCCCCACCCCCCACCTCCCAGGGAACAGTTCTAGCTCCCTTCCTGTTCACACTCTACAATGCTGACTTTTCATACAACACACCACACTGCCACCTCCAGAAGTTCTCTGATGACTCTGTGATCGTCGGCCTCATCATCGATAAGGATGATGCAGAGTACAGAGGACTGATCCAGGACTTTGTGGAATGGTGCCTGCGGATCTGCCTCCAGATCAATGCGAGGAAAACCAAGGAACTGGTGGTGGACTGCCGCAGGGGTGGACAATCCCCACAGCACTGGTAAACATCCAGGGAACAGACATTGAGATGGTGACATCTTACAAGTACCTGTGTGTTCACCTGAACAATACACTGGATTGGTCACACAACACCAAGGCACTCTACAAGAAGGAGCAGCACAGGCTGTTCCTCCTGAGGAGACTCAGGTCTTTTGGAGTGCGAGGGGCACTCCTGAAGACCTTCTATAATTTAGCGGTGGCATCAGCCATCACATTTGGAGTGGTCTGCTGGGGCAGTGGCATCACGGCAGCCGACAGGAAGAGACTGAACAGGCTAATCAAAAAAGCTAGCTCTGTTCTGGGGTGTTGCCCTCAACTCAGTGGAGGAAATAGGAGAGAGGAGGATGGTGGTTAAGCTGTCATCTCTGCTGCAGTCCGAATCCCACCCCATGTGGGACACGCTGAATGCACTGAGGAGCTCATTTAGCGGTAGGCTGTGCCATCCTGAGTGCTCGAGGGAGAGATTCTGCCGGTCCTTCCTCCCTACTGCTGTCATACTTTACAATCTATCTTAGTTATAAGTTATCTTCGGATAACTTATGTTGAACTGTATAATCAGAGGAGTTATTGTCTAATTTGACCTTGTTGGATTTTCTTTCCCCCTTTGTTATATTATTCAGTTTCTTTTAACCTGTACTATCCGAAATAAAGATTCATTCATTCATTCATTCATCTAACCGGCATTACTCATAGAGGCTGTATTAAATGTCACAATTTTGCACAATAGAGTGCGTCCCCTCCAATACACAACTAAGACAACTACAAATATTATCGAGGATAGCAACGACACTATTGATTCAAATGTGAAATATACTGTCTGGTCCATATTTATATTTTGCCAGGTAATTTAACAAACTGTTATGCTGTTGATATCATCTAGCTGCAATGCTCCTGCACTGTGTATATAATTGTGTACATACAGTATGTATATCTATTTACTGCTTTGGCTAACCAATTCTTATCTTATTTACTATTGCTCTGAGTGTTGCAATCCCTTTGCTGCTGCAATCCTGGAATTTCCCCATTGTGGAAAAAAGGCTTATCTTTTCTTATCACCTTTAAGACTGAAGTCATTACTCAAGTTTTTAAGTGGGTGCTCTTTTTTTCCTTAGTCACTGCTGAAGAGACTGGGTAGAAGAGAAAACCTCCAGGGTCTTGGCCCTCCATGGCACATGATTGGGCACCCCTGGGTTAAACTTAGCCTGCAAGGCTGCTAGCATTGTGCTAATAACTACTAAAAATAAGCTCATATTACCACTACTAACGGAGGTGCTGCTGTTTGAGGTGTGGGTGCACTTCGTAGACTGTTGAACACATTACAGTCTTTCATTTTATCCCATGCTGCCGTGGCAAGAGATGTTTCAACTCCAGAGATGTTTCAACTCAAGAGATGTTTCAACTCATAGGGCTGTCTACACATCCGGGTACTTCACTGAACGTGCAAACTGGGACTGCATGGAGGTGTGAAAAACCGGCAGCTTACCATTGAAACAATATGGCATATCAATATTATGACGAGTTTTCACTGCAAGATCAGATCAGATATGATCAAAAACTTTAAATTTGTGATCTCAACAAGTGTCCCTACCATCTACCAGCCAGTATGTGGAAGAATGTTCCAGCAGAGTGGCCAGAAACAATATTTACTGATATTTGTAACTAAAAACCTGCTGTGGAAATCCCCAAAAAGCCGTCATGTTTAGGTTTGCAAAATTTATCCAGCGGCGCTGACAGGAAAAAGAGACAACAGAGTTTATTTACATTCATTGGCCCTGTTAATCCTGACACTTTGTTCTACAGAGCTTTGGTCCATTTGTCAGCAGGTGAGTGTCAGTCTTATTTTTAAACCAGTTTAATTGCAGTGTTGATAAGTTTACTCTGAGGCTGAAAATCAGCTCAAATTGGAATGAATATTCCTACCGAGCCAACGCGTTTCTATGCTAATGCTAGTTTAGCTATTAACTTCCTCTGATGCAAATTTGGGTGTTTTTCGCATGTTCACATCAACTTTAAATGTAGGTAAGTTACTTTTAATGATAAATAAGAGTCAGTTTGGTAAACAGACATACCTGTTATAAAGTGGTCAGAACAGACGGCGATGTGGGTCATATCGTCCCTCGGCCAACTCATGAAAAGGCAGCCCACAAAATCCTCCTTTGGTAATCTCTGCTGGCCCATGTGAATCTAAAAACCTTGTATTCTGATTGCTACCACCGTTTTTCATATGGTGGTGATGGCCAATTGGACACCATTTCAACATTTTTTTTTTGTTTACATTTAGCTAACATTGCCATAGAAATGCACTGAAATCATCGTTGGTTGATACCTCGCCGTGCTGCTAGGGCGCATTCATGAGATCGGTGACGTAATCGTAGACAGCCCTATATTTATCATACGCCATGCTGCTATGTTTACAATATGCTTCTGCTATTATAAGCTCTGTACACAAAGGGCCAAAGTCAGCTACATTTGTTGGGCAGACTGAGGTCATTTGGGGTTTGCAGGTCATTATTAAGGACTTTTTACAACACTGTGGTAGCCTCTGCGATCTTGTATGCAGTTGTTGGCTGGGGTGGTGGTAGAACAGAGAGGGACAGAAAACGTTTCTACAGGTTGGCAAGAGAGCGAGTTCTGCTCTGGCTGGTTCCCTGGACTCCACTGAGGTGGTGGGGGAGAGGAGGATGTTAGCTAAGCTAATAGCCATGTTTACATGGACACAAGTAACCGGATTAAAAGCCTGATCGGAATAAAAATGCTTCCTGTAAACACGCCAATCTGAAGATTCTGACCCCATCACACTCCTTCAGATCAAAATTTCCTTCCGATTGAGACAGGTGGGTTATGCCAATTGTTGATCCGCTTGGTGCACATATACAGTGGGGCAAAAAAGTATTTAGTCAGCCACCAATTGTGCAAGTTCTCCCACTTAAAAGATGAGAGAGGTCTCCAATTTTCATCATAGGTATACCTCAACTATGAGAGACAAAATGAGGAAAAAAAAAATCAGAAAATCACATTGAAGGATTTTTAATGAATTAATTGGTAAATTCCTTGGTAAAATAAGTATTTGGTCACCTACAAAGAAGCAAGATTTCTGGCTCTCACAGATCTGTAACTTCTTCTTTAAGAGGCTCCTCTGTCCTCCACTCGTTACCTGTATTAATGGCACCTGTTTGAACTCATTATCAGTATAAAAGACACCTGTCCACAACCTCAAACAGTCAGACTCCAAACTCCACTATGGCCAAGACCAAAGAGCTGTCAAAGGACACCAGAAACAAAATTGTAGACCTGCACCAGGCTGGGAAGACTGAATCTGCAATAGGTAAGCAGCTTGGAGTGAAGAAATCAACTGTGGGAGCAATTATTAGAAAATGGAAGACATACAAGACCACTGATAATCTCCCTCAATCTGGGGCTCCACACAAGATCTCACCCCGTGAGGTCAAAATGATCACGAGACAGGTGAGCAAAAATCCCAGAACCACACGGGGGGACCTAGTGAATGACCTGCAGAGAGCTGGGACCAAAGTAACAAAGGCTACATCAGTAACATACTACGCCGCCAGGGACTCAAATCCTGCAGAGCCAGACGTGTCCCCCTGCTTAAGCCAGTACATGTCCAGGCCCGTCTGAAGTTTGCTAGAGAGCATTTGGATGATCCAGAAGAGGATTGGGAGAATGTCGTATGGTCAGATGAAACCAAAATAGAACTTTCTGGTAAAAACTCAACTTGTCGTCTTTGGAGGAGAAAGAACACCATACCTACTGTGAAGCATGGGGGTGAAAACATCCTACTTTGGGGCTGTTTGTCTGCAAAGGGACCAGGACGACTGATTCGTGTAAAGGAAAGAATGAATGGGGCCATGTATCGTGAGATTTTGAGTAAAATCCTCCTTCCACCAGCAAGGGCACTGAAGATGAAACGTGGCTGGGTCTTTCAGCATGACAATGATCCCAAACACACCGCCCGGGCAATGAAGGAGTGGCTTCGTAAGAAGCATTTCAAGGTCCTGGAGTGGCCTAGCTAGTCTCCAGATTTCAACCCCATAGCAAATCTTTGGAGGGAGTTGAAAGTCTGTGTTGCCCAGCGACATCCCCAAAACATCACTACTCTAGAGGAGATCTGCATGGAGGAATGGGCCAAAATATCAGCAACAGTGTGTGAAAACCTTGTGAAAACTTACAGAAAACGTTTGACCTCTGTCATTGCCAACAAAGGGTATATAACAAAGTATTGAGATGAATGTTTGTTATTGACCAAATACTTATTTTACCGAGGAATTTACCAATTAATTCATTAAAAATCCTTCAATGTGATTTTCTGGATTTTTTTTTTCTTATTTTGTCTCTCATAGTTGAGGTATACCTATGATGAAAATTGGAGATCTCTCTCATCTTTTAAGTGGGAGAACTTGCACAATTGGTGGCTGACTAAATACTTTTTTACCCCACTGTATATCTATTTAGCTATATATTTGCATCTAATTGCATATTCAAATGGAGGCGTGTCAAGGGAGGAGTCCAGTATTTCCTCACGTGTTCAATTTCAAGTAGATTGGGATGTACAAAGGAAATGTGCTTGGATTCCTGTGTACGCACTGTTTCATACATCTGGATTTTTTTTTTTTTGCTTACGGCATTTTCTTGATTTAAACATGCATCATCTTTCAGTAGGAAATCCACGCAAGTCTTTGTATATGAGGCCCCTGGTCTTATACACAGGTGGGGTGGAGGAGAAACTTCTGCTGACATCATCAGAGTGTGTTTTTTAAATGTTGATCTATGCGAACACAGTCATATTAATAGTCCTTTTAGTGACTTTTTACATGTAAAAGTTTGCATCATCCTCACCTAAAGATCAGATATTGATGTTCTGTCCTGAACCCCCACTGGTCCATCACATCAGTGAGGGCTTCAGAAGCTGTTGACCCTCTCTCCAGTCACTGGCCACGGTTACATGGGCAAAATGTCATCAATCTGGTTACAATTCAGATCAGAATTTTACTGTTTACATGGATCCTGAAAAAGCTGATCCGATTAGGACGTGCGTTTCCATGTGTCACAATTTTGAACGGAATAAATCATTTTGACATGCGCACATCGACATTTTGACATTCCAAAAATAGTAGAAGAAGAAGCAAATTCCGGTGTTAGCAAGCCCCGCTTCGTGTCGAAATGGACCTGTATTGTGTTATTCAGACTGTACTTTTGCTTCTGCTGGTCTCCCTAATGAAGCTACAAGTACATACTTCTGCATATGACGAACAGAGGGAGACAGCAGGACGATACAGACCAGTTTTGTTTTACTCCCGTTATGTTTTCCGCCAGCTGCTGCTAAGGCAGAAATACGTCACGTCGACGTGCGGCTGGTGTACAGACATGCGCAGTAAACATATTTTCTGCCCTGTGTTCGGAATAAGTGATCAGGTTAGAATATTCAGATTGGCGTGTTTACATGAAGCATTTTTATTCTGATCAGGCTTTTAATCCGGTTACTTGTGTCCGTGTAAACATGGCCATTGTTTGGTGGAGCTCTTGTCTGCTGCATCATGATGGCGTTGTCCAAACACCCATCTGTGCTTATTCACCTCATGATGGAGGAAGTCCTTAGAGGGTGAAAAAAATGTTGTGGTTTTTTGCTTGGATAGGCAAAAATCTGACATAAATTTCTACATGCATAATTACAGCTACTTCAAGTACTCAAGAAATCTGGGGCCTCATGTACAAAGACTTGCTTGGATTTTCTACTGAAAGATGACGTACGTTTAAATCAAAAAAATGGCGTAAGCATAAAAAGTCTAAATGTATGAAACAGCGTGTATGTAGAAATCCAAGCACATTTCCTTTTTACATCCCAATCTACGTAGAATTGAGCACATGAGGGAATACCAGACTCCTCCCTTGACACGCCTCCATTTGAATCTGCAAACAGATGTAACTATGCCCTGCATGTGAGATTCTCCTTACGACGCCTTAGCTAGTGATGCTACAGTATGACAGAAACACAAACAGTATAGCAGTGTGGAAGCACAAATAATTCTGGAGTTGTAGGAAATTTATAAAATAAAAAAGATACAGAAAGTTGAAAATATTAATTAAAAATTGGGGGAAAATGTGGAACCATGAAAACACACACATTTTGAGTGGGGAAAAAATGTATAAAACAAAAATAAAAATACAAATGCTCATTTTTATGTAATTTTATGTTTTTTCAACTTTCTGTATCCTTATTTTTTGTTTTATACTATTCCAGATTTGTGAATTGTTTCCATACTTTATCTTTTTTATTTTTATGTATGTTTTCATGTTTTGTATTTTTTTAAAATTGTGGATTTATACATTTTCTACCATCCAAGACTTGTGAATTCTTCTTGTCTTCACATTTTTGTTCATATGTCTCGGTGTGTACAATAATTGTTTTCACATCATTAACAGTTTCCCAGCATCCCCTCAAAGTGCTGCCAACGGACCAATACTAGCCGTAGAAACGTGCATACGTCAGCCATGAAGTTGGCGTGGGGCTGTACACATTACAGTCATTTCATTCTTGATAACATCTGAAATTTTGCATGAAAAAGGACGTATACCATGTTTTTGTGTATAAGTACCCTTTGTACATGAGGCCCCAGGTGACTAATGCTGTGCAGTACCATTAGTTAGCAAGAAAATAAATTAAGACCTGTTCATTCTACTATTATAACTTAAACTGGTTTTAACCTCAGTTTTCCACCATGGTGATCAATAAAGTTTTACATTATTATCTTAAACTGTAATAACAATTAAAAAAACTAACTTTTTTGTCACTGTACACCAAATTATAAGACTGAGCAGCTGCACATCAAAGCTGACAGTTTTTTGCAAACTTTTTGTAAAACATGACTGCTGCACAATCAGTATGTGCTGTTGCATTCATAGATGTAAATGTTGATCATATCATGAACCTGTTTCAAAGGAAGGGCAGCTGACAAATGAGTGGCCAGCTGGAGTTGGCAAATCAACACTAGACGGAGCAGTCAGCGCTAAGCAGTGGCTGACAACACTGACTATTAATGGGAGATAGGAGTTGTTCGTTTAATTTGAGACAAAAGTGTAACGTTTTTTGCAGGGACTATTGTCTTGCAAATTTGTTTCTCTCTTTTTAAATTAAAGCCAAATGTCAAGGGTAAAAGAGCTCTATCAGGTTTAGAAGTAGCAGATTATCTAAGCTAAACACTGATCACTGTCATAAATGCCCCTCCGGGGCAGAGAGAAATGGCCCGGGGGCTGGACTGCAGTTTGTGGCATTTATTAACAGAAATAGAAAATACAAAAAGTGCACAAAAATAACTTACAACTGAGTAGCACTAGAAGATAGCGAGGCAAGCATTGGAACAGGGAATAGGTGCCGACGGGAATGAGTAGCTTAGATGAGGCTCTGACAACCAGTGAATGAAACAGTCAGTCTTAAATAAGGCATAACCCAATGAGAATGAATGACAGCCGGTATGAATCACCTGAGCGAGCAGGTTGACCGAATTACATGACAGGAATCAGCTGAGAGTTAAGAGAGGAGGGAAGATGGGACTGACAGCTTGACAGGGGCACCACCCACTACCAGTGCAAAACCAGGAAGTGCCACTGACAGCTGCAGCCCTGGAGAGAAAGAGAGAACTACAAAAAGGACACATAATAAACTGAAGGATAAATGCAGATAATACCAAACATATAAATAACAAGACTGTGATGAACGTAAACTAAGAAATAATACAAGATATATAAAAAAACAACCAAGGACAAAATGACAGGAACCAAAGAACACAAAATATAACAAATATGGAAAAAGGCCATGACACTGAGCACGGCGGGATCCCTCTGTGCTCAGATTATGACAATCACAAATGCATCATGTGTTTGAAATGTGTTTGAATCAACCACGTTACATTTATAGCTGAAAGAATAATGGTCATTTAGGTTTTTTTTATCTTTATGTTTCTTCTGTTTGATCTCTGTATTTGTCATACAAGAATGTAATGTAATATGCTTAACCATGCTTTGGCCTCAGGAGAGCCACATGAAGGCCTCGTGTTTCAAGTCATGCCCCAGCCAGCATGTCCATGTGGGCCCCACCACCGGTTAAACCTGGGCTGTCTTACGGGTCCCATGTGGGTTTGTTCACAGGTTCCATGTTGGCCCCATCTGTGTTTGCCCACATGGACTTGATGTGTGCATTAAATCCACTCGAGCTCCACTTTGGTTTAAAGCGGGTGAGCAGGTTTCAGTAACACTGGTGCCATAGATAAAACTACAAGAAAAAAAAATCACAACTTTATGAGAAAAAAATGTATGAGAAAAAAAGTCACAAATTTACGGGAAAAATTGAAAATTCATGAGAAAAGGGTGAAAATTTGGGAGAAAAACATTGCAGATTTACATGAAAAAAATAGCAAGATTACTTGAAAAATTTACAAACTTACAAGAAAAATTTGCGAATTTACAAGAAAAAAGTCAAAAATCTATGCAAAAAAATTTGAAAGAGTAGCAAATTAACAAAAAAAAGTAGCCAATATGAATAAACACATTAAAAATTAACGAGAAAAGTTACAAATTTATTAGTAAAATTTTTGAGAACGTTCCAAATGTACAAAAAAATGTTGCAAATTTATGGGAAAAATTTTTACAAGGAAATTTTACAAGAAAATGGCAAATTTATGAGAAAATAAGTTGAAAATAGGTAAATAGGTAAAGTCCATGTGGGAACCCATAAGACGGCGCAGTTTAACCTGTGGTGGGGTCCACATGGACGTGCTGTCTGGGGCGGTCCAGATCAAAGCATCGGGGGCTTGCTGCGTGTGTCTATAAAATAACAGATGGCTCATGCTGAACAGGCGGAGTCACATCTATGGTCGCCGCACGTGCTCACCACTCAGGCTTGTGAATGACTGTGTCTCCTTTTGGCCACAAAGATTAATTAATCATTCTGCTCACAGTTGGTTCTCTTCTCTCGTTTCTTTCAACTTGCCGTCACACGCAGAATTTTTTCTTACAGTAGCCGTGGTGTTGATAAAAGCCAAACATATCATGGTGTGGTTGGATGAAGGTCTTCTTGTCTTGCTGTTTGTGAGGCGTAAATGATTCAGTCTGTTAACATGTCGTGTTGTGTCTGTGCCAGTGGAACTTTCCTCTGATGATGTTCGTGTGGAAGATCGCTCCAGCCCTGAGCTGTGGAAACACGGTGGTCATTAAGCCAGCAGAGCAGACCCCCCTCACCGCCCTCCACGTTGGATCGCTTATCAAAGAGGTCTGATGTCAGGCTGAGCACGCACAGTCACGGGGATTTATACGAGCTGAGGGCAGATCCAGCAGCTAAACAGTTAAATGAATGGTGATTCCATAATTTTTGACAGGGGTTGTAGATTTCCAGTGAGGCTGTTTTTGCCAGCTTTAAAGAGAAACACCACAGCTTTTAACTGCAGTTAAAGTAGTACAAATTGGGCCTGTGTCTTAGATACGAATGAAATGTAAACATACATTGTTGAACTGTCGTTTGCTGTTATTTGTGATATGAAATATTAAGTCACTTGTTTCTGCTTGCGTTATTGTCCACTCTGAAATGACTGAATTTAGGCGGAGTTCCCTCCTGGAGTTGTGAACATCATTCCAGGGTTTGGTCCCACAGCAGGAGCAGCCATCGCCAACCACAAGGACATAGACAAGGTGGCGTTCACTGGATCTACAGAGGTACGGCAGAGTATGGTGGTGACAGCATCACTTCTGTTAAACAAGTGAAATCAAACTAAGAGACTGTAGGGCTGAATGACTAAAGTTACAGTCACAAAGATTCTTACATCGTAAGAATCTCGGAGTTCCTACAAATTCTGGAGTTGACAGACATTCATGGAGGGGGGGAATAGTTTCTTGCGGCTGCCGTTCAATTCGCAAGAGCAACTTGAGACATTCTTGAGAAATGAGGTGCTTTTCTGTCATACGATGGCCCTAGAGTTCTTATGTTCTTCGTAAGGGTGCCTCGTAATCTGCCTACAGCATACTTAATGCCATCATCACGGCAGCCGACAGGAAGAGACTGAATAGACTGATCAAGAAAGCTAGCTCTGTCCTGGGGCAGCGCCTCGACCCAGTGGAGGAGATAGGAGAGAGGAGGATGGTGGCTAAGCTGTCATCTCTGCTGGAGTCCGAGTCCCACCCCATGCAGGACACGCTGAACGCACTGAGGAGCTCATTTAGCGGTAGGCTACATCATCCTAGGTGTGCAACCGAGAAGTTTCGCATGTCCTTCCTACCTATGGCTGTCAGACTTTATAGCCTAAGCAGGGCTGCTTGTAGAGGTCGTAAAAAAATGTTACAACCTAATAAGTATTGAATGCAAAAGACGCAACAAAACTTGCATAATAATGGTCCCCTCCATTATACAACTAGGACAATATCAATCGCTACAGAGGGTGACAGCTAGGCTGATTCAAATACAAAATATGCTGTATGGGTACATATTCATACTATGTGGGGTAACTTAATAGACCGTTATGTTGTTTATTACATCTAGCTGCAATACTCCGAGTTGTGTATATTTATGTTTACATATGTATATTCACTGCTCTTATTGTCTTATCTTCTAAATTATTGCTCTGAGTGTTGCTATCCTGGAATTTTCCCATTGTGTGACTAATAAAGGCTTATCTTATGAAATTTTGTTGTGAAACTCACAACACTCTCAAGTTGTTGGTACGAAGATCTTATGGCTTTCGGTACATTTTGTTGGAACAAATGTCGCACAGTGATGTACTTCTGCCTAATGAGTGCCTCACTACCGCCTTATGAATCTCCATAAGGGATAAGGACCTGCACTTATATAGCGCTTTTCTAGTCTCAAAGACCACTCAAAGTGCTTTCACTAGTACTAACCCTCTATTCTAAGGGCCTATAGGAGACAGATATCTAGGGACAATTTAGAACAACCAATTAACCTAACATGCATGTCTTTGTTTTGTGGGAGGAAACCGGAGCCCCCGGAGTAAACCCACGCAGCACAGGGAGAACATGCAAACTCCACACAGAAAGGTTCCTACCCTGCCAGCCTGAGGATTCAAACCTGGAACCTTCTAGCTGTTAGGCAACAATGCTAACCACTGCACCACTGTGCTGCACACGGTGGTGCAGTGGTGCCCACGGTGCGCCGTACGAATTGGGATTCGTACAGTTTTTCCTAGGACCACTGTAAGGGAACCTCAAGAGCAACATAAGGTGTTTTTGAGGCATACATCTTGGGTTCATATGACCGCCCTGTGATAAGGGTTTTTTGTGGGGCGTTCGTAGAAATCTTGGACAAGACCACCAACCAGGCCACAAACTTATGACCGGTCTATGAATGCTGGATTCTCCTTCGGCCGCCTTAAGAAGTCCACACAAAATGGTCCAAAAATCATTCATACTGTGTTCACTGATTGACAAATGAACTTGGACAGACAGAGTGATGATATAGAATGAAGTATGTGGTGGTAAGCTGGTTGCCAACCGCCAATCAAATCTAAAGAAGAAGAAGAAGAAGCTTGGTAAATGGGCGACCTCTACAGGCGGGATGTTGGCGCCCTCTTTCTGTGGCTGGCAGACTCCACAGTATTGCCGACATTCAAAGTGCAGCGAAGAAAGAAAAAAAATGTTAAAAGTAAGGTTTTTTTCTTAAATTATGCAGTAGTTTGAACTTTAAAACATTGAGCCCTAAAACGGCAACATTTGGCTATCACAACTTATCTTATGTAACATAATTTTTCTCCAGCGTGTTGTAGTCAGCTTTAGTTTAGTGGCCACATCAATTGATTTCAGGGCTGTGCAGAGACCATCTGAGGGGCAGAGGCACAAATTAATAAAAAGGGCACATGGAATGAGATGTGTTAAAAATATGTCAACTTTATATGTTAATTAGTTGGAATTTATTTTACTTTAATAACTATACACTCATGGACATAATACCCCACAGATTTTTAGAATTTATCCACTGCCACAGAGACCACCGTCTTCATCATTAATTATGTAAAGGTCACTGACAGAAAAATAAAAAATGGGCAGATTTTATTGAAAAATTATCTCTTCAAGATAAAAACATCTTTGCAAAAATCTGAAAAAAGCTTTTCTTTCAATAAAAAAATAATTAAAACTTCATTCAAATGACTAAATCATTGCAAAAAATTAAAAAGGCCATTTGCCGAGTCAGCAAAATGAGCCCAAACCCTCCCTTCTGTTAAACTGCCCCCTCCATCCCCACAAAGACTGAAGGATAGTTTATACAGGACAACGTAGTACAGGTGCGTCTCAATAAATGAGAATGTCATCAAAAAGTTGATTTATTCAGTAATTCAGTTAAAAAATAAAAGTCATATATTATATAGATTCATTACACAGAGTGTGATATATTTCAAGTGTTTATTTCTTTTAATGCTGATGATTGTGGCTTACAGCTCATGAAAACCCCAAATTCAGTGCCTCAAGAAATTTAGAAGATTATGTATAATTAATTTTTTTTTTTTAAATGGATTTTAATAGAACTATTGGCCCACTGTAAAGTATGTCCATGTACCACTCAGTACTTGGTCGGGGCTCCTTTTGCATGAATTACTGCATCAGTGGGGCGTGGCATGGAGGTGATCAGCCTGTGGTTCTGCTGAGGTGTTATGAAAGTCCAGGTTGCTTTGATAGGGACCTTCAGCTCGTCTGCATTGTTGGGTCTGGTGTCTCTCATCTTCCTCTTGACAATCCTCCATAGATTCTCCATGGGCTTTAGGCCAGGACAGTTTGCTGGCCAGTCAGTCACAGTGATACCATGGTCATTAAAGCAGGTTTTGGTACTTTTGGCAGTGTGGGCAGGAGCCAAGTCCTGCTGGAAAATGAAAACAGCATCTCCATAAAGCTGGTCAGTGGAGGGAAGCATGAAGTGCTCTAAACTTTCCGGTAGATGGCTGCACTACCTTTGAATTAAAAAAAAAAAAAAAAAAATCTATTTTTTAAAATTCATTTTATGTAATTCTATTTTTTTTTTTTTTTTTTTTTTTTTTTTTTAGAAATTGAATTTGGGCTTTTCATTAGCTGTAAGCCATAACCATCAAAATTAAAAGAAATAAACACTTGAAATATTGTAACCATGGACAACAGATGGAAATTAGCCACTGGCTACAATCTAGCAAGTTTACATTGATTGATATCAGTATTCATCAACTTGCACTGTCCTTAAAAAAAACAACTTAAAATATATCACTCTGTGTGTAATGAATCTATGTAATATAGGAGTTTTATTTTTTTAATTGAATCACTGAAATAAATCAACTTTTTGATGACATTCTAATTTATTGAGATGCACCTATCAGCGAGAGGACAGGTGCAAATGTAAAAGAAAATCATGAAAATATGAGAAATAAAGGTGAAACATGGCAAAAGTTAAAGAAAGTAATAAACTTGCCATGAAAAAGTTGCAAGAAAAACCTCACAAATTGTTGAGAAAATTGAACATTTGGACATTTAAATGAGAAAAAAAAAGTAAAAAAAAAAAAAAGTGTGTGTGTTTGGGGGGGGGGCAGTCCACCCAGGGCGTCATACAAACCAGGACCACCCCTGCCTAACCCCGTCTCGTCAATGCCCCAGTACCAGCCGCACATGCATTCCAGGATTTTGCAGGATTTTTTTATAGTGCGGCTCTAGCTGCGGGGCTGTCCTGTGAATTTGCCTCAATCATGCGTTGGTCCATGTCCAGACCGGAGATTTGCAGCTTTAAAACTTTACCTCTAAAGATGTATAACATGTTACATCACTGGCTGTAGTGTTAGATTTTCTTGTTTGTTTGTGGTTTTACAGCATCTCTACTCACGCGCGCTCCCACGACGGGTGCTTTGAGGCAGGTGGACTTTTTCAACAGAAACCCAGCACTTCATACACGCGGTCAGAACGGAGACTCGAGGAGACGTTTACCGGCAGGCCGGGGGAGATGGAAGGGTTGGTGTAGGAGAACTCGCGAATGTTTTTTTTAATTATGCGCCCTGTTTTTTGCTGATATGTTCCGTTTATTATCCCCTGGTGGTCGAAGACCAAAGGGGTCAAAGAGCCCTTGGGGCGAAGACCGAAGGGGGATTATGTTGTGGGTCAGTCCATCTGTCCCACTTTTGGGAAATCAGCTCCTACAATTTTGGTTCCGATTGTTTTGAAACTTGGTACCATGGTTTGATATACACTGATGATGCACATATTGCAATTTGGTTCTGATTGGATGATTTTTGCGGGAATTGTAGCCCCTGACCTATGACCTCCTGTTTAACCTCACTTCATAAACAGTAACTGTCTTGTGAAATCATCTCCTCCTACAGTTTTGTTCTGATTGTTTTGAAACTTGGTACCATGGTTTGATATACTCTGATGATGCGCATATTGCAATTTCACTCTCATCAAATGACCTTGAAGTCGAAGGTCAGAAGTCAGGTTTTTCCCTAAATCTTCCAAACACAGTAACTACTGAAAGAAGTGATGTAGGCTTTTCAAATCTATACAGTAGTTGTATCTAATGCACATCTTGGACAGATTCTATCTGCACCTAACTATGGGTTGGGGGTCAAGGGGTCAAAGTTCAAAGTTAACATTGCAGTTGTACTATGATAAATGCTACATCAACTATTACTATAAAATGACTAAAGCTAGGGCCACCAAACCTGGTATACAGGTTCACCCTGGAATGCTGACCTCTGACTATGGGTTTGGAGTCAAAAGATCAAAGGTCAAGGTTAACATTCTTTATCCAATCCAACTTTATTTTTAAAGCACTTTATAAACAAGGACAGCTGACACAAAGTACTGTACATCAACGATAAATAAAATATAAAAACAATAAATTACAGCTAAAAAAAGTACAAAACAGCACAAACAAAACAGTAGTCATACAATAGAGACAGTAAGAACAAATAAAATCAGTGTCTCAAACTGGGTCAAAAGCCAGAGAATAAAAATGGGTTTTAAGATGAATTTTAAAAGTGGACAGTGAAGAGGCCTGTCTGATGGACAAAGGCAGATTGTTCCACAATTTAGGAGCAGCAACAGAAAAAGCTCTGTCCCCTCTGAGCTTCCTCTTTGATTTCGGTATCTCCAGGAGCAGCTGATCAGCTGACCTGAGAGACCGAGCAGGAGAGTAAGGATTGAGCAGCTCAGAGAGGTAAGGCGGAACAAGGCCATTTAATGATTTAGAAACAAATAAAAGAAATTTAAAATGAACCCTTAAGTGCACAGGCAGCCAGCGAAGGGGGGCTAAAATGGGTATAATATGGTCCCTCTTACGTGTTACAGTTAAAAGACGTGCAGCTGCATTTTGAACCAACTGGAGACGTGAGAGGGAAGACTGGCTGACTCCAAAATAAAGCACATTGCAGTAATCCAGCTGAGACATGATGAAGGCATGGATTAGTGTTTCAAAGTGCTGTTTTGAAAGGACTGGTTTAACCTTTGCCAGCTGCCTTAGATGAAAAAAGCTGGACTTCACCACAGCACTGATTTGAGGATCTAATTTAAAATCACTGTCCAACTTAACAAACAGTGCCAAGGGCCCAAGTCACAGGTCGGGACTCACTAGAGCCACTGGGTCCAAAAACCATCACTTCAGTCTTATTTTCATTAAAACTTAAGAAGTTTAAAGAAGTTTATGCCTTATTACTGTACAATGAGTAAAGCTAGGGCTGTCACCATGGGTTGAGATGCCGTCTCGGCACTCAGCCCATGTTTTCCCTCATCCCTGCTTCCCATTGAGCAGCGTCTCAGCTGGCCCCCAGCTGGCAGCATTATGGACGGCTGGGGCCAATTAGTCTTCATCAGCTGGGGCGCTGCCAATGAGGATAAATAGGAGCAGCCTCGATGACTCGGGGCTGCGACATAAACACATTGCTAAGCTGAAGCCCCTTCGTCTGGTGTCAGCTTATACTCCTCTTGCAGCATTCCTGTGTTTGTATCCCGCTGTGAGTATGTACGTCTTGCTACCCCCACGTCCGGTACGAGCTGCTTACCTCTGCGCTGTGCAACCTGTGAGTGTACCTCTGCATGAGTATCTGTGCTCTCCTCATCCCTTCCCCTTTACCCTGAATAAAATATCACGACTCACTGGCTTGTCCCTGGCTCTGATTGCCCGGCTCCCTAGAGCCGGATATGACAGTATGTCGCAGCCAGAAGAGCTACCGGCGGCCGTGAGTCGCCGTGGAAATGTACCTTTCTGTCCGGGTGTCAGCGCTGCTAGCATGCCGTTTCCCAGGAGTCACTTCTGGCGCCAGGGCGACGAGCTGAGGTCCGTCTCGGAGGCTGTCGACGGGACGTTCTTCACCCTGCACGACGCCTCCAACGCGAGACGCTGGCATCCGGGCCGTGCTGAGGAACTCCTGGACTGTCACCCTCACTCTCTGTGCCATCTGGAGGACAGTGCCAGGATAGACGCTGCAGGTACACAGCGAGAGAAGCTCCACGGGGTGGATGGAAATCCCGGCAGGGAGTCGAAGTGGGCGACGTCTTTCCCCGCTTCGGAGTCCCGTTCCTGCCGCCATTCCAGTCCGGGAGTTCGCGCCAACCAGAGGACTTCCCCCGACCTGCGCCACGTCACTCGGGATTCCCTTCAAGGAGCCGCAGCTGACAGCAGTTATGTCCGGGGTCGAGTGGCTGTCGCGAGCTCTACTGTGTTTCCTGTCACCACCTTCAGGCATGTGGCGGCGGCAGTGAGATTGATGGTGAGGACTTCAGGGCTACGAAGCTTTCCCGTGCTCGACGCCTTCCTCGTCTCGATCTCCGATCTGGAGCGGCGAATCCTGGGTTTCCCCCTCGCTTCGTCCCCTGGGAGTAGTCGTCATCACATCGCCGAGTCACCTCTGCACGAACCTTGTCCGGATCCAGTTCTGGGTCATCGTCAGGACCGTTCCTCCCACGCAGCTGTCATCCCTTCGCCTCGTCAGTGTGGAGATTCTACAGCCTCGTCCCCTGAGCCTCGTTCCCCCGCTGTCATTCCTGGACATTCGGGCTGGCTCACCCCGGCTGTTTCCCCCTCCTCCTCGACGCGCTTCCTGACCGCTGTGTGTGCCTGGAATCCCGGCCTGGTGAGCTCTCTGCTGGAGACAACGCGAGCGACCCTCAGACGAATTCCCGGGGGGTCCTCCGTTATCGCCGGGCGGGGAGAGGAAGAAGCAGATTCCACTACAGCAGGCGATACTCAACCTCCAGGGGGCAGGCAAGTCATTGTTTTTTCACACCTGCTTAATGATTTGCTCTGTCACATCCCTGGAGGAGAAGTTCAGGGTTCGCAGCTCCCTGAACTCTCCCCACCTGCTGTAACCTGTATGCCTAATCCCGCATCCTCTGTGTCTCTCTCCGCCGAGCGGTCCCCGGCTCCGGGTCAACGTGGTGGGATATGGAGAGGGCCTGTGGTTCCGCAGCTACATTGCGGACGGAGGAGGGGGACTGACTGCTGCGTGGAGTCTACGCCGACGACTGAGCGTCCCCGGGTCTCCACGGAGGAGCGGTTCGGTCCGGCGGGACGAGATTCTTCTGGCTTCACGCCGAGTAGATCGTCGGCGGGGTTACCTGAGCTGGAGGGATCTCAAGCTGCGCTGACCATCGTGCTGGCTGCGGGGCCCGACGCGGCTAGATGGGAGCCTGACAACGACCTCCTGACGACGGATCCTGGATCTTCGCAGTCCTGGACGGCGTCAGAACCCGAGATCAGGCGAGTGCTCTCCTTTCTTTTCTCTCTTTTTATCCCCGAGCACTTCAGCCTATCTCCAGGGGAGACGAGCCGGGTGCAGCCGTCCGCTGCGTCTGAGCTCGTCTCGCCGGGTTCTGGCGCTGCCGGTGATCCTGATCCCGGTTCTGTTTTCTCTTCTGAGCATTCTTCCAGGGTCACCGGCAAGGAGTTGCTGTTCCTCGTGGTGCTGGAGGGTCCGGGTTCAACGTTGGAGGTCGGTTCTGGTGCAGTATTCAACGTGGGTTCGCCCGAGACCCAGTCGGGGTCCAACGTGGGTTCGCCTGAAGCCCGATCGGGGTCCGACGTGGGTGCTGCCCCAGTATTGTCCAGGTCCGGTGAGGAGGTGGCCGTTTTCCTGCGGCCTGACGCCCGCCGCCCTCGTCATCGGCTCTCCCCTGAGCCTCTTCCACCGGGATCCGCTCTGATCCTTCGCCCGTCTCAACGGTCCTGGTGGTTGAGTGATGTGGGTCGACGACCCGACCCACAGAACTTTCGGTTCGGTGATCTGGTTCCCCCCACTGGTCTGTGTTTCCCTCTGGGCAGCCTGGTTCGGCTGCCGGTGGACTGGATTCCTGGGATCTGGGTCCAGAGTTCGCCATCCGAACACTTCTCTTTCCCTGATTCGCCAGCTGGACAATGGGCGGGGAGATCTCCGGAGCCATCTCGGCCATTTTTGGACTCTGCCTGCCATTCACCTCGGGTGTCACTTTTTCTTTTGTTATTAAGGTCACTCGGGTGTAATGTTTTGTCCTGTTGGTGGATTCATTTTTATAGTGCTGTGTTTTCCATCGCTCATGCTCAGCATTTTTACTTGTTGTACTACGTTTTTAGTCCCGTTTTTGTATTGTAGAGTTATGTTTTGTTTTCCGTAACACCATGCTCTGCAGTTATCCATTTATTCCAGTCACTTTCATTTCTTTAGGTGACTGGGTATTTATATATTCGTGTGTGTGGGTTTTTCTTTGCCTGCACTCAGTATTTCTCTTATGTCCTGTTTGTTCATTATAGAGTCATGTGCCTTGTTTTTCGTAACACCATGCTCTGTAATTGTCTATTTGTTCCAGTCACCCTCACTTTTCTTGGTGACTGTGTGTATGTACTTAAATTAGCGCTGTGTATAGGTTCCCCTTTATTTAACCGTACTCAGCATTTTTTGCCCTGTACCTTTTTGGTGGTTCTTTTTTTCCTTGCTCTGGGTCACGCATGGTTGGTACTCTCTGGGTAGTATGTAACCGGCGTGCTGACCCAGTTCTTCTCCCCATCTGTACCTGGGTTAATTATTCTGTTTTGTCAGTATTGTATTTGGGTTTTTCTTTCCCGCTACCCTACATTGCCCCATTGGTGTTGTCCTTCCCTTGGCTTCTTCCCCTCCGGTCCGCCTCCCTTCCTCCCACCCTAGGTGGGGGGGGGGGCTGGGATGTTCCTGGTCGTTCAGGAGCCCGACCTTGAGGGAGGGGCTCTGTCACCATGGGTTGAGATGCCGTCTCGGCACTCAGCCCATGTTTTCCCTCATCCCTGCTTCCCATTGAGCAGCGTCTCAGCTGGCCCCCAGCTGGCAGCATTATGGACGGCTGGGGCCAATTAGTCTTCATCAACTGGGGCGCTGCCAATGAGGATAAATAGGAGCAGCCTCGATGACTCGGGGCTGCGACATAAACACATTGCTAAACTGAAGCCCCTTCGTCTGGTGTCAGCTTATACTCCTCTTGCAGCATTCCTGTGTTTGTATCCCGCTGTGAGTATGTACGTCTTGCTACCCCCACGTCCGGTACGAGCTGCTTACCTCTGCGCTGTGCAACCTGTGAGTGTACCTCTGCATGAGTATCTGTGCTCTCCTCATCCCTTCCCCTTTACCCTGAATAAAATATCACGACTCACTGGCTTGTCCCTGGCTCTGATTGCCTGGCTCCCTAGAGCCGGATATGACAAGGGCCACCAAACCTGGTACACAGGTTCACTCTGAGACCATAACCTCTAACTACAGGTTAGGGGTCAAAAGGTTAAAGGTCAAGGTTGGCACTCTCTATGATCTCTTGACTATAGAATGTGTAAAGCTGTCTAGGGTCACCATACTTGCTACATAAATAGATAGATGTACTTTATTAATCCCAAACTGGGAAATTACAGAACATGGATTCACCTTGGGATCCTGACCTACAACTATGGTTGTATACTTTGTTATATTTTCGTGGATGATGGGCTTATCATAACTTGATTCTGCCACAGTAATTATATTGAAAAGTTGAAAACTGCTCTCCGTCAGTAAATACTGGGATCTTCAAAGAAAACAGAGGCGGGGGATATTGCACTCGCCTCAGAGTGCTCTTGTACTAACTGTAATCACGGAAGTGAGCGTGGTGCAGTGACACATTTGACTAGTTAGACTGATGACATACAGTTAGGCCCCAAAATATTTGGACAGTGACACAAGTTTTGTTATTTTAGCTGTTTACGAAAACATATTCAGGATACAATTATATAACCAATATGGGCTTAAAGTGCAGACTCTCAGCTGTAATTTGAGAGTATTCACATCGAAATTGGAGCAAGGGTTTAGGAATTACAGCTCTTTAATACGTAGCCGCCTTTTTTCAAGGGACCAAAAGTAATTGGACAATTGACTCAGAAGTCTGCAAAAAAAATAACAAGGCTGCATGGGCTCTTCCCTCGTTAACCTGTCATCAATTAAGCAGTTAAAAGGTCTGGAGTTGATTCCAGGTGTGGCGTTTGCATTTGGAAGCTGTTGCTGTGAACACACAACATGCGGTCAAAGGAGCTCTCAATGGAGGTGAAACAGACCATCCTGAGGCTGAAAAAAAGAAGAAATCCATCAGAGAGATAGCAGAAATGTTAGGAGTGGCCAAATCAACAGTTTGGTACATTCTGAGAAAAAAAGAGTGCACTGGTGAGCTTGGGAACTCAAAAAGGCCTGGACGTCCACGGAAGACAACAGTGGTGGATGATCGCAGAATCCTTTCACAACCCCTTCACAACATCCACTCAAGTGAAGAACACTCTCCAGGAAGTAGGTGTATCAGTATCTAAGTCTACCATAAAGAGAAGACTTCATGAGAGTAAATACAAAGAATTCACCACAAGGTGCAAACCATTAATCAGCCTCAAAAATAGAAAGGCCAGAATTGACTTTGCCAAAAAACACCTGAAGAAGCCAGCCCAGTTCTGGAACAGCATTCTTTGGACAGATGAGACTAAGATCAACCTGTACCAGAATGATGGGAAGAAGAAAGTTTGGAGAAGAATTGGAACAGTTCATGATCCAAAGCATTACATCTTCTGTAAAACATGGTGGAGGCAATGTGATGGCATGGGCATGCATGGCTTCCAATGGCACTGGGTCACTTGTGTTTATTGATGATGTGACAAAAGACAGAAGCAGCCGGATGAATTCTGAAGTGTATAGGGATATACTTTCTGCTCAGATTCAGCCAAATGCAGCAAAGTTGATTGGACGGCGCTTCACCAGTGATCCAAAACATACTGCAAAAGCAACCCAGGAGTTTTTTAAAGCAGAGAAGTAGAATATTCTGCAATGGCCGAGTCAATCACCAGATCTCAACCCAATCGAGCATGCGTTTCACTTGCTCAAGACAAAACTTAAGGCAGAAAGACCCGCAAACAAGCAACAACTGAAGACAGCTGCAGTAAAGGCCTGGCAAAGCATCACAAAGGAGGAAACCCAGCGTTTGGTGATGTCCATGGGTTCCAGACTTCAGGCAGTCAATGCCTGCAAAGGATTCTCAACAAAATATTGAAAAGTAACATTTTACGTAGGGTTATGTTTATTTGTCCAATTACTTTTGAGCCCCTGAAATGAGGAGCGTTTGTATAAAAATAGCTACAATTCCTACATGTTTAATCATATATTTTTGTTCAACCCCTTGAATTAAACCTTAAAGTCTGCACTTCGATTCCGTTGTAGTTGTTTCATTTCAAATCCAATGTGGTGGCATGCAGAGCCCAAATCATGAAGATTGTGTCACTGTCCAAATATTGCTGGGCCTAACTGTACATGCTTGAGCACTAGTCATGGACAAATCTGATTGGCGAAACTGGCGGAAGTTGATGATGATTAGCCAAAATTGCAGGAAACTTGTGGTGATTGGACAAAGTTCAGATTTTGTGGGAATTGCTGCGATGACAACATTGCAAAATCCTAGAGGGACTGTTTAGAAATAAGGTTATGTGGCTTTTCTGGCTCAAAAAGATGCACTGTATATTTCCCATTCTTTCCCCAGGTTTCAGATGTTTCACAGCTGACACTTTTTTTTAATTGAAGAAAAGCTTACAAAAACAGTGACATAGATCAAATTATTAGCACATTATGAACAACACACTGACAGCTGAAACTAGATACTGTTCTGGGAGTGGGTGTGGTTTCAGCACCTGCTGCAGACACACTCCCACCATCTCAGAACAGAGAGGGCTGGCTGATTTTTCAAGATTTTTAAAGCTGTTTTACATAATTGGTGATATTTTTCAAAATTCAAATTTGGCTGGACAGTTGATAACACACTTTTGTTTGGTCTGGTAGACCCAAACACATTTACTGATTCACTTGTTAGGGTCTTTAAGTTGTTCTTGAGAGCTCCTTAAGTTGTTCTTAAGGGCCCCTTACAGCGGTTGTAGGAAACGGCATACGAATCCCCATTCGTACGGAGATTCGTACAGCATGCATAAGGCGGTAGTGAGGCACTCATAAGGCGGAAGTACGTCATTCATGCGACATTTGTGCTGATGAAATGTGCCGAAAGCTATAAGATCTTCCTACTAACAACTTGAGAGTGCCATGAGTGGCACAAAAATTTTTGTAAGATGGCAGTAAGTATGGAGTGGTGGTTCCTGTTTTTAAAAAGGGGGGCCATAGAGTGTGTTCCAACTTTAGGGGGGATCACACGTCTCATCTTCCCTGGGAAGGTCTATGCCAGGGTACTGGAGAGGAGAGTCCAACTGCTGGTCAAACCTCGAATTTAGAAGGAACAATGTGGTTTTTGGCCTGGCCGTGGCACATCGGACCAACTTTTTACCGTCTTGAGAAACCTCAAGGGTTCGTGGGAGTTTGCCTAACCAGTCCATATGTGTTTTGTGGAGTTGGAGAAAGCATTCGACCGCATCCCTCATGGTCTCTTGTGAGGGGTGTTGCAGGAGTATGGGGAATCAGGCTCATTGTTATGAGCTATCTGGTCCGTATACAACCGTTACAAGAGTTTGGTCCATATTGCCAACACCCAGTCAACCTCGTTTCCAGTGAGAGTTAGACTCCACCAGGGTTGCCCTTTGTCACCGATCCTGTTCATAATTTTTAATGGACAGGATATCTAGACGCAGCCAAGGATCGGAGGGTGTCATGTTCGGTGACCACAAGATCTCATCTCTGCTGTTTGCAGATGATGTTGTCCTGTTAGTCCATGGTCCTCAGTAGGAAAAAGGTGAATTGTCCTCTCTGGGTTGGGGACAAGCTCCTGCCCAAGGTGGAAGAGTTTAAGTTTCTCAGGTTCTCATTCACAAGTGAAGGGAGAATGGAATGAGAGATTGACAGATGGATTGGAGCAGCATCTGCAGTGATGCGGATGTTGTACCGGTCTGTTGTGGTGAAGAGGGAGCTGAGCTCTTAAGCAAAGCTGTTAATTTACTGCTCAATTTATGTTCCTACTCTCACCTATGGTCATGAGCTTTGGGTAATTACTAAAAGAATGAGATCACAGATACAAGCAGCTGAAATGAGATTTCTCTGTAGGATTGCTGGACTCACCCTTAGAGATAAGGTGAGGAGCTTAGTCATCCCGGAGAGGCTCAGAGTAGAACCACTGCTCCTCCACATTGAAAGGACCCAGTTGAGGTGGTTTGGGCATCTGATCAGGATGTCTCCTCGACGCCTCCCACTTGAGGTGTTTCAGGCACATCATACTGGGATGAGACCCCGGGGCAGACCCAGGACACGCTGAAGAGACTAAGTCTCCCAGCTGGCCTGGGAACATCTTGGTGTCTTCTCTGAAAAGCTGGAGCAGGTGGCCAGGGAGAGGGCAGTCTGGGCTTCTCTGCTTGAGCTGCTGCCTGGGTGACCCTGACCTCCGGAAAAGCAGTAGAAATTGGATGGATGGATGGATGGATGGATGGATGGATGGATGGATGGATGGATGGCAGTAAGTATGCAGTAGGAAGATCCCAAGGCACCCTTACGAAGAACGTAAGAACTTACGATAGAGAGAGCTTTTGATACTATTGATCATAATATTCTACTTGATAGATTAGAACACTATGTTGGACTTAATGGAACTTCGTTGCAGTGGTTTAGATCTTATTTATCTGATAGGTTCCAGTTTGTTCATGTAAATGATGAGTTTTCTTTCAGCTCAAAGCTTAGTCATGGAGTTCCACAGGGATCTGTGCTAGGCCCTACTCTTTTTAGTTTATATATGCTTCCGTTAGGCAACATTATTAGAAAGCACTGTATACATTTTCATTGTTATGCAGATGACACACAATTATACCTGTCAATGAAGCCAGATGATACTAATCAATTAGCCAAGTTAGAAGCCTGTCTTAAGGAAATCAAAGCTTGGATGACTTGTAATTTCCTGCTATTAAATTCAGATAAGACTGAAGTCATTCTTGTTGGTCCAAAAAACCTTAGAAATTCCTTTCCAAATCAAACTTTCAGTTTGGACGCAGTTACTCTTTCTCTTAATAGCTCTGTGAGGAACCTTGGAGTTATTTTTGATCAGGATTTGTCCTTCAATTCACATATTAAATTTGTTTCTAAGACTGCCTTCTATCATTTGCGTAATATTGCCAAGATTAGGAGCATCTTGTCTCAGAGTGATGCTGAGAAGCTGATCCACGCTTTTGTTAGCTCGAGATTAGATTATTGTAATTCTTTATTATCAGGCTGTCCTAAAACATCTTTAAAAAGTCTTCAGCTGATCCAAAATGCTGCAGCAAGAGTTTTAACAGGTACTAGAAAGAGAGATCATATCTCTCCAGTTCTGGCCTCCCTTCATTGGCTTCCCATAGAGTTTAGAATTAAGTTTAAAATCCTTCTTCTCACTTACAAAGCTCTAAACAATCAGGCTCCTTTTTATTTAAAAGATCTGATACTACCGTATTATCCTAACAGAGCACTACGCTCTCAAAATGCAGGATTACTTGTAATACCTAGAATCTCCAAAAGTACAATGGGAGGCAGAGCCTTCAGTTATCAAGCTCCTCTCCTGTGGAATCAGCTGCCAATCTGGATTCGGGAGTCAGACTCGATCTCTGTTTTTAAGAATAGGGCTAAAACCTACCTTTTTGATATAGCCTACAATTAGGGAGGGATCATGTGTTTCTGAACCCTCCCTTAGTTACGCTGCTAATAGGTTTAGTCAGCCGGGGGACCTCCAGTAATGCACTGGGCCTCACTCCTTTCCTCACTCTCTATGAAATATTTTTTTTTTGCTGGTCATTAACATTTGTTTGTTCTCTCCCATAGATTGAGTCCCCATCGTGCTGTTTGCTCTCTACATGTCTGTTCTTTTCTTCTTCTCTATCCCCTCACCCCCCAGCCAGTCGCAGCAGATGACTGCCCCTCCCTGAGCCTGGTTCTGCTGGAGGTTTCTTCCTGTTAAAAGGGAGTTTTTCCTCTCCACCGTCGCCAAGTGCTTGCTCACAGGGGATCGCCTGATTGCTGGGGTCTTTCTGCAACTGTGGGGGTCCCCCCTACAGTTGATAGTGCTATGAGATGACTGTTGTTGTGAAATGGCGCTATATAAATAAAGTTGAATTGAATTGAATTGAATTGAACTCTAGGGCCATCGTACGACAGAAAAGCACCTCATTTCTCAAGAATGCTTCAAATTGCTCTTGCGAAAATAACGGCAGCCGGAAGAAACTATGCCTTCCTCCACGAATGTCTGCAAACTCCAGAATTCATAGAATTTCAAAGGAACTGTGAGATTCTTACGAACCCATCGTTCGTAAGAATCTTTGTGACTGTAGCTTAACTGTTCTACCATGATGTAGATCGGAAAAGAAATGGAGTAGGGGTAATCTTGAAGGAAGAGTATGTGAAAAGTGTTGAGGAAATGAAAAGGGAGTCAGACAGGATCATGAGTTTGAAGCTAAAAATTGAAGGTGTGATGTTGAATGTTGTTAGCATTCAGAAGTAGCAATCTGAAAGAGATAGGAGACTACAAGATGGTGTCAGTTGAGAATGTAGCTAGGCAGTATCGGCTGATAGTCTGTAGGGTGACTGGAAAACAAGAAGAGGAAGAAGGTGAAGGCAGAGCCAAGGATTAAACGGTGGAAGTTACAGAAGAAAGAATGTGGCACAAGAGTTCAGGAAGTAGTTGATACAGTGCTCTGGGCTGTCTTTATCATTGTTCCTCTGCGAGCTTTAAAGAGATATCATCATTACTTCTTTCATTTTTTTCAGTATGGCAGCTCAGATATTGGGGTGGCAGTTGAACATGCAGAAATGTTGCTAGTGGAAACCCTGTGAATGATTTATGAAGGTATAATTTCTCATTGTCCGCAGGTGGGTCAGCTGATCAAAGAAGCGGCAGCTAAAAGCAATCTGAAGAGAGTGACTTTGGAACTGGGTGGGAAGAACCCCTGTATCGTGTTTTCAGACTGTGACTGTAAGTTCGGCGTTTCTCTTATTTTCATTTAAAAAATAACATTACTTTTTGTATGTGTAATTTTTATCCCCAGCCGTTAGAAGCCCAAAGGGGGATTATGTTATGGTCAGTCCGTCCGTCCATCCGTACGACTGTCCATCCATCTGTCCATCCGTCTGTCTGTCTGTCTGTCCCACTATTGTGAAATCAACTCCTCCTACAGTTTGGTTCCGATTGTTTTGAAACTTGGTACCATGATTTGATATACACTGATGATGCACATATTGCAATTTGGTTCTTATTAGATGATTTTTGTAGGAGTTATAGCTCCTGACCTGTGACCTTCTGTTTCACCTCAGTTCATAGACAGTAACTGTCTTGTGAAATCAATTCCTCTTACAGTTTTGTTACGATTGTTTTGAAACTTGGAACAATGGTTTGAGATACTCTGATGCAAATTCACTCTAATTGGATGACCTTGAGGTCAACGGTCAGAGGTCAGATTTTCCCTAAATCTTCGAAACACAATAACTACTGAAAGAAATGATATAGGCTTCTCTTCTCAAACCGATGCAGTAGTTGTGTCTAATACACACCTTGGATGACTTACACCCTGACCTGAATATGGCTTTGGTGGCAAGGGGTCAAAGTTCAATGTTAAGATTCCATTTGCACTATGGTAAATGCTAAATTTACTATGACTACAAAATAAGTAAATCTTGGACCACCAAACCTGGTACACAGGTTCACCCTGTGACCCTGAAGTGTGACTATGATTTTGAGATTGCAAAGTCAAAGGTCAAGATCAAAATGGCTTATAAACTATATCTCAACAACAAAAAAAGGTAGGGTCACCAAACCTGGTACACAGGTTCACTCTGAGACCGTGACCTCTGACTACAGGTTTGGAGTCAGAAGGTCAAATGTGAAGGTTGGCACTCCCTGTGCTCTCTTATTATAGAGCGTGTAAAGCTCTTTAGGATTACCATACTTGCTACACAGGTTCATCTCAGGATCCTGATCTACAACTGTGGGTTGTATACTTTGTTGTATATTTGTGGATGATGGACTTATCATACGTTGGTTCTGCCACAGTAATTATATTGAAAAGTTGAAAATTGCTCTCTATCAGTCAGTACTGGGATCTTCAAACAAAACGGAGGCGGGAGATATTGCACTCACCTCTGAGTACTCTTGTTGTAAAGGTTCTTAACAGTTGCTTAGTGTTCACAACTTAGCGAATCAAAAAGAACTGTAGCAACATGTGTTACAACCATTAGCAGACACCGTTTTGCAAACATTTGCAACTGCAGAAAAATCTTTTTTTTAAATTCAGTTTATTTCTAGTTTATGTCTAGTGTAAATTTGCTTCTTTTTTGTACACTTTCTACTTTGAGAGTATTTTGTTTGTACATACTTTAATGAACATTTTCCTTATGATGACAAGTTTTACAGGAGATTACTAAAACACGGAACAAAAGGTATGGTACGGCACATTCCTTCCATGTTCCATACGGAACGTTCTGTACATGTTCCGTCTGTGTTCTGTATGGAAAGTTCCGTACATGTTCCATCCGTGTTCCGTAGGGAATGGTCCTACTTACTAGCAGTCTCAAGTGTTTTACAAAAATGTACATGTAGCATTAGATACAGAATGTTCTATGCTTGCATTCTGTCCATGCTCTGTACATGTTCTTCAGTCGTGCTAGCTGGTAGTCCAGCCTCCTGACACTCCCTGACAAAATATGGACTGTTCCTTATGGAATGCTAGTATTCCTGCTAGCTAGCAGTCTCAAGTGTTTACTTACATGGTCCATATACGTTCTGTTGATACATAGTGTTCCAAATGGGATGCTAGCAGTCCTGCTAGAATGCAGTCTAACCTGCTAATAATCCCAAGTGCCTTACATTCATGTTCCATTGATACATAGAGCGCAGCAGGCAGCACAGTTTCATTGTAGCCCAAGCATTGTGGGGTGACAGTTGTTCCCCAGTCCTGTGAGGGAGCAGACCCGGTGGATCAATTCCTCTGAACGATTGATGACAGCTTCAAACATATTGACCCAACAAAGCGTGGAGTGAAGCAGCGATGATGTTTGAAGCTTCGGACATCATTGGTCATGTGACATTTGTGTTTTGATACAAGCACTGACACACTGAGACAAGCTCCGAAGCCTCGGTATCATTTGACATCGCAGTGTTTACCCCACTCTCCTTAACCACACTGTGGTGCCTTTAAGCAAAGCCCTTAATGGCAGAAATTGCTCCTGTGGAGCTGCTCAGTGGCCACAGGTCAGTCTGTGGTTGTACTGGGCAGCTTCCAGGTGTGATTGTGTAACTGTGTGATTGTGAAAAGGGCATCCTTGAAAAAGAGAGGTTGCCTCTCAGTGGAACTACCCTGTATAAATAAAGTTTAAATAATAACATTTCCCATCCCTACTTATGGTATGTTCCTTAATTTCTTATTGCATTTATTCATTTATTAATAACTGCAATTGCGCTTACAACTTACAACTATCATGTAAGGGACATGAACAAGACATGTACAGAACATGCTGAGTGTGGACTGCAGCTAATGATGGAGGCACATGGACATAGAACTGACAGCAGGCAGGACCAGTCGACGTTCCGTGTGGAATGCGTACAGAATGTGTATGGAACATATTTGGTATGGAATATGACCAGAATGTTCCGTACAGAAGGTGGATAGAATGTGAACAGAGCGTTCCATACTGTTCGTTCCGTCTTTTAGTAGGTACCAATTTTACATGCCTTTTCCTTTGCCTTTGCTACCTCTCTCCTTACCATGTGCCAAGTACTCCTGTCTACTTTCTTCATCTTTCTGACTATCCCACTTTTTTTTTGCCAACGTATTCAGAGGATGCAGGAGCAGGCAAAGAGAGGACCCAATGGCAGGCAGAATTCAGGGCTGCTTGAATTTATTAAATAATGGAAAGCGGAGCTGCATGAATTGGAGAGGCTATAACTAAAATGCTGAAAACCAAAATGTGGCATGTGGGCCAGAAAAAAAACACTAAACAACAAGAAATAAACAAACTAGAAGCAATGCACTAAGCAGAAAAACCAAAACACTAAATACTGACTGGGAAAACAGGACTTGAAGCTAGGAACACGGAAGGTACTCCAGGGAGGAACTTCAGTGAGAATAGCACAACAAAATATAAAGGTGAGACAACCAATCAGGCAGATGGGCCACAGATGAGAACAGTTGGACAGGTGACGGCAATGACGCAAATGAGGGAGGAGCAGGAAGAAAGGCAAACAGGCAAAAATACAACAACCAAGGAGAAAACAATACACAAGAGGAGATAAGACCACCAGACACATGAGGAACAAACCTTAACCAAACATGGAACAAACTTGAGAAAAATACATTCAAAAATCCTGAGAAACAAACCTGAAATAAGCAGCAGTAAACTGAAAATCAGAAATGAGGACTACACAGGAAAGAGCTTTCAAAATAAAACAAAACTCAAGTTGAACTAACCAAACAAAAACAGAACTGTTAATACTTTCAGAGTCAAACTAAAACTAAACAAGAGGAGTGCATAATATAGCTGCAAGCGGCAATCATCGGATTCCAAGTAGGTGTAGACTTCAAGGTCTTGTATTGCTTTGCAACAGCATTTAAAACCCAAGCTCTGCTACAGATTAGTTTTTAAAGCAGCATTATGTAACTTTCTTGTCCCTTGCAAGAACACTGAAAAAGCTACAACCATGGCAACAACAACCTCAGTGCCAACAGCCAACCACGGGACTTTTTGTTGTTGGTTGCTAAAGCCATGCCCTGTGATTGGCTGCTGGGACCGAGGCCACATCTGTTGTCCCCCTAGTACTGACACCAACAAAAAAAGAGCTGTCGAAGGCAGTGTGGGCCCACTCAGGTTATGGATGAAGTGACATTCACTTGGTCACATGTTGGTGTACCATCAAAATAATTTTGCAAACATTATCTTGAGGTGAAAATCTAACGTAGTGCTGCAGAGGAGAGCCATGCTGCACTTCAGTTGGTGTTCAGAAGAACAAGACTCAAACCCAGGACTTCCTGTATACCACACACTCACCATAACCACAGCGCCGCACAACATCTTTAACTTGCACTCTTTTTCTCAAATGATAAATGCTCAGCTGAAAGGATTCCCAGCCGCAGTAGTAAAACTTCATGTACACTACACATTGCTATCAAATGCACAGAAGAGGTATGTTGTACTTTAGAAGAACAACACATTACCAGAAGGATTTGAACCCAGGGCTCCTGCATGATAGATGAGTGTCCTAACCCCTACATCACACTACTGCTCTGAGTGAGGTGCTGGCCGAATCTCATTCTCCTCCCTTGCAGACTTGTTGACTTTAGGCATGTTCACGTTAAGTGGCTGAGGGTTTAGGGCTGTCCCAATCTGAAATCAGGAAGTGGCTGACTGCTCACTTGCTGATTTTTTGAGCCCTTAAATTACCCCTTTTTCTTAAGGGCACATTCAGACGGCCACTGTTTGGTCCAGACCAAACAGTGGATTCTGCAGATAGTTTGGTGACATCTGAGCACGCATTTGGAACTCTGGTGTGTACCAGACAAGCCAAGTCTGGACCCCTGAAAACGGGGGTGTTATGTCCTCAAACTTGGCAATGAGACTGACGAGGAGGCTGACATTGAATTGAACTTTATTACAGAAAATAGTAAAGTGCAAAGCATGTGTGGTATGTCCCAGTATGACCGGCTGCCAACTGCCCAACTCACGTAAGACTGCCCTGAGATGGCGGTAGACCACCACAGGACCCAACGCGGCTGGATGGGTTATTCTGCCACCGTCTCAGCCCCACTCCTACCTGAACAGTGCTTTTTTTTCTGACAGTCTTCCACTGGGAAAGCAGTTCTGCCTGAGGGGCTTGTAGCGGGCCCATGGTGGCCACATCCCTGGAGCTGTTGGATCCCAGGGCCCATCTTCATGACCCTGGGGCCTGGGTCCCACACTGCGGTAGCTGACTCCCGCAAAGCCTTGCCATCTGGAGCAGCCACCTGGACACGCCATAGTTGGTTTGCATGCTGAACCGAACCGTCTGTCAGTCGAAAGCACGTTGATCCACAATCCTCAGCAGTGCCCGTTATCTCGTCAGCTGTGACCCAGTCAGTCGCCATCCCAGTCTCTTGCCAGTGTGAACCCGAACCCAGTCCATAGCTTGGCAAAGCAGTCTTGCCTTATTACTATACAACCAGTAAAGCTAGGGCCACCAAACCTGGTACGCAGGTTCACCTTGGGATCCTGACCTCTGACTATGGGTTTGGGGTGAAAAGGTCAAGGTTAGCATTCCATTTGTACTATTACTATAAAATGAGTAAAGCTGGGCAGCAGACGTCCGGTTATGGCGGCCGCCTAGAAGGTCACGTATCACTCTGCTCTGCTCCTGGAAATAAAGATTCGGCAAATAACTCTCTCATTTGGAACAGAACTTTTCCCAGCGTTTGGGTGAGGATATGCCGGTGAAGACTAAGGCTGGGAAATCAGGAGGGGGAAAAATTGAATCGCCGGAGCAGTCCAAATTAACAGACTTTAAAGTTTGTGGCGCAGTAGAAAAAGCTGCGGATATGGCGGATGAAACTAGCGGTGGTGCGGTAACTGCTGACGATGGCGGCACAGGTGCAGTGCTGGCTGCCATTAGCTCAATGAGAGCAGACTTTTCCGCTAAACTTGATGGGATTATGGCAGCGTTGGATGCAATGAGAAAGGAGTTGGGTGACTGCGTGGAGCGAGTGACGCAGGCGGAGCTTCGTGTTTCAAGTGCGGAGGATGAAATCAGCGGACTTCAAATAAAGGTGCGCACTTTGGAAAAAAAAAATAAAGATCTGGAAAATAGCGTTCTGGACTTGGAATCCCGGTCCAGACGGAACAACCTGAGGCTGGTGGGTTTACCGGAGGGAGCCGAAGGTCGTGATTCATGCTCCTTTTTGGAGGGGTGGATCCCGGAGGCGCTGAACAACGCGGAGCTAAAATCATCAGTCGTCTTGGAAAGCTTCCACCGAATTGGCCCACCGAGAGGTAACAAGGCAGCACCGAGGACGTTAATTATGAAGTTTCTCAGCTACAGAGACAGGATGACGATCTCCAACGCGGTGCGGGCCAAAGGAGAAATTAAATACCAAGATCAGCAGGTGCGGTTCTACCCAGATTTGGCCTCAGGAATCCAACAATTAAGGAAGCAGTTTGACCCCATCCGCAAAGAACTGCGCAACCTTGAGATTCGTCATGGAGTGATTCACCCTGCAAGACTTCTGGTCACATATGAGGGCAGAACACACATCTTCAAGACCCCCGAGGAGGCGCAGGAGCTCATCAAGAAGATCCAGGAAGAGACTGGTGGGAGCTAAGCATGAACAGAATATAGGGTAGAATATTTGAGTATTTAACTGATTAGAAGCATATAACAAGATTACAAAATATAGATTGTATTACATATTAAAAAAAAAAAAAAAAAAAGTACAAAATTGCTAAAAAATTTTGGAGTTAAATTGGAAAATTACAGAAGAGAGTTAATGTTACGTTATTAAAAGCAGTAGAGTTAGGGTGATTGGGAGGATGAAGAAGGAGTGGCTTTGGCTGATCCTCGTGGGTGTGGAACGGTCGATGGCTATATCGGGAGACGGAATTTTTCTTTTGCTTTTGGGGGGATTGCCACAAATGTGGGAAGGGGGAATTTGTTTGTGTGTAGTTTGTAGGGTGAATGTTCAACCACTCATTTTTTTTGCTTTTCTGTTTGAGCATGTTTACACTGCAAGGTAATCCCAAACTCCCTATTGATCATAAATCAAAGCGTTAATCTTAATTTAACTTCATGGAATTGCAGAGGTCTACAAAATTTAAAAAAACTTAAACAAGTTATGAATAAAATAAAAGACATGGGTTCAAAAATTGTGTTTTTACAAGAAACTCATCTAATAGAGGAAGATGTAAAAAGAATTAGGAGTAGATGGCAAGGAAATGTTTTCACCTCATCATTTTCATCCCGAACCAGGGGAGTTATGACTCTCATACATAAATCAGTCCCATTTCAAGTGAAAAATGTAATTGGAGACAAATTTGGAAGATATGTAATCATTCAAGGATCTTTGCTATTAGAAAACATAAATTTGGTGAACTTATATGGTCCCAATATAGATGATCAAAAGTTCTTTGCTAATTTATTTCTTATCTTATCATCACTTACAGGGCAACATATAATAGCAGGGGATTTTAATTGTACATTGAATCCCGGTATAGATAGATCAACAGGACTGGACTGTACGCACAATGGGTGCAGGATGATCATTAATCATTTTATGAAAGAATTGAAATTGATAGATATATGGAGAGAAATGAAACCACAAGTTAAAGCATACTCTTGTTATTCCAATACCTACAAGACATTCTCACGTATAGATTATTTTTTGATCTCCACAGAATTAAGGTCCAAGATTCAAAACTGTTTTTATGATAACATCGTGATCTCTGATCATGCACCCTGTTGTCTAATATATGTAGATAAGAAATTGACAAAGGAACCAGGTAGATGGCAATTTCAGCATAAATGGCTTCAGGATGAGGAATTTGTTAAGTACATAGAAAAAGAGATAGATGAGTTCTTTGATATCAATACTACACAAACATCAGCATGTGTAAAGTGGGAGGCTTTCAAAGCTTTTATTAGGGGACATATTATTAGTTATACAGGTTCAAAATCTAAGAAGACTCGAGAGGAGAGAGTCCAATTGGAACATAAAATAAAAATTCTTCAAGAAAGAGTATATGCAGGAAGAGATCCAAGGTTGGAGAACGAATTACTGATTTTGAGAGCTGAATATGACAAAAAATCAGCGAATAGAGCTGCCTCGAGTCTTCTAAGATTGAAACAATCTTTTTATGAACAAGGTGAAAAATCAGGAAAGTTATTGGCATGGCAGATTAAACAATTAGAATCTAAAACACCAATTACCAGTATTATAAGTAACGGACAGGTAGTTATAGATCCTTTAGAAATTAATAGAGCCTTTAGAGATTACTATGAAAAATTATATGATACCAAAAATGAATCTGACTTAACAAAACTACATGGGTTTTTGAACGAACTATTTATACCGTGTATTCCAAATGAAAATAGGGAGATACTGGAGTCTAAAATTAGTCAAGAAGAAGTTGGACTAGCCATTGATAATATGAAATCAGGAAAAAGTGCAGGACCAGATGGTCTTCCAGTTGACCTTTATAAAAAATTTAAGAATAAATTAACAAAACCTTTTTTGGAAATGGTTTTAGAAGCATTTCAAAATAGTAATTTACCATCATATATGAATAATGCCTTAATTATACTGCTGCCAAAACCAGGTAAGCCCTCTAATAAATGTGAAAATATGAGACCAATAAGCCTATTAAATGCCGACCTTAAGATAATCTGTAAAATTTTAGCAAGACGAATACAAGAAATTTTACCAAATATTATTAATCGAGATCAGAATGGCTTTATAAAGGGAAGACAAGGCTTCCATAATGTAAGAAGACTATTTAATATTATTTATTCTAATAAAGAAGCACCAGATACAGCTCTCCTATCACTGGATGCTGAAAAAGCCTTTGATAGAGTTGAATGGCCCTTTCTTTTTGAAGTCTTACAAAGGTTTGGACTTGGAAATAATTTCATAAAATGGGTTCAGATAATATATAATAATGCTACTGCAGAAATCCTAACAAATAACAATATTTCAAAATCAATAAAAATCAATAGAGGATGTCGACAAGGCTGTCCACTTTCACCTTTACTGTTTACTATGGCAATTGAACCTTTAGCGATAGCGATACGTCTACAGTCACAAATATATGGAATTAAAGTTGGACCAACAGAACATAAAATCTCCCTGTATGCCGATGACATAATTTTGTTTATGTCGAATCTAAAAAAATCAATTCCGACCTTGTTGAATTTAATAAAGAATTTTGGGGAAATATCAGGATATAAAATAAATAAAACTAAATCTTCAATATTAATGCTAAATGAGACCCAGAGAAATTACCCAGCCCCTGAGGTAAATCAATTCAATGTTGTAAATCAGTTTAAATATTTAGGAATCCAAATTGTGCCTAAGCTAGAATCAGTCGCCAGTGTCAACTATGAAGCCTTAATGACAGATATCAATGAGTTACTTCAGAGATGGATGTCACTACCAATGTCGATGATCGGGAGAATTAATATACTTAAAAGTAATATCTTACCTAAAATACTTTATTTATTTCAATACATTCCCTTATCACCACCTTTAGATTTATTCTCAAGAATTAAAAAAAAGTTAGTGGAATTTATATGGAACAACAGGAGGGCTAGATTACGTCTGTCTTTATTATATTTACCATTTGATCGTGGAGGTCTGAAATGTCCAAATTTTATGTTGTATTATTGGTCGGCACAACTGAGGTCTATGACATATTATTTTTCATCAAATGATCTCCCTCACTGGACTGAAATGGAATCATACAATTTACCTTTACCTCTTCCCATATTCATATACTCAGATTCGGCAAAAAAATTACAAAAACAAGTTAAAAATCCATTTGTAAAGCATATGATCAAAATATGGTGTGAAGCTAAAAACTATTTAAAAGAACCACAGTTATTGTCACAATTTAGTCCAATATGGGGTAATCAATATTTTAAACCAGGGAGAGCGGACGCTGTATTTAAAGTATGGAATTTAAAAGGGATACAAAAGATTCAGGATTTATATTTGCCATGTGCAGACAACATAATGTCTTTTGAAGAGCTGAGGATCAAATTTAATCTCAATAGAACACATTTTTTTTAAATATCTTCAACTTAGAAACTTTATTCGATCAAATCAAAATAAAGCTCTCACTCGACCTATTTATTCATCCTTGGAAAAAATGTTGATGAAAGATAGTAAAAGAAAGGGTATTATTTCAGAGTTTTATAACTCACTGACACTATCTTCAAGTGAAAATTCACTGAAAAGATTAAACTACTGGAAAGAAGATCTGCAAACTGAAATTTCAGAGGAACAATGGGAATTGGCTTGTACAGAAGCTCAAACCAAATCAATAAATGCACGCCTTAAATTGATACATTTCAAATGGTTAATGCGGATGTATGTTACACCGGAGGAGTTAAATAGATATAACAAAAATATACCAGATACATGCACAAAGTGCATGGAAAGTAAAGGAACTCTGTTTCATTGTTTATGGGAATGTAGATTAATAAGAATGTTTTGGGAAGAGGTGAGGGTAACAATTGAAAAAATAATCTCAAAACAAATCATATTGAATCCTAAACTGTTTTTGTTGGGTCTGTACCCAGAAAAGCATAATTTTAATAAAAGTGAAAGAACATTCATAGACCTCAGTTTGCTTAATGCCAAAAAATGTATTGCACTATTATGGAAAAAGACTCATAGACCAGATGTGACTCAGTGGTTAAGACAGATGTTAACAAACCTTCCATTAGAAAGAATAACATATATACTGAAATCAAAGGAAATTGTGTTTGAGAATATATGGAGACCTTTTATTGATTATGTAAAAAATTTAAACATAACTCTTGAAGAAGAAGGTGAATGATGTGTGTGGACCTTGTAAATTCCAAACTGGTGAACATAATATGTATACTTATGTATTGGATTGTCTAGACTAAACAGAGGAGCATTGTTGAAGACTTGATTTTGTTGGTGGTTGTTGGTGTTTTTTAGTGCATTTTTTTTTTTGTAGTACTTTAGTGTTAGTATTTGATTGTTTGTATCATGTTTGTTAAAAAAAAAGGTTCAATAAAGATATTGTTAAAAAAAAAAAAAAAAAAAAAAAAAAGCTGGGCAGCACGGTGGTGCAGTGGTTAGCACTGTTGCCTTACAGCTAGAAGGTTCCTGGTTCGAATCCCCAGGCTGGCAGGGGTTGGAACCTTTCTGTGTGGAGTTTGCATGTTCTCCCTGTGCTGCATGGGTTTACTCCGGGGGCTCCAGTTTCCTCCCACAATCCAAAGACATGCATGTTAGGTTAATTGGCTGTTCTAAGTTGTCCCTAGATATCTGTTTCCTATAGGCCCTTAGAATAGAGGGTTAGTACTAGTGAAAGCACTTTGAGTGGTCTTTGTGACTAGAAAAGCGCTATATAAGTGCAGGTTACTTAGTTAGGGTCACCAAACTTGGTACACAGGTTCATCCTGTGACCCTGAAGTGTGACTATGATTTGGGATCGCAAGGTCAGGGGTCAACATCAAAATGCCTTATAAACTATATCTCAATGAGAAAGAAAGCTCAGGTCACCAAACCTGGTACACAGGTTCACTCTGAGATCATAACCTCTGACTTCAGGTTTTGGGTCAAAAGCTCAAAGGTCAAGGTTGACACTCCCTATGATTTCTTATTATAGAACATATAAAGCTCTCTAGGGTCGCCAAACTTGCTACACAGGTCCACCTCGAGATGCTACCCTAAAACTATCCATCCATCCATCCATCTATCTTCTTTCGCTTAATCCTTTTTTGGGTCGCGGGGGGGCTGGAGCCTATCTCAGCATCTTTGGGCGAGAGGCAGGGTCCACCCTGGACAGATCGCCAGTCCATCGCAGGGCCGACACAGAGAGACAGACAACCTTTCACTCTCACAGTCATACCTAAGGACAATTTAGAATCCCCAGTTGATGCCAATTAACCTAACCTGCATGTTTTTGGCATGTGGGAGGAAACCGGAGAAATCCCGGAGTAAACCCACGCAGACACGGGGAGAACATGCAAACTCCACACAGATCACTGCTGGTTGGGGGCTGGGATCGAACCCAGGATCCCCCGGCCAAGGGTGAGTCGCTGTGCTGCTGCAGTGCTAACCACTCCGCCACCGCGCTGCCCTCTTGTGTAGTAACTGCAGTTATTTCATTTTTGGTAATCGGGCCTTCTACCATTTTCTTTTGTTCCACACAGAGAGTGAAGATTCAGTTTACTGAAAAATGACTTGATTTTCTCATTATTAGCCTCCAGTTTAGTTGCCTATAGGTCTTCATAAAAGGACTTAAAAGTATTAATAGCCTCTGCATTTGAATGAAGTTGACCAGTAGAATCTCTGATAGCTGGGGTAAGATTTGCAAGTTCTTTAATTTTAATGTTCGATTTTAAGGTTCTTTTACTGGTTTATAAATGTCTGCATGGTCTTGGGCCTTCTTATTTATCAGAATTGCTTTTAGCATATGAGCCCCCATGGCCCCTGAGGTCCTGTTGCACTGGTCTTTTAATTATCCCAACTTGTCAAAAACCCTGCGTGCGCCCAATCTTTACGCACGGTGGGGAGAAGGAAGAATGAGGATTTAAACGCTAGAGTTCACCACACACACATTTATTGACAGCCAGTGTACAGATACAGACGAACACGTGAATAGTGATACAATATGGCTGCGCTTGGGAGAGCAGGGAAAACAGCGGGTAGCTCAACAGACTTGGGGGCAACGTAAACTGGGCACAGCCTAAGCGTGGCAATTGAGCTGCGGAGAGGAAACGCTGCCAGAAGCAAAGCGGAATGCTACCGGGGAAGAAACGCTTCTGATACAGCGTAGCGGCAACCACAAAAGAAACGCTAACAATGTACTCACAAGTTGGAGCAGTCCCAAAAAGTCCAGTTCTCCAGGCGAGTGCAAATAATAATCCTTCCAGACGCGATGATCACTCCGTGAAGAGCAGGAGTGACTCGTTCAATGACCCAACGGCGTTTGTCTAGTGAAGAGCTGCTTTAATCCAAACACCGCTGGCCACACAAATTGGGAACACCTGAGGTGCAGGAAAGATAATTACTGGGGCTGGGACAGCTGGTGGAGTATGGAGAGCGAGGGGGCGTGGTAGGACCAACAGACTGTCAGCAGTGTGGGAAAAAGATCAGAGGCTGACTAACAGCTGCCGGTCAGGCAGTGGCTAACATGATGGAAAGAATACGCAAAATGCACATAAACAGTAAAGCCTAAACCCACAAAGAGATCAGGGCCGAGCCGGGGAAAACCAAGCCGGCTCGGCTCATGACACAACTGTCAGAACACGCACCCATGGTGAGGCGGCTTTTAGTTACTATGGCCCACGTCTGTGGAACAGACTGCCGGAGAGCATCAGGGCTGCCAAGAATGTTCATGTTTTTAAAAACAGGCTCAAGACCTACTATGTTGACTTAGCTTTTGAATAGTTTCCTATTTTAATTGTCTTAAGTTGTGATTTTAAACCTACATTATGTCAGTCTGGTCACATTTATTTATTTTAGTACTAATTATTAATACTTAAGAATTTATGTCTGTTTGACTGTATTTGTGTTGTTTTATTCTTGTAGTCATCTTAACTGCCTAGTCTTTTTACCAGCAAATATGGTGAGCCCTCCCATGGAGAACTGTGCCTGTTTTTTTGTTTTTTTTTCTCCCCCTTATGCTGTCAAGGAGCTAGGTGAGCAGAACAGAAATCTACCCTGGATTTGGCCCAGGATTTGGTGCTTGCCCCAGTCCCCAGGTGCCGGAAGGCCAGCGGCCCTTCCCATCCAAGCCTGAGACTGGCCCGAGCCAGAGACACAAGCCCCCGCAGACACCCCCACAGCGAGCTCGCACCCACCCCAGTGCCCCCGACACACACCCCGGGAACCCCCAGACCCCATGGCCAAGGAAGACGGCAGCAAGGCACAGGAGCCCCATGGTGGGCCAGCCCCCGCCTCCCCCGCCAGTCCAAGGAAGCCCACACAGCCAGGAGGTAACAGGAAGTACCACCCCCTCAATCCAGGATCCCCAACCAGCACTCACACCCATTCCCACGCACTCACACCCACACACACTCACACATACTCACTCACTCTCACTGATTAGGTGATTGATAGATAAGATGCATGAAAGCTCAGCTATGAATAAAAAAACAGCTATTTCACAAATACAGATTTGAGTTCTTCCTAAGTTAAAACTTAAGTATTGTAGTGTTTACGAATGAACATGAACAGGTTTTCTTTGCATTATTTGATTCAAAAGCACATCAAAAAAGAACATCAGCAACAGTAGTATGATGACTCAGACAGAAGTCCATTTTAAGATTCTTAAAAATGTATTCTTGAGACTTTTAAAATCAAAAGGTTAATATTAATAGAAATTGCTGTACATTCTCTGATTCCATCTGTTACATATGAGTTTCCTTATTAGTATTACGAAGATGGCGGCTGGGCTGGCCGGGGAACAGACAGGGGTGACTGCCTTTTCCAGTAGTGACGCCACCCAGAGTATAAAGAGCACAGGCGGGAGAGGCGCGTCCTCTTTCACCATTGACGCCCTGGCAGTGAGGACCGCCGTACGTCTGTTGACTGTTATTTATTCTTTCAGTGGACCTCCAACTCAGTGATTATTGTACCGATTATGGACACAACATTTGGTGACGAGGAGACCAACGGGAGCATGCTGGCTACCTCCGCCACCGGCGCCATTTCTGGAGTGCTGTGGCGGGAAGAACCACGAGGGAAGGTGCTGTCTGTGGACTCGGACAGCGGGGACAGCGTGGGTGAAAATGACTGCGCCGCCGCTGTCAACATGAGGTCCATCCCGGGAACGCCAAGGTGTTCTGGCTGCGGGTCCACTAGACATAGGTCAGGAGTGTGTCTGGCGAAGAGTGAGCGCTGTGGAGTGTGCGGTCTGGTACACCATTTTATCAGGGCCTGCGGGAAATTTGGGCAGGAGAACTGAGGACATGAAGCGGATTTCCCGCCGTGACTCCTGCGGCTGTCCATGGGGTGCAGGACCGGCACCTTGAAGCCAAGATGCAGGTTCTTTCTAGCCCCGGATTTGGGCCGAGCGCTACCGGGAGGCAGTGGGCTGCAGTGGCTGTGACAGCACGGGAGGTTGAGGGGAGTGGGGCGAGACCGATTGGCACAGTGTTGCAGCACTCTAAGTGGCGGCCTTCAAGGGGAACTTCAAACCAGACCCACAAGTCGACTGGTACCGAGGAGGAGGCCCGCTTACATCGTGGTGGTCCAAGGAAGCATGACAGAACTCCCCTGCGGATTGGTGATAGGGTCTGCCTAAGGGTTGAAGCTCAGCTGAAGGGGATACACAGAGCATGCGCGTGCGCCGCGATGACCAGTGGTGACTCCAGGGGGTGGCTGGTTATTTGGGCTTGTCAGAGGAGACGTGGAGGCACCCCAGTGAGCTGGGCTGCATGGTGGAGAAGAGGAGACAGCGCAGTTCATCTTCAGAGTCCAGGAAAGTAGGATGCTCTGGATCGGAACCACGAGTTGGGGGGCGGGGCTTCCATCGGGCGTGTAAAATGACTAAGGGTATGTTTGTAGGTATGTTTTAAGTTTTAGGCCCTATGTCATTGTGTATATAGTTTTCTCCTACTGTGTCTGTTCCCCGAAGTTAAGTATTAAGTAAGGAATATTAGTGAAATTGTTTAAATTGAGTGTTTTGGAAAATTAGATATATATAAACTATTAATGAAACAAAAGAAAAGTATAACTAGAACTTATGTGAACTGGATTTGTTAATGTGAGTATGATATATATATATGGGTGTTTTTATTTATTAGGGGTCCAATGTGTGACATTGGTGGCAAAATTTAAAACTGATCAAATCTGCACATGAAATTGACTAATCACTATCCAATTGTGTCAGGTTTATGAAACTATTAACTATTTTCGCAATGGCATTCGCGTTCAGGAACTCTTGACGATGAGAGCTCACTTCAACTACTTGTAAATGGAGACGTAAACGGGACACTCGGGCTTTTGTTTCCCCGTGTGCCAATGCACTTTGCAATGGCACACGTTTTACACGAAACAACTTCAACACTTCCAGTATTTTTCACGCATCAAAACTCATCAACAGCTACATTTTCATGACATATTAAGATGTGATAACGTGTATACATACCTTCAAATTCTCCCTGTTTGTTGGATAAGACGTAAAATCACAAAAGGCGTAAATGCGGGACACGGAAGTTTGGGCCTTCGATAACTTCAATATAAAGTGACCACGGTTAATCCTCTCCACATGGGTTGAGCACATCCGGGGTAGAGAAAATAAAAGTGCTTTCCCAGGGCGCTCACCTCACCAGACGGGGCTGCGCGCGGCCGACCAAGACCGAAGACGTAAATTTTTTTAAAGGACACCATATTCGATGTGCCATAAATGTTTGAGATTTTATTGAAATATTCTACATCTGAGCTTCACAAAGACTGATCTCCTTTTTACGTGTATGGTTTGGAATTTGAAAGGTGCAAAGTGAAAAGCATCAGCACTTCCTGTTTTCTGGTTACTTTACCAAATAACTTTTATGTTGCTGCGTAAATTCGGGGACACGGAAATTTACGTCGTATGAGTAAATTTGCAGGGGTCGCCGTACAAAAACCATAAATCCGATCACATTGGGGAAGTTTTATTTTGAATTTGCATTACAACTCTGTTATCTCTTGCATAAATGAGTAGAAAGAGTTACTCAGAGATCACTTTACAGTACTTTGAAATTGATGCAATTTTCATGTCACACAAAAACTGGGAAAAATGAGGCGACACGACCAATAGTTTCGATTCTAACGGCAAAATCAATGATTTTTTTTTAAAATTGCAATGCAAGTTAGACTGGTCACACAATACTGATGCACTCTACAAGAAGGGACAGCACAGGCTGTTCCTGCTGAGGAGACTCAGGTCTTTTGGTGTACAAGGCGCGCTGCTGAAGACATTCTATGACACGGTGGTGGCATCAGCCATCACTTTTGGAGTGGTCTGCTGGGGCAGTGGCATTACTGCAGCCGATAGGAAGAGACTGAACAAACTGATCAAGAAAGCTAGCTCTGTCCTGGGGCAACGCCTTGATCCGGTGGAGGAGATAGGAGAGAGAAGGACGGTGGCTAAACTGTCATCTCTGCTGGAGTCCGAGTTCCACCCTATGCAGGACATACTGAATGCACTGAGGAGCTCATTTAGCTGCAGACTACATCATCCCAGGTGCACAACCGAGAGGTTTCGCAGGTCCTTCCTACCAACGGCTGTCAGACTGTACAACCTAAGCAGGGCTGCTTGCAGAGATAGCAAAAAGACGTAACAAACTAATAGTTTTTTGAATGCAAAAGATGCAATAGACTTACATAATGGTCCCCTCCGGCATACAACTAGGAAAATACCGGTCGCTATGGAGAGTGAGAATATGTATGGGCACATAATCATACCATGTAGGATAACTAAGTAGACGGTTGTGCTGTTTCATCCCATCTAGCTACAATGCTCCGCACTGTGTGTCTGTGTGTGTGTATATATATTTTTTATAGTAATATGTACATATGTATATTAGCTGCTCTTGCTTGCTTGTTTTTTTTTTCTTGCCTTCTGATTGTTGCTCTGAGTGTTGCTATCCCTGTGCTGTTGCAATCCTGGAATTTCCCCGTTGTGGGACTAATAAAGGCTTATCTTATCTTATCTTAAGTCTGAAACTCTTTTATGTTCCCTTGCATATTATAAAAACGAAACCGACATCTGCAAATTACAGAAAAAGAGAGAGCGCTTGAAAGTCGGATACCCCTGATATAGTGCACTGGACCCCCCCCCCCCCAAAAAAAACACCCATATATATATATACGTATATATATATTTAAAAAAAGAAAACACTCTGAATTGGTTAACTTGGGTAAAGGAATGGTTTAAATTGATTGAAATATGTAAAGGGAAAAACTATTTTGATGTTTTGTGTAAATTAGCAGGCATTTTGGTATGTATAATGATAATGTGGAAATACCGATGAGTGACGATATGCCCAACACTGTCTGTTTTGTGTGATGTGCCAGAGTGCGGGGTGGGTGTGTTGGGGTGGGGGCTGCCAGTAGGGAATGTTGAAATTGTGTATTAGAACTATTTATTGTTGGTATTACTGTTTATATGTTTTATATAAAATGTTCTGGGATTAATTTCTTTTAGGCACATGGCTACATTTTTATTTGGACTGGTTAGGGACAAGGCGGCAGAATAAACCGCCTGGCCGTGTAGGGGGCGCTGGTAGTCTACCCAGCCCCTAGCCTTGGTTGTGTGAATGGATGGGTTGCTTATTTATTTTTGTACATAATGTTTTGATGTTAGTGTGTGAGTCGGGTGATAAATTTTGGTGTGCTTGCAGTTTTGCAGTTGCTTGCAGTTTTTTTGAAGGGGGGGGAGAATGTTACATATGAATTTCCTTATTAGTATTAGTAAGATGGGCTGCACGGTGGCGCAGTGGTTTAGCACTGTGGCAGCACAGTTTTACCCTCGGCCGGGGGACCGCGGGGATCATGAGATCGTGGGTTCGATCCCAGCCCCCGACCAACAGTGAGCTGTGTGGAGTTTGCATGTTCTCCCCGTGTTGCGCGGGTTTACTCCGGGATTTCTCCAGTTTCCTCCCGCATACCAAAAACATGTAGGTTTAGGGCGCTCGCGCACGCAGCGACCAGCAGCCGGTGGCTTGTCACCAGACTGCAAACCAAGTCTACCTACGGGTACAAATAAGTAACAAAAAAAAAAAAAAAAAGATGGTGGCTGGGTTGGCCGGGGAACAGACAGGGGTGGCGGACTGCCACTTCCGGTAGTGATGCCACCCAGAGTATAAAGGGCACCGGTGGGAGAGGCACGTCCTCTTTCACCGTTGACGCCCTGGCAGTGAGGAGCGCTGTAAGTCTGTTGACTGTTATTTATTCTATTAACTAGTGCATACCCGTGCATGGCCATAGAAAGCAAGTGTAAGCTAACATTTCTGCATGGCCGTAGAAAGTTACTGTTACCGTGGCAACAGCAACCATGGTGAAACCTGCCTTGGATCTTTGACGTCATCACTCGTTCGTTGATGCCTGCCTTTGATCTGTGATGCCTGCCTTTGATCTTTGATGTCATAGCGAGTCCTATGATTGTGAGTGCAGCCTGCCTTTGTTCTCCTAGCAAGTCCTATGATGTTTTAGCAAGTCCTATGATTGTGACATCATAACATCGTGACAGAGAGATTTGTTGAATTATATATAGAGTGATATTCCTTGTTTCCAGGGCATGGGTCCCAGGCCACATCCTCGCTTTAAGTTGGGATTTTCTGTATTTCACCTATTATTATTATCCTGGGTTGCTATTTTTGTTATTGTTATTATTCTGTCTTGCATATTTATTTCTTCATTGGTCTTAGTTGCAGTTTCTCAGCATTATTATTATTATTATTATTATTTTGATTATCATTTTCATTATTGCCTTGGTCTTGTCTCCCCTCTGGTCCCCTGTGTGTGACTATCTGTGCAGCCCCGCCCATCCTGTTCTCTGTAACCATGCCCTGCCGTCTGTGTTTACCCCTGCTTGTTACTTCTTTTCCTGCTTGTTACTGTTGTGTGTTATGTTGAGTACCTGTGTCTATATATTTATGTCTTTTAGCGAGTCCTGTGGTCTGTATGATGTCATAAAGACATCCTTCAGAGATCATAAGAACATCATCCTTACGGTTTATCTGACATATAGACTATGCCATAGTCTACAGTCAGTCTACATGTCAGTCTATATGACATGTCAGTCTATATGTCATGTATATGACGTCAGATTTATCTGACGTCATATAGACATCATGTAGACAGTCCTTTGATCACTGACATCATAGGACATCATGCAGACATCATAGGAACATCATAGGCTGCCTATGATCGTGACACAGTTTGGATAGCCACAGGACTTGGTGGCAGGACACGTCCAGTCCAAGGACGGATAATTTTTTTCACACATAAGGAGTTGTTCAGAACTCCTTATAAGAACTCCTGATACAAAGATATAGAGTGAAGTACGTGGCGGTAATGCATCTGTAAGCTGGATGCCAACCGCCAGTCAAATCTAAAAAAAGAAGAAGACACACAGACACACTGACAGAGATTTCTTGAATTTATAGAGTGATAGAGTGATAAAGCTATGTTCAGTGGACCTCTGACTCGGTCATTATTGTACCAATTATGGACACAACACCATCACTGAGAAAGTAGAACACCTCTTTTTTCCCTGTAATTTCACAAAGTTTCTGGCAAACTTTACAGTTCTGGATAACACCTAAAAAAACTTCTCCAACTTTATTGGACCATATAAGATTTGGCTGTCAAGTGCCAAAAAAAAAGAATAATCATTTGGAAAGGTTTTTCATGCATAAATGTAGTTGCTTTAAAATTAGTCCAATTTTTGATGCTGTCGTGAACAAAATAAAACTGTATAAAGTCTTAAAACACTGTAATATTATAAAAGCCTCACTTGTATATTCCTATATTAGCACCTTAATCTTGTTAAAAGAAATTTGCATTTCTACAGACTTCATTTGTTCTGTTTACTTCATCTTCTTGTGCTAACAACAGCATTTTTTCTTACTCAATATTGTGATATATGCTTTTATGATTTGAGAAACTTTTATCTTAAATTTAAGAGAACTAGCACGCTAATGCTACTAGTGATAGCTTAGCGGCAAATGTAACACCACCACAAACAACAGACAAAACCAGAAAAAGCACAAACAGCTTACGTTGCGTTCCCATTAGCGCTGGCACCTCTCAGCATCCAAATAAGGCACCAACCAAGCCTGCAAGCCAGCCACTGTATAGCCACATAAAGCTACATGTCCACCTAGGCGTCTGTTGACGGAAGCTCCCTGTGCCTCCTCCACCGTGACGTCCGTCAGGAGCGTGAAAGCGGCGCAGCCAGGTGAGAGTCATGAGTCCAGTACTCTAGCCGCAAACTTCACGGAGAGTCTCACTAAGAGTCTCACTCAGAGAACTTCGGCCAGTTTTCAAGCAGTGTTTTGAGCGGTACATTTATAATACTTTTTGTCTGTTAACCTGCTCTTGTCAACACCTCCACACTCATCTCTCCCGCTTTAGATCCACACATGCGCACAAAATACACCTTTGCACACCAACACACATCATTACGGCGTATGTTCTCTCTTTCTTAAAGGGATACACACTTTACTTCCAGCTGCTCTCATAACAACAGGTTCAGAGTGTGGAAGTGTGACCTGTCCTAGTTTGCTGTATTTTGTTGATATTTGTTAATATACAGCACACATCAATTATTCTTAAACATCTACTATATGTAAAATATGACATAGATAAACAAGTTATAAAATTATGTTAAACTGTCCAGTGACAGGGACCAGGGTGGCCAGGGGGCCACTGCCACCCCTGGCCACCCCCTGGGGGCACCCCTGACTACTTGGAGCATCACAACAGTGACCCATCCACCTTACAGGTCTGTGGGATTGATCATATTCCACTGTCTAAGAAAAGGCAACAGACAAAGACAACTGAATCAAGGGGAAACATATTGAATTTGCCAACAGCAGTGTTGTGTGTGAGTTTGGGCTGCACGGTGGCGCAGTGGTTAGCACTGCGGCAGCACAGTTTACCCTTGGCCGGGGGATTGTGGGGATCGTGGGATCGTGGGTTCGATCCCAGCCCCCGACCAACAGTGATCTGTGTGGAGTTTGCATGTTCTCCCCGTGTTGCGTGGGTTTACTCCGGGATTTCTCCGGTTTCCTCCCACATGCCAAAAACATGCATGTTAGGTTAATTGGCTGTTCTAAATTGTCCCTAGATATCTGTTTCCTATAGGCCCTTAGAATAGAGGGTTAGTGTTAATGAAAGCGCTTTGAGTGGTCTTTGTGACTAGAAAAGCGCTATATAAGTGCAGGTTAGTTAGTTAGTTAGTTAGTTAGTTTGGTCCTAGGGGCTTGCCGTAGCCATCTGGGGGGATGACGTCAGGCAGGCTGTGGCCACTGTATATAGTTGGTGTGACTCTCAATAAAGTTCAATTCACTGTTCGGCACAAGACAACTCCTGTCTGATTTCATAAATAACATTTTGGCAATGAGAAGAAGCTATGGAGGCATATGGGCCTCCACCACCGTTTCTGCAGTATCTGGGAGAGCCAGCGATCCTGTGGCCAAACTGGTTGGCCATGCTTGAGGGATACATCACTGCGTTGGGCCTGAGTAGACTCGACAGAATATGGAGACGAGCACTTCTGGTCCACCATCTCAGCGTAGAAGGTCAAAAAATTTTCCACACGTTGGGGGAGACGGAGTCTTATACAGATGCTGTCGGACGGATGGCTGAGTACTTTGCCGAACACACAAGGAGCACGAAGCTGTGGGTGGAAAGGCTGTTGGCACCAAAAGAAGCTAAACTAGCTAGCTTGGGGAAGCTAGCAGTCCAGTTAGTGGCAACGGCAAAATTAGCCACGGAGCTAGGTGGGCGCCAAACACTAGCTAAAAGCTACAGTGCATCCGGAAAGTATTCACAGCGCTTCACTTTTTCCACATTTTATTATGTTACACCCTTATTCCAAAAGGGATTAAATTCATTTTTTTCCTCAAAATTCTACACACAATACCCCATAATTACAATGTGAAAAAGGTTTTGGGGGAATTTTTGAAAATTTATTAAAAATAAAAAAACTTAATAAATCACATGTACATAAGTATTCACAGCCTTTGCTTCAGTACTTTGTTGATGCACCTTTGGCAGCAATTACAGCCTTAAGTCTTTTTGAATATGATGCCACAGGCTTGGCACACCTATCTTTGGGCAGTTTGGCCCATTCCTCTTTGCAGCACCTCTCAAGCTCCATCAGGTTGGATGGGAAGCGTCGGTGCACAGCCATTTTCAGATCTCTCCAGAGATGTTCAATTGGATTCAAGTCTGGGCTCTGGCTGGGCCGCTCAAGGACATTCACAGAGTTCTCCTGAAGCCAGTCCTTTGATATCTTGGCTGTGTGCTTAGGGTCGTTGTCCTGCCTAAAGATGAACCATCGCTCCAGTCTGAGGTCAAGAGCGCTCTGGAGCAGGTTTTCATCCAGGATGTCTCTGTACATTGCTGCATTCATCTTTCCCTCTATCCTAACTAGTCTCCCAGTTCCTGTCGCTGAAAAACATCCCCACAGCATGATGCTGCCACCACCATTGGCATGGTGATGAGCGGTGCCTGGTTTCCTCCAAGCATGACGCCTGGCATTCACACCAAACAGTTCAATCTTTGTCTCATCAGACCAGAGAATTTTGTTTCTCATGGTCTGCAAGACCTTCAGGTGCCTTTTGGCAAACTCCAGGTGGGCTGCCATGTGCCTTTTACTAAGGAGTGGTTTCCATCTGGCCACTCTTCCATACAGGCCTGATTGGTGGATTGCTGCAGAGACAGTTGTCCTTCTGGAAGGTTCTCCTCTCCCCACAGAGGAATGCTGGAGCTCTGTAAGAACTGGCAGCATTACGGCCGGCCAGCTCTAGGAAGAATCCTGGTGGTTCCGAACTTCTTCCATTTATGGGTGATGGAGGCCACTGTGCTCATTCGGACCTTCAAAGCAGCAGAAATTGTTCTGTACCCTTCCCCAGATTTGTGCCTCGAGACAATCCTGTCTCGGAGGTCTACAGACAATTCCTTTGACTTCATGCTAGGTTTGTGCTCTGACATGCACTGTCAACTGTGGGACCTGGTGGGGAGAGCAGCGACCAGACTCGGCTCAGTTTTCCCCGCAGCTAGAGTCGGAGCAGTGGGAAGGTGAGTGTGTGCATGCTCACCAAAAAGAGAGCACCAAAAAGCAGCAGCAGTGACTGGGCATGAACACAGCACACAGCATGGAGCACCTCGGACGACAGAGAGAAGGTATCGGACTGTTCTTGTGCCTGAGATGAGCTTTAGTCGATGACGGACACCGGGAGCAAGCAGTACGAAGAGTTACCGGGCACCACGGAGGTTGAGCAGGACCAGCCTTGCTCATGGTCAGCACAGGAGGATCTCTGTGCTGGAGCTCAAGACGCCTTGGATGAGGGTACTGGGTGAAACAGTGAGGCGCCTGGGTCAACGAGTGACGCCGACGAGCAAGCTTCAGTTTTCCCCGGAGCTCAGCCACAGGGGGCTGGAGGATCTGGGACTACAGCGGTCACAGCCGCAGCAGTTTTGAAAATGGTCGGGGGCAGACTGACAAGCACGGAGAAACCACGTGCCAAGCAGCAACACTGCAAGCCGAGCAAGACCCCTTTCAGAGTTATGGACTTAGTTCGGGCTCGAGGGGAAGAATGTCCACGGCGGATGTGGGCCGGACGACAGCTGAAGGAACACCAGGAGCGGCTTCACATCGTGACTAAGCTGGGTGCAGTTTATTTTCAGCTGTTGGGCGGCTCGAGGAGGCACGCCAACGAGGTGCGGGGTGTCTGGGAGAAGGCTTCGGATGGCGGGTCCAGACGAGAGGAGCGGCCGATGGCGAGGAGAAGATGCATTCTTGTTTATGAGATCAGCTGTGGCCCCAGTGGCTTGCTGCCTCCAGAGGCGGGTCTGCTGGGGGGCTGCCCTGGACCCCTATGCAAGTTACAGTTTTTTTTTTCACCAGAATGACTGTGTTTATTAATAGTTCAGAGGTTCTTAGTGTGTGTGTATGTTATAAAATGGGATTATTTTGTGCATTTTCTTTAGTTTCGGAGCACGGCATACAATTTTAGCTTATGAATGGACTCTCTTTTAGTTTAGGGGTAGCAAAATAATCCACCCCGCCGTGTGGGCTGCACGGTAGTCCACCCATCAGCCCTATTTTAGTTGTTTTGTGTGAATATGGTAGGCCATTTAGTTATTTCAGCTTAGTTTTCTAGTGCGTCATTCGGGGACGCATGGGGAGGTTTTCAATTGTGTGTGTGGTTGTGGACTTTTCTAAAGGGGGGGAGAATACTGTGTGTGAGTTTTGCCCTAGGGGCTTGCCGTAGCTGTCTGGGGGGGATGACGTCAGGCGGGCTGCGGCCACTGTATATAGTTGGTGTGACTCTTAATAAAGTTCAGTTCACTTTTCGGCACAAGAGGACTCCTGTCTGACTTCATACATAACAGGCAGGCTACTAAATATCCAGGCCTGAATGAGGACCTGGATTTGAATGTATTTATAGGATTGGTTTGGGGTTTGTGTGAGCATGTTGTACATGTTTTGAAGTTTATTGGTTGGAACGTGGTTGGGATGACATCTTCTGGATTTGGTCAGTGTCTGCACTGTTCATTTTGAACCACCTCACCAACTGCTCGATCACAAAAGTGTCGCCAACGGACCAATAACAATAGAAACGTACGCACGCCAGCCATGAAGTTGGCGTGGGGCTGTGCATATTTCCACAGTCATTTCATTTTTGATACATCTGAAATTTTCTGTGAAAAAGGATGTATGCCATGTTTTTGTGCCTAAGTACCCGTTGTACATGAGGCCCCTGATCCTAAGTTGATTTAGTAGTTTATTCTGTGTCCATAGTTTTTAGATTTGCTCTTATTTTGAAGTCATCCCTGTTCCATTTCATGTAGCCTTGTTAGTCCTGCTTCCAATTCATCGGTTATATTTGCTATATATGTTTCTGTCACCTACCTTCTCATCGTTTTTACTTTTAGTTTTGTTCTTTTAGTTTCACTTTTAGCATATTCCAGCAGTAAAACAGCGGTTGCTGCTGCACAACACACATTTTAATTTTAATGTATCGGATCGCTAAATTAATTTTATTCATTACTGATACCAATCCAGCCATTTTGCCTGCATCAAATCTGATACCGATGTGGCGGATCAGATCGGCTCATCCCTAGTAAAGACCTAACCAAGTTCAAGTTCATCAGCTGCAAGGGCTGCTGGGAAATGCGAAGCCAGAAATGGCTGTCGGACATCCATTTACCATTTACAGCAACAGTTTACACATTATATGGTGATTGTTATATTTCTAAACCCTTGTCGTAAATCGTGTGTGATTTGCCACAGATGAACTGAGGGGTGAGGTGTGTGTGCATGTACGTAATCTTAATATGGTTGATCATTCATTCATTCATTCATTAATCTTCAACCGCTTAATCCTTTTTGGGTTGTGGGGTGCTGGAGCTGATCTGACCGGTCTCCCTCATAATGACAGAAACACTTCCATCAGAAGAAGGAATAGAGTTAAATAGATGCACAACAGTGGAGACAGTGTGAGTGCGAACGCATTAGATGAGGGGAGCAACCACTGGTGATATAGAGTTGTTGTGCTGGATGGGAGACATTAGCACATCTCTAATTAGATCAACTAAAAACATACTTTAATACATTTTATAATATAGCCAGAAGTTGTGGTACTTTATGCGTACTTTCAGTGAAATCCATCCATCCATCTTCTACCTCCTTTCCAGAGGTCGTGGAAGCAGCAGTTCAAGCAGAGAAACCCAGACTTCCCTCACCCCAGCCACCTGCTCCAGCTATTCTGAGAGGATGCCAAAGTGTTCCCAGAACAGCTGGGGTACATAGTCTCTCCAGCGTGTCTTGGTTCTGTCCTGGGGTGTCCTCCCAGTAGAACGTGCCCAAAACACCTCAAGTGGGAGGCATCCAGGAGGCATCCTGATCAGATGGCCAAACCACCTCAATTGGCTCCTTTCAGTGTGGAGGAGCAGCAGTTCTACTCTGAGCCTCTCCCAGTTGACTGAGCTCCTCACCTGATCTCTAAGGGTGAGTCCAGCAATCCTATAGAGCAGGGGTGTCAAACTCACTCCATGGAGGGCCAAGACCCTGCAGGTTTTACTTCCACCCAGTCTCTTCAGCAGGTGTTTTCACTGATCAGCAATCAGTAGGAAGAAATTCAGAGAAATCACCTGTTGAAGACACTGGGTGGAAGTAAAACCTGCAGGGTCTTGGCCCTCCATGGAATGAGTTTGACACCTGTGCTATAGAGAAAGCTCGTTTCAGCCACTTGTATCTGTGATCGCATATGGACACCCATATGCTTGGACATGGTCTTTATTATGGACAAACTGTGGTTGGCACAGAAGTCCAATAACTGAACACCACTCCGATTCAAATCGGGCAGGCCATTCCTCCCAATCACACCCCTTCAGGTTTCACTTTAATTGCCCATGTGCACATTAAAGTCCCCTAACAGGACAATGGAGTCTCCAAGAGGAGCACTCTCCAGCACCCCAGTCAGAGACTCCAAAAAGGGTGGGTACTCTGACTCAACATTTGGTGCATGGGCATAAATGATGGTCAGGACCCATTTCCCAACCCAAAGGAGCAGGGAAACAACTCTTACGTCCACTGGGGAAAACTCCAAGAATACCCACCCCTGCTTGCCTGGGACAACTCCAGAGTAGGCCAAGTTCCAGCCCCTCTCCAGGAGACTGGTTCCAGAACCAGAGCTATGCACTGAGGTGAGCCTGACTATATCTAGTCGGTATTTCTCAACCTCAAGAACCAGTTCATGCTCCTTCCCCACCAGAGAGGTGACATTCCATGCCCCAAAAGCCAGTTTAGGAAGCCAGGAATCAGATTGGCAAGGTCTCTGCCTTTGACCGCTAACTGATCCGTATAGCACCGGACCCCCATTGTCCCCTCTGTGAGCCCATTGAAGGGCGGACACATGTAGCTCCTTCATGCTGAGCCCAGCCGGGTCCCATTGGCAGAAACCTGGCCACCAGACGCTCACCATCAAGCCCCTCCCGCAGGCCTGGCTCCGGGGTGGATCCCCAGTAACCCCATGCTGGGCAGGGTACACTGAATCCTTGTTCTAACATTTACCATGAGAGTCAGTTGGATCATTCTTAGTCTAACCCTTCACCTAGGACCAGTTTATTTTGGGTAACCCTGTCATGAACTGAGCCGGTTTGTCGTTCAGGCTCGGTTTCATGACTTTCCTCCATGTGTCATATTCTTCTGTGTATTTATTTGTGCCTTGATATGCCTCATGTATTTCTGTATTGTTTTGCCTTTTGAGTCTTCTTATGGTCTTCCTGTATACTGTTTAGTTTGCTCTGCCATGTCTTGTTATTTTGCACATCATTTCTAGTTTAGTTTTGTATTTGTTTACATTGCTTTCTGGCCGGCAGCTGTGAGGCAGCTTTGTTGTCCTGCACTTGTGTGGGCACTACCGGTCAGCCTGCCAGTCCGACCACGCCCCCCCCCCCCCCCCCCCATGACACTCAGCTGTTCTCTGTTTTCTGATTATCACTCCCCACTCCTCGCTAAGGTGCATCCCATCACCATGTCATTAGATCTTGTATTTATCCAGTTCATTGTCATTTCTACGTTGCTGGATTATTGTGTTTCCCTCAGCCGTGTTACGCCATGGCTCTCCTACAGTAGTATTCTCCCCACACCTCGTCGTGGCCTCATTCAACATGTCTCGTCATGTTCCCTTGTAAGTTTATCCTCTCGTTTGCCTTTTTGTATGTCTACGCTATTTTGGGACTTTCCTTTAATAAATCTGTCTGTGGTGTAACCCTGCGCGTGAATCTGTCTTCTCTCTTTGCCTCATTAGAGGCGAAACGTGACAGACCCTACCAGAGGCAAATTGCCCTGGACAGCATAGCTCCTGGGATCACTAGGACACACAGTGAAATTACAGATGTAAATCAGTAAGAACGATAAAATATTAAATATTTGAATAATAAGCCTTGTTTTTTTCACATAATTGAAGGGTCCTTTCCATGTACTTTCAGTGAAAGTACTTGGAAAGTACTCAACGTACCCTCTAACCTTGGGCTATAAAGTGGTACACATTATCCCAACACAATCCAACCTATAATATTTAATGAGCTCGTCATCATTCAGCGTTGAAAGAATATTTCTCCCATGTCTGTCTTTCCTCCATTTTCTCCTCTTCTTAAGAAACTCAAAAGCCCCTTAAAAGTCCTCCTCATTTCTAAGGGGCAGCACGGTGGTGCAGTGGTTAGCACTGTTGCCTTACAGCTAGAAGGTTCCTGGTTCGAATCCCCAGGTTGGCAGGGGTTGGAACCTTTCTGTATGGAGTTTGCATGTTCTCCCTGTGCTGCGTGGGTTTACTCCGGGGGCTCCGGTTTCCTCCCACAATCCAAAGACATGCATGTTAGGTTAATTGGCTGTTCTAAATTGTCCCTAGATATCTGTTTCCTATAGGCCCTTAGAATAGAGGGTTAGTATTAGTGAAAGCGCTTTGAGTGGTCTTTGTGACTAGAAAAGCGCTATATAAGTGCAGGTTAGTTAGTCAGTAACATGTTTTTAGCTTTGGAGCACTTTTAAGAGAGCTAAGATGCTTTTTAAATAACTTTTGTTTTTACTAGGAGTTTCTCCTCTAGTTCAGAATAATTTGGAAACAGATGAAACAAAAAAAAACAGGTGGTTGTCACAAGCTGAGCACTGGAGGTTTCCACCATGCTCAGTCTCATGGCTTTTCCTCTGTACTTATATATTTGTTGTAATTTTGTGCCTTTTGGTTTTTGTTGTCCCTGCAGTATTTTTTATTTTCCTATTGGTATCTTAGTTTTACTATGTTCTGATTCTGTATCAATTGGTATCTATTTCTCAGTTTGTACTTGTTTATATTTTATTCTTCTAATTCCTTATTGTTGTGGTTGACAGCTGTCAGGGCATTTTGTGGTTGGTGCTCCGTGTGGGCGTAACCTGCTGTCAGCTGGGCACTCTCCTCTTATTACTTCCAGCTGATCCAAATTATTAATCATTGCTACCTACTGCTCGCTCATGTGACCCCACACCTGGCATTACTTGTGTTATTTGTTCTGACCCTATTTAAGGACGGCCTTTTCTTTTTTTGATCAGAGAAGGCAAAGACAGCTTCAGGAGGAAAATGGAGGACAAGCTGCAACAGAGCAACATCGGCAGTGTCTGGAGAAACCTTAAAACCATCTCTGGGCTCCAGAATACCTCCTCCCAGGCCACAGGGGGCAGGGAGTGGGTGAACAATCTGAACCTGTTTTTTAATAGGTTTGACCAACCGCCCTCCCCCCCAACTGCACGCCAACCACTGCTGCCTCTAAAGTCATCGAGACCTGCTGTCCACACCCCACTCCACCAACACCCCCCCCCCCCCCACTTCCAGCACACAGCCCCCCAATCTGACCCTCACTAAGACCCAGGTGAGGACAGAGCTGAGGAAGATCAAGGCGAGGAAGGCCTCGGGACCGGACGGCATCAGCACGAAGCTCCTCAAGTCCTGCGCAGACCAGCTGCGTGGGATTGTGGAGCACATCTTCAACCTGAGCCTAAAGCTGGGGAGGGTACCACAGTTGTGGAAAACATCTTGTGTGGTACCTGTACCAAAGACTTCCCACCCCAAAGACCTGAACAGCTACAGACCAGTGGCCCTGCCGTCTCACATGATGAAGACCCTGGAGAGACTGCTCCTTGCTCACCTCCGCCCCCTCTTGGGACCAGCGATGGATCCACTCCAGTTCGCCTACCAGCATGGCATTGGGGTGGAGGATGCAGTGATCTTCCTCCTTCACCGTTCCCTGTCCCACCTGGAGAAGCCCGGGAACGCGGTGAGGATCATGTTCTTTGACTTCTCCAGTGCTTTCTAACACCATCCAACCGATGATCCTGAAGGACAAGCTGCTGTGCACAGGGGTGGACCAGCACCTGTCATCATGGATCCTGGACTACCTCACTAACCGGCCACAGTTTGTGAGAATCTGGGATTGTGTGTCCGACACGATCATCAGTAGCACGGGGGTCCCCCAGGGAACAGTTTTGGCTCCCTTCCTGTTCACCCTTTATACTGCGGACTTCTCACACAACACAACACACTGCCATCTACAGAAGTTCTCTGATGACTCTGCGATCGTTGGCCTCATCTCCAACGGAGATGAAGCTGAGTACAGAGGACTTATCCAGGACTTCATGGACTGGTGCCATCGGAACTGCCTCCAGATCAACGCGAGGAAAACTAAGGAGCTGGTGGTGGACTGCCGCAGGCAAGGACAACCCCTCACAGCACCAGTAAACATCCAGGGAACAGACATTGAGATGGTGACATCCTACAAGTACCTGGGTGTTCATCTGAACAATAAACTAGACTGGTCACACAATACCGATGCACTCTACAAGAAAGGACAGCGCAGGCTGTTCCTACTGAGGAGGCTTAGGTCTTTTGGTGTACAAGGGGTGCTCTTGAAGACATTCTACGACACGGTAGTGGCATCAGCCATCACTTTTGGAGTGGTCTGCTGGGGCAACAGCATTACAGCAGCCGATAGGAAGAGACTGAACAAACTAATCAAGAAAGCTAGCTCTGTCCTGGGGCAACGCCTTGACCCAGTGGAGGAGATAGGGGAGGGAAGGATGATGGCTAAACTGTCATCTCTGCTGGAGTCCGAGTCCCACCCCATGCAGGACATACTGAACGCACGGAGGAGCTCATTTAGCAGTAGGCTACAGTTAACTAACTAACTAACTAACTAACCTGCACTTATATAGCGCTTTTCTAGTCACAAAGACCACTCAAAGCGCTTTCATTAATACTAACCCTCTATTCTAAGGGCCTATAGGAAACAGATATCTAGGGACAATTTAGAACAGCCAGTTAACCTAACATGCATGTTTTTGGCATGTGGGAGGAAACCGGAGAAATCCCAGAGTAAACCCACGCAACACGGGGAGAACAGTTGTGTTCAAAATAACAGCAGTCCCACATTACTAGCAAGATAAATCACTGTTTTTGTTAGAATTTCAACTTCTACACTGCAAGTAAGTTTCTAGAAGGTTTAGTAAAGGTATAGAAAACCAACAGACCCAACAGGCATGACGTGCATGCTGCTGATTCTGTGAAACTGAATCATTAACTGAAAGGGGCGTGTTCAAAAAAATAGCAGTGCTAAGTTTACTTAGTGAGGTCATTGATTCTGTGAAAAAAAATAGGTGTTAAACAGGTGGCCCTTATTTAAGGATCAAGGCAATTGACGCTGCATGTGCTGGCTGGTGTTCATCCTCCCAAACACCAGCCCGTTCCATCGGCCAAGAAGCAGGAGGAGCACAGGCAGGTCATTTTAGCAGAAACTGAGCTCTTTCTTGAGTTTAAGCCATGGCTCCTCCCGGATCTCGCCCAGGAACTGAAGGAGGTTCCAACGGGCCCTCTTCCTCCATTTCAGGAGCCGACGTCTCCACTATCCGCTTCAAGACGCCGTCGCCAGAGGAACACCTCCACCACTCAGGCAACAACCCCCTCTTCGCTGAGGCAGAAGACACCTGCAGCTGTGCATCCTCAGTGTTTTTCCTCTCCAGCTGTTCCGCCAGCTTCTTCTTTACCCGCAGCTGCTGTTTCCTGCTTCCCCTCGGCAATTCCTCCCGCTACTGAGAGGTCATCCATTTCCTTCCCGGCACCGCCTGTCACCGTGGCTGCAGGAGCAGCTCCTCCATGTTCCACTGAGGGGCCCACAACCGCTGAGGCCACGGAGAGGATGGATTCCATACCTGCTGCAGCAGAAAACATCATGCCCCGGCAACACAGGCAAGTGTCATTTCACTCTCTTTTACCAAGATATGAATTATCTTGACTGATTCCCGGTGATGAGGCTCAGTCCCCACAGTCCTGTGAGCCCTCACCGCCTGCTGCAGCAAAAGATTTTTTACCTGCCCTCTCCGTGTCTCCTCCTTACCCCCTGAGTATCTGCTGGCCCCAGGTTTGGGCCGCCAGACGTTGGAGGAGCCTGTGGCCCTGGAGGACCTGGTTCCAGCCCCGTAGCCACGCTATGGATGGAGGAAGAGCGCTGAGACCTAGCTGACGCCTGCACCAACTAAGGAGAGCCCCCTGGCTTCAGCTGAGCAGGATGCAGTGCCAGCAGGGAGCCGACCTCCTGTTGCCATGCAGAGCGAGCCCCCTGCGTGGGCCACATTGCTGAGAGGTCCCAGGACTGCATCGACCACCATGCCTGCTGCAGGAGTCGGAGCTGGATCTCCAGACGGCCGGGCCCGAGGAACCATCGCCTGGATCGACGGAGTCCTGGACGCCGATGGAGCTCGAGCTCAGGCAAGCGCTCTCCTTTGTTTTTCTTGTGTCTATTTTGGAGCGATATTGTCTGGCTCTTGGTGGGGGGAGCTGGGTGCAGCCATCAGCTGCACCTGAGTTCATCTTGCCGTGCTCCACTGCTGCCAGTGACCCTGACCCTGTTTCTCTACCTGTCCTGTCTGAGCTCTCCCCCAGGGTCACCAAGGATGTTCCAGCTTTGCCAGATGTCTCCGTGGGTCCAGGCTCGCTGCCCAAGATCATCGTGGGTCCAGCTCCTCCCGCTGAGGTCGTCACGGGTGCTCCATCCCAGCCCGGGACCTCCGTGGGTGCTCTCTTTTTCCGGCTGAGGTCTTCGAGGGTGCTGCTTCCTTTTCTGTGGAGGTCATCGCGGGTGCTCCGTTCCAGCCCGGGGTCTCCGAGGGTGCAGCATTGGCCCAGTCCGGGTCCACTGAGGGTGCAGCTGTGACCCAGTCCGGACCCACTGAAGGTGCTGCTTCCCTTCCTGTGGAGGTCATCATGGGTGCTCCATTCCAGCCCAGGGCCTCCGAGGGTGCAGCTTTGGCCCAGTCCAGGCCCACCGTGGGTGCAGCTTTGGCCCAGTCCAGGCCCACCGTGGATGCTGCTTTGCTCCAGTCCAGAGCCACCGCAGATGCTGCTTTGCTCCAGCCTGGAGCCACCATGGGTACTGCTTTACTCCAGCCCGTAGCCACCGCGGGTGCTGCTTTGCTCCAGCCCAGAGCCACCGCGGGTGTAACCATGTCCCAGTCTGGGACCACCGCGGATGCAACCTCACTGCAGTCTGGCTCCTCTACAGGTGCAACCATGTCCCAGTCCGGGACCACCATGGATGCAACCTTGCTTCAGTCTGGAGCCACTGCAGGTACTACAGTGTCCCGGTCCGGGACCACCGAAGGTGCTACTGGCCAGTCCAAGGGCGTTGTGGTCCCCGCTCCTCTGCCAGACGCCGTCATGGTTCCCCCTCCTCTGCCAGATGCCGTTGGGGTTCCCTCTCCTCTGCCCGAGGCCGTCGGGGTTCTCTCCCATTTGCCCGAAGCTGTTGGTGTTCTCTCTCCTCCTCCTGACATCATCATGGTTCCCCCGACTCCCCTGTCATACTCACCACTAGGGCTTCCTGTTGGGCAGCCGCCTCCTGGACCACCCCTTCTGTTTAAGTGGTTGAAAAACTCTGGAAGACCACCCGGCAGACTGTGCCGCGGAGTTGGGTGGCCCACGTTCTCTGGGAGGCCACCCGATTTGTTCCATCATGCCATCTGGTGAGCCTGGGACTCTGGCCGTCTGCCTGAACTGTCTAGCGCTTTGGTCCAGGGGGTTGGGGGGTTGGGGTTTTACCTGGTGTGGGTCCTTAGCCGGGTTGTTTCGTTCCCTCCTAGCCTGTTCCCCCCACCACTAACCTTGGGTGGGTTATTGTTGTGCTCCTGTTGGGGAAGGGCGGGTTCTTTCTTTTCTTTTTGATGTTACCCTGGGGTGTCTGGGATCCAAACCCTTGAGAGGGGGGCTCTTTCATGAGCTGAGCACTGAAGGTTTCTGCCATGCTCAGTCTCGTGGCTTTTTCCTCTGTATTTATATATTTGTTGTAATTTTGTGCCTTTTGGATTTTGTTGTCCCTGCAATGTTTTTTTTTTATTTTCCTGTTGATGTCTTAGTTTTACTATGTTCTGATTTTGTATCAATTGGTATCTATTTCTCAGTTTATGCTTGTTTATATTTTATTCTTCTAATTCCTTATTGTTGTGGGTGACAGCTGTCAGGGCATTTCCTGGTTGGTGCTCTGTGTAGGCGTAACCCTGTCAGCTGTCAGCTGGGCACTCTCCTCCCGTTACTTCCAGCTGATCCAAATTATTAATCATTGCTACCTACTGCTCGCTCATGTGACCCCACACCTGGCATTACTTGTGTTATTTGCTCTGACCCTATTTAAAGACAGCATTTTCTTTTTTTGTTGCCGCTGTCTTGAGTAAGCCTGAGTGAGTCTCACCTGAGTTTCTCCTCATCTCATCCAGAGCCTTGTCTTTGCTCTGGTGTGTAATTTGTAAGTTATTCTCTCTTGTTGGAATTTTGTGTTTGAGCACCATTTTGGACTTTATGTTTTTGTTATTTTCAATAAATCTCACAACTCACAGTTCGGCGCGTGGGTCTGTCTCTCTTTCCCAAGGGGCCATTTATGACAGTGGGAAAAAGACAGAGAGGAAAAAATAACGTAGATGCAGTCATTTATACAATTAATGGCTGGTATTAAAGGAACCAAAATGGAAAATACTCTCAGCACCAGTGTACCTTCACAATGGGCTGCTGCAGATAGAGCAACATCATCTGCAAAATATACTGTATTCTGATTTGGCTGTGTAACAATGTCACACCGTTATGCTGTTGATGTAACTTATGTGATTTATGGCAAAAGGAAAAGTCGGAGTTAAGCTATTGTCACAAATATCCTCACAAATGGTTGCGAACACCGTACGAACAACTTTTGGACCATTTTGTACGGCCTTCTTAAAGCATCTGTTGGAGAATCCAGCATTCATAGGCCGTTTGTGAGTTCGTGGCCAGGTCGATGGTCTTGTCCAAGATTTCTACGAATGCCCCATGAAAACCCCTCATCACAGGGCAGCTGTACGAATGCCATAGGAACAACGTAAGAACTAGACACAAGATGTTGGCCATAAGTATGCCTCAAAAACACCTTAAGTTGTTGAGGGCCCCTTGCAGCGGTCATAGGAAACGCCATATGAATCCCCGTTCGTACGGAGATTCATACAGCGTGCATAAGGCGGTAGTGAGGCACTCGTGAGGCAAAAGTACGTCATTCGTGCGACATTTGTGCTGACGAGATGTGTCAAAAGCCATAAGATCTTCCTACTAATGACTTGAGAGTGCCGTGAGTTGCACAGAAATTTTACAAAGAACATAAGAACTTGGGTCATTGTACAACAGAAAAGCACCTCATTTCTCAAGAATGCCTCAAGGTGCTCTTTCGAACTGAACAGCATCCGTAAGAAACTATGCCCCCCTCCACAAATGTTTGCAAAGTCCAAAATTAGTAGGAACTGGGAGATTCTTACAAACCCATTGTTCATAAGAATCTTTGTGACCGTGGCTTTAGGCATACAGTTGGTGTAATTGATAGATTGAACCGTCGCTAACGACGGATCTCCCGCCTTCTGGCTGCATTAAATTGTAAGGGGGTGCTTGTGACGGCGATGACTGATGAGTCTGATGCATGAAGCACATGGAATCAGAATCAGAATCACATTTATTGCCATTGTTCATGTAGTACACAAACTAGAAATTTGTCTCGGTGCCATGCTGCAACATTAAAAACATGATGAGATAAAGAGATAAACTAAAAAACTAAAGGACTAAAAACATGCAATAAGTGTAGAATAATAAGTAATAATAATAAGTAATAATAATAATAATAATAATAATAATAATAATAATGAGTAATACTAGTCAAGGCAATTTTAAATAAATTAGCTACTGATAATATGGGGTACCACAGTGCAGTCGATAATGCAACAGAAAAACAGTGATGAATGACATGAGTCTGGTTGAGTTGCTGTATATAGTGCACGAGAGTCAATAAGTCACTTAATGTTCAGCAGTCTGATGGCAGAGGGGAAAAAGCTGTTCATGTGCCGGGAGGTTTTAGTCTGAATGGACCGAAGTCTTCTACCTGAGAGGAGGGGAGCGAACAGTACGTGACCAGGGTGTGAAGGATCGGCTATGATCCGGCCAGCACGCCTCTGGGTCCTGGAGATGTACAGGTCCTGGAGAGATGGGAGCTTGCAGCCGATCACCTTCTCAGCAGTGCGCACGACGCGCTGCAGCCTTAATCTGTCCCTGGCAGTGGCTCCTGCATACCACACAGTTATGGAGGAGGTGAGGATGGACTCGATGATGGCCGTGTAGAACTGCACTAACATCTTGGTGGGTAGCTTGAGCTTCCTCAGCTGCCGCAGAAAGAACATCCTCTGCTGGGCCTTTTTGATGAGGGAGCTGATGGTTGGCTCCCATTTGAGGTCCCGGGTGATGGTGGTGCCCAAGAAGCGGAAGGAATCTTCAATGGTGATGGGAGAGCCTGTGATGGTGAGGGGGGGCAGGGGGGTTGTGACTTTCCTGAAGTCCACAATCATCTCCGCTGTCTTCAGAGCGTTCAGCTGCAGGTTGTTGTGGCTGCACCAGGACACCAGCTGGGCCACCTCTTTCCTGTAGATGGACTCGTCGCTGTTGGAGATGAGCCCGATGAGGGTGGTGTCGTCCACAAACTTAATCAGCTTAACAGACTGGTGGGAGAAGGTGTAGGAGTTGGTATAAAGGGAGAAGAGTAGGGAGGAAAGTACACAGCCCTGGGGTGATCCGATGCTGATGCTAACAGAGTCCGAGACAGACTTCCCCAGCCGCACATGCTGCCTCCGGTCCGTCAGGAAGTCGGTGATCCACCTGCAGAGGGAGTCAGGCACGTCGAGCAGGGACAGCTTGTCCTGGAGCAGAGCGGGGCGGATGGTGTTGAATGCGGAGCTGAAGTCCACAAACAGGATCCTGGCGTAGGTTCCGGGGGAGTCCAGGTGCTGCAGGATGGAGTGGAGGGCCAGGTTGACTGCGTTGTCCACAGACCTGTTAGCACGGTAGGCAAACTGCAGCGGGTCCAGGAGGGGAGTGGTGATGGACTTGAGGTGAAACAGGACCAGGCGCTCAAAGGACTTCATGACTACAGAGGTGAGCGCTACAGGTCTGTAGTCATTAAGTCCAGTAATCCGTGGCTTCTTGGGGACAGGGATGATGGTGGAGGATTTGAGGCAGGTCGGCACGTGGCATTGCTTAAGGGAGGTGTTAAAAATGTCTGTGAAGACAGGAGCCAACTCTTTCGCACAGTGTCTCAGGGTGGAGGGAGACACACCGTCCGGCCCGGGGGCCTTGCGCGGGTTCAGTCTGGAGAACTGTCTGTGTACGTCCTGCTCACTGATGACAAGAGCAGGGGGGGAGGAGGAGGGGGGGACCGCTTTTGATGAATTAGGGGCCGAGGAGGCAGTGGAGCTGGGTGGAGTGGGGGAGTTGGACACAGCTGACGAGGTGTCAAAACGGGCGTAATGTTGGGACAGTTTTTGACAAAGGGCTTTGTCATCCTGACCTTTAGAAGCCTGAGGCCGATAGTTGGTGATTTGTCTCAGTCCTCTCCACACAGAAGCCAAGTCGTTAGCAGTGAACTGCTGCTGGAGTCTCTCAGAATACACAGATTTAGCTCTCCTCAGCTCTCTGTTAAACCGATATTTGACCTCTCTGTAGCAGTCCCTGTCTCCACTTTTCAACGCTGCTTCCTTCTCCTTCCTGATGGCATATTGGCATATTGCAATCGGGACAGATGTACATAATTGGTTGAGTGGATGACACCGACTGCTGTAGACGTCTCTGTTGCTGGGCGGCACCGTGACGTGCTTTATGACAGGCATCCAAAAGGGCAGTTCTCTCTCTCTCGAAGAGGTCAACACCTTCATGGCAGATCTTTCGCCAAAGGGGACAGTTGTTAGCCTGCATTTCCCATGTCATAGGATCAATCCCACACGACTTGAGTGAGGCTTTGAGCACATCTTTATACCGCTTCCACTGACCGCCCCGTGACCTCCCCCCTTCGTCCAAATGGCCAAATAACAGGATTTTTTAGGAATGCGCTGATCTGTCATCCGAACAACGTGGCCGGTCCAGCGCAATTGGGAACGTATGATGAATGACTCGATGCTGGTGATATTGCACCGGCGGAGGACTTCTGTATTGGCAACGCTGTGAAACTGTTCAAGTTTCTTCACATGGGGGCGATAGGTTGTCTACGACTTGCACCCATAGAGAAGTGTAGATAGAACAACGGTGCAATAGACCTTGATCTTGGTGCTTAGACGAATGCCACGCTTCAACGATAGACGATGCTGTAGGCGTCCATTGGATGCGCTAGCCTTGCTGATGTGGTGAGTAACTTTCATCATCAGTCTTAGCGTTCTGTGAGATGGTGCCCCCCAGGTAGCAGAACTTGTCAACTGCCTTGAGGGGTTCGCCACCAATGGTAATAACAGGATTTATTGGGAGTGTACCAGAACGAGGTTGATGTAAAACCTCTGTCTTCTTGATACTTATAGTGAGTCCATAATGATTTGTTGCTCTAGCAAAATGGTCAGTGATGAACTGTGTGTCTTCAAGAGTGTGAGCGATGAGTGCGCAGTTGTCGGCATAGAGAAGCTCTCGCAGCATCATGCATGACGTCTTTGTTTTAGCCTTTAAACGTTGCAAGTTGAATACATTGCCGTCAGTGCGAAACCGGATCCTTACACCCCTGTCACAGTCCTTGAAGGCATCAAGGAGCATTGCAGCGAAGATGATACTAAAGAGCAGTGGGCCCATAACACACCCCTGCTTAGTGCCATTGATGATACGGAATGGATCGGAGATTAAACCACTCTCAACCACCCGCCCAACCATGACATCGTGGAATGAGCAGATGACATTGACGATCTTAGGAGGGCACCCGACCCTGGCAAGCAGCTTCCACAGGCCCTCTCTCCCAACAGAATCGAAGGCCTTAGTCAGGTCTATGAACACTATGAACAAATCACAGTTTTGTTCTTGGCACTTCTCTTGTATTTGCCTGGCTGCAAACATCATGTCAATGGTGCCTCGTCCTGCTCGAAAGCCACACTGACTCTCGGGAATGATGTTGTCGACAACATAGTGATTGAGGCGGTTTATGATCACACGTGCTAGAATCTTACCAGCGATGGCGAGGAGCGATATTCCTCTGTGGTTATCGCAGCAGTGGCGGTTTCCCTTATGCTTATACAAGTGAACAATCATTGCATCCTTCAAGTCTTTGTGGAACTGCCTCCTGCTCCCATATGGTGGCAAATAACTGGGTGAGACGGGCGACGATGATGTTACTGCCACACTTATAGATCTCCGGCGGGATACCATCTCCACCAGCTGCCTTACCACTAGACGTCTGTTTGATGGCATCTTTAATCTCAATAACCGTCGGTGGGACATTTAGCTCCTCCATGATAGGTCTCTGAGGAAGCTGTGCGATGGCTTCATCAGAGATCACAGACTGGCAATTCAGGACACCATTAAAGTGTTCTACCCAATGCTCCAGGATGAGAGCCGGCTCCGTCATGAGCGTCTGACTGTCTGAAGAGTACATTGGCGTACTGCCCTGTGATGTCGGACCGTAGACCGCCTTCAGGCCATCGTAGAATGCTTTCACGTCGTTCTTGTCAGCAGCTTCTTGAAGGTCCTCAGCTCTAGCAATCCACTACTGGTCCATCATACTACGCAGCGAAACCTGCACTGTCTGCCGGACATGGTGGTAGGTGTCCTTCTTTCCAATCGAGCTCTCATCATTCACATACTCAAGATGGGCACGGTGAAGACGGTCCAACAATTGGATGGCTGCTACATCATTTTCATCGAACCAATCCCGATGCTTGCATTTGATGAAGCCGAGCACTTCCTCCACCGCTTCATAGATATTATCACGAAGTAACATCCAATGGCTGTCAACGGTCTCAAAAAGGGCATTGTCAAAGTCAGTAAGTTTCGTGACAAGTTGCTGTTTCAGTTGGGTCCTGGAATCCAGTGAGCCGAGCTTGGCCTCATTGAGCTTCTTCACAGGCGTCTTCCGGACCCTACGCCATGGGGGCTTAAAGGAGAACGCGACTCTCGACCGCAACAACCGGTGGTCTGAGAGACATGTCGTTCCCCTCATTGCTTTGGTAAGGTGCACATCCTTGATGTCCCGCTGTCGTGTAATGACAAAGTCAATCTGATGCCAATGGCCTGAACACAGATGCATCCATGTGGATTTCAGTTTGTTCACCTATTGGAAGAACGTGTTGGTAATAGATAATTGATGCTGGGCGCACAAGGAGAGGAGCAAGGTGCCATTGGAATTTTCCTTTCCAACACCATGGTGGCCAATAACATTCTCCCAGGTGGTCCATGGGGCTCCTACGCGAGCGTTGAAGTCCCCTAGGACCACCAACTTGTCAGTATGAGGAGTGGCTTGAATAACATGGTCTAGTTCCTCATAGAACCGTTCCTTACTCTCGTCTGTGTGTGTCATAGTTGGTGCATACGCACTAATGCATGTTATATACCCAGTATCAAGCTTCAGGCGGAGCACCATAAGTCAGTCACTGACCCCATGTGGTAGAGAGTCAAGCAGGTTGACGTAACATGTCTTGATGGCGAAGCTGACTCCTGACTGTCGTGTCTCATCAATCGGGCACACTGCAATAGAACGTGTAGCCAGACCCATGCTCAGTGATCTCTGTTGAGTCAGGCAACCGAGTCTCACTAAGGGCAGCTATTGCGATGTCGTAGCGGAGTAATTCTTGTGCATCAATGACTGTCTGACATCGTAGGCTGTTGTCACTGTCTTGGAGGGTACGGACATTCCAAGCAGCTATGTTTATTTAAGTGGAGTGATACCTATCAATGATACATCCAAGAATGGTTATCAGGGATTAACCCTTTAACTGCCCAGATTAGGTGGACGGGTCACACGCCCCCAGTTGCACAGCGCAGCACCTGCACGTGTCAACTTATTGACGTCCCCCGGCTATACTGAGAATTTGTACTAATCTCTATTGATCTGACAGTTTAGAAGGTGGCAGACACGCACCGAAGGAATCATGGCTGACATGGAATATAGCAAAGAAGGAGAAATCCTCATTATTCTTCTTACTTTTTCCGCTTTGAGCTCACACACCAATGTGGATGCTGCCATGTTTGGTCATCGCGATAGCGATGATGACAGAAACTGCATGAAACGGGAAAAATAGCTGTGTAATACGAATGAAATTCATATGGGATAGTCATAAGAGTTTATAGATGTGGTACACGGGTGTAAATTACTAAGTAAACGTGTTACATCGAGGTCGATACAACAAAAAACTGAGCTCCCAGTCCCAAGATGGCGGCGCCCACAGGCGGCATGGATTCCCACAGGAATAATGCACCAAACAGAAAAAATAGCCACGTAATACAAATGAAATTCACCTGGGGTAATCATAAGAGTTTGCAGATGTGGTACACGGTGTAAATGGCTGAGCAAACACACAAACATCAGCTACGATGGACGAAAACAGACCGGTCACGTGGGCGGGTGAGCCCCCCTCCCGGTAACAGGTAAGAGAGAAATATGTTTTTTGACATTTTATTGATTTTCTGGTTCATATACTTTGAAGATTAGATAAAAATATACCCCTGTAGACAAACTGGCATAAAAAATGGACCATTCTTTATGTAAATGTGTCCAAAGTCCACTTTTGACTGAGTTATGTAATTTATATAGCTGTCGTGACAATATGCAAATTAGATGCATAAATTTATTCCTATCTGAAAGTTTGGATCATATTCTACATCTTTCTAATTGACAGTAAGCTATTATCTCTTGTAACTTTCAAGTTATAGCCTTGGAAATCAGAATTATTTTATTGACAGAATTTTTTACCACTCTTGACCACTGGGGGGGGGGCCTTGAGTTGCCTTGCGTTTCCCCAGGCGCCATATGGCGAATTTGGCGGTTAAAGGGTTAAAGCTATTCCTGGAAATGTCCATCATCCAGTCAGATCGGACCTATCTGTTGTATCTATAGGACTTTGATGCAGTTGATGAGGTAAGAAGGCATAGGCTGGTTAGCATAGGACTGTCGGACTCTGCTGTGGCCTGATTTAGTAATTACCTTTTGGACAGGAAAGTGTCAAAGTTGTGATTGACACTTGATTGTGATTGTTGCTGTGTCAAAGTTGATGATTGTTCCTCTGATATTCTGACTATTAATAAGGGGGTTCCTCAAGGGTCTATTTTAGGTCCACTGTGGAGATGAAATAACCAGACCAAACTTTCCGAGCAGATGAACTTTATTTCACTCTCACATCTTCCAGAATCAGAACATTAAACTCGTGCAGCAGGGACTCTCTCTTTTATATCCCAAAACTCACACCTCCCTGCTACCCGAGGTCCTGCATTCACCATTCACTCTCCCCAGACAATTCCCCTTATCCCCAGCCCTATGATCTCCATGCTGTCTCAGTCTGAGAGGAAAACTACTGAACTCTACAGCATGGGTCCCCCACACCGCCCCCCCCAGAGTCTCAGACTGGGTGTTAATTCTCCCGTCCTCGCGGCTTCAGCCTCCACCCATAGCTGCTGTAACGGGGGGGTCTTCGGCTCTGCGATGCTGCTGTGCTGGTGGGGGGTTCCTGGGGGTGTGTCCGTCTGTGGGGGGACAATGGGGGGGGGAAACATTCAGCATGCTCGTGTGACTGCTGTGATGAACCATTTACCTGGGGAGCTCTCAGTGGGGGTCTTCCTCGCCAAGGAGTTCGAGCCAACACCAGCTGCTCGTCTGCCACAACAAAGGCGGGCTTAAGCCTGTCTATACAGATTCTCTCCCGGCGACCCCCCAGGTCTAACACAAAATGTTTGTCCCCGGTTTCCAGCACTCTGAATGGGCCATCGTAGGGTGGGCGCAATGGGGTCCGGTGGGCATCATGCCTGACAAACATGAACGCCGCGTCCTTCAAGGTTTTTGGCACAAACGCGCGGGGAAAACAGTGGTGGGCCGGGCCAGGGAGTGTCCGTGCGTCTGCGCTATGCTGCGAACGCGGGGACGAATGGGTGTTTGGCGCGGGATTATCTGGTAGAAACTCCCCGGGGAGCCGCAGGGGCTGCGTAAAAACCAGCTCTGCTGGGGAAGCCGCTAAATCCTCCTTCGGTGCGGAACACAACCCTAATAGAACCCACGGCAACCGGTCCACCTAATTTGCATCCGTAAGCGAAGCCCTGAGCGCCGCTTTCAGTGACCTATGGAAACGCTCACATAACCCATTGGCCTGTGGGTTGTACGCGGTTGTGCGATGAATTGAGATGCCCAGGCTCCGGGCCATCGTGGACCAGAGGTGGGAAACAAACTGCGGGCCCCGATCGGATGTGATATCCGAAGGGGTGCCGAAACGTGCCACCCATGTTGTTAAAAAGGCACGTGCCATATCTGCGGACGCGGTGGAAGCTAGTGGGACTGCTTCGGGCCATCGCGTGGTGCGGTCCACCACTGTCAGGAGGTGCATGAACCCCTGCGATGGCGGGAGGGGGCCGACGAGGTCCACGTGAACTTGATCGAATCTCTTAGCCGAGATATGGAACGGCTCAAGGGGGGCCTTTGTGTGCCTGTGCACTTTGGCTCATTGGCACGCTACACAGGCTGCAGCCCACTCTTTCACCTGTTTGCACAGGCTCAGCCAGACAAACTTTGCTGCTACCATTTTGACTGACGCATGTACGCCTGGGTGCGCCAGGGAGTGAACCGACTCAAAAACGCGGCATCGCCAAGCGCGTGGTACCACCGGGCGCGGGTGGCCCTTGGAGACGTCACAGATTAGGGGGGGGGGCCCTTCTTGCATAACTCTGTTCTCCAGCCTTAACCCTGTTGGTCCAGACTGGAGCGTGCAAACGTCGGCATCGCCGATCTGCTCTGCGGCCATGGCTGTGTAATCTATCCCGAAGTAGACTGGGGCCACTAAGGCACGCGAGAGACAGTCAGCCACCACGTTGAGTTTACCGGCCACATGACGAATGTCGGTTGTAAACTCCGAGATCACGGCCAGCTGTCTCTGCTGCCGGCCCGACCATGGTTCCGAAACCTTGGCCATCGCGTACATTAGCGGCTTGTGGTCCACAAATGCAGTGAAGGTGCCCCCTCCCAGCCAGAACTGGAAGTGGCCTATGGCCAAGTGGAGAGCCAGCAACTCCCTGTCGAACGTGCTGTATTTACGCTCATTGTCGCGCAAAGACCTGCTACAAAAGGTGAGCGGCTGCCAAGAACCGGCGACACACTGCTCCACGATGGCCCCTATGGCCACATCTGATGCATCTGTAGTGAGCGCAATCTGAGCCGCCAGGTCTAGGTGCGCCAGCAGTGCAGCGTGCAGCATTTACCCTTTAACCTCGGAAAACGCCAGCTCCCGCTCAGGAGTCCAGTCAACTCTGTCCGCCAGCTTCCGTTTCTTAAGCGCGGCGTACAACGGCTGCATGAGCTGGGCTGTACGGGGGAGAAAATGATTGTAGAAGTTCACCATCCCCAAAAACTCCTGCAGCGCCCTGACCGTCTGAGGCCGGGGGAAATTCGCCACTGCGTGCACCTTGTCCGGCAAGGGTATTGCTCCCTCCGGTGAGATACGGTGTCCCAAAAAATTGATCCTCGTCACACCAAACTGGCATTTCACCAGGTTGATTACTAACCCGTGCTCCTCCAACCTCCGGAAAACCGTCCTGAGGTGGGCTACGTGTTCATCCTTGGACGCGCTGGCCACCAGGATGTCATCCAGGTAGACAAACACAAATGACAGATCGTGAAACACCGCATCCATCATGCGCTGGAATGTCTGTGCCACGCCTTTTAACCCAAAAGGCATGCGTAAAAGCTCAAACAGACCAAACAGGGTTATTACTGCCGTTTTAGGTATGTCCTTCGTGTGCACCGGGACCTGGTGGTAACCACGGACCAGGTCTATCTTAGAAAAAATACGTGCCCCGTCGAGGTGAACGGAAAAATCCTGAATATGGGGGATCAGGTAGCGGTCGTGCGCTGTGGCGTTGTTTAATCTGCGTAAATCTCCACAAGGTCGCCACAATCCCTCGGCCTTAGGGACCATATGTAATGGGGATGCCCATGGGCTGTTTGATCGTCTGATGATGCCCAACCTTTCCAAGTTGGCAAACTCCTCGCGCGCTATGGCCAGTTTAGCTGTGTCCAGGCGCCGAGGTCGTGCAAAAATGGGCGGCCCAGTGGTGGTAATAAAGTGCTCCACCCCGTGTTTAGTGATGGCCGCCGAAAACGTCGGGACTGTGAGTGCTGGGAACTGGGTGAGCAGTGTGTGGAACTTACCACCTGGAGCTGTGACGTTGGCTAGCGTTGTTGGCCCGGTTCCTCGAGCTGTACAGGGGAGAGAATCAAAAGACATTGCATTAATCAGGCGTCTGTTAGCAACATCAATTTTCAATTCAATTCAACTTTATTTATATAGCGCCATTTCACAACAACAGTCATCTCATAGCACTATCAACTGTAGGGGGGAACCCCCACAGTTGCGGAAAGACCCCAGCAATCAGGCGATCCCCTGTGAGCAAGCACTTGGTGACGGTGGAGAGGAAAAACTCCCTTTTAACAGGAAGAAACCTCCGGCAGAACCAGGCTCAGGGAGGGGCAGTCATCTGCTGCGACTGGCTGGGGGGTGAGGAGATAGAGAAGAAGAAAAGAACAGACATGTAGAGAGCAAACAGCACGATGGGGACTCAATCTATGGGAGAGAACAAGCAAATGTTAATGACCAGCAAAAAAAATATTTCATAGAGAGTGAGGAAAGGAGTAAGGCCCAGTGCATTACTGGAGGTCCCCCGGCTGACTAAACCTATTAGCAGCATAACTAAGGGAGGGTTCAGAAACACATGATCCCTCCCTTATTGTAGGCTATATCAAAAAGGTAGGTTTTAGCCCTATTCTTAAAAACAGAGATCGAGTCTGTCTCCCGAATCCAGATTGGCAGCTGATTCCACAGGAGAGGAGCTTGATAACTGAAGGCTCTGCCTCCCATTGTACTTTTGGAGATTCTAGGTATTACAAGTAATCCTGCATTTTGGGAGCGTAGTGCTCTGTTAGGATAATACGGTAGTATCAGATCTTTTAAATAAAAAGGAGCCTGATTGTTTAGAGCTTTGTAAGTAAGAAGAAGGATTTTAAACTTAATTCTAAACTCTATGGGAAGCCAATGAAGGGAGGCCAGAACTGGAGAGATATGATCTCTCTTTCTAGTACCTGTTAAAACTCTTGCTGCAGCATTTTGGATCAGCTGAAGACTTTTTACAGATGTTTTAGGACAGCCTGATAATAAAGAATTACAATAATCTAATCTCGAGCTAACAAAAGTGTGGATCAGCTTCTCAGCATCACTCTGAGACAAGATGCTCCTAATCTTGGCAATATTACGCAAATGATAGAAGGCAGTCTTAGAAACAAATTTAATATGTGAATTGAAGGACAAATCCTGATCAAAAATAACTCCAAGGTTCCTCACAAAGCTATTAAGAGAAAGAGTAACTGCATCCAAACTGAAAGTTTGATTTGGAAAGGAATTTCTAAGGTTTTTTTGGACCAACAAGAATGACTTCAGTCTTATCTGAATTTAATAGCAGGAAATTACAAGTCATCCAAGCTTTGATTTCCTTAAGACAGGCTTCTAACTTGGCTAATTGATTACTATCATCTGGCTTCATTGACAGGTATAATTGTGTGTCATCTGCATAACAATGAAAATGTATACAGTGCTTTCTAATAATGTTGCCTAACGGAAGCATATATAAACTAAAAAGAGTAGGGCCTAGCACAGATCCCTGTGGAACTCCATGACTAAGCTTTGAGCTGAAAGAAAACTCATTATTTACATGAACAAACTGGAACCTATCAGATAAATAAGATCTAAACCACTGCAATGAAGTTCCATTAAGTCCAACATAGTGTTCTAATCTATCAAGTAGAATATTATGATCAATAGTATCAAAAGCTGCACTAAGGTCTAAAAGGACAAGTACAGAAACTAGTCCATTATCAGATGCAATGAGGAGGTCGTTAGTGACCTTCACTAAGGCTGTTTCAGTACTATGATGGATTCTAAACCCAGATTGAAACTCTTCGAGTAAACCATTTCCCTGCAGGTGGTCAAATAATTGCGTAGCAACAACTCTTTCTAAGATTTTTGAAATGAAAGGAAGATTAGAGATTGGTCTATAGTTAGCTAAAGCTCCTGGATCTAGCGTTGGCTTTTTGAGTAAGGGTTTAATTACAGCCGTTTTAAAAGCGGCTACTTAAAGCGGCACACATCGACTACTAGTCGATGTGTGCACATCGACTAGTAGTCCATGTGCACACAAAAAATCAGCACCTAAGATTGGGAAACTGCATGCCGCTATGACGAATGTCCACTGGTACGTACAGCCGTGCAGGGATACAGTCAGTGTCCTCTCACCAAAAGTCTTAATGTCTGAGCCGTTTGCAGCCGTCAGCTTGGGGCCGCTAGCTCCCACTAGTCGGTCGGCGTAGGATGGCAGGATGAGGCTCTTTTGGGAGCCGGAGTCCATGAGGAATCGTCTCCCCGAGCGTGAGTCTGTCACGTAGAGCAGCTTGCTTTCTTCGCCGGTGGTCGCAGCTGCTATCGACTGCCGGTCCTGGCGTTTCCCGAACGCTTGAATTGGCACGGTGGCACGCATCGGCGTGCATCCTCTCCAAAACGGCGGTGGTAGGAGCAGAGCGTGTCTCTCTGGCGCTTCCTGGCCCCCGCTGCCAATACCATCGCTGGCTCCTCGCTTCCGCTGGCCATCTCGCTGGGTTCCGACACCGCTGCGTTCACTGTGAGGGCTCTGGTGGTGAGGATGATCTGATCTGCCTCCTGGGCTAGCGCACGGTAGTCATGTGCGGCCAGCAACAGCGAGTTGGCAAGGACCGCTCTGGCCGCCGTTGGGAGGATCCAGAGGAAAAGGTGGGCAAATAGAAAATGCCCGTCATCCGTGCCCATCAACACTAACATCTTCTCGATCCGTTCGACCGCCGACTCGTCTCCCAACTCGGAGCGCGTCAGGAGCCTCTCCATTCTCTCGCAGTCCGAGAGCGTGTAGTGCCGGGTCAGCGCCGCTTTGAGAGCCCCGTATTTGTCATGGGCTGGGGGCTGTTGGAGCAGGCTCGGTACTTGCTGAGTCGTGCGAGCGTCCAGCGCTGCGACCACGTAGTAATATCTGGTGTCATCTGCCGTTATTCACCGGAGCGCAAACTGGGCCTCGGTGTGGAGGAACCAAGACTTCGGGTCGTGCAGCCAAAAGTCCGGTAGTTTGACCGAAACAGTGCACGCATTGCTGGGGTTTCCCGTCCGGGTCGTCTCCGGGGTGTTTGCCTTGTGTTCCATTCTGCGTCAAGGGTCCCCAGTGTGGAGATGAAATAACCAGACCGAACTTTCCGAACAGATGAACTTTATTTCACTCTCACATCTTCCAGAATCAGAACATTAAACTCATGCAGCAGGGACTCTCTCTTTTATATCCCAAAACTCACACCTCCCTGCTACCTGAGGTCCTGCATTCACCATTCACTCTCCCCAGACAATTCCCCTTACCCCCCAGCCCTTTGATTTCTGTGCTCTCTCAGTCTGAGAGGAAAACTACTGAACTCTACAGCATGGGTCCCCCACACCACTATTATTTACAATATATATAAATGACTAGGGTAAAAGTGGACAAAATGCCAATTTTCATTTTTATGGAGATGACACTGTCATTTATTGCTATGGGGATACTTTTTCAAAGGCTGTGGAATACTTGCAACTTGCTTTTAAAGAAACTGAAGCCCAACTCCTCCACTTGAGACTTCTGAGGGGGAAAAAAAATTATGATTTTTACTAAATCAAAAGAAAAAGCCCATTGTCCTGCTGTGTGTACGTCAAAGGGAGTTCCAATTGAGATTGCTTCCACTTTTAAGTATCCAGGCTTTATTTTAGATGACTGTTGAACTTTTAAACCTCACATTGACAATCTGGTTAAGAAACTAAAAGTAAGGTTGGGCTTCTATTTCTGACACAAATCTTGTTTTCCTTTTAAGATAAGATAAGATAAGATAAGCCTTTATTAGTCCCACAATGGGGAAATTCCAGGATTGCAACAGCACAGGGATAGCAACACTCAGAGCAATAATCAGAAGGCAAGAAAAAAAAAACAAGAACATCTAGTAAACATATGTACATATTTTTTTTTTCCACAATATCTTTATTGAACCTTTTTTTTTTTTTTTTAACAAACATGATACAAACAATCAAACACTAACACTAAAGTACTACAAAAAAAAAAAAATGCACTAAAAACACCAACAACCACCAACAAAATCAAGTCTTCAACAATGCTCCTCTGTTTAGTCTAGACAATCCAATACATAAGTATACATATTATGTTCACCAGTTTGGAATTTACAAGGTCCACACACATCATTCACCTTCTTCTTCAAGAGTTATGTTTAAATTTTTTACATAATCAATAAAAGGTCTCCATATATTCTCAAACACAATTTCCTTTGATTTTAGTATATATGTTATTCTTTCTAATGGAAGGTTTGTTAACATCTGTCTTAACCACTGAGTCACATCTGGTCTATGAGTCTTTTTCCATAATAGTGCAATACATTTTTTGGCATTAAGCAAACTGAGGTCTATGAATGTTCTTTCACTTTTATTAAAATTATGCTTTTCTGGGTACAGACCCAACAAAAACAGTTTAGGATTCAATATGATTTGTTTTGAGATTATTTTTTCAATTGTTACCCTCACCTCTTCCCAAAACATTCTTATTAATCTACATTCCCATAAACAATGAAATAGGGTTCCTTTACTTTCCATGCATTTTGTGCATGTATCTGGTATATTTTTGTTATATCTATTTAACTCCTCTGGTGTAACATACATCCGCATTAACCATTTGAAATGTATCAATTTAAGGCGTGCATTTATTGATTTGGTTTGAGCTTCTGTACAAGCCAATTCCCATTGTTCCTCTGAAATTTCAATTTGCAGATCTTCTTTCCAGTAGTTTAATCTTTTCAGTGAATTTTCACTTGAAGATAGTGTCAATGAGTTATAAAACTCTGAAATAATACCCTTTCTTTTACTATCTTTCATCATCATTTTTTCCAAGGATGAATAAATAGGTCGAGTGAGAGCTTTATTTTGATTTGATCGAATAAAGTTTCTAAGTTGAAGATATTTAAAAAAATGTGTTCTATTGAGATTAAATTTGATCCTCAGCTCTTCAAAAGACATTATGTTGTCTGCACATGGCAAATATAAATCCTGAATCTTTTGTATCCCTTTTAAATTCCATACTTTAAATACAGCGTCCGCTCTCCCTGGTTTAAAATATTGATTACCCCATATTGGACTAAATTGTGACAATAACTGTGGTTCTTTTAAATAGTTTTTAGCTTCACACCATATTTTGATCATATGCTTTACAAATGGATTTTTAACTTGTTTTTGTAATTTTTTTGCCGAATCTGAGTATATGAATATGGGAAGAGGTAAAGGTAAATTGTATGATTCCATTTCAGTCCAGTGAGGGAGATCATTTGATGAAAAATAATATGTCATAGACCTCAGTTGTGCCGACCAATAATACAACATAAAATTTGGACATTTCAGACCTCCACGATCAAATGGTAAATATAATAAAGACAAACGTAATCTAGCCCTCCTGTTGTTCCATATAAATTCCACTAACTTTTTTTTTATTCTTGAGAATAGATCTAAAGGTGGTGATAAGGGAATGTATTGAAATAAATAAAGTATTTTAGGTAAAATATTACTTTTAAGTATATTGATTCTCCCGATCATCGACATTGGTAGTGACATCCATCTCTGAGTTAACTCATTGATATCTGACATTAAGGCTTCATAGTTGACACTGGCGACTGATTCTAGCTTAGGCATAATTTGGATTCCTAAATATTTAAACTGATTTACAACATTGAATTGATTTACCTCAGGGGCTGAGTAATTTCTCTGGGTCTCATTTAGCATTAATATTGAAGATTTAGTTTTATTTATTTTATATCCTGATATTTCCCCAAAATTCTTTATTAAATTCAACAAGGTTGGAATTGATTTTTTTAGATTCGACATAAACAAAATTATATCATCGGCGTACAGGGAGATTTTATGTTCTGTTGGTCCAACTTTAATTCCATATATTTGTGAATGTAAACGTATCGCTATCGCTAAAGGTTCAATTGCCATAGTAAACAGTAAAGGTGAAAGTGGACAGCCTTGTCGACATCCTCTATTGATTTTTATTGGTTTTGAAATATTGTTATTTGTTAGGATTTCTGCTGTAGCATTATTGTATATTATTTGAACCCATTTTATGAAATTATTTCCAAGTCCAAACCTTTGTAGGACTTCAAAAAGAAAGGGCCATTCAACTCTATCAAAGGCCTTTTCGGCGTCCAATGATAGGAGAGCTGTATCCGGTGCTTCTTTATTAAAATAAATAATATTAAATAGTCTTCTTACATTATGGAAGCCTTGTCTACCCTTTATAAAGCCATTCTGATCTCGATTAATAATATTTGGTAAAATTTCTTGTATTCGTCTTGCTAAAATTTTACAGATTATCTTAAGGTCGGCGTTTAATAGGCTTATTGGTCTCATATTTTCACATTTATTACAGGGCTTACCTGGTTTTGGCAGCAGTATAATTAAGGCATTATTTATGTATGATGGTAAATTATTATTTTGAAATGCTTCTAAAACCATTTCCAAAAAAGGTTTTATTAATTTATTCTTAAATTTTTTATAAAGGTCAACTGGAAGACCATCTGGTCCTGCACTTTTTCCTGATTTCATATTATCAATGGCTAGCCCAACTTCTTCTTGACTAATTTTAGACTCCAATATCTCCCTGTTTTCATTTGGAATACACGGTATAGATAGTTCGTTCAAAAACCCATTTAGTTTTGTTAAATCAGGTTCATTTTTGGTATCATATAATTTTTCATAGTAATCTCTAAAGGCTCTATTAATTTCTAAAGGATCTATAACTACCTGTCCATTACTTATAATACTGGTAATTGGTGTTTTAATTTCCAATTGTTTAATCTGCCATGCTAATAATTTTCCTGATTTTTCACCTTGTTCATAAAAAGATTGTTTCAATCTTAGAAGACTCGAGGCAGCTCTATTCGCTGATTTTTTGTCGTATTCAGCTCTCAAAATCAGTAATTCATTCTCCAACCTTGGGTCACTTCCTGCATACACTTTTTCCTGAAGATTTTTTATTTTATGTTCCAATTTAGCTCTCTCCTCTCGAGTCTTCTTAGATTTTGATCCTGTATAACTAATAATATGTCCCCTAATAAAAGCTTTGAAAGCCTCCCACTTTACACATGCTGATGTTTGTGTAGTATTGATGTCAAAGTACTCGTCTATCTGTTTTTCTATATACTTGACAAATTCCTCATCCTGAAGCCATTTATGCTGAAATTGCCATCTACCTGATTCCTTTGTCAATTTTTTATCTACATATATTAGACAACAGGGTGCATGATCAGAGATCACGATGTTATCATAAAAGCAGTTTTGAATCTTGGACCTTAATTCTGTGGAAATCAAAAAATAATCAATACGTGAGAATGTCTTGTAGGTACTGGAATAACAAGAATAGGCTTTAACTTGTGGTTTCATTTCTCTCCATATATCTAACAATCTCAATTCTTTCATAAAATGATTAATAGTCATCCTACATCCAATGTGCGTACAATCCAGTCCTGTTGATCTATCCACACCTGGATTCAATGTACAATTAAAATCCCCTGCTATTATATGTTGCCCTGTAAGTGATGATAAGATGAGAAATAAATTAGCAAAGAACTTCTGATCATCTATATTGGGACCATATAAGTTCACAAGATTTATATTTTCTAATAGCAAAGAACCTTGAATGATTACATATCTTCCAAATTTGTCTCCAATTACATTTTTCACTTGAAAAGGAACTGATTTATGTATGAGAGTCATAACTCCCCTGGCTCGGGATGAAAATGAAGAGGTGAATACACTTCCCTGCCATCTACTCCTAATTCTTTTAACATCCTCCTCTATCAGATGAGTTTCTTGTAAAAACACAATTCTTGAACCCATGTCCTTTATTTTATTCATAACTTGTTTAAGTTTTTTTAAATTTTGTAGACCTCTGCAATTCCATGAAGTTAAATTAAGATTAACACTTTGGTCCATGATCAATAGAGAGTTTGGGATTACCTTGCAGTGTAAACATGCTCATACAGAGAAGCAAAAACATGAGTGGTTGAACATTCATCCTACAAACTACACACAAACAAATTTCCCCTTCCCACACTTGTGGCAAACCCCCCAAAATCAAAAGAAAAATTCTGTCTCCCGATATAGCCATCGACCGTTCCACACCCACGGGGAACAGCCTAAGCCACTCCTTCTTCATCCTCCCAATCACCCTAACTCTACTGCTTTTAATGACGTAACATTAACTCTCCTCTGTAGTTTTCCAACTTAACTCCAAAATTTTTAACAACTTTGTACATCATAGTTTTTTTTTTTGTTGTTTTTGTTTTTGTTTTGTTTTTTTAATATATAATACAATCTATATTTTGTAAACTTACTATTTACTTCAAGTCAGTCAGATGCCTGTGCAAATGCTTAATTATTCTACCTTATATTTTGTTCATGCTTAGCTCCCACCAGTCTCTTCTTCTTCTTTGATCTTCTTGATGAACTCCTGCGCCTCCTCTGGGGTCTTGAAGATGTGGGTTCTGCCCTCATACGTGGTCAGCAGTCTCGCAGGATAGATTACACCATGACGAATCCCAAGGTTGCGCAGCTCCTTACGTACGGGATCAAACTGCTTCCTCAATTGTTGGATTCCTGTGGCCAAATCTGGGTAGAACCGCACCTGCTGGTCCTGGTGTTTAATCTCTCCTTTAGCACGTGCAGCGTTGAAGATCTTCATCCTGTCTCTGTTGCTAAGAAACTTCATAATTAAGGTCCTCGGCGGTCCCTTTTCTCTCCGTGGGCCAATACGATGTGCTTTTTCCAGAACCACTGCTGATTGCAACTCCTCGCTGCCCAGCACCTCCGGAATCCACTTTTCCAGAAAGGAACATACGTCCCGACCTTCTGATTCCTCTGGAAGACCCACCAGCCTCAAATTATTCTGTCTCGACCGAGATTCCAAATCCAAAATATTATCTTCCAGAGATTTATTTTTTTTTTCCAAAGTGCGCACCTTTAATTGAAGACGGGTGACGTCATCTTCAGCACTAGCGAGACGGAGCTCCATCTGCGCCGTTCGTTCTACACAGTCACCCAATTCCTTTCTTATTCCTTCCAACGCTGTCATAATCCCATCAAATCTAGAGGAAAAGTCCGCTCTCATTGAACTCATGGCAGCCATCAGCGCATCTGCGCCATTCCCCGCAGAAAACGCACCGCCGCCAGCCGCCTCCGCCATATATGGAGCCTTGTTTGCTGCGTCACAGACCTGAAAGTCCGTTAATTTGGACTGTTTCGGCGGCTCGCTTTTTCCTTTTCCTGGTTTTCCAGCCTTAGGCTTCGCCGACATATCCTCGCTCAAATGCTGGGATACGTTCTGTCCCAAATGAGAGAGTTATTTGCCGATTTTTTTCTCCAGGAGCAGAGCAGAGCGAGACACGTCCGTTCTACGTGGCAGCCATAACCGGAAGTCAAACATATGTACATATTACTATAAATGTATATATATAGACACACAGTGCGGAGCATTATGGTTGGTGAATGTGCAGCAGAAAGTCTAAGTTCTCTCTCCGCGGATGCGGCGGGCCAGCTGGAAGTCTTGTGTCCCAGGCTTTTTAACAGTAAATATGGGAGTGTGCATATGCTTTGCTGTATGATTTGCATATTTGATATTTTTTTAGCATAGTTCTTGGTGTCTTGCTGTGTACTTTTATGTGTTTTATTAATGTTGTGTATTGTGTAATGTATTGTCCTGTGTAAATACTGCCATCTTGGTCAGGCCGTGTTCGTAAAAGACATCATTTTGATCTTAAGCATTTGCCTGGTACAATAAAGGTTAAATAAAATTATATTCCAGTTAGAACAGGGCATTTAACTGTCCTGGTAAGCCTGTGGTCTCTGTCACCTGATGTAGATATGCTGTCTTTATCTGCCACCCTGAACAGTCATAACCAACAGCTGTAAATTCTGCCTTAGCTCAGAATTCATAGAACATTCCTCTGCCCTGACATTTGATGTGAATTTTAGCTGAAATGCTCTACATGTACGAGGGCTGTTCATTAAAGATTTCCCCTGACTCATTCCCCATGGACTGAGAGGAACCAAACTTGACACATCTCATAGTCTTTCTCTACATAGATACCACCAAGGATCACACACTTCTATCACTTATGCAAATGAAATCTATCATCAATTCTCCATGCTGATCCCAAAAGACCATGACCGTTCATTGAAATGTCAAGCTATTAATAGGAATTTGTTTCTTTTGGACATACAAGTCCAACTGAGGATGACTCTTTTATGTATGACAGATAAAACAAACCAAGGCTCTCCAATCTGTACCAGTCAATCTTGACTTAGTGTGTAGAGATTGTTTTGTTTGTGTATTTGTATAGTGCAGATGGCTGTGGAAGAAACCCAGAAAGGAGCTTTCTACAACCAGGGTCAGTGCTGCACAGCTGCATCCCGAGTCTTTGTGGAGGAAAGTATATATGAAGAGTTTGTGCGTCGCTCCATAGACCACGCCAAGAAGATTGTCATTGGAGACCCACTGGACCCACAGACATCACATGGCCCTCAGGTACAACCACTGTCATTGTAATAAAGACACAAGGGATCATATGAAGGACTGTTCTACACAAAACACAAAACACACTGTAACAAAATCAGGAGACAGGGGAAAGCTGAAAGCTTAAAAATAACACTACACCTTGGATAAAGTTGGATAAAGAAACCCAAGACTGATTTATTAAAAAAAAACTTTAGGATTAGCTCAGGAACTTGTGGGTTGAGTTCAAAGCCACTCCCTATTCACTGTATACAGTTTATGATTTTCTTGCAGTGTCAGAATGTCGTGTTTATTTCTGAGTGCACACCATTTTTATAGGGTGCCATCCATCCATCCTAATGCTAAAGCTTTTCTGGAGGTCCGGGTCATGGAGGCAGCAACTCAAGCAGAAAAGCCCAGACTTCCCTCTCCCCAGCCACTTGCTCCAGCTCTTCAGAGAAGATACCAAGACATTTCCAGGCCAGCTGGGAGATGTAGTTTCTCCAGCATGTCCTGGGTGAATCTGCTCTGGGATCGCCTCCCAGTGGGATGTACCTGAAACACCTCAAGTGGGAGGCATCCAGGAAGCATCCTGATCAGATGCCCAAACCATTTCAGCTGGCTCCTTTCAGTGTGGATGAGCAGTGGTTCTACTCTGAGCCTCTCCTGGATAACTGAGCTCCTCACCTTATCTCTAAGGTTGAGTCCAGCAATCCTACAGAGAAAGCTGATTTCAGCAGCTTGTATCTGCGATCTCATTCTTCCAGTCTTTACCCAAAGCTCATAACCATAGGTGAGGGTAGGAACATAGATTGAGCAGTAAATTGACAGCATTGCTTTGGAGCTCAGCTCCCTCTTCACCGCAACAGACCAGTACATCTGCATCACTGCAGATGCTGCTCCAATCCGTCTGTCAATCTCTCGCCCCATTCTCCCCTCACTCTTGAATGAGACCCCAAGATATTTAAATTCCTCTACTTGGGGCAGGAACTTGTCCCCAACCCGGAGAGGACAATCCACGCTTTTCCGGCAGAGGAACATGGACTTGGACTTGGAGGTGCTGACTCTCACCCCAGCTGCTTCATACTCAGTAGCAAACCTGTAGGTTATTGCTCGGTGAAGTCAGCAGGAGAACATCATCTGCAAACAGCAGAGTTGAGATCCTGTAGTCACCAAGCATGATACCCTCCGTTCTTAGGCTGCACCTAGAAATCCTGTCCATAAAAATTATGAACAGGATCGGTGACAAAGGGCAGCCCTGGCAGAGTCCAACTCTCACAAGGAATGAGTCTGACTGAGTGTTGGCAATACAAACCAAACGGTCTTACAACAGCCGTATAGAGACCGGATAGCTCGTAACAACAAGCCTGATACTCCATACTCCCGAAGCACCCCCACACAAAAAACCACGAGGGACACGGTCAAATGCCTTCTCCAAGTCACAAAACACATGTGGACTGGTAGTGCAAACTCCCACGACCCCTCGAGGATTCTCGAGAGGGTAAAGAGTTCATCCAATGTGTCATGGCCAGAAAAAACCCCCACATTGCTCCTCCTTAATCCAAAGTTCAACCAACGGTTGGACTGTCCTCTCCAGTACCCTGGCATAGACCGTCCCAGGGAGGCTGAGAAGTATGGTCCCCCTAAAGTTGGAACACACCCTCCAGTTCCCCCTTCTCAAAAAGAGGAACCACTGTCCTGGGTCATTTCCAATCAGTTTAAACACTCCCAAAAAACTCCAGGAAACAGATGATTACATTCCACAGAATTTATTGGGAATATTGTGAAACTAACACAATACAGTACAACATTTGAATTAATATGCACGTCGAGCAACATGACGTTCAAGTAAAATATCACAGCCTAGCTAAACAAACTACACTGTGGGGAGCCTTGAATAACGAAACTGAATTGCATTTAATTCAAGTTTATTTCAAGCAACCATTCCCACAGTCTGCTCTCATTCTTGAGCAGAGAACAAAGAGGAGGACACACACCAAAGTCCTCACCTTTAAACATTCTCACATCAAAGAATCTCCCTCTCAGGGGAGGTCACTCTCACATCAAAGAATCTCCCTTTATTCACCTTCATCAACCTTTAATTTACATAACTCCCCCCTCTCTCCTCTCGAGCCTCAGAGGTCAGGAAGCCTTCTGTTCACACCCATGTTCGAGCCTCAGAGGTCAGGAAGTCTTCTGTCCACACCAATGTCTTCTCTCTCTGTCCTCCACAGGGGCTCCGGCTCTCCTTCATCGTGAGGTTAAATCACATATGCATGTGTCCCACATATACACGTACCACTAGCTAAATCACATCTTATGTCCAACATGTACATGCACCACTACACAGCCATATACACATTTTATGCAATAAATTGGTTTTTAAAGTAGAACTGAACTGAACGGCATTGAACGGCACTGGGTGATAGTACATACAATTTTAAAGATAATTTATCATTGGCACCCCCTCCACAAATCCTGGAATCTTGGAGAAAATCGCGATTTAGAATTTCCCGCCCTGAAAAATCAGACAAATCCGCCGAAGCGCAGCCAGAGTTCCGCGTGACGTCACGAGTGTGACCCAGTCCTCATGTTTACCATTGCGAGCACGTCGACACTGGTTGTTTTTGGTGCATTTTGTCGTGATAGTCGACTACAAAACACTTCCAACACCTGGGAAGATCTGTTCAGTGGCCAAGGAAAGCTGTCATGGCGACGAAAGAAAAGAAAGGGGGAGGAAAAGCGACCGGGAAGCAATGCGTTTCTAGATATACAGTGATCACTCACTTATCGCGTTTAATGGGGACCAGAACCGACCGCGAAAAGTGAAAAACCGCGAAGTAGCGTCACCCCCCCCCCCCCCAAGGGCGTCACAAGCACTATTTTGCACAAAAAGGCACAAGAGAACAGCGAAAAGTGCCACTAAGCAACACGAGCGATAAAGAACAATGAATGTGGTCTTCCTTCACTGGGTAAAACGTCTCGGCCAATCAGCTTGCGAGGTAAAATGTCTCGGCCAATCAGCTTGCGAGATTCCCGAGCGGTGAAGAGGTGGGCGGAGAGGAGTGGAGCGGTGGTCAGAGAGGTAGATTTTGAGCTGTGCGGGCTCTCCGTGTTGATACCTGATGTTCTAATGAGAAGGCAGGGAGACTACATTAGAACATCAGGTATCAACACGGAAAGCCCGCTCTCCCCGGCTCCCCAGCCCGCTCGGGAATCTCGCAAGCTGATTGGCCGAGACGTTTTACCTCGCAAGCTGATTGGCCGAGACGTTTTACCTCGCAAGCTGATTGGCGGAGACGTTTTACCCAGCTTCGCTCCCTGCCGAGCGCCTATACCCAGCGAAGGAAGACCGCATTAAACGCGATAAGTGAGGGATAACTGTAATAAGTTGGAAAAATGCTGATGTTTTTTTTTCCCTTTCTTTTTTATTGTTAATTTTCCTTATCCTGACACCCCAAACATGCCAAAGTAAAGACTCACCATTCTGTATTCAATAAGCGACTCTCCTCCCCATCACTGCTGCGGTCTGAGTCGGTGCTGGAATCCCCCGAAAATTCTGGCTCTAATCTGTACGGTTTGATGCCTCCCTCGCTCTCTTCCTGTTCACTTGACACTCCTGCATCCTCCTCTGTCTCGTCACCAATCCTGAATGCCTCTTCACTCTGAAAACTCTGGTGTTCTTGACTGCTGGAACTGCTATCATCTGCCATTGTTGTTTTGATAAGGGTCACACTCGTGACGTCACGCAGCGTCGTCTGCACTACTTCCGGTTTGTTTGGCACTGCCAGCCAGAGGCAAAAGTTTATCGGCTTATAGCTTGGCCATCGCACGGCCTAAAAATTTCTTTTATGTGTTGAAAAATACAATAGGTAATAAGGAATTAATCTGCTATTCTACTTTTTTGGCAAAAAGGTGAGTTCAGTTCTACTTTAATGAATAAACCAACAAGTGGCAACAAACGTGTAACTAACTCCTTATTTTAACAATTTTAGTACTTACAGACGTTGCCCGAGCAGAGGGAGAATCAGAGAATAGCATCTGACTGAGGAACTGACAACTGTGTGTGTATGTGTGCGTTGAAGCTGCACCTAGCTGCACTGATCACCACATGGCAAGTTACTTCCTGCCTCCCAGCACGCACCACTGCCATGTTTGTAGTTTTTTATAGTTTCTAACCGCAAAAATGAATAAATGTACCAAACTGTGGCAACAACACATCCCCTAATAAAAAAAACACACATTAAACACGTTTTCTGGGGGCATATCAACCACCATCCCAGTTTGCCATGCCAAAGGCACTGTCCCCAACCTCCACGCAATGTTGCAGAGGCATGTCAATCATGATAGCCCTACAACATCCAGGGCCTTGAGGTACTCAGGGCGAATCTCGTCCACCCCCGGGGCCTGGCAACCAGAGAGTTTTTAACCACTTCAGCGGCCTCAGCCCCTGTGATGGGCAAGTCAACCCGCTTGTCCTCAAGCTCTGCTTCTTCTGCGAAAGGCGTGTAAGTGGGATTGAGGAGATCCTTGAAGTATTCCTTCCACTGGCCAATGATGTTCCCAGTCAAAGTCAGCAGCGCCCCATCCGCACCATACACAGTGTTAACAGAGAGCTGTTTCTCCCTCCTGAGTCACCAGAGAGTTTGCCAGAATCTCTCTGAGGCCGACTGAAAGTCTTGTTCCATGGCCTCACCAAGCAGTTCGCTTGGCCTACCGGTATACTTCAGCTGCTTTGGGAGTCCCACAAGCCAGCCAAGCTCAATAGGACTCCTTCTTCAGCTTGATGGCCCCCCTCACCACTGGTGTCCAGCACTTGGTTTGGGGGTTGCCGCCACGAGATGCACCGACAACCTTGCAACCACAGCTCTGGGCAGCCACTTCAACAATAGAGGTAGAGAACATGGCCCATGTCTCCAGATTCCTTTGGAATGTGGTCGAAGTTCTTCCGGAAGTGGGAGTTAAAGACCTTTCGCATAGGGGCCTCAGCCAGACGTTCCCAACACACCCTCACTATACGTTTAGGTCTACCGAGTTTGAATGGCATCCACCCCTGCCATCAGATCCAACTTACCACCAGGTGGTGATCAGTTGACAGCTCTGTACCTGCCTTTGCCTGAGTGTCCAAAACACATGGTCGCAGGTCTGATGGCATGATAACAAAATCAACCATCAACCTGCTACCTAGGGTGTCCTGGAGCCAGGTGCACATATGGACACCTTCATGCTTGAACATGGTGTTCATTATGGACAAACTGTGGTTGGCACAGAAATCCAATATCTGAACACAATCCGGATTCAGATCGGGCAGGCCGTTCCTCCCAAACATGCCCCTCCAGGTTTCAATGTTGTTACCCCCGTATGCATTCAAGTACCCCAGTAGGACAATGGAGTCTCCAAGAGGAGCACTTTCCAGTACCCCTGTCAGAGACTCCAAAAAGGGTGGGTACTCTGAACCATCATTTGGTGCATAGGCACAAATGAGGGTCAGGACCCATTTCCCAACCCGAAGGCACGGGGAAACAACCCTTTCGTCCACTGAGGAGAACTTCAATGTCAAGACAGTAAGCTGGGGGGCATACAAGAATACCCACCCCTGTTCAACGCCTCTTTCCTGGGGCAACTCCAGAGTAGGCCAAGCTCCATCCCCTCTCCAGGAAACTGGTTCCAGAACCAGAACTATGCATTGAGGTGAGCCCAACTATATCTAGTCAGTATCTTTCAACCTCGTGCCCCAGCTTAGGCTCCTTCCCCACCAGAGAGGTGACATTCCACGTCCCAAAAACCAGTTTCGAAAGCCGGGTATCAGATCGCCATGGTCTCTGTCTTCGACCGTCACCTGCTACACATTGCACCAGACCCCCATGGTCCCTCCTTCGGGTGGTGAGCCCACTGGAGGGCGGACCCATGTAACTACTTTGGGTTGAGAACGGCTGGGTTCCATGGACAGAATCCTGGCCATCAGATGCTCGCCATCAAGCCCTTTCCCTAGGCCTTGCTCCAGGGCAGGGCCCTGGTAACCCCATACCGGGCGGGGTACACTGGATCCTTGATTTTTTATAGGGTGCTAAATGGTTATTTCTGGTCATTGTCAGTGGGAGGATTTACTGTGAACAAATATGGCTGACGGAGTACCTAGCTTAGAGTCACAGCTGGGTGCTTTATCAGATGGAACAGGGCAGGGCAGGCATTTGGATGAAGGTAATGTAGCAGCTAAAGTGTTATATCCCTTGTCCGAGCCTCGCCAGATGTGGTAGGTTTAAAGTATGGGGAAAAGTTCTATCTGGGAGTAGGAACTTCACGTTTGTGAATTTCATGCTTGCATGAAATTAGTCATACACAGCAAGAGTGGGTGACTGAGAATGAATGTGAATATATTTAAGACAACCCTGAGTTTCTAGAGGTTTTTTTTTTTTTGTGAGTTTCTAGAGTTAATGTAAACGAAAGCCAGTTTGCATATCGGTGAATACAAACAAGATTACCACTATGCCTGATGCCTTTGGTATTTTGCCGGTGTACTGAGGGAAAAAAACAAATAATCTGACAGAAATTATTTTAAAGCATCCCTCAAAATACTCAAAATATCACGCAGTGCATCTTAGGCTACATTCACACTGCAGACCTTAATGCTCAGTTCCGATTTTTTTGCACACGTGACCCATATCTGATTTTTTAATGACAGTCTGAACAGCACACATCCGATTTTTTCACACCAGACCCAGACCACTTTCATATGTGGTCTTTATTTGGATACATGTCTGATATTTTCCAAAGTGACCTAAGGCTGAACGGTCATGTCGCATTTCATCCGGCTTTTTCCTCATTGAAGTGAGACAGACATGACAATTCTGCGGTGGGGGATGTAGCAAGCATGGCAGACACAGCTGATTTTTGTTCTCATTTTAATCAGTCTTCTTCCCTTTATCATTGGATCATAATTTTGTGGGCTCCGATGGCACAACAACTTCAAAATTTCAGAGGGGGCGGGATTCAGGGCTGAAACTGTCAGACAAGCATTATAGGTGCACACTAACTGTCAGATATCTGCTTTGGAAGGCAGATGTAGTTTTGAAGTGGGACCCAAGAGCGCAGGCAGGACTCGGTGCAATAATGATTTATTCACAACATAAAAAGGAACAAATGAATGACAGCATGGGGGCTGAAGTAAAGAGTGCCGTGGAGGCTAACAAACTTACAAGACTGGGTAGACGGAAAAGAAGACGATGAGGAAGGTAATCCAACAAAGACACCACAAAGACACAAACTTAGACTGGCAAATATATAGGGGGCAGGATAATTAAACTAACATGAGACAGCTGGGGATAATTAGGAAGTGACAGAGGAGCAGCTACAAACAGAACGGGCGGGGCTGTGCAGACAGAGGACACTGGAGAACACAGAGGCAAATAATGTAGACAATAATCATAAATAAGCCGAATCAGGGGAAAAACATAACTGAACTAAGAACTGAGGATAATCCGACAAACTAGTGATAACAGAATTGTGCTGACTTTTCAACAATAACAGAAGTCGAGGACAGAATGTCTGGATCATAACAGTGCCCCCCCCCCCTTAAGGGTAGAATCCAGACGCCCAAAAACAAAGCAAAGAACACCCCAATCGTGCGGCAGGAGGGGGAAACGGGTAGGGTGGAGCAAAAACAAGGACATAAACAATAGAAAAATGTTCATCAGATTTTCGGTCAAAGTCCCAAGACCTCCACTAGGCAGAATATGGCGCATCTGGTGACCTACCCAAGTCCGTGGACCACCAGATGGAGAAACATGGTGCGTCAGGTGGCCAACCAAAGTCCAAAAGCCACCAGAAGGATGAACCCAGTGGATCAGGGGGCCTTCCCAAGAACAAAAGCCACCTGACAGATGAAAACAATACGTCGGGTGGTCTACCAAAGTCCATGGGCCACCAGACAGGAGAAAACACAGGAGCACTTTGCACAGAGAACAACATCATGGGAGCATTTTGCTCTGAAAATAACTGAGGAGCATTTTGCTCTGAAAATAACACAGGAGCATTTTGTTCTGAAAATAACACAGGAGCCCTTTGCTCTGAAAATAACAGGAACCTTTTGCCCAGAAAACAAAACAGAGGCAGGAGAGATAATTCAGGAGATGATGGCATGAAAACCTTACTCTCTGAAAGTTTAACCTCAGGAGAAGGCAACATGGAAATCTTGCATTCAGGAGAAGACATAGAACCCCTACACTCAGATGACAACATGGAATTTTTAACCTTGGGAGATAACATGGAACCTATAATCTCAGGAGGTGTTGACAAGAAACTTAACCTGGGGGGTAACATGGAACCTGTAACCTCAGGAGGTGATGATATGGACACTAAACTTGGGAGATAATGGAAACATGGAAACTTTACACTCCGGAGATAGCAACATAAGAACTATAAAGTCACAAGGTGATCGAATGAGCACTTTAAACTCAGGAGGTAATGACAATACAGGAACTTGAATCTCAGGAGAGAATGAAATGAGATTTCCTTGTGCTAGAGATTACATAGAAGTTTTAACCACAGGAACCTCTAGCTCAAAAGAAAATGACATGGGAGTTGTAACCTCAGGAGATGACATTGGGGCTCTTTGCTCTGGAGACCACAAAGGAACTGTCTGCTCTGAAAATAACCACAAAGGAATTGTCTGTCATGTTTGTGTGCATTACGCAGCAAACAGATGAGAGGACACGAGCCCAAATGCAGGTGAAGTGAATGTTTATTAAACAAAGAGTCAAAGTACAAACTGTCCAATGTAATCAGTCAAAAATAAGTTACACAACGGATGAATCAGGTTCAAAAAACTCAGTTTGGCTATGAGGAGGGAGTCCATGTCATGCCCCAGGGTATAGCTGGCCGCTGGGGGGAAACAAGAATCGTGAACAGAAAAAAGAAGACTTACATAGTGTGTTTCGGAGCTCAGCTGGGCTCCAGGGAAAAACAGCACCAAACGTAGTCCAAGGGGGAGGAAGCCAAACACAGAGTAGTACCTGAACATCGAACGCTGACTAACACCACCACAGTTAGTGAATGAACAGACAGAATACAAATACACAGTGAACTAGTGACACAAATGGAAACAGGTGTGTAGCCGCAGCAGGTGCATTGATTGCTGAGGAGCCCATGGGAAGTGCCTGGAGAGAAAGGGAAGGGCAGAGACAGAAACACAGAAAAATCCTAGACAAATGGGCAGGTAAAGGAAGGTAATCCAACAAAGAAGCCACAATGACACAAACTTAGACTGGCAAATATATTTAGGGCGCTCGCGCACGCAGCGACCAGCAGCCGGTGGCTTGTCACCAGACTGCAAACCAAGTCTACCTACGGGTACAAATAAGTAACAAAAAAAAAAAATATATATATATATATATAGGGAGCAGGATAATTAAACTAATAGGAGACAGCTGGGGCTAATTTGGAAGTAAGAGAAGCAGCTACAAACAAGATGGGCGAGGCTGTGCAGAGAGAGGACACTGGAGACACAGAGGGCAAATAATGCAGACAGTAGTCATAAATAAACCAAATCTGTCACATGTCTAAGGTCAAATGTCATCTCTGAGCTCAGACTCAGTTTATTGTTGAGTTTTGCATTTCTGTTATTATTAATGTGTCTGCTCATGTGTTTAGTTTGGGTCTTTGTCTTTGCCCCTCTCTCTCTTGACACTCCCACTCACTGTTCACAGTCTGTTTGCCATCAGCTGTGAGCAGCTTTGCAATCAGTTCACCTGCAGCTCAGCTCCCACACCTTTTCTCACTCATGTTGCCATTTCACCCATTACTTAAGTTCAATCTGTTCACTTACTCCTCGCTGCGACGTTGAACATCATCCTGTAGTTATCCTGTTTATTCTACTGAAGTGCTGATTTCCCCTTCAGCGCTTTTCCCTGCTCTGAGGCACTACATGTAACTTTTGCTCTGGTTCACTGTTTATTCTACTGTAGTGCTGATTTTCTCTCCAGAGCCTTTTCCCACTCTGGGGCACTACATGTAAGATTTTCCTTGTTTGGCATTTTTGTATTTGGCTCATTTTGAGCTGTTTGCTCTTTTTGTTGAATAAACACATGGCACCATTCAGCGTTTGGGTTCATCTCCCTCTGTCTCATTGAGGCGAACATGACAAAATCAGGGAAAAAACATAACTGAACTAAGAACTGAGGATAACCCAACAAATTAGTGATAACAAAATTGTGCAAACTTTTCAAAAATGACAGAAGGCGAGGACAGAATGTCCAGATCATAACAGTAACGGCACATTTACTGGATACTGCAAATTCCTTTTTCCCTGTAAAGAGCACACCGTGAGTCCTGGCCACTGTAATATTTAAAATGTAAAATTAATACTAATATGACTGTGGAGTGGAATGGCCAGATAGGGGGATACGAAAACTCACTGTCCAAGAGAGGGGAGTCTCTGTTGGTTTCTCCTTCCTGTGCAGGACCGGTGTTACACCACTGGTACTAGCCACGTGGTTTATTAGGGCCTGAGCAGTGTTGCCAGACGTACGATGATTATCATATTTGTACAATAGTTTCCCCCTCTATATGATGTAGATCAGTAATTCCAAAAATACCACAATGTTGTTATGATTGCCCTTTGCAGGACAAAGATGAGACGCCAAAAGCCAGCAGTGAGTTTTGTTATTTTATTAAAGAAAGTACAAAATAATGAGCCTCGAGGGGCAAAACACATAAACTATAACACACGACCTCGAATGGTCAAAAATTACTGAACTAATACAAAGAATCAAAAGACACACATAAAGCAGCGAGGGTGGAACCTAACGCTGGAAAGAGACTGGAGCCGGATGTGGGGACTGCAGCCTGAGTGGGTGTGTGAGATCACAGCCCGAATCTTCACTGCGATCTTAAATAGTGCACCATAAACCACAAACAGGTGAGACAGATAATAAGGAATTAAGTGCCCGCAGCTGTGACAGCCCACGAGCAGCCTGACAGGTGGAAGTGCTGCCGTGGCGCTGTCAAAATAAAAGCACCAAGTAATTCCCATAATAACCAAAACTAAACAGACAGAAATGGGAAAATAATAAGTGACCACCACAAATGTATGATAATTTGACCTCTTCATTACATGGCTAACTTAATACAGTATATTAGCAAACACAATCAGAATATGGATCCTGCACATACATACTAAGCTTGTTTTTATGCATCGTCTCACGTGTGCGGGCTGCATGGAAAAGAAGGCGCGTTGCAGTAGCAGAGCAGAGAGGCAGCCTCAGATGGAGGCTAATGATGGGATCCACAGTTCACTGAAACGTATTGAGTCAAGGTAAAAATATCTGTGGTACTCCCAATCACTCAGTGCTGGAACTCCAACTGTCTACCACCCACTGAACTCTCAGCTGAACTGAGTGGGCGGGGCTCGCTTGCTGCTGGGTGATTCAGCTGGTGATCCCTGGCTTCCAGTATACAGTAGTTCCAGTGAGTGATTCATACAGTACGCTCACCTATAAAAACTAGTACACTCGATCGAATCATTCGTGTACATTACAGCACTAATTCAGGCACAGCAGAGTGAACAAGTAAGCAACATTGCCAGCAGGTTGAGAAACGGGGGTGGGGCAGACGCCAGTTTTACTGGGTGGTTCAAACTTGTTGTTGGCATTATCACTAAAGCTTTCTGTTGCTGCTGCAATGTGCAGTTGTCTGCAGAAATGTCACTGGATTGTGGTTCTCAATAAAACTGAAATCGGTTTCTACTTCACTCTATAAATTCAAGAAATCTGTGTGTGTGTGTGTGTGTGTGTGTGTGTGTGTGTGTGTGTGCGCGCGCGTGTGTGTGTGTCTGTCTGTCTGTCTGTCTGTGTGTGTGTCACAATCAAAGGACATCATAGGATAGCCTATGATGTGCCTATGATGTCCCCATTATGTCTGCATCATAGGAGAGCCTATGATGTGCCTATGGTGTCTGCATCATAGGACATCAAGCCTGCCTTCATGTCTTCATGATGTCATATACAGTGATGCATGCCTGACAGCATATGATTATGATGCTGTCCTTGATGTCTTTATGATGTCATATACAGTGAACATCAGGACTCGCGATGCCGTCATATAGACGGAAGGACCATGCCGTCATATACACAATAGGACACAGCACTTTAAACCACACCCATTCGAAGCAGTAAATCTGGAAATCTTAAAAAATATCACTCGATAAATTCAAGAAATCTCTGTCAGCTTGTGTGTAAATCTGGAAATCTTACACCCATTCAAAGCAGTACATCATTGCTATGCCATCATCACAGATCATAGGACATAGGACATCTTTACTTACCTGGCAGGGGAGATACCATGATCAAGAAGGTGGTTCACCCAGGGTGAGGCTCAACCATTGCACTCCGGCTGGGCTGACCTCTGCGAATTCCCCAAATGTGGGAATCTCGACTGCATAATTTCTGGTAGTGGGGGACTGCGTTCGCGTTCGGGCTGCACGGTGGCGCAGTGGTTAGCACTGCGGCAGCACAGTTTACCCTTGGCCGGGGGATTGTGGGGATCGTGGGATCGTGGGTTCGATCCCAGCCCCCGACCAACAGTGATCTGTGTGGAGTTTGCATGTTCTCCCCGTGTTGCGTGGGTTTACTCCGGGATTTCTCCGGTTTCCTCCCACATGCCAAAAACATGCATGTTAGGTTAATTGGCTGTTCTAAATTGTCCCTAGATATCTGTTTCCTATAGGCCCTTAGAATAGAGGGTTAGTATTAATGAAAGCGCTTTGAGTGGTCTTTGTGACTAGAAAAGCGCTATATAAGTGCAGGTTAGTTAGTTAGTTAGTAAAGATCAAACACAGGCATGACTCACGATCATACCACTCGCTATGACATCATCAAAGATCATAGGACTCACTAACACACCATCAAAGATCAAAGGCAGGAATCACTGAATGAGTGCTGACATGCTTGCTTACACCCTTGCTTACACCTCCTTTCTATGGGCATGCAGAAATACTTGCTTATACTTGGTTCCTATGGGCATGCATGGGTAGGCACGGGCATGCACGGGTATGTACTAGTCAAATCTAAAAGAAGAAGAAGACTGCTATGATGTGCCTATGATGTCTATATGACATCTTATAGACACCATAGTCATAGAATTATATATAGAGTGATGTTAACTGTCATGATTTGTTGCCTCCCCGAGGGATATAGAGTGATGATATAGAGTGAAGTACGTGGCAGTAATGCACTTGTAAGCTGGTTGCCAACTGCCAATCAAATCTAAAAGAAGAAGAAGAAGTAGAAGAAGTTGCCTCACCGAGGCAGCAGAGACGAGAAAAACCCAAATGCATGAGGACGTGGTGTTTATTAATATAAATGTCCAAACAATGAAACAAACCCAACAACCTGGTGAGCGTGTTGTCCGAGGAAATTGTCCCCAAACGAAATGGCATGGACAGCAATATATAAATGTACCCAAACGCTTCCATGCGTAAGTGGTGAGTGGGGAAAAGAGAAAAAAAATAACCCAGGACACTCCTGAAACAAAAGTGAAGACCGGATCCGGGCAGCCCAAGGCTCAACAGGCTGCACCAAGGTAGCACTGGGCAGACACAGAGAAAAAAAATAAACACGTCTAACAACTGACAGGTCTTGGTACTTACAGAGGTGAAATGCCAGAGCACAAGCTGCTCTGGTGGCAGGCTGACAATACAATGAATCGACAATTCACAAGTGCACAGACAGAGCTTAAATAATACCAGACATAATAAACTGAGTGAACCCAGGCGTGAGTGAGTGTGTGTAGGAATGTGTGGGTGTGTGTGTTGAGCTGAATGAGCACAGGTGTGGGTGAGTGTGTGCGTGTGTAGTGATGTGTGTATGTGTGTACGTGAGTGTGGGTATGTGAACCTGAGCAGGGAGAGGAACAGGCAATGGCGGATAGGAATCACCTGTCAGGAACTGACGGGGAGCAGAGGGGGGTGGCTGACAGCAGACAGGAGGCACACAGAACCCACAGAAGCCTCCTGACTGCTGCCAGTCACAAAATACATAAACACAGAACCAACGATACAACAGAACAAGTAAAAGGTAGCATAAAACACAGATAACTAAGAAACAGGAAAATGCCATGAAGCCAAACTTGGGAGAATCCCAAGCCCCGTTCATGACAATTAACATTCAAAGCAGTCTCCATAGTAATAGAATAGAATCAAGTGGGTGGAGCAATACATGTTCTGTTATCTATGATGTCACACATTCTATTTCCTGTGATGTCACATAACATCATAGGAAGCCTGGTCTTTGACCAGCTAGGAGGCTTTATTCTTAAAGCCCCCACAGTTCTTTCTGCAACTGTGGGGGTTCCCCCTACAGTTGATAGTGCTATGAGATGACTGTTGTTGTGAAATGGCGCTATATAAATAAAGTTGAATTGAAAAATTGAATTAATCTTCTTGGGCTCAGTCATCGTTCTATGCTGATTTAGGGTTACATTAAAGCCAATTTTCCCCCCGGAAAAAAATTAGACTATGGCTTGTCACAAGATGGCCATTGAACTACACCAACTCCTGAGGGAAAATCTGAAATATTGACAATTATTAAGCCATGATAATCGTTTGGAACTTTTGGAAGAAAACAAGGAGTTACAGCTGGCACTTAAGAGCAAAAAATCCAAAAATGACCACCTGCAGCTAAAGTTGGGCCAACTCTCCAGGCAGCTGGAAAACGCCACAAAACATATTGAACAAAAGGACGTTTTACTGGGAAATCGCTTGCAGCTTTCTGAACAAAACAAAGCATTACAACTCGAGCTTCAGAGAGAAAAACCTGAAAATGACCGCTTGCAACAAAAGCAGGACCAAATCTCAAAGGAGAAGGAGAACCTTTCAAATACTTATACAACGTGTCTTCAGAAGACGGACACATTACTTAAAAATCAAAAATGTTTCAAGTCAAACCTAATAAAGGTGAAAAAGAAATCAGACACCCTTGCAATCTCTTGCCGCGAACAGAGGTCAGAACTTTTAACCCCTTGCACTCCGGGCAATTTTCCTAAAAATGCCAAAAAATAACGTGCCCAAAGTAAATCGAAAGCTGTTATTCAACCCTTTGCAGCATCTTCATGGGGTTGGTCTCATTTAAAAGAAAACACTTTGAATTTTTTGGCAAAAAAAACATAATCTCTCTATGTGCTCCGGCCACTGAGTTACAGTCATCTAAACATACTGAACTTGAAGAAAATAAATTTGGACACAGTGTTTTTTTGGATACAAATGCTTGCAAATAACACACAGCTGTCCGATCCGGCTGGAAAATGCAACAGAAATGTAGAACCAAGTGTTATCAAGCTGAGATCCAAATTTGGTAACAATACCACAAAAAATGAATATTTTACACAGCTTTGTTCTCAGGCTGTTCCCAGGCGTTTTGGAACTGTGCCAAATTGTGCCAAATGGCACAGTTTGGAAAAACATCTGTAACTTTTGAATAATTCAATGTAGAATCTTCATTTTGGGCTCTAATGAAAGGTCACACTCAGGGCTGTGTCTGTGTGTGTGTGTGGGAGAGGGTTGTCCCCCCCCCCGCTACAAAAGACGGAGTTCGGCCCTCGCTACATGATGGATTACACTCCTTGCATGTTTTCACAGCGGCTCCCCCCCCCTCGCTACTGTGTGTGTGTGTGGGGGGTTGTCCCCCCCCCCTTGCTACAGAAGACGGCCATCGCTACATGAAGGAATAGACTCATATGCTTCCCCCCGCCGGGGCATTTGGACCGTGAACGCCCCCCCCCCACTCCTCTTCTGCAGCGGGGGGGGGGGGGGGCCTTCACGGTCCGAACACGGCAAATGAACCGTTTATCGCGGCGCACGCACTTCGTACTTCGTGCGCAGTACAGTTGTAATTTACCGATCGGTCAAAAGTCATTTTTGGATTACAGTTTTCAGGGAGAAATAATAATTTAGCTTATAACACCTTACCTCTTCACAGCAGCAGAGTCCTGGCGAACTTCTCTTCCTCATTGTCAGACGAACGCGACGCTGCTCCGCTCGTGGATCCCGATCAAAACATAATTCCAATATTGCGGTTTTGGTGAATGATTTACGACCTTTGTCGTCGGCCTCCGTCGGTCTATGATGACGGAAGAGAATCCTAAATGTCTATTCTGCTGGAATGAGTGCAGGTCCCACTTGTGGGTGGTCTCCATGCTGCGGGGTCTGTAGCAGATTCATCCAGCGTCCTTTGTTTTCATCTGCTGCAAGCAGTAAATCTCTCTTCACCCAGCCTGAATTTCTGTGCTTCAATTGGCTCCTGCATTCACAGTAGGCGGGTCCTCCTTCCTAGGTTTTCATTCATTGGCTCTTCAAGGTTTCAGAAACCCAATTCAAGGCTCTTATTAGTCGAATGAGAGGTCAATCAGATGAACTAATCTGTTCGCGGCTGTGTCTGCAGTTTTTTTTTTAGTGGCGCTTGGACGCCACTACATCACCATCACCACCTACATCACCACAATCTGGACTATGCGTCCGAGTGCGCACGAGGGCGCACTCCTGCGCCTTCGTGCGTCCTAGGACGCAGAGACTTGCCCGCCCGCGGAACAACGGAGCGCAAGTGGTTAAGTTTACAAACAGAAAAATCTAAACTAGAGAAAGAGTTACACGGATATTGAAAAGCAATGCCATACTCTCACTCAATAACAAATTTAACTGACACAAAAGACAAAATGATTGAGGACCTGCAAAAATTAAACAAAACGAACAAATCTAAGATTGAATACCTGACAGAGAAGCTATCAGCTAGCAGAGGTGCAAGATGGAAGCAAAAGAAAAAGCGAACTTGATGATGTTGAAGAAGGTGGCTGACGTCACCCAAGATGTGGATCCAATCTTGACAACAGAGATTCAATCTCGGCTCACATCTTACACTGCTCTACCACACATAGGGGAAAAATTGAAACTGGACACAGACACCAAGCTAGCATCATCAGCTGTACTGGGGGAGCCATCATCCAGATTTCTGAGGTGGATTTATCCCGGGTGGAGGATGCACTCAAGCAGGAAAAAGCCAACCTGGTAACACAGAGACAGCAATAGGACCAGGAGAAGGCAGTTCTCCTAGAAATGATCAGTGCCATGCAGGAGGCGTCAGAGAACACCAAACAGCTTTTGAAAGAAACGACAGAGGCAAAGATCTGCCTGGAGAGTCAGCAGAAGGAAATTGAAGCCATTCTGGCAGAAATTGAGGAACGTTTTCAGGTGGAGAGACAGGATTGATCAGAGCAGGAACAGCATCTCCGTCAACAGATACTGAAGGCAGACAGAGCCCTGGAGTCCTACAGACAGCAGACGAGATCTGTTATGGCAAAGATGGCCAAAGAGCTGCACAACGAAACACAAAAGATCACGAAGGCGACGGAGATTGTGCTGGATGACCTCAGACAGGCAGAAGCTGATGGCATGGAGATAGACTGGAGTTGGCTTAAGAGATTTCCACATTACAGGCAGCCCTCGAAGATAAGGACACGTTGAACAAAGATCTGACGGAGCAGCTTCAGACTGTGCAAGAAGTGATGGAGACCCTAAAAAAGAAAAGGCAAAGGCAAACCACATGGAGGAGACTGAAGAAAGCCTTCAGAAGAAACTTTTCCTCCATCATGGAATCTGCATGTCTCTTTGGGTGCGAACATGTGGTGGGTGAAACTGCAGACTGGCAACAGGAAAGTTCCTGGTTCAGATCACCCCATGTCAGCTTTTCCCTGTGTGTTCTGTGGCTTTTGGAGGTTTTCCTGGAAGTTCCAGTTTCCTCCTTAAAAAAGGTTTGGGCACGTAGTGGGGGGGTGGGCCCCTCCGTGGACCGCCGCCTTATCGTGGTGGAGGGGTTTGCGTGTCCTGATGCAGCATTTTTCCAACCAGGGTACTGCGGTGCATTCAGATTTCTGTGGCTAATTACCTAATTTCACTTGTTAATTGGTTCAAAAAATTGCAAATAATTATTAATTAATTATTTGCAAAATTTTGGAACCAATTAAGACATGAAATTAGATAATTTCCTTCAGAAACCTGAACATGTCAAGGCACCCAGGTTGGAAGAATGCTGCTCTACTGAACACAAGAGTTGTGTTGTCGGGGGCATATTGTCTCTGGTCGGACAAACTGGTCCTGGGTGGAGGGCCAGACTAAGAGCGGTCCACATGGGCAGATATTTCATTTCACTATTTGGGAGGGAAAATAAACAGATCATTTTCTCCAGAGTAAATACTGAGGGGGATACTATCAGTATTATTGTAGTCAGGGCCATTCCTTGGCCCTGACTACAATATATATATATATATATATATATATATATATATATATATATATATATATATATATATTCCGTGGCCATCTGGTTTTGTATTATAAATAATATCTGTCTGTTCGGACTTGAGCCTACCTTCACCTTTGCCTTCAGCTCTCTTTTTATATGTTAGTAATTCTTAGTATTTCAGTATTTGCATCTCTTGGTTTTTGTATTTATCTTGTCCTCGCCTTGGTGGGTCATTTTCCTCTTTTTGTATTATCTGGTCAGAATCTCGTTTTGTAAACACTTCTTGTTTGTATTCAGTTACCTTTTGTTATGTTCTCCTGTACCTTTATTTTGACAGCGTGCTTTATTTACTTCCTCTTTTAGCTAGTTTTGTGGTTGTCACAGCTGTCATGATTTTGGCTTGTTATCCTCACCTGATTATCATTCTGTCAGTTATCTTCTTGCTCTATTTAAGGGACGCCGTCCTGCAGTTCAGCTCTGTGTCCTTCAACAATGTATCCGGCATGCGTCCCATGCTTCATTTCTCTTTGTTATCCCAACGTGTGTCCCACATCTTAGCTGCGGCTATTCTCCTCGTTTACCCAACGTGTGTCCCACATCTTAGCCGTGTGCTATTATACCTTTTGTATCCTGCCTTGTAAGTTTTGTGCCTCAGTTATATTTTTGTGTTTTTATTAAATGTTTGCAACTCACAGCCAGCATTTGGGTCTCCATTCCTGCCCTGCCTGGGCAGTTCATGACAGTTATAGGCTGTAATATGCACGATCTGTGATAATATGTTACTGAAGCAGGTGGTCCTGAGCCACGTCAGAATGAAAACTGGGTGTGCACGATAATTTTCCTCAAAATACGATAATTTTAAGCCGCTGGTACGATACTTCAACATTTCCTGTCTGGCAACACTGGGCCCAAGCCATTGACAACATCAGTGGGCAAGAGCCCAAATGTAATCACTAGGATTATTTGTTATTAACCTTATTTATACAGGTAATCCTATTGAGACACGGGATCTCATTTTCAATAGAGCTGTTTAATCGATCAGTTCTGCTAAAGCCGAGCAGATCACAGCGGTCATCTGGCATGTAGAGGGATGAAGCTGGTCTCCTTTACTTTGTGTATAATCATTTCTGAATGATTTTAACATTTTATTTTGCTGCGCTACTTCAAGGTCTCATATTTACTTCCGTAAACACAACTCTGTGTCTCACGTTACATTTTCTTCTGCACATGCGGGTCACTTCATAACTGTAGACCAGGGGTGGGCAATCATGTGCCATGGAGGGCCATTCCACTGCAGGTTTTCTGTTCCACCCAGTTTCTTCAGCAGGTGTTTGCTCTTATCAGCTTCAAGGGTTGCTAATCATTGAAAACACCTGCTGAAGAGACTGGGTGGATTAGAAAACCTGCAGTGGAATAGCTCTCACTGGCCACCCCTGCTGTAGACCGTTCACACTAGAGTCTGACGGGGGTCGCATTTAAATTATAATATGAACGCCCACACAAAAAAATCAGATCTCAGCAAAAAATCGGAATTGAGCATTAAGACCTGCAGTGTGACCGTAGCCTTAGTGGCGTGCGCAATATATAAGAAGGAATAAGGATGAAAAACAGCAACAGCAGTCTTTGTACAATAATGCTACCTGTAGTGCACATAAAGATAAAAGATAAAACCCAGCAATCCTATATACAGGAAAAGTAGAGCCGTAATACCCATAATTACAAGTTCAATGCGGTAGTGTAGACGCAGATAGTGACAGATTGGATTGCACATGATCAATATTGCAATACAGACAGACAGCAGCAGTTATGTATGGCATTTGTGCAAATGGTTAGAGTAAGGTGCACAGACATACTACAGCAGATGTATTACTGTTGGTGTGTCAGTCTTTCTGTGCAAACAGCTGAGGTAGTTATTGTGTGTTACAGTGTTGCCAGATGGGAAATGTTGAAGTATCGTACCAGTGGCTTAAAATTATCATATTTTAAGGGAAATTATCGTACACACCCAGTTTTCATTCTGACGTGGCTCAGGACCATCTGCTTCAGTAACATATGGTCACAGATTGTGCATATTATGGCCTATAACACAGTTTTACCTTTAAATAATCTAACAGATCGGTTGAAAAAAAGTGCCTCTTGCAGACCAACACCTCTACCTGTGTGGAGTACAGGATAAGCCCCTGGCCTGCACTGAACAGCCCAGAATATCAGTCATACTTAACTATCTTCTATGTCTTCTGTTGAATCATCATGTATCAAGGTCTTGCCTCATAAATATTTTGAGAAGGACTCAATCAATCTGCCTAAACTACTACTAAAATTCCTCTGATAATTGAAGCAGAAACCTGTTTCACATTTTTATTGAGAACCACAATCCAGTGACACTTTTGCACAAACCTTTGCATGTTGCAGCAGCAACAGAAAGCTTCAGTGCTAATGCCAACAACAGGTCTGAACCACCCAGTAAAACTGGGGTCTGTTTCCCCCCATTCATTTCTTAAAAATGTGAAACAGGTTTCTGCTTCAATTATTACTGCTTCAATTACTGCTTCAAAGCAGAAATACCAGCTACCCAACTAACACTCCAAAAAATAATAAATCGACTCCGAATGTGAATATAGCTTCACCTGCAGATGAATTTAATAATTTTTTTGTTAACATTGGACCTAAACTGGCCCGAGAAATACCCACTACGGTGCCAACAGGTGATTCAATATGCAATAACACTGCTGTAAAAGACACCATCTTCATAAAGAACACAGACGAAAGAGAGGTCATTGAAATTGTTAAATCGTTCAAAAGTAAAACATCTACTGACTGCGATGGTATTGATATGCTACTAGTCAAAACTGTTATCAAATGCATAGTGAAACCACTGACGTATATCTGTAACCTGTCTCTCCAATCAGGTATATTTCCCAATGCAATGAAAATAGCTAAAGTAATTCCGATTTACAAGACAGGCGACAGAGGGGAACTCTCCAACTACAGACCAATTTCACTATTACCGCAATTTTCCAAGATACTTGAAAAAATATTCTATGAGAGAATTGACAACTTCATACTGAAGAATGATTTATTGTGTGAGCAGCAATATGGGTTCAGACACAAAAGGACAACAGCATATGCCTTAATGGAATTTACAGAAAAAATATCAACAGCCATTGAAAATAAAGAGTATTCAGTTGGAGTATTCCTGGATCTTAAAAAAGCATTTGATACAGTAGATCACAATCTATTATTAAAGAAACTACAAAATTGTGGTATCAGAGGGGTAGCACTGTCCTGGTTAAGAAGTTACTTAAAGAATAGATATCAGTTTGTATGTGTTAACAACAAAAACTCAGAGCTACTGAAGGTCACCTGTGGAGTCCCACAGGGTTCAGTTTTGGGACCATTGTTATTCAATATGTATATAAATGATATATGTAAAGTTTCAGAAAAAATGGACTTAATATTGTTTGCTGATGACACTAACCTGCTATGCAGTGGAAACAACTTGGAACAACTTCTGGATACACTCGGAAAGGAATTAGGAAAGCTGAAACTGTGGTTTGATTCAAACAAATTAACGCCCAATTTAAGCAAGACAAAATTTATAGTCTTTAACAACCATCACAACTACCCAGTACCCAAACTCAGTGTAAATGGTGTAGAGATTGAAAGGGTATCCGAAACTAAATTCCTTGGAGTAATAATTGATAACAAACTGTGTTGGAAGCCACATATTAATTATATAAAAGGTAAAGTATCCAAATCAATTGCAATATTACACAGAGTGAAAAATTTGCTGAATCAACCCACACTATACACCTTGTATCATTCATTAATACTCCCATACATGACATATTGTAATGAAGTATGGGGAAATACATATAAAACAAACATATATCCACTCTTTATGCTTCAAAAGAGAGCTATTAGAATAATCAACAAAGCAGCTTACAGGGAACCAACAAACCCACTTTTTCTTAAACAAAAAACTCTCAAGTTGAAAGATCTGATCGACTTTAAAACCGCAATAATAATGTTCAAAGTGAAGAATCTATCACTGCCCGCAAATATCCAAAAGTTGTTCCAAACAAGGGAGAAACGATATCACTTCAGAGGAACATGTATATTTCAAAAGCCTACAGTGAGAACAACCACCAAGCAACACTGTATTTCAGTGCAAGGTGTCAGATTATGGAACGATTTTGGACCTGAATTAAAATCATGTACAAAGCTTGGACAATTTAAACAAAAACTAAAGGAAGAAATACTCCAAACATATTTACAAGACGACATGTAAACTCACATAAGGATTGACATTTCCAGCCTGTGTTGTGTTATAGCTTAGTTTTTCTTTTTTCTCTGTGACACTATGTCTTAGATTTGTTTTTGAATAGTAACCGCTTAACTTAGACTAGCTCAGTTTTCTTTTTCTCTCAGTCATATTTTGTCTTAGCCTTGTTTTAAATTGTAATTGCTCTTGTCTTGTTTTCTCTTTTTCTCCTTTGAATTCTTGGATGGAATATGGGTGGGCAATATAAGCTGCGGCTTCAGCCATCACCCATTCGGATAACTCACGTGGAATTGTATAGTAGAAGGAGTCTTTGTCTAATTTGACCTTGTTGTTATATTATACAGTTTCTTTTAACCTGTAATGTACTATCCGAAATAAATTCATTCAACCTGCTGGTAATGTTACTTGCTTGCTGAGTCTAGCATGCCTGCATTACTGCTGTAACGTATGCGAACTGTTCAATCAAGTGTACTAGTTTTTATTTGTGAACGTGCTGTACTGAATCACTCACCAGAACTGTAGTGAATGCCAGGGATCACCAGCTGAATCACCCGCCTGAGCAGCAAACGAGCCCCGCCCGCTCCGTTCAGCCGACTCTCATGGTAGACAGTTGGAGCTCCTGTATAGAGCTGAGTGATTTGGTGGACCACTATTTCTCATGGATCTTTTTAGCTTAACGCAGTATGTTTCAGTGAACTGTGGATCCCATCATTAGCCTCCATCCGAGGCCGTCTCTCTGCTACCGCCACCCGATCTTCTGTCTTCTTCCAAGCAGCCCACGCACGTGAGACGATGCGTAAAAAACAAGCGTAGTATGCATGCGCACTTTGTGCAGGATCTGTATCCTGGCTGTGTTTGCTAATGTATTAACTTAGGCACATAATGAAGGGGTCAAATTATCGTACATTACTGATCATACATCGTACAGAGGGAAAAATTATTGTACAAATATGATAATTATCGTATGTCTGGCGACACTGGTATGTTACGGTCCGGGAAGGGGGGGAGAGTGGGACAGAGTTCGGGGCCCTGATGCCCTGGTGAACAAAGCTGTTTAGCAGTCTTGTGGAGCGGGCCTGGAGGATCTGGTACCTTTCCCCCGAGGGCAGGGGGCTGAAGAGGGAGTGTGAGGGGTGGGAGGCATCGCCTGCAATGTTGATGGCTCTGCAGGTGAGGCGGGTGAGGTAGATCTCCGAGAGGGGGGCAGAGGGGCACTGATCTCTTACTATATAATGTGTAAAGCTCTGTAGGATCACCAGACTTGGTACACAGTTTCATCTCAGGATCCTGACCTACAGCTATGTATACTTTGTTGTATATTCCTGGATGATGGGTTTATGATAATTTGGTTCTGCTACAGTCATTATATTGAAAAGTTGAAAACTGCTCTGTTAGTAGGTATTGGGCTCTTCAGAGAAAACCGAGGCGGGGGATATTGCATTTGCCTCAGAGTGCTCTTGTTCTTATTTTTTTCCTCATAAATTTGTGACTTTTTCTTGTAGATATGATAATTTTTTTTTTGAAAGTTTGTAACTCTTTTCAAGTAATTTTACAGTTTTTTAAACAGTTTTTGTCTTGTAAATGTTTTCATCAAAATTTTTAATTTTTTGTCATAAATCTGCGACTTTTTCCTCATAATTTTGCCTGTGGCTCCAGTGTTACAGACACCCGCTCACCCACCAAATATATCACCTGCTCACCTGCACCACAGCTAAAGTCCATGTGGGCAAACACAGATCAGGCCAACATGGAGGCCACAGACAAACCCACATGGGACCCATAAAACAGACCTTATTTAACCTATGGTGGGGCCCACATGGACACACTGGCAGGGTAACTACTACACAGCAATAAAAGAATTTTACCATTTTTTTGTTTTTAAATCATTAACTGGCCTTGCCCCGCCTTACCTCTCTGAGCTGCTCCATCCTTACTCTCCTGCTCGGTCTCTCAGGTCAGCTGATCAGCTGCTCCTGGAGATACCGAAATCAAAGAGGAAGCTCAGAGGGGACAGAGCTTTTTCTGTTGCTGCTCCTAAATTGTGGAACAATCTGCCTTTGTCCATCAGACAGGCCTCTTCACTGTCCAACCCATTTTTTATTCTCTGGCTTTTGATCCAGTTTGACACTCATTTTATTTGTTCTTATTGTCTGTATTGTATGACTACTGTTTTATTTGTGCTGTTTTGAACTTTTTAGCTGTATTTTATTGTTTTTATGTTTTGTGTTTTTCTGTTTTATTTATCATTGATGTACAGTACTTTGCATCAGCTGTCATTGTTTATAAAGTGCTTTATAAATAAAGTTGGATTGGATTGGATTGGAAGTTGCTGTAAACCTCACATGACAGTCCATGGTACTGAACTGCAATTCATGCTCCTCCTCTTTTTACTTCTCTGCCTGATGCCAGATTGACCAGCGGCAATTTGACAAAATCATGGACCTGATAGAGACTGGAAAAAAGGAAGGAGCCAAGCTGGAGTGTGGAGGAGAAGCCGTGGGTGAGAAGAGCCTCTTCATCCAGCCCACCATCTTCTCAGGAGTAAAAGACCACATGGCCATTGCCAAGGAAGAGGTTATCAGACTTTTCACTACACTGCAGATGAGCCTTGCACAGATGGAGATGTTAGAGTGAATGTGTGGGAAAGTAATGACTGACACCATGCGGACATGCTGTGAATTACATGACAAACGCAGTGGAGCATTCTGAAACTTTGACCCACAAATGACTTTTCCATAACAGCTGAGATAGAGGTGTTACAAGATTGCATTTTTTATATTTATAAGATAAGATAATCCCTTATTAGTCACCCAGCTGGGAAATTTACAGTGTTGCAGCAGCTGAGGGACAGTAACACTCAGTAATAATAGATAATAAAGTAGGGCAAAACCAGTATATAGACAAGAAGTTTTACAAAAGTAAAATAGTTTTTTTTACAGTTAAAAAAATAAGTAAAATAGTATTTACAGCACTAGTAAGCATTTAAATAAAGTTATTCAGTGCAATATATAACAGTATATGTCACAATTGAAGATTAGTGCATCCAAGTGTGGTTGTTGTGGAGTATAGTAACTCCTGGAAACCTGATTGCCCAATCAGATTGCTCGGTTGAAACCAACTGTTGTATGGATTTATGAAAAATCACATTTTTTAGAAATGTAGTTATCGTTATTTATTTTCATGTAGCCAAGACTGGGATATACAGCTGATATACAGCCTGGGACTGTAGGAATTGCAGGAATAACAAAACTGGCAAATTCTCTCTTTTTACCGCACGAGCAGGCATGCTGTTTCTTTCTCCAGAAACAGTAGCAGAACAGCAGCAACAGCAATTCACTCTCTTTTCCCTCTAAAATGGGTCCCCCTGCAGCTGCCTAGAAAGGTGCCTGATAAGAAAGCCTGAGAGCACAACCACACTGTCTAAACAGATCACACATGAAAATACATATTGTGGTCAATTATGTCCTTAGAGTACGCTACACACGTCCCCTCAGAATTTAGCACAATGAAAAAAAAAACCCCACTTAATGTGGGGATGGAACTGCTCTGCCATAACCGCTAAGCCGAACAAGAAGTGGAGAAGGGTCACCCACGTGCGGGGTCACTAAAACTGGTTTAGTTGGGAAGGGGGCACCCCCGGCAAGGGGACTGTGAAAAATTGAAAGGCCTGTCCACATCCAGATGGGCTGGCTTTAGGCGGTCCACTGAAATTTTTTCTGGCTTGCCTCCAATGTCCACAATAAAGTGCCTCTCTCCCGGTGCCATTATACGGAATGGGCCATCATAAGGAGGTTTCAAAAGGCCATGGTGAGCATCATGGTGGACAAAAACAAAGTCTGCCGACTGCAGGCTTGCAGGAAAGTGTGCATGAGGGAGCCCGTGTTGCAAAGTGGGGACTGGCAGAAAAGCTTTGGCATTCTCCAGGAACATTTGACACTGAGCAGCCACGGACCAAGAGGTTGTCGTGTTGGGGAAAAAATCTCCTGGGACACGTAGTGGCTGACCATAAACCAACTCGGCAGATGAAGCTTGGAGATCCTCCTTAGGAGCAGTTCTGACTCCCAGCATGACCCATTGAAGCTTATCTGCCCAACTGCTGCTTGTGAGGCTGGCCTGTAGTGCGGCCTTCATAGAACAGTGAAAGTGGTTGCACAGTCCATTAGCCGCTTTGTCATTGTACAGTTGTACAGTACAACAAAATTGTGGGTGCTCCACCAAGCTACTGCCCAATAAAGTTAGAAAGAAGGATTAGATAAAAACACGGTTACAGAACACACGATTAAACACACAAATGAAATAAAAATAGCCCAGGATTATGGAAATATACACAGGTATGGTTGTCGCTTCACGGATGGAACTATGTACATAAGAGTGCGGAGTACAGAACACACAATTGAACACACAATTGAGTAAAATGGCTCAAGGATTATGGAAAATGCTTGAGCTTCTGGTGCCACACGAGTCGGCTGCCTTTTTGCAACAGCGGTTCAATTCTGAGTTTTTCTTCCAATTTCTTATTTATTATCTGGCCTCTCTTGCTAAATTTTCTGATCCGGCGACACCTTATCCATCACGGACATACAGATCGCCCCAAATGTCTCCTGAGCCGGCGGACGGAGCCACTGTTTATAGCAGGAGATAGTACAATAGGGACCAGCTGTTAGTACTTAACCGGCCCACGGTGCTAACACAAAAACTCGACATACCGGGAGAAATAAGATGGAAACGGCATGGATGTCGAGCTGGAGTAAGATGGCGGGCGAGGAATATAAGGTACAGACCCGTCCTCCCATCTGTTATTATGGGGAACGTATGATCGCTACTCAATAAGACTGACAAGCTAGCGGCCATGTCCAGCTACAAGAGCGTCTTCAGAGAGATTAGCATGGTGTTGTTTACCGAGACGTGGCTAACAGAACAAGCAACAGATGCTAACATCGAACTGGAGGGTTTCCACGCGGTACGGGCAGACCGGGCACCAGACAGTGGGAAGGCAAGGGGCGGAGGAGTGATAATGTATGTCAATAACAGCTGGTGTAAACCGGGACATGTCACGGTTAAAGAACAACACTGCAGCAAAGACATTGAATTTCTAGCTGTTAGCGTGCGGCCTGTGTATATCCCGAGGGAATACTCACACGTGATCTGCATTGTTATTTATGCAAATCCGATGGCGAACGCTGGGGCAGTGCGTGACGCCATCCACTCAGTCACTGACAGGCTGCTGACACAACACCCAGATGCTCTCCTCCTCATCTCCGGTGATTTTAACCATATCTCATTGTCCCCCATTCTGCCCACGTTCACCCAGTATGTCACATGCCACACCAGAGACAATAAAACACTGGACTTATTCTATGCAAACACTGAGGAGGTGTACACCTCATCACCACTCCCCCCACTCGGGAGATCGGATCACAACTTGGTTCATCTCCTGCCAGTGTACAAAACCCTAGTACACAGACAACCTCCGGTTATGCGCACGATGAAGATATGGTCAGAGGAGGCAATGGACGCTCTGAAGGACAAAGCTGTGGAAAACATCTTGTGTGGTACCCGTACCAAAGACTTCCCACCCCAGAGACCTGAACAGCTACAGACTAGTGGCCCTGACGTCTCACCTGATGAAGACCCTGGAGAGGCTGCTCCTTGCTCACCTCCGCACCCTGGTGGGACCAGCAATGGATCCACTCCAGTTCGCTTACCAGCATGGCATCGGGGTGGAGGATGATGGAAGATCGGGGTGATCTTCCTCCTTCACCGTTCCCTGTTCCACCTGGAGAAGCCTGGGAACACAGTGAGGATCATGTTCTTTGACTTCTCCAGTGCTTTCAACACCATCCAACCAATGATCCTGAGGGACAAGCTGCTGTGCGCAGGGGTGGACCAGCACCTGTCATCGTGGACCCTGGACTACCTCAAAAACCGGCCACAGTTTGTGAGAACCCGGGATTGTGTGTCCGACACGATCATTGGCAGCACGGGGGCCCCCCAGGGAATGGTTTTGGCTCCCTTCCTGTTCACCCTCTATACTGCGGACTTCTCACACAACACAACACACCGCCATCTACAGAAGTTCTCTGACGACTCTGCAATCGTCGGCCTCATCTCCGACAGAGATGAAGCTGAGTACAGAGGACTTATCCAGGACTTCGTGGACTGGTGCCATCGGAAGTGCCTCCAGATCAACGCGAGAAAAACTAAGGAGCTGGTGGTGGACTGCCACAGGCAAGGACAACCCCTCACAGCACCAGTAAACATCCAGGGAACAGACATTGAGATGGTGACATCCTACAAGTACCTGGGTGTTCATTTGAACAATAAACTAGACTGGTCACACAATACTGATGCACTCTACAAGAAGGGACAGCGCAGGCTGTTCCTACTGAGGAGGCTCAGGTCTTTTGGTGTTCAAGGGGTGCTCCTGAAGACCTTCTACAATTCGGTGGTGGCATCAGCTATCACTTTTGGAGTGGTCTGCTGGGGCAATGGCATCACAGCAGCCGATAGGAAGAGACTGAACAAACTGATCAAGAAAGCTAGCTCTGTCCTGGGGAAGCACCTTGACCCAGTGGAGGAGATAGGAGAGAGAAGGATGGTGGCTAAGCTGTCATCTCTGCTGGAGTCCGAGTCCCACCCTATGCAGGACATACTGAACGTACTGAGGAGCTCATTTAGCAGTAGGCTACATCACCCTAGGTGCACGACCGAGAGGTTTCGCAGGTCCTTCGTACCTACGGCTGTCAGACTTTATAACCTAAGCAGGGCTGCTCGCAGAGATAGCAAAAAAAAAACATTACGACCTAATAGTATTGAATGCAAAAGACGCAACTATGGCGCATATTTAGGGCGCATATATGGTATCCATTTTCCCCACATATACCTAGTAGGCATGACGGTGCATATTCTAGAAGCTTCACGTCTTAATGGACAAAGAGGACCTGATCCTGCAGGGACCTACGGGAGGTGTGAAGTTGGCCTTGCAAGAGATGGGAAGTTGGAGAGAATGTCCCAGCAGGAGCCCCGGAGGCTAGAAGGATAAGAGACAATGGAGACGCCAAGGAGCCTCGGGGGCTGGATGTTTACTAAAGGACTGTGGGTTGGGGGTGTGTGATTTGATGTTGGGGGATTTGTGACTTGGGAGAATATAAGAACTGTGTGAGACGATTGCTCTTCCTCTTTTCTGAGATTCTGTGCTTGTTAGAGGATGTGATCTCTCAATAAACCAACCCTGAGAAATAAACTCAGTCTCGTCTGTGAAAGGCATCCTCTACACAACAGACTTACACAAAATGGTCCCCTCCAGTATACAACTAGGACAATATCAGTCGCTACAGAGGGTGACAATATGTATGGGTACATATTCATACTATGTGGGGTAACTAAATAGACTGTTTTGCTGTTTATTCCATCTAGCTACAATGCTCCGCACTGTGTATATATATACACTACCGTTCAAAAGTTTGGGGTCACTTAGAAATTTCCTTATTTTTGAAAGAAAAGCACTTTTTTTCAATGAAGATAACTTTAAACTAATCAGAAATACACTCTATACATTGCTAATGTGGTAAATGACTATTCTAGCTGCAAATGTCTGGTTTTTGGTGCAATATTTGGTTAGGTTAATTGGAGACTCTAAAGTGGCCCTAGGTGTGAATGTGTGTGTGAATGGTTAAGGGATAGTGCTGTATCGTGGCTGCTTCATCCATCCAGGTGGTGGATGCCCTCAATTTCCCCTCTGGGGATCAATAAAGTATACTAAATCTAAAAGAAAAAAAAATCTAAAAAAAATATCTAGATAGGTGTATAGAGGCCCATTTCCAGCAACTATCACTCCAGTGTTCTAATGGTACAATGTGTTTGCTCATTGCGTCAGAAGGCTAATGGATGATTAGAAAACCCTTGTGCAATCATGTTAGGTCTGCAATGCTGTAATTGCTGCAAATGGAGGATTCTTTGACGCAAGCAAAGTTTGAAGGAAAAAATTATTATTTCAAATACAAATCATTATTTCTAACCTTGTCAATGTCTTGACTATATTTTCTATTCATTTTACAACTCATGGTGGTAAATAAGTGTGACTTTTCATGGAAAACACAAAATAATTGTCTGGGTGACCCCAAACTTTTGAACGGTAGTGTGTGTGTATATATATATACAGTATATGTTTATGTGTACATATGTATATTCACTGCTCTTTATTTTCTTATCTTCTAAATTATTGCTCTGAGTGTTGCTATCCCTGTGCTGTTGCAATCCTGGAATTTCCCCAGTGTGGGACTAATAAAGGCTTATCTTATCTTAAAGTATACGCAGTAGTGGTTTCACGGATGGGTCAATATACATGAAAGTGCAGAATGCAAAGACAGGTAAGGTATAGTGATAATTTAAAAGGTCCTCAGTTCTGTGCATGTGAGCGTTTGGAGGGAGGGGGTGGGGCCTCTGACTGTTTGCAGTTCGGACAGCCCGAGGGAAGAAACTGTTTGTCAGTTTGGAGGTGTGGGACCTTATTGATCTAAACTGTCATCCAGAGGGAAGCAGGTCAAACAGGTGGTGGGCTGGACATAAGGGGTCTCCTGTGATGGCCTTGATCTTTCTGAGACAGGAAGATCTGGAAATGTCCTCCAGGAAGGGCAGAGGGCTGCCGATGATTTTTTGGGCGGTGTTGATGACCCTCTGCACAGTCTTCCTGTTCTCGGCCGTGGAGCCAGCGTACCACACACCCAGGCAGTAGGTGAGCATGCTTTCCACTCAGCAGTGGTAGTAGGCCAGCAGCAGCTTCTGGTCCGGGTTGTTCTTCCTCAGGACACGGAGGAAGTGCAGCTGCTGCTGGTGCAGTATGCAGTGGTGCATTAGAACATCACCCCAGGCTCTCTGCCACAGCACTCCATAGCTCTGAGATGAACTGACAACCACGGTCAGAAGAGAGGTCAGATGGAGTGCCAAATCAGGCAACCAAAGTCCCGATAAAAGCCTGAGCCACCTCATCAGATGTAGCTGACACCAATGGGACAGCCTCTGGCCATCAAGTCGTCCTATCCACCATAGTGAGCAAGTAAGTGAAGCTTCGAGAGAGGGGCATGGGGCCAACAAAGGGCTGCACGGTGGCGCAGTGGTTTAGCACTGTGGCAGCACAGTTTTACCCTCGGCCGGGGGACCGCGGGGATCATGAGATTGTGGGTTCAATCCCAGCCCCCGACCAACAGTGAGCTGTGTGGAGTTTGCATGTTCTCCCCGTGTTGCGCGGGTTTACTCCGGGATTTCTCCGGTTTCCTCCCGCACACCAAAAACATGTAGGTTTAGGGCGCTCGCGCACGCAGCGACCAGTAGTCGGTGGCTTGTCACCAGACTGCAAACCAAGTCTACCTACGGGTACAAATAAGTAACAAAAAAAAAAAAAAAAAAAAAAAAACGTCCACATTTCTGACACCTGAAACTCAGTGGGGCCTTGACATGACGTTGCACCTTGGAGCGCTGACACTTGATGCAGGTGTTAGCCCAGTCTCTCACATCCTTCTTAAGCCCATGCTGGACAAACTTCACAGCCACCAGTCTCTGGGATGGCTTCCAGCCAGGGTGGGAGAGGCCATGCGCTGCATCAAAAACTCGCTGTCTCCAACTGGCAGGAACAGCTGGCTGAGGTTTGCCAGTGGAAATATTACAGAGGGTTGTCCCTGTATCTTCAAAATGTTCATCCTCTAAACGGAGCCCAGTGACCGCCATTCTGAATGTTTGCACCTCCGGGTCAGCTTCCTGGTCCTTCGCCATGTGGACGTAGTCCAGTCCTAAGGGAACTGCTGCTGTGACAGCCCAGGAAAGACAGTCAGCTACAAAGTTGGTCTTGCCAGCAACATGCTGTATGTCCATGGTGGTCTGAGATGTACATAGGAGAGCTGTCTCTGTTGGCGCCACATCCATGGCTTGGCCACTTTGGCCATGGCAAATGTCAGCGGTGAATGCCGTGAACTTGCGACTTTCCAGCAGGGTGCTAAAGTGACGGCTGGACAAGTAGAGACCGAGCAGGTTGTGATCAAAGGTGGAGTATTTCTGCTTGCTGGGGCGTAACTGTCAGCTGAAAAATGCAAGGGGCTGCCACATTTCATTGACCCATTGTTCATGAACTGCCCCGATAGCATAGCATGAAGCATCTGTGGTAATGGCTATGGGAGCATTGGGTGACGGGTGGGCCAACATTGTTGCTTTTTCCAGAGCCAACTTGGCATCTTCAAACGCTCTTTCCTTCTCGGCTGACCACACTACTGGGTGGCGAGTGCTTCTGCCTTTGAGGGCCTCATACTGTACAAGGGACACATGAGCAGTGCAGCGTGGGGAATGAAACAATGGTAAAAAAAATTAACCATGCCGAGGAATTCTTGTAGGGTCTTGACTGTGAGTGGGTGTGGGAAATTTGTAACTGCGGCTACCTTTGATGGGAGGGGGACTGCGCCATCTTTAGTGACATGGCGTCCTAGGAATCAATGGTTGACAGCCCAAACCAGCATTTGGCAACATTGACAATCAACCCGTGCTGACTGAGCCACTCAAACAGGGTCCATAAGTGAGACAGGTGTTCTGCCTTGGAAGCGCTTGCAACAAGTATGCCGTCCAGATAGACAAAAATAAAAGGGAGGACCCGTAGCACCAAATCCATCAGGCACTGGAATGTCTGTGCAGCATTTTTGAGGCCAAAGGACATGCGTAAAAACTCATAGTCCAAACAGGGTGATCACCGCTGTCTTTGGGATGTCTTGCAGGTGGACAGGTACCTGATGGTATCCTTGGCCCAGATCCACGTCGGAAAAGATCAGCTTTCCTGCTAGGTGGGAAGAAAAGTCCTGAACTTGTGGGACTGGGTAGCGGTCAGAGGTTGTTGCGTTACTGCATCGGTGGTAATCACCACACAGGCACCATCCACCCCCTGGCTTCGGGACAAGGTGGAGCAGTGACACCTGGGGACTGCTGGAGTGCCAAGGCACTCCATATTTACAAACTCTGCCTTGGCAACTGCTAATTTGGTCGCATCAAAGGCACCAAGCACGCGCATAAACAGGTGGGCCAGTGGTGGTGATGTGGTGATCCACCCCATGCTTGGCGGCTGCAGATGAGAAAGTAGGCTGCGTGAGTGTAGGGAAAGTAGCAAGTAGCTGGAGAAAATCATCGGGCACAGAGAGAGAGTTAGACAATGCGCTGGAACTTGGGTCGCTTGATGTGCATGCATATGAACAGAAGGTGGTGGCATTGATCAAACGGTGTTTTGGGGACATCAACCAACAATCCACAGGCACACAAAAAATCCGTCCCAAGGAGGGGTATGGCTATGTTGCCCATGATGAAGTCCCAGCTGAACTGCTGCCCGCCAAAACATACCTGGTGCCACAGGTGCGTATGGGGCTTCTGTTTGTTGCTTTCATAGGAAGGCCATAGCTCCTGGCCAGAATGTCCAGCTTTGATGCAGGAAGGACACTCTTCTGTGTGCCTGTGTTGCACAGGAAATGGCAGCCAAAGTTGGCATCCTGAATAAAAAGCAGTTTTCCATTTCAGCCGACAATCATGGCCACTACTGACTGCCGGCCCAAGCGTTTCCCGCCGCACTAAAATCGCATGAAACTTTAATTCCAAATCTTACATGATAAAACACCGACCAGATTCATGTCGCTGCTTGGGGGGTGTAGTGACTGCAGCAACTGTCATGTCTACGGACAGCAGTGAACCATGCGTGGCAGGTAATAATGCGGCTGCACAGTATTGCTGCACGGTCAAGAAAAATTTGTCTGCTTCCTCAGCCAACGCGCAACAGTCAGTGATGGCAGTATTAGCTAAAGCAGCTCGTACTTGTGTGGGTAGCTGTTGCAGGAAGAGCTGAACAAAGGGGAAACCTGGCTCATGCTTACCCAAAAGTTCCAGCATCCTATCCATCAGTTCAAATGGTTTGCTGTCGTCGAGGCCTTGTAGCGAGAAAAGCCGGCTGGCTCGCTTTGCTTCATGGATGAGTATCTGATGAAACAGGTGTGTGTCAAGATGCACAGACAAATAGACAGACAGGTAGGAGTCAGGCATGGAAAGAGAGAAAATATTCAGTATTTTTTTTTCAGAAAAATACAGACTTCAATAGACTAGACAGAGCAACAGAATAAATTATTTCTTTTTTCTCTTTTTTCTCTGCACTTGGTACCGAGTGGTTGGGGACTGCTGCAGTTAGGGAGTTTTCAAATGAAGATGCTGCCATAATTTCCAAATCTAGACTCGTTAACATGCATACAGTGCAATTTAGCTGTTGTAATGGATATTGTATTAAAGTCTGTATTTGCTGTTGCACAAGAGTTCTTCTGTATAGCAGATGTTTCTGCTCAATTTTCAAATCACTGTTTAATAGGAAATTTCTTGACAAGCCTGTGCTTTTCTTGTGGTGTTATATAGAATATCATTGCAGTAAACTATGAAAGTAATCTGCTTTAAAATTTGTAATTCTTCCCACAATTTTTAGTGCAAAAAAACTCTCAAAACATCCCAACTTTTATCGCAACTTTTTAAAATTCAGGCTTTATGGGCCACAACAATCATAAAAACATCCCCTGAAATCCTGGAGGGACTGTTTGATAGAAAATGACAACTGGTCAAAACAATAAAAAAGATGTTGCTTTCAGATGTCCATTTAGATCAAATAATGCAAAGAAAACAAGTTCATGTTTCTTCTTAAACAATGCAATATTTTAAGTTTTAACTTATGGAGAAGTGAATTCTGTATTTGTGTAATAACTCTGATTATTATTCACAGCTTTCATGCATCTTACCATGCTTAGATGATCTCCTAATCAGTACGACCTTAAGTAGATTGAGGTGTCCTTGGGCTGGAATTCAACAGATGCTCTAACTGAATGGCTGTCATGCATGTAGAGAAGCTAATTTTGGAAAGATTTTGTAGGGGTCTCTTATTTTTTTTCCAGTGCGTTTGCCTTCTGTGTTCCCCTGGGTCCCCTGTGATTGTTGTTGTGCTCCCCAGTCCTTAGTCTGTCATGTCATTCAAGTAGTTATTGTTCTCTGTGTCCCCCCTTGGTCTTCAGTTTTGTGTGTATCCCCTGTATTTGTGTCATGTTCGCCTCTATGAGACAGAGAGAGACAAATCCAAACGCTGAATGGTGCCGTGTGTTTATTCAACAAAAGAGCAAACAGTTCAAAATGTGCCAAATACAAAAATGCCAAGGAAATATTACATGTAGTGCTTCAGAGCGGGGAAAAGGCTCTGGAGAGGAAATCAACACTTCAGTGGATTAAACAGTAGAACAAGAGGAAAACTTACATGTAGTGCCTCAGAGCGGAGCAAAGCTCTGGAGAGGAAATTGGCACTTCAGTGAAACAAACAGTAGAACAGGAGGATGACATTCAACGTCGCGGTGAGGAGTAAGTGAACAGGTTGAACTTAAGTAGTGGGTGACATGAGTGATGACAGGTGCAGGTTCACCTGAGCAGGAGAAGGGAACAACAACTAATAATTAGACTCAGCTAAAAGTAATAATGAGGGATGAGGGAGGAGCAGGTGACAGCTTGACAGGCAGTACCAACACAAACCCGGAAACACTGCCTGACAGCTGTCAACCCACAGCATGAATATAAACAACCAAAATACATAACATAATTACAAATGAAGCAACACACTGCCAACACAAACTGAAACATAAATAGACCAATAGAATGCAGTGACAACTCAAATAAGGTACCAGAAATATTGCGGATACATAAATCAGAATACAACAAAAGAGCCACAAGGCTGAGTCCGGCAGAACATCGGACCCAGCTTGTGACAATTTGTTTACCTATCATTCCCAGCCCCTCATGTTTCCCGTGTTCATAGCCACATTCTCACTTTGTTTTGTTTTACCTTGATTTCTTGTTTATTATGATTATCATTATGGTTTCCGTTTTTGCCTTAGCTCTCCCTGGTCCTGCCTTTAGTGTTATTGTTATTTTCACAGTCATGTTTATGCCCGTCCTCTCTGTACTGCTCCTGTATTGCTGTCCTGTATGTTCATTGTCATGTTTCAAGTTCATCCCCTGTCTGTGATTGTCTGTGCATCCCCGCCCATCCTGTTCTCCACACCTGTAGCCACTTCTCTGTTGTCTCTAATCACCCCTGATTGTTCCCACCTGTTCTATGTCAGTAATTTACCCCTTCTCTATATATGTCTGTGTCAGTCTCAGTTTGGTGTGGGGCCATTAATGTTCCTCGCAAGTCCTGTCCATGAGTTTCATACATATTGCCTTGCCCTGCTCTGTTTATGTCCAAGTAGAACTTTTTCAGCCCATGCGCTGTTATTTTTGTTTGAGTTCTGTTTAATAAATCACAGTCTTGTACTGTATCCTGCCTGCATATTGAGTCCTATCTTTTCACTGACATCTGCTCGCTCTAAGCATATACATGACAGCTGCATACTGATTCACAGATGTTTCTCCTGTTTCAGATCTTTGGTCCGGTGCAGTGTATATTCAGCTTTAAGGACCAGCAGGAGGCCATAGACAGGGCTAACAGTTCACAGTATGGTCTAGTGTCAGCGGTCTTCACATCAAGCATGGACAGAGCTCTGTCTGTGTCTGCAGCTCTGGAGACTGGCACCGTGTGGTAGGTCTACAACCCTGACAGGACTGGACTGAAATGGGTTTTTATCCACAGTGGAGGCTGCCATGATCATTCTAATGTATGCTTCTTATGAATGAAATGGATTTTTATTATTGTTATTATTAGCTTATATATCTATTAATATGCTATATATATACACACACACACACACACACACACACACACACACACACACACACACACACACACACTCACACACACTCACACTCACACACACACACACACACACACACGTATGTACAGTTAGGCCCAGAAATATTTGGATGGTGACACAATCTTCATGATTTGGGCTCTGCATGCCACCACATTGGATTTGAAATGAAACAACTACAACGGAATTGAAGTGCAGACTTTAAGGTTTAATTCAAGGGGTTGAACAAAAATATATGATTAAACATGTAGGAATTGTAGTTATTTTTATATAAACGCTCCTCATTTCAGAGGCTCAAACGTAATTGGACAAATAAACATAACCCTAAGTAAAATGTTACTTTTCAATATTTTGTTGAGAATCCTTTGCAGGCAATGACTGCCTGAAGTCTGGAACCCATGGACATCACCAAACGCTGGGTTTCCTCCTTTGTGATGCTTTGCCAGGCCTTTACTGCAGCTGTCTTCAGTTGTTGCTTGTTTGTGGGTCTTTCTACCTTAAGTTTTGTCTTGAGCAAGTGAAATGCATGTTCGATTGGGTTGAGATCTGGTGATTGACTCGGCCATTGCAGAATATTCCACTTCTTTGCTTTAAAAAACTCCTGGGTTGCTTTTGCAGTATGTTTTGGATCATTGTCCATCTGTACTGTGAAGCGCCGTCCAATCAACTTTGCTGCATTTGGCTGAATCTGAGCAGAAAGTATATCCCTATACACTTCAGAATTCATCTGGCTGCTTCTGTCTTTTGTCACATCATCAATAAACACAAGTGACCCAGTGCCACTGGAAACCATGCATGCCCATGCCATCACACTGCCTCCACCATGTTTTACAGAAGATGTAGTGCTTTGGATCATGAGCTGTTCCAATTCTTCTCCAAACTTCCTTCTTCCCATCATTCTGGTACAGGTTGATCTTCGTCTCATCTGTCCAAAGAATGCTGTTCCAGAACTTGGCTGGCTTCTTCAGGTGTTTTTTGGCAAAGTCAATTCTGGCCTTTCTATTTTTGAGGCTGATTAATGGTTTGTACCTTGTGGTGAATCCTTTGTATTTACTCTCATGAAGTCTTCTCTTTATGGTAGACTTAGATACTGATACACCTACTTCCTGGAGAGTGTTCTTCACTTGAGTGGACGTTGTGAAGGGGTTGTTCTTCACCATGGAAAGGATTCTGTGATCATCCACCACTATTGTCTTCCGTGGACGTCCAGGCCTTTCTGAGTTCCCAAGCTCACCAGTGCACTCTTTTTTTCTCAGAATGTACCAAACTGTTGATTTGGCCACTCCTAACATTTCTGCTATCTCTCTAATGGATTTCTTCTTTTTTTTCAGCCTCAGGATGGTCTGTTTCACCTCCATTGAGAGCTCCTTTGACCGCATGTTGTGTGTTCACAGCAACAGCTTCTAAATGCAAACGCCACACCTGGAATCAACTCCAGACCTTTTAACTGCTTAACTGATGACAGGTTAACGAGGGAAGAGCCCATGCAGCCTTGTTATTTTTTTTGCAGCCTTCTGAGTCAATTGTCCAATTACTTTTGGTCCCTTGAAAAAGAGGCAGCTACGTATTAAAGAGCTGTAATTCCTAAAACCTTGCTCCAATTTGGATGTGAATACTCTCAAATTACAGCTGAGAGTCTGCACTTTTAGCCCGTATTGATTATATACAGTGGGGCAAAAAAGTATTTAGTCAGCCACCAATTGTGCAAGTTCTCCCACTTAAAAGATGAGAGAGGTCTCCAATTTTCATCATAGGTATACCTCAACTATGAGAGACAAAATGAGAAAAAAAAAAATCCAGAAAATCACATTGAAGGATTTTTAATGAATTAATTGGTAAATTCCTCGGTAAAATAAGTATTTGGTCAATAACAAAAGTTCATCTCAATACTTTGTTATATACCCTTTGTTGGCAATGACAGAGGTCAAACGTTTTCTGTAAGTCTTCACAAGGTTTTCACACACTGTTGCTGGTATTTTGGCCCATTCCTCCATGCAGATCTCCTCTAGAGCAGTGATGTTTTGGGGCTGTCGCTGGGCAACACGAACTTTCAACTGCCTCCAAAGATTTTCTATGGGGTTGAGATCTGGAGACTGGCTAGGCCACTCCAGGACCTTGAAATGCTTCTTACGAAGCCACTCCTTCGTTGCCCAGGCGGTGTGTTTGGGATCATTGTCATGCTGAAAGACCCAGCCACGTTTCATCTTCAATGCCCTTGCTGATGGAAGGAGGTTTTCACTCAAAATCTCACGATACATGGCCCCATTCATTCTTTCCTTTACACGGATCAGTCGTCCTGGTTCCTTTGCAGAAAAACAGCCCCAAAGCATGATGTTTCCACCCAAATGCTTCACAGTAGGTATGGTGTTCTTTCTCCTCCAAACACGACAAGTTGAGTTTTTACAATAAAGTTCTATTTTGGTTTCATCTGACCATATGAAATTCTCCCAGTCCTCTTCTGGATCATCCAAATGCTCTCTAGCAAACTTCAGACGGGCCTGGACATGTACTGGCTTAAGCAGGGGAACATGTCTGGCACTGCAGGATTTGAGTCCCTGGCGGCGTAGTGTGTTACTGATGGTAGCCTTTGTTACTTTGGTCCCAGCTCTCTGCAGGTCATTCACTTAGTCCCCCCGTGTGGTTCTGGGATTTTTGCTCACCGTTCTCGTGATCATTTTGACCCCACAGGGTGAAATCTTGCGTGGAGCCCCAGATCGAGGGAGATTATCAGTGGTCTTGTATGTCCTCCATTTTCTAATAATTGCTCCCACAGTTGATTTCTTCACACCAAGCTGCTTACCTATTGCAGATTCAGTCTTCCCAGCCTGGTGCAGGTCTACAATTTTGTTTCTGGTGTCCTTTGACAGCTCTTTGGTCTTGGCCATAGTGGAGTTTGGAGTCTGACTGTTTGAGGTTGTGGACAGGTGTCTTTTATACTGATAACGAGTTCAAACAGGTGCCATTAATACAGGTAACGAGTGGAGGACAGAGGAGCCTCTTAAAGAAGAAGTTACAGGTCTGTGAGAGCCAGAAATCTTGCTTGTTTGTAGGTGACCAAATACTTATTTTACCGAGGAATTTACCAATTAATTCATTAAAAATCCTTCAGTGTGATTTTCTGGATTTTTTTTTCTCATTTTGTCTCTCATAGTGGAGGTATACCTATGATGAAAATTGGAGACCTCTCTCATCTTTTAAGTGGGAGAACTTGCACAATTGGTGGCTGACTAAATACTTTTTTCCCCCACTGTAATTGTATCCTGAATATGTTTTCGTAAACAGTTAAAATACCAAAACTTGTGTCACTGTCCAAATATTTTTGGGCACACACATACAGTATGTGGGTACACACACACACGTATATAAGCATGTATGTATATATATACAGATCATCTCAACAAATTAGAATGTCATGAAAAAGTTCAATATTTTTTGTCACTCATTTCAGAAAGTGAAACCCATATATTATATAGATTCATTACACACAGAGTGATATATTTCAAGTGTTTATTTATTTTAATTTTGATGATTTTGGCTTGCAGCCCATGAAAACCCCAAATTCAGTTTCTCAAAAAAATTAGAATATTACATAAAATTTATTTTAAAAAATAGTTTTTTAATAGAAATGTTAGCCGACTGAAAAGTATGTCCATGTACACACTCAGTACTTGGTCTGGGCAAATTTTGGATTAATGACTATCAATGTGGTGTGGCATGGAGGTGATCAGCCTGTAGCACTGCTGAGGTGTTCTGAAGGTCCAGGTTGCTTTGATAGTGACCTTCAGCTCGTCTGCATTGTTGGGTCTGGTGTCTCTCATCTTCCTCTTGACAATCCTCCATAGATTCTCTATGGGGTTTAGGTCAGGAGAATTTGCTGGCCAATCAAACACAGTGACGCCATGGTCATTAAACCAGGTTTTGATACTTTGTGCAGTGTGGGGGGTGGGGGATGCCAAGTCCTGCTGGAAAATGAAATCAGATTCTCCATAAAGCTTGTCAGCAGAGGGAAGCATGTAGTGCTCTAAAATTTCCTGGTAGACGACTGCACTGACTTTGGTCTTGATAAAAGACAGTGGACAAACACCAGCAGATGACCTCTGTTCAGATAAAAGTAAATTTTGCATTTCATTTTTAACCTGTTGAACACTGGTCAATTTCCCTAAAAATGCCTAAAAATAACATACCCAAAGTAAATCAAAAGCTTTTCTTCAACCCTTTGCAGCATCTTCATGGACTTGGTCTCATTTAAAAGAAAACACTCTGAATTTTTGGCAAAACAGTCATGATCTCTCTAAGTGCTCCTGCCACTGAGTAACAGTCATCTAAACATACTTCCGGTTATGGCGGCTACGTAGGAAGACGTATTTCACACTGCTCTGCTCCTAAAAATAAAAAGTAGGCTAAAACTCTCTTAATTGGAACAAAAACCTATCCCAGCGTTTAGGCGCGGGTATGGTAAAGACTAAGGCTGGGAAATTAGGCGGAGGAAAAAGTGATTCGTCAAAACAATCCAAACTAACAGACTTCCACGCTCGTGACGAAGCAGAAAAATCTCCAGAGACAATGGCAGAGGAGGGAGCTAGCGGCGGAGCGGTGACTGCTGAGGAGGGGACGAGTGCGGTGCTTGGTGCCATCAGCTCCATGAGAGCAGACTTTTCGTCTAAATTTGATGGGATTATAGCAGCGATAGAAGGAATGAGAAAAGAAATAAGCGACTGTATGAAACGAGTATCGCAGGCAGAGCTCCGAATCTCAAGCGCTGAAGATGACGTCTCCAGCCTACAGTCAAAGGTGCAAACATTGGAATTAAAAAATAAACGTCTGGAAGATAACGTCCTGGACTTAGAATCCTGTTCGCAATGGAATAATTTGAGGCTGGTGGGCCTCCCGGAGGGAGCGGAGGGACGGGACTCATGTTCCTTTTTGGAAAAGTGGATTCCAGAAGCGCTGAACAACGCGGATCTGCAGTCATCGGTCGTCTTAGAGAGCGCTCACCGAATCGGCCCACCGAAAGATAATAAGACACCACCGAGGACGCTGATTATGAAGTTCCTCAGCTACAGAGACAAGATGACGGTCACCAACACGGCGCAAGCTAAAGGAGAAATTAAATACCAGGATCAACAGGTGCAGTTCTACCCAGATTTGGCCACAGGAATTCAACAATTAAGGAAACAGTTCGACCCCGCCCGTAAAGAGCTGCGCAACCTCGGGATTCATCACGGAGTGATTCATCCGGCAAGACTGCTGGTCACATATAAAGGGAGAACCCACACCTTTAAGACCCCTCAGGAGGCGCAGGAGCTCATCAAGCAAATCCAAGAGGAGACTGGTGGGAGCTAAGCATGAACATGATATAAAGGTAGAATATTTAAGCATTTGTACAGGCATCTGATTGATCTGAAACATATAACATGTCTACAAATACAGATTGTATTATATATATAAAAAAAAGCTATGATGTACAAAGTTGCTATAAAATTTTGAAGTTATGTTGGAAAAACTACAGAAGAGAGTTAATGTCATTAAAAAAGTAGTAGAGTCAGGGTGATTGAGAGGAGAAAGAGAGAGTGGTTTGACTGATCCTCGCAGATGTGGAACAGTCACTAGCTATAACGAGAGACAGAATTTTTTTTTTTTTTTTGATTTTGGGGGGATTACCACGAATGTGGGGAAAGGGAATTTGTTTTTGTGTAGTTTGTAGGATGAATGTTCAACCATCCATGTTTTTGCTTCTCTGTATGAGCATGTTTATATTGCAAGGTAATCTCAAACTCCTTATTGATCATAGATCAAAGCGTTAATCTTAATTTAACTTCATGGAATTGCAGAGGTCTACAAAATCTAAAAAAAACTTAAACAAGTTATGAATAAAATAAAAGACATAGATTCAAAAATTGTGTTTTTACAAGAAACTCATCTAATAGAGGAGGATGTAAAAAGAATTAGGAGAAGATGGCAGGGAAATGTGTTCACCTCATCATTTTCATCCCGAGCCAGGGGAGTTATGACTCTCATACATAAAACAGTCCCATTTGAAGTGAAAAATGTAATTGGAGACAAATTAGGAAGATATCTAATCATCCAAGGATCTTTGTTATTAGAAAATATAAATCTGGTGAACTTATACTGTCCCAATATAGATGATCAAAACTTATTCGTTAATTTATTTCTTACTTTATCATCACTTACAGGGCAACATATAATAGCAGGGGATTTTAATTGTACATTGAATCCCAGTATAGATAGATCAACAGGACTGGACTGTATGCACAATGGATGCAGGATGACCATTAATCATTTTATGAAAGAATTGAGATTGCTAGATATATGGAGAGAAATGAAACCACAAGTCAAAGCCTATTCTTGTTATTCTAATACCTATAAGACATTCTCACGTATTGACTATTTTTTGATCTCCACAGAATTAAGGTCCAAGATTCAAAACTGTTTCTATGATAACATTGTGATCTCTGATCATGCACCCTGCTGTCTAATATATGTAGATAAGAAATTGACAAAGGATCCAGGTAGGTGGCAATTTCAGCATAAATGGCTTCAGGATGAGGAATTTGTTAAGTACATAGAAAAACAGATAGATGAGTTCTTTGATATCAATACTACATAAACATCAGCATGTATAAAGTGGGAGGCTTTCAAAGCTTTTATAAGGGGGCATATTATTAGTTATACAGGTTCAAAATCTAAGAAGACTCGAGAGGAGAGAGTCCAATTGGAATGTAAAATAAAAATTCTTCAAGAAAAAGTGTATGCAGGAAGTAACCCAAAGTTAGAGAATGAATTACTGATTCTGAGAGCTGAATATGACAAAAAATCAGCGAATAGAGCTGCCTCGAGTCTTCTAAGATTGAAGCAAACTTTTTATGAACAAGGTGAAAAATCAGGAAAATTATTGGCATGGCAGATTAAACAATTAGAATTTAAAACACCAATTACCAGTATTATAAGTAACGGACAGGCAGTTGTAGATCCTTTAGAAATTAATAGTGCTTTTAGAGATTATTATGAAAAACTATATGATACAAAAAATGAAACTGACTTAACAAAACTAAATGGGTTTTTGGACGTATTATCTATACCGTGTATTCCAGATGAAAACAGGGAGATACTGGAGTCTAAAATTAGTCAAGAAAAAGTTGGGCTAGCCATTGATAATATGAAATCAGGAAAAAGAGCAGGACCAGATGGTCTTCCAGTTGACCTCTATAAAAAATTTAAGAATAAATTAATAAACCACTTTTGGAAATGGTTTTAGAAGCATTTCAAAATAGTAATTTACCACCATACTGACATGTTTCGGGACCCAGGAGACAGACACTGACACGGGCAAATTAGTGAACAATAATCTTTATTAGAGTGAAAGGGTGTGTAGTGCAAGTGTGAGCGCATGGATAGGATCCTGGTCACTGGAACTGAGCACTCTGGACGGAGACCCGGCAACCCTGGAACATATAAGCACAGACAATTACTTTTGTCCCACGCTAATGACAAGCTATCAGTAGTGAGGCTTACTTGGGAGAGGCACAGGTTACGTCCTGCTGAGAACCAGCGGCCGTGCAACGTGGAGGTGAAGGCGTCCGGGAACGAGCTGGGGCTTCCACCTGTGACTGAGACGAGGACAGGTCTTCCAGTGACTCCGGCTGTGACACCACAGACCGGGGCGATGACAAAACAGCTGATGACAAGACGAGTGATTCCACAGAACGTGGTGACGATGATAATCCAGACGATGACAAGGCGAGTGATTCCACAGAGCGTGGTGACCATGACAATCCAGACGATGACGAGGTGAGTGATTACACAGAGCGTGGTGACGATGACACAACAGATGACGATGACACAAACTCCACCGGTAACGGTGGCCAGTACTCCTGTAACTGATACAGTAACAATTCAGGAATTTGTGGAGCCAGACGTACCGGTAGTCGTGGTGGTAGCGAACCGCTACGTGTGCGAGTTGGCGTAACCCCGTCAGCTGGGGACGCAGGTCCGCCGCCAAGGGAGTCCACCTGTGCACAGGGGTAGAGGTTAGGAGTAGAGTAGCAAACAGCTCTCTTACGTGCTTGACTTTGAACTGAAGTCCTTGACGAGGCGAGAGACGTTCTAGACGAGGCCAGAGAAGATTCTGACGAGGCAGTTCCTGACGAGACAGTTCCTGACGAGACAGCTTCAGACGAGACAGCTTCAGACGAGACAGCTTGAGACGAGACAGCTTCTGACAAGACAGCTTCTGACGAGACAGCTTCTGACGAGGCAGTTTTTGACAAGACAGTTCTTGACGAGACAGATTCTGACGAGACAAGAGAATACCTTGACGAGGCCAGAGAACGGAGTTCTGGTTCTTTCTCAGACGAGGAGGACAGACGACTCCGTGCCGGGCTGTCAGCAACGCTGGCTTTTAACAGCTGCTGATTAACACCTGTGGATCTGTGCGCAGCTGGAGTTAATGATGCCAATGACGGCCCAGAGGCCGCCATGACACATACATGAATAATGCCTTAATTATACTGTTGCCAAAACCAGGTAAACCCTCTAATAAATGTGAAAACATGAGACCAATAAGCCTATTAAATGCAGACCTTAAGATAATCTGTAAAATTTTAGCAAGACGACTACAAGAAATATTACCAAATATTATTAACCGAGATCAGAATGGCTTTATAATGGGAAGACAAGGCTTCCATAATGTAAGAAGACTATTTAATATTATTTATGCCAATAAAGAAGCACCGGATACAGCTCTCCTATCATTGGACGCCGAAAAGTCCTTTGATAGGGTCGAATGGCCCTATCTTTTTGAAGTCCTACAAAGGTTTGGACTTGGAAATAATTTTATAAAATGGGTTCAGATAATATACAATAATGCTACAGCAGAAATCCTAACAAACAGCAATATCTCAAAATCAATAAAAATCAATAGAGGATGTCGACAAGGCTGTCCACTTTCACCCTTATTGTTTACTATGGCAATTGAACCTTTAGCGATGGCAGTACATCCACAAATATATGGAATTAAAGTAGGACCAACAGAACATAAAATCTCCCTGTATGCCGATGACATAATTTTGTTTATGTCGAATTTTAAAAAATCAATTCCGACCTTGTTAAATTTAATAAAGAACTTTGGGGAAATATCAGGATCTAAAATAAATAAAACTAAATCTTCAATATTAATGCTAAATGAGACCCAGAGAAATCACCCAGCGCCTGAGGTAAATCAATTCAATGTTGTAAATCAGTTTAAATATTTAGGAATTCAAATTGTGCCTAAGCTAGAATCAGTCGCCAGTGCCAACTATGAAGCCTTAATGACAGATATTAATGAGTTACTTCAGAGATGGATGTCACTACCAATGTCGATGATCGGGAGAATTAATATACTTAAAAGTAATATCTTACCCAAAATACTTTATTTATTTCAATACATTCTTTTACCACCACCTTCAGATCTATTCTCAAGAATTAAAAAAAAGTTAGTGGAATTTATATGGAACAATAGGAAGGCTAGATTACGTCTGTCCTTACTATATTTACCATTTGATCGTGGAGGTCTGAAATGTCCAAACTTTATGTTGTATTACTGGTCAGCACAACTGAGGTCTATGACATATTATTTTTCATCAAATGATCTCCCTCACTGGACTGAAATGGAATCATACAATTTAAATTTACCTCTTCCCTTATTCAAATACTCAGACTCGGCTAAAAAATTACAGAAACAAGTTAAAAATCCAATTGTAAAGCATATGATCAAAATATGGTGTGAAACCAAAAAATATTTAAAAGAACCACACTTATTGTCACAATTTAGCCCAATATGGGGTAATCAATATTTTACACCAGGGAGAGCGGATGCTGTATTTAAAGTATGGAATTTAAAAGGGATTCAAAAGATTCAAGACTTATATTTGTCACGTTCAGATAACATAATGTCTTTTGAAGAACTGAGGATCAAATTCAATCTTAATAGAACACATTTTTTTTAAAATATCTTCAGCTTAGGAATTTTATTCAATCAAATCAAAATAATGCTCTCACCCGACCTACTTATTCATCCTTGGAAAAAATTTTGACGAAAGATAGTAAGAGAAAGGGTATTATTTCAGAGTTTTATAACTCATTGACACTATCCTCAAGTGAAAACTCACAGAAAAGACTGAATTATTAGAAAGAAGACCTGCAAACTGAAATTTCAGAGGAACAATGGGAATTGGCTTGTACAGAAGCTCAAACCAAATCAATAAATGTACATCTTAAATTGGTACATTTTAAATGGTTAATGCAGATGTATGTTACACCAGTGGAGTTAAATAGATATAACAAAAACATACCAGATACATGAACAAAATGTATGGAAAGTAAAGGAACCCTATTTCACTGTTTATGGGAATGTAGAAAAATTAGAATGTTTTGGGAAGAGGTGAGGGTAACAATTGAAAAAATAATTTCAAGACAATTCACATTGAACCCTAAACTGTTTTTGTTGGGTCTGTATCCAGAAAAGCATAACTTTAATAAGGGTGAAAGAGCATTCATAGACCTCAGTTTGCTTAATGCCAAAAAATGTATTGCACTACTGTGGAAAAAGACTCATAGACCAGATGTGACTCAGTGGTTAAGACAGATGTTAACAAACCTTCCACTAGAAAGAATAACATACATACTGAAATCAAAGGAAAATGTGTTTGAGAATATATGGAGACCTTTCATTGATTATGTAAAGAAATTAAACATAACTTCTGAAGAAGAAGGTGAATGATGTGTGTGGACCTTGCAAATTCCAAATTGGTGAATGTATAATATGTATACTTATGTAATAGATTACCTAGACTAAACAGAGGAGCATTGTTGATGACTTGCCTTTGTTAGTGGTTGTTGTTGTTTTTAGTACTTTTTTTTGTAGTTAGTGGGTTTTTTTTAATTTTTAAATTACTTTAGTGTTAGTGTTTGATTGTTTGTGCCATGTTTGTAAAAAAAAGGTTCAATAAAAATATTGTGGAAAAAAAAACAGTCATCTAAACATACTGAATTTGAAGAAAATAAAGTTCGCCTGGGTGGTTTTTTTTTTAGATACAAATGCTTGCAAATAACACACAGCTGTCAGATACTGGCTGGAAAATGCAACAGAAATGTAGAACCAAGTGTTATCAAGCTGAGGTCAAAATTTTGTAACAATACCACAAAAAATGAATATATTACACAGCCTTTTTCTCAGGTTGTTCCCAGGCATTTTTGAACTGTGCCAAACTGTGCCAAATGGCACAGTTTGGAAAAACGTCTATAACTTTTGAATGCTTCAACATAGAAGCTTCATCTTGGGCTCTAATGAAAGGCGACACTCAGGGCTGTGTGTGTGTGTGGGGGGGGCTTGTTTGTTCATTCATGAATGAATGAATGAATGAACAAACAAGCCCCCCACACACAAAGAAACATGCCACATAAAAAATGTGTGGCCTTTTTTTACAAGAAAAAATAACCTACAGTGCAATAAAAATTATACTAAAATATCTGCAATGTAGAGGATAACACCCCCCCCCCCGCTACAGAGGAGCTCGGCGCACAAAAAAGCTTGTGGCCATGACAGACTGTTGTAATTACAGATCGGTCAAAAGTCATTTTTATTACTACTTTCATTGATAAAGAATAATTTAGCTTATAACACTTACCTGTCCACAACAGCAGTGTCGTTGGCGAACATCTGTTCCTCATTGTCAGACGAACACGAAGCTGGTCCGGTTGTTACGGACTCGTGATTCTGGTCACCCGACCCGGTCAAACCATCTCCGCTTCCATGATGGCGGTTTTTGCGAACCATTTTTCAAAACAAATAAGAACTGTAGTAATAAAAAAAAAGACTACCGCTACCGTTACACACAGGTCTCAATGTGTGTCACCCAGCGGTTTAGGCAAAAAAGATTTTACGCAGGGGGATGCACGCGTTTCAATCGTCGAACTTCTCTGCTTCAGTTGGCTCGTTGTATTCGCAGTCGCTGGTAGGCAGGTCCTTCTTGCTAGGTTTTCAGTCATTGGTTCTTCAAGGTTTCAGAAACCCAATTCAAGGCTCTTATTAGTCGAATGAGAGGTCAATCACATCTAAACCAATCAAACACTCCTTTGGCTTTCTGTTCGCGGCTGTGTCTGTACTGGAAGAACGGAAATGCAGCTTTTTTTTTTTTCAGTACGCACTGAGACACACTATGACGCAGAGACGTGACCGCCCGTGGAATACCGGAGTTCAACAGGTTAAATCAAAGTCCTAGAGCCTGGAGAAAGAGTGGAGAGGCACAGAATCTAAAAAAGCCTGTTTTCCACTAGCCCAGCACACCTCGGTACGGCTCGATTCACTTCAGTACGGCTCGGAATGCTTCTGTCTCCATTAGCACGGTGTTGTGCTTGTGCTGTGATGGTTTGTGTTAGGAGGTTTTAGAAGCGGGGCAGCGGCAGATTCTCAGCGAGGCGGGGCCACACTCCCGTGACGTTACGCACCCGACTGAGTCCTTATTTACACAAGACAAAAAATGGAGGATCCAAGGATTATTGCCTTGCTCGCTCTGTGGTTTTATCTCACAATTAATTTTATCTCATAATTAAGCTGCAACAACACAAGTCACTTTTGTTTTGAATTAACTGCCAAATGACCTAGAAATAATGAGCTGAAACTTGTTTTTATTCGTATTAAATAATGAGACGGTGGCACACAGGCCAACACCAAATTGTATTATTTTTTACATCCTAGGGCATTTTGGATGTACTGAATTAAAAAAATTCATGTTTTTCACCTTCAGGTCAACGTTTGGAACAACAGTATTATTATTTTCCGTTTAGATGATGCTACACTCCTTCTAAAGTATTGTAAATCTCTGAATTTGGAATGCCGATAGAACATTCAATTTACATATACTTGTACCTACTTTGACTTGGTGCTAATTTTTTATGATATTTCAATAAAAAGAACAGAAAGCTCACAAAAAGATTTCTTTTTTGGTCTAGTTAAAAATTACATTACCTTTACAATGGTTGACCCCTGACAGGAAGATCAGCATCATTTTGATCAGACTAGGCAATGGAATTTCTATGTAATTATACTGTTTTATAATTCAGTGTTATAACAGACAAACCACACTTTCCAAAACAATTCCATTTTATTATATACAAAATATTAAAAGAAAAAAAAAACTTTGCAACACAACATGAAGGTTAATCGACATTTTATACACGCCGACCACTGAGTTCCTCTACACCAGCTTCCCAAACTGGGTCACGAAGACTCGGTTGAATGAAGCAGTCTCTGCCAGCTGTGGGTCAGGAAGGCTCGGTTGAATAATCCGGACGGGCTGTCGCGGCGGACCCGTGGGATGATTCTACAAGGAAAATGCACACAATAAAATACAGCACGAAAGTGCAATATATACAAAAAAGACAATAGTTTTTAACAAGATTACATAAGCTTATTTCAGCGTATTGTTCACATGAATAATTAAAATAAAAGCTTTAGTCCGCAGTGTGCTGCAATAAAGCAGCGATCATCCACAAATGAACAGCTTTTTTATTGCATAAATAAACTGAGCGTCTTACCGAATATATTTGCGAAAAAACGCACAATAAAAAAAAATTAAAACTCACCGTTAAAGGACTCCGATGTCGAGACCTCCCGGTATATTTTTTCATTCCGGGCGGCTCCGTCTAACTCGCTCTGAATACGTTCGTCTGACAATGCAGTGAGCAGACACTGCAGCTCCTTATTGGTCCATGGAACACCCTTATTACGCGAAGCCATTTTTGATAGAGAATAAATGAAAATAGCACAGCAATACACTGAAAAGAAACCGCCAACAGTGGTTGCGTGCTGAGTAAAGGCGGTCGTGAAGATTCTTTTTTTTTTTTTTTTTTCAAAAACTTTATTGAGAAGGTCGTGAAGATTCGGTAGAAGAGGAGGAGGAGAGGGGCGGTTACAACCTGACCAATCAGTGCCGGTTACGACCTGACCAATCAGCGGCGACCAGTCTGTTAACGTCACAACACGGCACAGCTCAGCACTGCTGTACCCTGCCCTGGAGCGGGGCTGAGAATCGCGGCTGTTAAACCGTGTTGGGGCTTGTGGAAAAGCGTACAAAGTGTGCTGAGCCGTCCCGTGTTGCGCTAAAGCATGCTAGTGGAAAAGGCCCAAAAGTTGCTTGAGGTTTAGTGTGAAGTTTCCACAGTCAGTGATGATTTGAGGAACCATGTTATCTGCTGGTGTTGGTGTAACGAATCTCGTCACAAGCGTAACGGTTCTTCTTTTTGGGGCACCCTTAAGCGGCCGTGATCGGGAACATCAATGCATGCGTGTGTGCGGCATAGGGACCACGATGACACCAGACTGCTGTTTCCACAATTTATTTCTGTAGATGAAATAAAACAAAATGCATCATGCTCCGTCTGTACCTCGATTCCACACAGGCTCCCACAGCAAAGCAACGCGATACTGTGTGGGAAAGGAGCTCTAAAATAATTTCACAATACAAAAAAAAATAAATTACATTATAAATAATAAAATTTTCCAAAAACAAACATACCTGTAGATGAAATAAAGCAAAATGCATCATGCTCCGTCTGTACCTCGATTCCACACAGGCTCCTACATTCACAAAAATATGGGTTACACAATAATATAAGCTGCTGGAGTCACCATAAAGCCTATATTGGCGCGAAACCCTAAAATGGCGCCTATCGGACTCCTGATGTGCGCCGAAACATCTATAAAATTCTATTTATAACACAAATAACAAAAAAAAACACTACAGTGACATGACAAACTAATAAGGAACAATTACAAACTTAGGTTACAGTTTAAATGATAAGACTAACGAACAATACAATTATTTAGTGCCAGCAGCATTTTGAACACAACTTACCCACAGCAAAGCAACGCGATACTGTGGGGAAAGACTAAACTACAGGAGCCTCGGAGGTACAGGAAGAGCGGATGCGAGAAGCGTACTGCCAAAATAAAACACTCAAGTAAAATAAAATTCACAACAATATAAATAAAAACATAACTGATAAAAGGAAATACCTAAAGCACATTTTTGACTCCGTTACACCCACCCCACTGAATTTTACTGAACTTGAGCCATAGCTACACAGAATTCACTATAATACACAAAACACCCGGGGTTAGTTAAAGAACACCATTTGACAGAATATCCCACACAAGGACGAAGTGGCATGAGAGCAGCGCTTATCTCTCAACCCAACCACTGGTAATGGAGTGCCTTGTACACCCCACCAAAAACCCCAACTATAAGTGTAGCAAATGCTCTTTGAATAATAAAATAAAATAAAATAACCGAACATTAGAAAACAAGGTCAATTCCACAAAAATAAAGTCCACACATGTAACATTTAGTCAGTCAGGGTCTGAAACACAGACCTACAAACAGCCTTAACATTAACCTTGTCATGAATCACATCTTGCCTGGACATTGTCTGCACTAGTCTGTTTACAGGTTTAATCAGGCGACCAAATCTTGACCTGATTTGAGGTTGTGCACTTGGACGGTCACAATGTGTACGTGACGTCTGGTCAACAGTACAGCGAACAAGGGGAGTGTCTGTCTGTCTCTCGGAGTCAGGAACAGAAACTAGTTGACTTTCAAGTGTTTGTCCACCATGAGTATCAGTAGCAGCTGTAGTCACAGGTCTAGAGTCAGAGGACATGGGATGATCTACACCTTGAGCAACAGGTGCAACTGAAGAGTTCTGGGGGTCAGAGGACACACTAGTCACATCAGAAACGTCTACCTGTGACACAGATGGTTCAGTGAGCTGCGTGATCCACTCAACAGTTCTCCTTTCAGAGTCAACAGGTTCTGGATCAACTAATGGTTCACGTGTTTCTCCACATGAAGACGGATCACCTGTACCAGCCTCACTCTCTCCCTTGAAGAGGTCCACAGATGTATCTCCTTCATCACCAATGTCTGTAGCTAAGGTTTCTGGAAGTAAGGTGGATGAACCATGGTTGGACACATCGCACACATCCACCACAGGAAGAAAATTTACCAGCATCAACAGATTCCTGTGGACCACTTTTGTCTGTCCAGTAAGAGTGTCACAAATTCTGTATGTATGGGTCTGTGGGTTCACATCCATTACAGTGTAAACAGTTGATTCTCACTTATCAGCAGTTTTCTTTTTGCCTCTCTCCTTTCTGTTGGCCAAAAGCACCCTGTCACCAATCTCAATCTTGGATCCTGTCACTTTCCTGTTGTAAAGATTAGCATGTCTGTGTTGTTCCTTAGCAGCACGGTCCTGAGCAACCATCATTGCTTCTTTTAGCTCACAGGTGAGAGTTGCCACATACTTGTCGTAACTGGTTACATCAGCATCGCGAAGAACAGAACGAAACATGACATCCACTGGCAAACGGGGCACACGGCCGTACATGAGGTAAAAAGGAGGAAAGCCAGTCGTCTCATGGGCTGTATAGTTGTACATAAATGTCAAAGTCTGCAACCGTCGTGGCCAGTTAGCTTTCACCTCAGGGGACAGTGCACGAATCATCCCACCCAGTGTCCTGTTAAACCGTTCGACACTCCCATTTCCCATTGGGTGGTAAGGGGTAGTGTGAGATTTCCTGACACCGGACACTTTGAGGAGTTCACTGATTAATTGACTTTCAAAATTAGGACCTTGGTCACTGTGGATTCTTTCTGGGAATCCAAAGACACAAAAGTACTTGTTCCACAGAACATTTGCCACTTGCTTAGCTGTTTGATCCTTACAAGGAAAGGCCTGAGCCATCCTGGTAAAGTGATCTGTTATCACTAGGACATCAATAGACTTGTTCCTAGAGTCTTCAGCTGACCAAAAGTCAATACAGACCAGCTCCAGCGGTCTAGATGACAAGATGCTCTCTAAGGGAGCTCGTCCCTCAGGTTCAGCTGACTTGCTGAGGACACAACGCTGGCAGTGTCTGACATGGTCTCTAACATCTCTCTCAAGGGTCAGCCAGAAAAATCTCTGTCTGGATAAACTGAGGGTTCGCGACTGGGCTTGATGACCAGCATCATCATGCACGCCTTTCAACACCTCATCCTTAAGTGAGTCTGGAACAACATACTGAAGCCGTTTGGACTTGGTACTCTGGTCTCTTGAAACTCTGTACAGAACACCATTGCTCACAGATAGCTTATCCCAGTGTTTCAGATATTTAATCACTGAAAATGATTCTTTCACCCTTTCTCTCCTTGAGGGTCTCCGATGTCTTTCAACATAAAACAGGATGCGAGAAAGAATTCCATCCTCCAACTGTTTGTCACGCAAAGCCTTTTCAGAATAGGCAGGCAACGGGTCTTGACCTGGTTGAACTAACTGGGGAAAAAACTGCAAGGCTTCAATTGCCCGGGCCCTCGGACCAGCATCCCACTCAATGTGTGACTGCATCACAGCAGACACTTCTTCTGAATTCACAATCTGAGTGTGTGCCCGGGAGGTATGAGCATTGTCACACATCGCATCCACGTGATCACTGGATGAACGAAAAGCATCCTGAACAGAGGCAGTAGACACATTTTTGACTTCACTGAGGAGTTTCACATATGGTTCATTAAACAGTCTGTGACCAATATTTTCCTTGACAAAAGGCACACGGCTTAATGCATCAGCCACGATGTTCTGCCGCCCTGGAACATACTTTATGTCAAAGTCATACACAGCCAACTTGGCTACCCAGCGTTGCTCACAACAGTCTAACTTGGGCTTCGTCAATATGTGAGTCAAAGGATTGTTGTCAGTCCAAACAGTGAATTTGTGACCCTTTAGCCAATGACTAAACTTGTCAGTGATGGACCATTTCAAAGCCAGAAATTCCAGTCGGTGCGCTGGATTGTTTTTCTGAGACTGTGTCAGTGACTTACTGGCAAAAGCAATAGGTCTGGCATGACTTTCACCTTCCTGGACTTGGGACAGAACGGCACCTATCCCATCCAGAGATGCATCAGTTGAAAGCATGAAGGGACGGTCAAAGTTAGGATGAGCCAAGACCACAGTGTTAACAAGTGCAGATTTGAGACTTTCAAAGGCATGTATGTGCTCTTGGGTCCAATCAGAAGCACAAAGCTTTCTGCAAGCCACCTTGCTTTTCTTACATCTGCCTTTAAATTTTCCACCTTTCAACAGGCTGAACAATGGCTTGGCAATGGCAGAATATCCTGGCACAAAATGCTGATAGTAATTAACCATCCCTAAGAAGGATCTAAGTCTTTTTTGGGACGGTGTCACACCATCAGTGTCCATAAGGTCAGCACAAGTCATTTTTGCGATGTTTTCAACCTTACTAGGGTCGGTTGAAACACCATTCTCATCAATTACGTGACCAAGAAACCTCACAGATCTCCTGAGGAAAAAACACTTTTTGGGTGCCAACTTCAAGTTGTGCCTACGCAGCCTGCTGAACACCATCTCAAGGCGCTGCAATGCACTCTCCTCATCAGATGCAAAAATCAGCAGATCATCCAAATAGCACAACAAAGTCAAGTAATTCTGGTCACCAAAAATGGCAGTCATCATGCGCATAAAACTAGCAGGACTATTGCATAATCCCTGGGGCAGGCGATTGTACTCATACAAGCCCATCGGAGTGGTAAAAGCAGAATACTTCCTGTCATCCTCATGAAGCGGCATGTTGTAGAAGCCGGACGTTAAATCCACTGTGCTGAAGAGGCAGTTACCTCCCAGTGCTGCCAGACAATCTGCCTGGTGAGGGAGAGGGTGAGCGTCTTTCAGAGTCCTCTTATTCAGCCAGCGAAAATCCGTGCAGATGCGGAGGTCGCCATTCTTTTTCCACACAAGAACCAAGGGAGATGCATACTCGCTAGTTGATTTCCTGATAATGTCTTTTTCCTCCATTTCATTTAGCACCTGTCTTAATTTCTGATACTGACTAGGGGGTACACGCCTGTATGGGAGTCTGAATGGTTTATCATCAGATAAGTGTATACGGTGTACAAAGCCCTTAGCTTCTCCACAGTCTAGGTGGTGGCGTGAAAAGACATCCTCGTACTGAAGTACCAAGTCAGCCATTCTCTTTTTGCAGTCCTCTGACACTTGGCATGAATTGATGTCTGTGTCAAAAAGCCCCACTGACTTGAGTTTTTCTTTTACAGACTCCATACCAGCATCACATGCCGTTGTAGACTGTGTGTAGCAAGTCACTGGTACACTAGACTGCTCAGCTGCGTCCATGTCTTCAAGGGCTACACATATGTAGACGTCGGCTAGCTTTGCATTGCGCCGTAACAACACAGGCTTGTTGGACGTGTTGATGAGTTTGAGCGGGACCCACCTGTCACCCCACATAGGAGTTACAATCTTAGCTACTAGGACACCCCTAGGAGCTGAACGAGAAGATGTGGGCTCTGTCATGACTGTACTGCCTGGAGATACAACAGTGTCTTTAGGCAATTTACCCCAAACAAGGTACTCACGCCCAGGTTCAAGGTAGGTGGCTGAGTTACATCTGTCAGTACCAACTTTGTCAGGAATGTCATTTCCTTTCCAGGGGTTCAAACCAGTGAGCATAGACAAGAACTGCTCAGCTTCCGGTTCTGCAGTTGGGCAGGGACCAGACACTGTTTTCCAATAGGACTTGTATTGTTTTGAATGGTGTAGGATGTGCTTTATTACATTGGTACCAATAATCAACTCATCATGCTGACCACAGACAACCAGAGTGGGGACCAGCATTTTACAACCATACACCTCCATCACAATGTCAAAAACACTCTTTGGCCTGACACGCTGTCCACCACACCCAACCAGCATCACATTCACATCAATCTGGTTCTCATTTGTTATCACTCCAGCAGTTCTCAGTTTCTTCTCTGCATCCTCGTTGATACTCCAGGCCATGGAGCCACTGTCCAGCATGCCATCAATTATCACTGCACCACCAAAAGCAACTGGTGTGTAGAAAAGGCTAGAACTATTGCCAATTATGTGAATGTTTTGATACACAACAACTACATCATCGCATGAGCTTCTCACCGATGCAAAAATTGACTCAGCATCAGATGAGCCACTGCAGTGGGAGCTTGAGTTGAGACCTGCACTGCCTCCCTCCAAGTACAGGTCAGTTAGTTTCCCTGAGACTGAGAAGTAGGCTGGCAGTTATTGTTGGAACAGGCCAGTCTGGTATGACCAGGGGAAAGACAGCTAAAACACAGTTTCTCAGACATACAATGTGAAATGGTGGAGTGACGTGTGTCATTACAGACCATACAAGTTGCTTCTCTGGGGCGTCTCTGACGAGGGGCATGTTTAAATCTGCTGCTCTCAGTCGGGTGAGGAATTGTACACTGCTGCAACTTCTCCATCATTTCCTGAAACATGTTAACCATACGACCAAGGAGCCTCTCCTCTGACTGTTGGAGATTTTGAGCAACAACCGGCACACTAGTGCAATCTGAGCTGAGTGTGTTTGGGGTAGGGTCAGAAATGGGGAATGGAGAGAGGCCCTGACATGTAAACTGTCGGGTTTGAGGAAGTGAAGAGGGAATGACTGGGGTGTGGCACTGTTCTGGCATGGTCATGGCTGAATATGGCAACCTGGGTTTGTCAGATGTTACAGTAGTTGTGTGACTCATTAGCCGCGGACCATCAGGTGCTCTGGCACTAGCTGTAACCTCTCTCTGATAATCATCAATTCTCAACTGAACATCACGTGAGGTCCATTCATGAGGTGGTTTCCACTTCAAGGTGCAAGACAGATCGGGATCAGGACAATTTTTGACAAACATGATAGCAATCTCTTTGCTCATGTCCTCAGTCTGCTTGTCTTGTCTACGCAGGCCCTCGAGAGCCAGGTCTGCTGCTTTGTTCAGCCTTATCCAGTAGTCCACTGGGTTTTCTCTGTGCCTGGGCAGGGTTGCATAAAAATCTGCAAGTGGAAGACATGAGGAGGCATCACAGAAGTAACGGAGAAGAACATCGTAAATTATTTCAGGTTCCTTTTTAGCATCTAGCTCCAGGTCACTATGCAGGGCAACTTTCACAACGTCTTTAGCTTTGCCCAATAAATGACTCATTATCTCTCCTGCTTGCTCACACACAGGAATCTCTCTCTTCCTGAGTTCAGTCTTAGTCAAGTCAATCCAGTCCCGAACTGAATATTTGTCAGTACCGTCACCTCTAAATGTACATAGTTCTCTGTCTGACTTAACATGGACAGTCACATGTGGAGGGTCACATTTGGTAACATCACAATGTGCTGTTCGATCAGTAGGAGAAGTCTGGTTGTCATTGGTCACATTCACAACACCAGCAGACATTAATTTAGTGACTATAGACTCACCAATTTGAGCACCAAGCTGCCCCACCATGTCTGTAAAATTTTCAATGGCACCGACGTTACTGCAGGGTGTGGAAACATGAGGACCCTCACTCATGAACTCACCAACAGGAATACAACCTGGGCTCTGACCTAACCCTGTATCCCCACCACTGTTCATAAATTTTGAATGTCCCACATCTCTACTAATAGCAATGTCACTGCGCCAAATACCTCTCCCTTTTGGCAAAACAGGTGTTTTATAATTATCCATGTCTTTTTTGTCTTTTCTTTTTTTTTTTTCTTGAACTACTTTACACAGTGAATTTTTTTTTTTTTCATTGTGACTAACTCCAAAACAAGGTGGCATATATCAGTTAAAACGTATTACAACAGTCCTGTATATGCCTGATCACATATACGTCCCAGCGTAGACCCAGTATGGCGATGCAGCATCCACGGTGACCGGCGTCCAGCTGATCTGAAGTTCCAAGGGTCACTGGCACCAGTGTAACAGATCTCGTCACAAGCGTAACCGTTCTTCTTTTTGGGGCACCCTTAAGCGGCCGTGATCGGGAACATCAATGCATGCGTGTGTGCGGCATAGGGACCACGATGACACCAGACTGCTGTTTCCACAATTTATTTCTGTAGATGAAATAAAACAAAATGCATCACGCTCCGTCTGTACCTCGATTCCACACAGGCTCCCACAGCAAAGCAACGCGATACTGTGTGGGAAAGGAGCTCTAAAATAATTTCACAATACAAAAAAAAATAAATTACATTATAAATAATAAAATTTTCCAAAAACAAACATACCTGTAGATGAAATAAAACAAAATGCATCACGCTCCGTCTGTACCTCGATTCCACACAGGCTCCTACATTCACAAAAATATGGGTTACACAATAATATCAGCTGCTGGAGTCACCATAAAGCCTATATTGGCGCAAAACCCTAAAATGGCGCCTATCGGACTCCTGATGTGCGCCGAAACATCTATAAAACTCTATTTATAACACAAATAACAAAAAAAAAATACACTACAGTGACATGACAAACTAATAAGGAACAATTACAAACTGAGGTCACAGTTTAAATGATAAGACTAACGAACAATACAATTATTTAGTGCCAGCAGCGTTTTGAACACAACTTACCCACAGCAAAGCAACGCGATACTGTGGGGAAAGACTAGACTACAGGAGCCTCGGAGGTACAGGAAGAGCGGATGCGAGAAGCGTACTGCCAAAATAAACCACTCAAGTAAAATAAAATTCACAACAATATAAATAAAAGCATAACTGATAAAAAGAAATACCTAAAGCACATTTTTGACTCCATTACATTGGTCCACTGTGTTTTATCAAGACCAAAGTCAGCGCAGTCGTCTACCAGGAAATTTTAGAGCACTTCATGCTTCCCTCTGCTGACAAGCTTTATGGAGAATCTGATTTCATTTTCCACCAGGACTTGCCCCCCCACCACACACACACACACCCACACACACACACTGCCAAACATATCAAAACCTGGTTTAATGGCCATTGTTAGGCCATAAATCATCATATTGCTGTTTTCTTCCTTTTTTCTTTTCCTCAGCCTTTAGTTTTTCTGCTCTACTTTTGTTGCGTGTATTTTAGGAATTTTCCATGTACAGAGTCACAAGAGGGCAGTGTGGAGCAGTTTGGTTGTAGGTGTGGCAGCTCAGCAGACAGAAGCTTGATTCGTCAGTTCACTTGAGCAGCTGGGACTTGTTTGCTCAGTGTTGCAGAGGGGATAAGGGCCTGAACTTATATAGTGCTTTTTCTAGTCTCAAAGACCTCTTAAAGCGCTTCGCTAGTACTAACCCTCTATTCTAAGGGCCTATAGGAAACACCGAAACAGATATCTCGGGACAATTTAGAACAACTAATTAACCTAACGTGATGTCTTTGGATTGTGGGAGGAAACCGGAGTCCCCGGAGTAAACCCACGCAGCACAGGGAGGGCATGCAAACTTCACACAGAAAGGTTCCTACCCTGCTAGCCTGGGGATTTGAACCTGGAACCTAGGGTTCCTTGATGCATGGGTGACCACAAAGACACAACTGGTGAGATTTATGTTTTATCTTATTTAAGGTAATTTAGGCATTAATAATGTAACATGAGGAAAAGTGTGCAATTTGAGTTTATATAATGGGATATTTGCAGGTTGCAGGTGTGTTTAATTTAAGTGCTTTTGTAGGTGGTGGGTTGAATCAATTATTTGACTGTGTAGCAAATTGATTCCAATTAAGGAAAACGGGTGCTTTATTTGACATTTAATGGCGAAAGAATGGTGAAATTGAGTTTGTGCAGTGCTTAATGTAGTAACTTAATTTAATAATATGGAAAATTTCTTATCTGGAGGAGTAGGTTAAAATGGTTTGTAACAAATTAGATAAACATGGCAAATAAGTACATTTATTCAATTTTATTTGACTTAATAGATTTGGCAAAAATAAAACATTGAATTGGTTTAAATACTGTATGAAAACATCCCTGCTACTTTGTCGCCAAGTACAAAACCTCTACCAATAAGTTGCTCCCAGGTAGCAAGAAGTCCTTTTCTTTCTTTTTTTTTTTTTGTTGTTGAACTAAGATAAGAATGTCCACCTAAGATAAGAATTGAACTAGGTTCAATTCTTATCTTAGGTGGACTTGACATGTTCTTTTTCTTTCCCTTTTTTTCTTCTTTTAAAGTTTATCAACCTGCACTATGCTTGTCATTCCTTGAATTTGTTAAATAAATGAAGAAAAATGATAAGTGGAGTTGTCCAGCGTTCTCTATTGGTTGCCATGCCGAGTCGAGTTCAGGCAGACATCAAAGCTAAAACCCAAATAACTCGACAGCCATGGTGTCACTGTGTTTGATTGTCCAGCAAACTGTCCTGACCTAAACCCCAGAGAGAATCTATGGAGTATTGTCAAGAGGAAGATGAGAGACACCAGACCCAACAATACAGACGAGCTGAAGGTCCCTATCAAAGCAACCTGGACCTTCATCACACCACAGCAGAACCACAGGCTGATCACCTCCATGCCACGCCGCATTGACACAGTAATTAATCCAAAAGGAGCCCCGACCAAGTACTGACTGTGTACATGGACATACTTTTCAGTCGGTCAACATTTCTATTAAAAAACTGTTTTTTTTAATTAATTTTACATATTCTAATTTTTTGAGGAAGTGAATTTGGTTGTTTTCGTGGGCTGTAAGCCATAATCATCAAAATTAAAATAAACACTTGAAATATATCACTCTGTGTAATGAATCTATATAATGTATGGGTTTCACTTTCTGAAATGACTGACAAAAAAATTGAACTTTTTCATGCTATTCTAATTTTTTGAGATGTACCTGTAGTTACAGGTTCACTTTCATTCATAAAACCATGTTTACATACAAAAACATTTGTTTTATGACACCACAGAATAAATGACAAAGCAGTTTTAATCATCCTTTAAGTGCTTTGTGTGTTTTTTGTGAACAGCCTGTCTCTGTCCTTGTTCAGGATAAACTGCTACAATGCGCTGCACGCCCAGACTCCCTTCGGAGGATATAAGATGTCTGGCAATGGCCGAGAGCTGTAAGAAGCATCAGCTCCTCATGTGTCACGTCGCTCTGTTTTATCCCCGTTCAGTGTGTGTCTGCTAACTTGCTGACTTTCTGTGCACTCAGTGGGGAGTACGCTCTAGCTGAGTACTCTGAGGTGAAGACGGTGACCATCAAACTGAGGGAGAACATGTGAGGAGGACTGCGAGAGCCTCCTTGTGCTTCTATTGCATCAAGTCACGCCGTGCCAGGATCGTCTTCAGTCATGGCTTAAAACGTCTCTACTGCAGTGAAATAGTGACAGCTTTTTCATATCGTAAACTTTATTAATGATGGGTCAGAGTCTGCATTTGTTCTATTGTTTCACTGATGTCACTGTCACCTCTTGTGACCTTTCCTAGAAGTACCATGTAGCTCATGGAGCACAGAAATGGCAATAAAATGTAATAAACACAAGCATGATGCATGTTTTTGTGAAATGAACAAAGATAAAAGTTGGCATAGTGAATGCTTTGATGTGGTTGAGTAAGGTAACATCAGAGGTTGTTTCCAGAATATTGTCTGTAATTGACAGACTTTTTTTCATAGTGACAGAGAAATCTGAAGGGTGCCTGCCATTTTGACACATCGCACTGAGGATGATCTAGTTTAACTTTTGCTGCAATTTCCACCTGTTCACTTTATAGTACACATTATCTGTCAAAATGACAGATAAGGAAAAAGTGCAGCCCATGGGTAAAATTTTCCTTAAAGCTATGTGTCCACCTTGGTGTGTGTTTTCACACTTCCAGTTCATTGTCTATGTAGCATGGCCCGCATGCATTCTGGTCTGCTAACATCCTGCTACATCCCTGCTAACCATACCAACATAATTGATATGGTATTGAAATGAGACTTTCATCAAGGATGTCACCCAGACTCGTAGCATGGGGGGGGGGGGGAATTGAGGAGTTAGATTTGGTGCCAATAAGAAGAAATTCAGTTTTGTTACTGTTAATTCATTGATTCATTCATACATCATCTTCCGCTTAATCCTTTTTGGGTTGCTGGGGGGGGTGGGGGGGCTGCAGCCTATCCCAGCATCTTTGGGCGAGAGGCAGGGTACACCCTGGACAGATCGCCAGTCCATCACAGGGCCAACACAGAGAGACAGGCAACCATTCACTCTCACAGTCATACCTAAGGACAATTTAGAATCCCCAGTTTTTGATACTAATTAACTTGCATGTTTTTGGCATGTGGGAGGAAACCGGAGAAATCCCGGAGTAAACCCACGCAGACATGGGGAGAACATGCAAACTCCACACAGTTCACTGTTGGTCGGGGGCTGGGATCGAACGCAGGATCCCCTGGCCAAGGGTGAGTTGCTGTGCTGCCGCAGTGCTAACCACTCCTCCACCGTGCCGCCCTTTGTTACTGTTAAGTTTTAGGAAATTGATGGAGAATCAGGATCTGGGTTCCTGTAGATAACTATAGAGGGAGGGAAGTGGTTTGGTGGACAGGTAGAACTAGATGCCATCCACATAGCAGTGGAATTGAATGTTCAACCTGCAAAATATGTGGTCAAGAGGGAGGATGTAAATCAGGGGTCACCAACCTTTTTGAAACCAAGAGCTACTTCATGGGTATCGAGTCATGTGAAGGGCACCAGCTTGACACACTCCTCTAAAATAACAAATTGTGTGTGTGTGTGTATATATATATATACACACATAAATAAATATCAATAACTTAGAGTGGGTAACAGACAAGATCAATATTCAACACTTTATTTTTATTAATCTCAGCAATTGTTCAGATGATCACTTCTACATTTCATAAAAAAATGTCCAGTTTTCACCAGTCCCTTTTAACCATAAAAAACTAAACCCTTTTAATTCATGAACTATGTTGAACCATGTTTGAAAAAGTTATGCAACATTTAAGAAAAATCAGCTTTCATATTAAATAAATCTTATTATGGCTGTGTTGTGAGACATGTATATGTTGGACACTGCATATGTGATTTAACCACGATGAAGGAGAGCCAGCCCCCTGCGGTGCGGAGCCACAGAGCCTGGACCCCCTGCGGAGGACAGGGGACAGAAGACTTCCTGACCACTGAGGCTCGGGAAGAGAGAAGGGGGAGTTATGTAAATAAAAGGCTGATGAATGTGAATAAAGAGACTTTGATATAGATGTGTGATTTCCCCCGCGAGGGAAATGGTTTGATGTGAGAAGGTTTAAATGAGAGAACTTTGGTGTGTTCTCTCTCTTTGTTCGCTGCTCAAGAATAAGAGCAGACAGTGGAATGATTTCTTGAATAAACTGAAATGAAAGACAATTCGGTTTCGTTATTCAAGTCTCCCCACATTGGTGACTGACGACGTTGAGAATGAACGAAGAAATTCTCAGGGTCCCGGACTCACAGCGCTCAGAGCTGGCGAGCGCAGTGGCCGTTAAGCTGCCTGATTTCTGGCAGGATAACCCACGGTCGTGGTTTCTGCAAGCAGAGTCGCAGTTCGCGCTCGCAGGAGTAACGGTGGATGACACTAAGTTCCACCATGTCATCGCTAAACTGGACAACAGCACAGCTCGGTGCGTGCAAAGCTTGGTGGAGCAGCCACCCGCGACCGACAGGTACAGCAAGCTGAAATCCACCCTCATCAAGTTTTTCACCCCCTCGGCTGAAGTGAGGGCGAGGAGGATCCTGTCTTTGCTAGACCAAGGTGGACACAGGCCGAGCGCCCTGATGGAGGAGATGATACAGCTGAGAGGGTTGGACAACGATGATTTCATTTTTCAGTTCATCTTCCTCTCCAACCTCCCGGCGCATGCGAGAAGCACGCTGGCCGGCAAAAAGTGTCACACCCTGGAGGAGTTCCGGGAGCTGGCCCAGGAGGCAGACGGGATCCTGGACGCCTGCGGCGGGCAAGCAACCACAGCAGCGACCCGAGACAGCGGGGAGCCAGAGGCGGCAGAACCAGACTGGCCGACGATGGCGGCAACACGGCCGCGACGAGGGGGAGCCAATAGCCCGGCGACAGAGGCGCGGGCACGACACAGCGGAGGAGAAGATCTCTGCTTTTACCATCGGAGGTTCGCAGAGAAGGCACGCAGGTGTGTGCCGCCCTGCATCTTCAGGAGTTCGGGAAACGGCAAGACCGGGGGTCGCTAGCAGCTTCGACCCTCGGAGAACGCAACAAGCTGCTCTACATCACGGATGCGCGCTCCGGACGAGTGTTCCTCATTGACACCGGAGCACAAGTGAGCTTCATCACCCCAACATACGCGGACCGGGTAGCTGGACCCCACGGTGACGGAGCTACAGCGGCAAATGGCTCGAACATCAACACCTACGGGAGAAGGACCTTGCCTTTATGCTTACATGGCCGCACATATGAATGGACTTTTGTAGTAGCGGCGGTGAGTTTCAACATGTTGGGCGCGGATTTTTTGTGTTCACACAATCTGTTAGTTGATCTTGCTAATAGACGGCTGGTAAATGCACTCTCTTTTTACTCTCTCCCCTGTTCAGCTCGAGTGTCCCCGCCACCAGTACAGACCCACGTCGCTACAGCAGGTGGTAAGTTTCACACACTCCTCACCCAATTTCCAGCGCTCACTGTGCCCACTTTTTCAGCGACGGTCGCGAAGCACGGGGTGAAACACTTCATCCCCACTTCTGGTCCTCCCGTGTTTGCAAAAGCTCGGCGCTTGGATGCAGTTAAGCTCGCCATTGCGCGCGAGGAGTTCGCCAGCCTGGAGAGGCTGGGCATCGTTCGTAGGTCGAAGAGCCCGTGGGCTTCGCCGCTGCACATGGTACCGAAAGCCGATGGCTCCTGGAGACCGTGCGGGGATTACCGCAGGCTAAACAACGCTACGGCACACGATCGTTATCCCATCCCGCACATTCAGGATTTTTCGGTGCACCTGGCGGGGGCGCGCATTTTTTCAAAGATTGATCTAGTTCGCGGCTATCACCAAGTCCCGGTCCAACCGGAGGACATTCCTAAAACAGCGGTAATAACCCCGTTCGGACTTTTCGAATTTTTACGCATGCCGTTTGGTCTCAAAGGGGCGGCGCAAACATTTCAGCGGATGATGGATGCCGTGTTACGCGATCTCCCTTTCGTGTTTGTGTACCTCGACGACATTTTGGTCGCGAGTACTTCAGAGGACGAACACGAAACGCACCTCACAGCAGTTTTTAGGAGGCTGGGAGAGCACGGCTTAATAGTTAACCCAGCCAAGTGCCAGTTCGGCGTTGAGCGGATTGATTTTTTGGGTCACCGCGTCTCCCCGGAGGGAGCGGTTCCGTTACCAGAGAAAGTACGCGCGGTAGCGGATTTTCCCCGTCCACAAACGGTCAAATCACTACAGGAATTCTTGGGGATGGTGAATTTTTATAACCGGTTCCTGCCCCACGCAGCTCAAATCATGCAACCGTTATATGCCGCGCTCAAAAAACAAAAGCCGACCCAGGCGGTCGAATGGTCCCCGGAGCGGGAGCGCGCGTTCACAGAGGTTAAAAAAGCCTTGGCTGACGCTGCGCTCCTGGCCCACCCAGACCCTGCAGCACGTATCGCGCTGACGACAGACGCTTCAGATTTAGCCATAGGGGCCGTTATTGAGCAACAGGTAGCCGGAGTTTGGCAGCCTTTGGCTTTCTTTAGCAAATCTTTAAGCGCGGCTGAGCGAAAATACAGCGCGTTTGACAGAGAACTGTTGGCGCTGCATTTGGCTATTCGTCATTTCCAGTTCTGGCTGGAAGGACGGTGCTTCACCGCTTATGTGGACCACAAGCCGCTCACATACGCCATGGCCAAAATTTCAGATCCGTGGTCCGGCAGGCAGCAGAGGCAGCTGGCCGCAATCTCGGAATTTACCACTGACATTAGGCACGTCGCGGGCAAATTCAATGTAGTAGCGGATTGTCTCTCACGCGCGTTCACGACCCCGACACGCGCAGAGGCAGAACGGGCCACCGTGACCGCGCCGCAGGAGAGCGGCACGGTGGCGCGCGCAGCCCCGGTGCACGTGGGTATAGATTACGCAGCCATGGCAGCGGACCAGGGGGCGGACGCAGACGTGCGCGCGCTCCAGTCTGGACCAACAGGGTTGAGGCTGGAGAGCAAGTGTTTACAAACCGGTATGCCCCCCCTGATCTGCGACATGTCGACGGGGCGCCCGCGTCCGGTGGTTCCGGCCACGTGGCGCCGCCGTGTTTTTGACTCGGTCCACTCACTGGCGCACCCGGGGGTGCGCGCGTCGGTGAAACTAGTGGCGGAAAAGTTTGTTTGGCCGTGCCTGCGCAAGCACGTGAAGGAATGGGCAAAAACCTGCATTTCCTGTCAACGGGCCAAAATTCACAGGCACACAAGAGCCCCGTTAGAACCGTTCCGCATTCCGGCCAGAAGGTTCGACCATGTGCACGTCGACCTTGTGGGCCCCCTACCGGCATCACAGGGGTTCACGTATCTTTTGACAATGGTGGACCGCACCACACGTTGGCCGGAAGTGGTCCCACTTGCGACGACCACGGCCGCGGAGGTGGCTCGCGTTTTTTTAACGGCTTGGGTGGCGCGCTTCGGGGTTCCGTCGGACATTACGTCCGATAGAGGACCGCAATTCATCTCTGAGCTGTGGTCAGCGATGGCCAACGGCTTAGGAGCCAAAATTCACCGCACTACGGCTTACCACCCTCAGGCTAATGGTTTATGCGAGCGTTTTCATAGGTCCTTGAAGGCAGCACTCAGAGCGTCGCTCACGGATGCAGATTGGGTAAATAAACTCCCATGGGTTTTATTAGGGTTGCGTTCTGCGCCTAAAGAGGACTTAGACGCCTCCCCAGCGGAGCTGGTATTCGCACAAACTCTGAGGCTGCCGGGCGAGTTTTTACCAGAGCACCCAGAGCCCCCACCTCTCTCTGCTCTGGGACCGTTAGTTGGCACGGGGGCAGACACGCTCCCGGGTCCGGTTCATCACGCTTTTCCACGAGGTTTCGTCCCCAAGGCTTTGAAAAATGCCGATTTCGTTTTTGTCAGGCGCGAAGCCCTTAAAGCAACGCTCAAACCACCTTACGAAGGGCCATTTCGAGTGCTGGAGGCAGGTGATAAGCAATTTGTGCTAGATTTTGGGGACAGAAAAGAGACAGTCAGTATTGACAGACTAAAACCTGCTTTTGTCATGAAGGACGTGTCTGTACCGGTCGCGGTGGTGCCTCGACGAGGCAGGCCCCCGCAGAGGGCAATTAACCACTCTCTTCCTCAGTCAACAGACCCGAAGCAGAACAGCACCGCAGGCAAGGCGGGGCCAACGCACAGCAGATTCGGCAGACGGCTGAAGCCCAAGCGGCGCACAGACTGAATGTTGGTGTTGATTATTCAGTAGTGAGTAAGGTGCTATTAAATTTTGGGAATTAGTCTGTTCTTCATCGTTTGGGGGGGGGTTATATGGCTGTGTTGTGAGACATGTATATGTTGGACACTGCATATGTGATTTAACCACGATGAAGGAGAGCCAGCCCCCTGCGGTGCGGAGCCACAGAGCCTGGACCCCCTGCGGAGGACAGGGGACAGAAGACTTCCTGACCACTGAGGCTCGGGAAGAGAGAAGGGGGAGTTATGTAAATAAAAGGCTGATGAATGTGAATAAAGAGACTTTGATATAGATGTGTGATTTCCCCCGCGAGGGAAATGGTTTGATGTGAGAAGGTTTAAATGAGAGAACTTTGGTGTGTTCTCTCTCTTTGTTCGCTGCTCAAGAATAAGAGCAGACAGTGGAATGATTTCTTGAATAAACTGAAATGAAAGACAATTCGGTTTCGTTATTCAAGTCTCCCCACACTTATCACATTTTTAACTGAACAAATCTGCTGCAATTCTGCTCAAAATCTGTTACATTTAATAAACACACTTTTGTGTGTTCTTCACTGGAATTATATCCATACAGTTCTTGCCAAGAATCATGCTTGAGCAACCAGCACTGTCCTTTCATGAGAAGAAACTAAACAAGCACTGAGAGTGCTTATATGCACGGTGGAGCAGTGGTTAGCACCGCGGCAGCAGTTTACCCTCGGCCGGGGGATCGTGGGTTCGATCCCTGCCCCCGGCCAACAGTGATCTGTGTGGAGTTTGCATGTTCTGGTGGTGCATGTTCTCGTTTTTCATGCAAAAACATACAGGTTAGGGAGTTAAGGGGCACTTGCGCACGCAGCGGCTGGTGGCTTGTCACCGGACTGCAGAACAAATCTACCTACGGGTACAAGATAAGTCCCCCCCCCCCCCCAAAAAAAAGAGTGGGTAGTGAAGTGGCGCTTCGCCATCGCCCCGCAAATGAAATACACGCAGCTTCCTTTCACGGTAGTAAAAAAGAACTCTTCCTCCCGCTCACTTTGAAAATGATAAATTTTCTGTCTTTTTTTTGCCATGTTTTTGGGCTTGGAAACCGCACTGCGCTCACCATCTTAACTGCCTGCTAGCTAAGCTTATGCTCCACAAGCGCGAAGGTTTTGTCATGCGCACAATACTGACCTTTGAACTAGGTCAGAGTTCACCTTAACTTTACGTATAATAAACATATTTTCATTTTTTTTTATTTTTAAGACATTGTCATTTTAAAATCTATATAAATGCAAGTGTGATTTTAAAAAATATAAAAAATATAAAATAAAAAATAGCGGCAGAAAAAATTACATCTTAGACGCAGCTCACTTACGAGTTGTGCTATTTTTAGAACAAGCCTGCGGGCGACTCATGTGGTCCCTGCGGGCGACATGGTGACCGCGGGCACCGCGTTGGTGACCCCTGATCTAAATGAAAAACAAGGGGTCCAAGGACACAGCCTTGGGGGACGCAAGAACAGAGGGTAGGATGGGTAGGATGCAAATGTTTTTAATTGAATAAATTAAGTGCAGCAGAGACAGTCAAGACATAATTATAAAATCCAGCTTTTTCTGTGTACAATCTTCTATTACTCAGTGCCACTGCAACTGTCAGTGACTGAGAAATGGGAAATTTTTGCATTTCCTTTTAAGAGACCAAAACTGTGTTTTCACTCCTAATAATTCAAGTGCAACTGTCATTTACTTTTGGTGTGTCACTGTAAGCATGTTTTTTTTTTTTTTTTAAATTAAATTCGCTGGATGGGTAGTTTTTTTTTTTTAACAAAAACTTTATTTACAAATAAGAGGACATGAACAAGTGACGTACAAAACTCCAACAACCAGAGGGAGACAAAAACAAAAAACAGAACTGGTCATGGTATTATCTTATCTTAGCTACCAAAAACAAGAGGAAGAAAAATAATCCATAAACAATGTGGGAAATATCACAAATTTATAATATGCACATGCTTGCGGTGGGTCCATTGATCGTTTGCTCCAGGTGGGCATTGGTGGTGGTGGACTGCTTCCGTTGCCGCAGCTGCCCTGGGGTGGGTTGGTGGGGGTGTGGCTGCTGATCCATGCCGGTGGCCTCCCAGGCTGCAACGGAAGCAGTCCACCACCACCAATGCCCACCCCAGGGCAGCTGCGGCAACGGAAGCAGTCCGTGGGATCCATGCCGGTGGCCTCCCAGGCTGCTGCCGGACATTAATGTACGTTTGTGCTCACTGCATGCGTGTCGTGGCTGCCCCAAGTGTTAAGGGTGAATAAGTGTGAGTGTGTAAGAGAGAGCACAGGTAAATGTGAGTGAGTCAGAGTGTGAATGTGAGTGTATATACAGTCATGTGAAAAAATTAGGATACCCTGTATAAGTCTGTCTTTTTTAACATATTTGGACATATGGATATTTAATATCAGTGTTTAAAATACTGGGAGATTCATGTAATACAACTAAACAAAAATGAATGAAAGACTTCTCAAATTTTCTGTAAACTACAGTGGTGTGAAAAAGTGTTTGCTCCCTTCCTGATTTCTCATTTTTTTGTATGTTTGTCACACTTAAATGTTTCAGATCATCAAACAGATTTAAATATTAGACAAAGATAACACAAGTAAACACAAAATGGAGTTTTTAAATGAAGGTGTTTATTATTAAGGGGAAAAAAACCCAAACCTACATGACCCTGTGTGAAAAAATGATTGCCCCTCCTTCTCATTAAAACATAAATTAACTGTGGTTTATCACATCTTTGAAAGCTGAGTTCAGTTTTCTAGCCATTTCTAAAGCTTTGGGACTCCGGCGAACCACAGTGAGAGCCATTATCCACAAATGGCAAAAGCATGGAACAGTGGTGAACCTTCTCAGGAGTGGCTGGCCAACCAAAATTACCCCAAGAGCGCAGCAACAACTCATCCAAGAGGTCACAAAAGACCCCACAACAACATCCAAAGAACTGCAGGCCTGACTTGCCTCAGTTAAGGTCAGTGTTCATGACTCCACCATAAGAAAGAGACTGGGCGAAAATGGCCTGCGTGGCAGAGTTCCAAGACAAAAACCATTGCTGAGCAAAAAGAACATAAAGGCTAGTCTCAGTTTTGTCAAAAAACATCTTGATGATCCCCAAGACTTTTGGGAAAAAACTCTGTGGACTGACAAGGCAAAAGTTGAACTTTTTGGAAGGTGTGTGTCCCATTACATCTGGTGTAAAAGTAACACAGCAGTTCAGAAAAGGAACATCATACCAACAGTAAAATATTGTAACGTCGGGGCCATGTTAAGGGGGGCAGGGATTTCCCAGCATGCTTTGCCAGTTGAAAACGTTACTGTGTGTGTATTAAATGATGGCAATAGAAGGATATCAGATGTTTTATATTAACAGAACTCAAAAAAAGGGTGGTGGTGTTGCACTGTATATTGATGACCTGTACAGGTGTAAGCTTGTAAATGAAATGTCCTCAGCACTACCAGGGATTTTGGAATGTGTTACTGTTGAGATTGACCTAGACAAAACAAAAAATCTAATCATAAGCTGCATATATAGAACGCCGGGAACTTGCATTGAGACATTCAGAGATAAATTAGTCGAGCTGTACAATAATATTACTAGTAAGAAAATGGTAGCAATTTGTGGAGATTTCAATATTGATTTACTAAATCCTCATCAACAAAATGTAGTTACAGAGTTCATGAATTCTATGTACAGCATGAGTCTATATCCCACAATAACACATCCCAGTAGAATCACAGTTCACTCTGCTACACTTATTGACAACCTGTTTGTCAATGTTATCAATAAGAAAATAGAAAGTGGATTATTGATAAATGATATAAGTGACCACTTGCCAACCTTTGCACTTATCCATGGCCACACGGGGCCCAACGCAGAAAAAACTTCAAAATCGTTCAGACACAAATCACCAAATGCAATCAGTTCTTTTAAAGAGGACTTGCTGAAGCAAGACTGGACAGAAGTCTATGTATCAGATGTAAATGAAGCCTATGACACATTTATAAATATTGTAACCACTCTTTATGAAAAAAACTGCCCATTAGTAATAAAAAAGCTTAAACACAAATTTGCTAATAAGCCATGGTTAACCAAAGGACTACAAAAGGCGTGTAAAAAGAAAAATTTATTATATAAAGCTTTCCTAAAGAAAAGAACAAAAGAAGCAGAGCAGCGGTATAAAACATACAAAAATAAGTTAACATATATAATAAGATGTAGTAAAAGAGACTATTACAGTAAAGAACTGGAGAAAAACAGAGACAATATTAAAAATACATGGACAATACTCAACAGTATCCTTGGAAATAAAAGCAGAAATACAAGCTACCCAACTAATATTCCAGAAAATAATAAAACGACTCAGAGTGTGAATATTGCTTCACCTGCAGATGAATTTAATAATTTTTTTGTTAACATTGGACCTAAACTGGCCCGAGAAATACCCACTACGGTGCCAATAGGTGATACAATATGCAATAACACTGCTGTAAAAGACTCCATCTTCATAAAGAACACAGACGAAAGAGAGGTCATTGAAATTGTTAAATCGTTCAAAAGTAAAACATCTACGGACTGTGATGGTATTGACATGCTACTAGTCAAAACTGTTATCGAATGCATAGTAAAACCACTGACGTATATCTGTAACCTGTCTCTCCAATCAGGTATATTTCCCAATGCAATGAAAATAGCTAAAGTAATTCCGATATACAAGACGGGTGACAGAGGGGAACTCTCAAACTATAGACCAATTTCACTATTACCGCAATTTTCCAAGATACTTGAAAAAATATTCTATGAGAGAATTGACAACTTCATACTGAAGAATGATTTATTGTGTGAGCAGCAATATGGGTTCAGACACAAGAGGACAACTGCATTTGCTCTAATGGAATTTACAGAAAAAATATAAACAGCCATTGAAAATAAAGAGTATTCAGTTGGAGTATTCCTAGATCTTAAAAAAGCATTTGATACAGTAGATCATAATTTATTATTAAAGAAACTACAAAATTCTGGTATTAGAGGGGTAGCACTGTCCTGGTTAAGTAGTTACTTAAAGAACAGATATCAGTATGTATGTGTTAGCAACAAAAACTCAGAGTTGCTGAAGGTCACCTGTGGAGTCCCACAGGGTTCAGTTTTGGGACCATTATTATTCAATATGTATATAAATGATATATGTAAAGTTTCAGAAAAAATGGACTTAATATTGTTTGCCGATGACACTAATCTGCTATGCAGTGGAAACAATTTGGAACAACTTCTGGATACACTCGGGAAGGAATTAGAAAAGCTTAAACTGTGGTTTGATTCAAACAAATTAACGCTCAATTTAAGTAAGACAAAATTTATAGTCTTTAACAACCATCACAACAATCCAGTACCCAAACTCAGTGTAAATGGTGTAGAGATTGAAAGGGTATCTGAAACTAAATTCCTTGGAGTAATAATTGATAACAAACTGTGTTGGAAGTCACATATTAATTATATTAAAGGTAAAGTTTCCAAATCAATTGCAATATTACACAGAGTGAAATATTTGCTGAATCAACCCACACTATACACCTTGTATCATTCATTAATACTCCCATACATGACATATTGTAATGAAGTATGGGGAAATACATACAAAACAAACATATATCCACTCTTTATGCTTCAAAAGAGAGCTATTAGACTAATAAACAAAGCAGCTTACAGGGAACCAACAAACCCACTTTTTCTTAAACAAAAAACTCTCAAGTTGAAAGATCTGGTTGACTTTAAAACCACAATAATAATGTTCAAAGTGAAGATTTATCACTGCCCGCAAATATCCAAAAGTTGTTCCAAACAAGGGAGAAACGATATCACTTCACAGGAACATGTATATTTCAAAAGCCTACAGTGAGAACAACCACCAAGCAACACTGTATTTCAGTGCAAGGAGTCAGATTATGGAACAATTTTGGACCTGAATTAAAATCATGTACAACGCTTGGACAATTTAAACAAAAACTAAAGGAAGAAATACTCCAAACATATTTACAAGACGACATGTAAACTCACATAAGGATTGACATTTCCAGCCTGTGTTGTGTTGTAGCTTAGTTTTTTTTTTGTTTTTTTTTTTTCTCTCTGTGACATTCTGTCTTAGATTTGTCTTGAATAGTAACCGCTTAACTTAGCTTAGCTTAGTTTTCTTTTTTTTCTCTCAGTCACACTTTGTCTTAGCTTTGTTTTGAATTGTAATCACTCTTGTCTTGTTTACTCTTTTTTCTTTTGAATTCTTGGATGGAATATGGGTGGGCAATATAAGCTGCGGCTTCAGCCATCACCCATTTCGGATAACTCACGTGGAATTGTATAATAAGAGGAGTCTTTGTCTAATTTGACCTTGTTGTTATATTATACAGTTTCTTTTAACCTGTACTGTATTATCCGAAATAAATAAATTCATTCATTCATTCATTCATTCATTCAAATTCATTCATTCATTCATTCATTCAATGTGTTATTACTGAGTTATACTGCTGGGTCATTATAACTGCGTTATAATGACCCAGCAGTGTTTAGCAGGATTAGGGCAAGATGTATCATGTGTGTGTAACCATGATTGAAACGGAGGTCTGGGAGAATGACCTCCCCTCCTCTCTGTGCTCAGAAGTAGGTTGGGGGTCGGTGGTGTGTAAATAAAGCCTGTTCATCACAACCATCTTGCTCCTCTTTCTTTGTGTGAATCCCGCAAACGTCACACTGGTGTCAGAAGTGGGATGGAGCAAGATGAGGATCCAGGCGGAGGTCCAACGGCCGGAGCGGTTCATCGCTCGGCTGGGAACAGAGCGTAGAGCTGAGACGCCGGCACCCCCGGAGAGGCTCACCGCGATGGACGGAGCAGCGGACCCGACGGGACTGAGCAGAGCAAACCAGCCCTGTTTCCCGCCCTTTTCAGGGCAGGACGGGCTGGCGATTCCAGAGCAATTAGGAGCAGCGATTGACCTGGAGATGACTGTCCCATCCGTCCAGCAGCAGGCCAAGATTCCCCGCTACAACGGTGAGAACCTGTTGGATGACCACCTGGCCCAGGTCGAGTTGGCTGCCGCGCTGAACGACTGGTCATCGGAGGAAACCACCATGCTGAGAGCAAGTGGGAGGAGGAGCTACGGCAGCACGGAGGAGACAGCCGCGGCGATGCGAGGAAGGGGGGGCTTCCACTGCACAGAGCCAGGGTACATCGCATGGTACTGCCCCGCACGCAGCGCACGACAAACTGGCCCCTCGCCAACGTTAAATTAGAGCGAGGTGGCATGGACGGAGAAAAAGCCGCCTCCTGCAGATGCTCCCCCCGGCAGTGACGTCACAGAGGCCTTTGCAGCGCAGCAGCAGCGGAGCGAGCAGGACAGATCCGGTCTTTTCCCGGGCTCGGCAGGGGCTGGACGCCTGGACGCGGGCCAGCGGCCGCCTGGGAGGTCCTGGCAGCGGTGGGAGTCGTGACTCCCGCTGCCAGAGGAGGAACTGCGTAGTCCTACCGCCACCGCAGATGTTTCCCCTTTCGGTGATGTCATGGAGGCCCTCGGCGCAGCAGACGCGCAGCAGACGCGCAGCAGCGGAGCGAGCAGGACGGAGATCCGGCCATTTTCCAGGCGCAGCAAGGGCTGGACGCATGGACGCGGGCCAGCGGCCGCCTGGGAGACCTGGCAGCGGTGGGAGTCGGCCGGAGTGGTCTTGGGACTCCCGCTGCCAGGGAAGGGACTGTGCGTGGTCCTACAGAGGCTGTCAGATGTGTCCATCCGCCCGCTGGTGGCCAAACCGGAACCCTACCCCAACCAGATATTCCGACCAAGACTCAGATGGACACTGGATGGCCCGTGCATGCCGCCCCGGCACCGGGCTGACTCGCGTTGGATTTCTGAAAGTGGACTTTGAATTTTCTGGGGACAGAAACCAGTCCAGGGGAGGGCAGTGTAATGTCGGGGCCATTTTAAGGTGGGCAGGGATTTCCCAGCATGCTTTGCCAGTTGAAAACGTTACTGTGTGTGTATTAAATGTGTTATTACTGAGTTATAACTGCGTTATAATGACCCAGCAGTGTTTAGCAGGATTAGAGCAAGATGTATCATGTGTGTGTAACCATGATTGAAACGGAGGTCTGGGAGAATGACCTCCCCTCCTCTCTGTGCTCAGAAGTAGGTTGGGGGTCGGTGGTGTGTAAATAAAGCCTGTTCATCACAACCATCTTGCTCCTCTTTCTTTGTGTGAATCCTGCAAACGTCACAATATGGTGGTGGTAGTGTGATGGTCTGGGGCTGTTTTGCTGCTTCAGAACCTGGAAGACTTGCTGTGGTAAATGGAACCATGAATTCTGCTGTCTACCAAAAAATCCTGAAGGAGAATGTCCGGCCATCTGTTCATGACCTCAAGCTGAAGCGCACTTGGGTTCTGCAGCAGGACAATGATCCAAAACACACCAGCAAGTCCACCTCTGAATGGCTTAAGAAAAACAAAATGAAGACTTTGGAGTGGCCTAGTCAAAATCCTGACCTGAATCCGATTGAGATGATGAGGCATGACCTTAAAAAGGCGGTTCATGCTGGAAAACCCTTCAATGTGGCTGAATTACAACAATTCTGCAAAGATGAGTGGGCCAAAATTCCTCCACAGCGCTGTTAAAGACTCTTTGCCAGTTATCGCAAACGTTTGATTGCAGGTGTTGCTGCTAAAGGTGGCCCAACCAGTTATTAGGTTTAGGGGGCAATCACTTTTTCACACAGGGCCATGTAGGTTTGGATTTTTTTTCCCTTAACAATAAACACCTTCATTTAAAAACTGCATTTTGTGTTTATTTGTGTTTTCTTTGTCTAATATTTTAATTTGTTTGATGATCTGAAACATTTAAGTGTGACAAACATCCAAAAAAATGAGAAATCAGGAAAGGGGCAAACACTTTTTCTCACCACTGTATAATTCTAAAAAAATAGTGAGAAATAAATTAGGACACCCCCACATTCATTCCCACTTGAAATGTCTAAAATAAATGTTAAAAAATGCAAATAAAAACAAAAACAAGGTTAGATATAGATCGTCATCATCATAGCAGTCTGTCGGGGGCGACAATGACGGTTTCATCTAGGTCTGATCAGATTCCTCCACGCAGCTCTGTCCTTCACCTTCCACTGCCAGCAACTCCTGACCTTGTTAAGTATAGATATGTGAACATTTATTAATAAAGAACTGGATATGTAATGGGGTATCCTAATTTTTTCACGACTGTATGAGTGCGTGTGAGTGGAAGGAAGCATGTATGAGTGCGAGCGACTGTGAGGGCGAGTGGGAATGGGAGCGAGGCTGAACAAGCATGGGAGTGGGTGAGAGTGGGAGTGAGAGTGTAAGATTGTGTGAAGGAGAGGGTGAGTGAGAGTGAGTATGTGTTGGTGGGGCTGCTGGACTGAGGCCCGCTATGGGGGGGGGGGGGGGGGGGGGGTTCGGGGAGCCTGTCTGGGGCCTGGTGCCAAGGGGCTGGTGTTGGACCTGCTGGGGGGGGGGGGGGCAGGGGTGGTATGTTCTGGGGGTGCACCGCGCTGGCTGCTTTGCGGCCCGGCCTTCCTCAGCCATCCCTCCTGGGGTAGTTGCGTGGCTGTCCTGGGGCTTGCTGGCTTCGGGGCATTTGTGCTGTTACAGGTGCAGACGCCAGACTGGTGATGAGAGCTTTTCAGAAGAAGAAACAGTTTGTCTTCTGTTTGTTTCAGGTGTACCAATTTGTTTTCTCTGTCTGTTTCTCTCCCTTTTCTTTCCCCACCCCTCCCTTCCCCATTCTCCCCCTTTCGGGTCTAACATGGGTAAAACAATTTAAATAAAGTATTAAACGTGTTTACAAGAGGAGTTTATAAATAATATACAGTACATAGATATATATTGTATCAAGCTCCTTTTGGCAAAGTAAATCTGTTTGGCACAATAAGGGTAGCAGATTTCTGTTCTGCTCACCTAGCTTCCTGACAGGACAAGGGGCAAAATAATCACCACACATCAGGTTAAAACATGGGGACCGTATTACAGCCTTCAAACCTCCAAATCAAAGTATTTAAGCATTTGCAAAGTTTTCATTGCTTCTTGGTTGTTGCTAAATGTCATCAGATCTATAGCTATCCTGTTCTGATTCAGGATTTGGAATGGGACCAGTTTGATTTTTGAGTATGAAATCTTCTTAACAGTAGAAATACAGAATGACATCTTTAGCTTCAGCCTGAATATTTGTGTCTAATTTACCATTCAGATAAATTTGCATGTTCAACTGGATAAGAAGGATTAGGGTCATATTAAAACCAAACAAACAAAAAAAAAAGTTTTGCATTTTGAATAAGTGAAAAAGAAATGTCCCAATTGTAGTATGAGACAAAAGTCCAAGGACTACTTCAAAAAATAAATTAAAAAAAAATCAAATTGTCAAGAATCTTAAAGCAGCACTATGGAGCTTTCATGTTCCTGGTAGCATTTGCAATTTTCTCCCTGTAAATTTGCAACTTTTTAAACACATTTGCAACCTTTTTCTCATTAATATGCCACTTGTTGTAAATTTGCATCTTTTTTTTTTTAACAAATTTGCCACTTTCTTCTTGTAAATTCACATTTTTTTGCCACTTCTTGTAAATTTGCAACTTTAATAAATTAGCATTTTTTTTAACAAATTTGTGACTTTTTTCTCATAAATTTGCAGCTATTTTTTCCCCAAATTTGCACATTTTTAAACAAGTTTGCCAATTCTTATAAATTTGGATCTTTTTAAACAAATTCACCACTTTCTTCTTGTTCTTCTTCTTTTAGATTTGATTGGCGGTTGGCAACCAGCTTACAGGTGCATTACCGCCACGTACTTCACTCTAGATCATCTGGTCAGGAGCTGCAGTCCTTCTGTCATCATTGCTGTGTCTAGTCGAACCTCAACTCTATCTTCAGACCTCACTCTTCTTCGCCTCCTCGCACTTCACTCTATATCATCTCTCTACACAGTTGCCACGGCCAAGATGTCGGCCACCCAGGCTGGTCTATCGCGTACTTCACTCTTGGAGTCCACCTGTCTCACTTTCTTCTTATAAATTCACAACTTTTTTTTTTTAAACAAATTGGCCACTTCTTGTAAATTTGCATCTTTAAGAAATTTGCATCTTTTTTTTTTTTTAACAAATTTGCAACTTTCTTCTTGTAAAATTTGCATTGTTTTTTTTTTTTTAAAAGTGCAACTTTTTAAACAAATTTTCAACTATTTTCTCATAAATTTGCGACTTACTTGTAAATTTGCAGCCATTTTTCTCCCAAATGTGCATGTTTGTAAACAAATTTGCAGCTTTCCTGTAAATTTACATTTTAAAATAAATTGGCAACTTTCTTTTACAAATTTGAAACTTTTTTTTAGACAAAGTTGCAACTTTTTTCTCATTTGTAACGTGTCATTTTCATCTTGTACGTTTAGAAGTTTTTTTTAACAAATTTGCAATGTTTTATAAATTTGTAACTTTCTTCTTGTAATTTTGGAACTTTTTCTTTTAACAATTTTGAAACTTTATTTGCAAATTTGCAACTCTCTTTTTGCAGATTAATTTTTTTTGAGCAAGTTTACAGTTTTTTTTCCCCTCTATAAATTTGTGGCTCACAGTTTCACTTTAACATTTCTAGATAGGTTCTTGGTGGAGGTATGCACTCTCTGCGTGCCCTTCAGTATATCAGATTTTATTTTGAAAGTGACTGCGCGGAGCTGTGGCTGATGGGTTTTATTTTGAAAAATGAAGCAGAAGGAAGTGGTGTGTGGCGGCGGCGGCGGCGCAGCTGTGGGGAACTTGACGGCGTAGCCAGAAAGTTGGCACGGTGGAACGAGGAAGTCCAGCGGGGAGCTGGCGACGGGGACAGGCGTCTGCTGCGGGAGACATGCGGTGAGTCCACTCGTCAGCGTCCGCTCATGCTTCACGTCTTTACTGCACACTCGCGCCTACAAGTCCGACTCGACCAGGAGGCTTTCCGTCTTTCAAATCCCACCTGGAAACGTCATCAGGGTCCAGACGCGCCTCGATGGCGTTTCTTGTGTGGACTAAAGGCAGCGCAGGGACGCGCGCACACAAGCGATGGTTCTAAGTAGATCATCAGTAAACGGAGGGGCACCGTCCGTTCTGTGCTGCTGTGCGCGCTGCTCATGTTCTTCACGAACGGTTTGTCACAGAAAAACAAGTTGCAAAGGAAAAAAGAAAGCAAAAGGTTGTAAATTTGCAAGAAGGAGTTGCAAATTTATAAGAAAAACTTCACAAATTTATGAGGCAAACGCTGCAAATTTACGAGAAAAAATGCTTCACATTTGTGGAAAAGTTACACATTTATAAGAAAAAAGTTGCAAATTTACACGAAGAAATGACAAATTAATGAGAAAAGGCCACAACTTTGTTAAAAAAAGTGGCAAATTTATAAAAACAAAAAGAAATCACTGATAATTATTTAAGGATTGAAGCAATGCTTGTGAATCATCTTTTGCAGCCTTCCTATGAACGGCTCATTTCAGTGCACGTCTCTTTAAAAGCCCAGGAGCTGCAGTTAATTCCGCCCTGTTCTGGCTGCTGTAACGTAAGCAGCCGGACGGATGGTCGGGCTGACGCCGGGTGGCCTGTCTGCCTGTCAGGCTCCGCCCACCGAGGCAATGTGGCGAGCCCTACTGACTCTAGCCTTTACGTAAATGATGAAAATGGATTTGAAGCACCAGTGAAGAATATAACTGCAAAGAATAAAGAGAAATTATCATAAATTTGCAACTTTTTCTTGTAAATTTGAAACCCCTTTCAGAACAAATTTGCAACTTTCTTTTTGTAAATTTGTGGCTTTTTAAAAACAGATTTGCAAATTTTCTCATAAATTTGCAGCTTTCTTGTAAATTTTTTTTAAAGCAAATTTTTAAACAAATTTCCGACTTCTTGTAAATTTGCATCTTTTTTTCAAGACCTTTTCAATCAAATATGTAACTTTCCTCTTGTAAATTTGCAGTGTTTTTAAAAACATATTTGGTACTTTTTTCTCATCTTTCCTCTTGTAAATTTGCATGTTACTGAATTTTTAAACAAATTTGCAACTTTCTTCCTGTAAAACTACATTTTGTACCAAATTTGCACTTTTTAAAATAAATTTACATTTTCTTGTGAGTTTCCATTTTTTTTTTTTTTTTTTTTTTTTTTTTTTTACCAAATTTCCACCTTTTTAAATGGTGCTAGACCAGGTGCAACCCCTACTGGCCAGGAGGTCTCAGTGTGGTTTCGCTCCCCTTTAACGGTTGCTGCATAAATGACCTTTCACTGATTGCATCAAGGTAAGACATGTTTTATGCGCTCAGCTCCACTGGGTTCTCGCTGCTCTGATAAGGAGAGGATTGGCCGTAAGCTCTGATAGCAGCGTGTAATGAAATCAAGCGTTCTCTGTTCTGCTGGCGTTCTGTCCAGAGTCCAGAACATGCTGGTGCTTTCATAAATGAGTCGGCTTTTTTATTAACTCTTCCCCAGCCGTCAGATGTGTAAATGAAGGCGGCCACAAACTGGTCATTATCAACCTTTCTACGTAGTCTGATGGAAATGAGTGAAATGCTATACATGCGAAAAGAGAAATTATCATAAATTTGCTACTTTTTCATAAATTTGTGATTTTCTTGTAAATTTGCAATTTTTTTCCTCCTAAATTTGTAACTTTTATGCCCTTAAAGTTTGTAACTTTTCATAAATTTCCACTCATTGAAAATTTTCAAATTTTTCTCATAAATTTGCATGTTTTTTCCTCATAATTTTGTGACACTTTTTCTTAGAAATTTGCAATTTTTTTCCCCTTGAGGTTTATAACTTTTTCGTAAATTTCTTTTTTCTCATAAATTTACAGCATTTTTATTGAAAATGTATTTTTCCCATAAATTTGTGACTCCTCTCATAAATTTGCATTTTTTTCCCTTTAAATATGCAACTTTTTCTCAAAAGTTTGCAATTTTTTCCTCATAAATTTGTGACTATTTTCCCCCTTGAATTATGACTTTTTCCCAACTTTACAACTTTTTTCTCATAAACGTGCAACTTTTTTCTCCTAAATTTTCATTTTTCCCTTTAAATTTGCAACTTTTGTGAAAAATGTATAATTTTTTTCCTCATAAATTTGCATTTTTTTTCCTTTTAAGTTTGCATCTTATTTACAAAAATTTTTTTTTCCTCCTTTACTCTTGTAAAGTTTGACTAAAATGTAAAATTCATATAGTGGTACAATTTGAAGCATAAACCATAATAGTATACATATATGTATATATAGCTTTTTACTATTTTTTTTGTAAATTTGCACTTTTTAAAAAAATATTTTACAATTTTTAAAGAAATTTGCAACTTATCTCATAAATTTGAGTCTTTTTTTCCACCAATTTTTTTTCTCCCAAATATGACATAAATTTGCAGCTAATTTCCTGAAAACTGGCGAAGTTTTAACATAATTTTGAAACATTTCTCTCTTAAATTTGTGGCTTTTTTCTCGTAAATTTGCAGCTGTTGTCTTAAATATACACAACTTGTTTCACAGAAATGTGCCAAGTTTTTCTCATTAAAGTACAACTTTTTTCTTGTAAATGTGCATATTTTTTTGGGCAAATCTGTGACCTTGCCTTCTTTAATTTGCAGCTTTTTAGCTGTAAATCTGCAATACTCATCCACGTAAATTTGTGAAAAAAACTGCAACTTTTTTAATAAATCTGGGACTTTATTCCTTGTATAAGTGTATCTTTTTCCCTCCATATTTTTAAAATTTACACCTCTTTGTGTGAATTTGCATTTTTTTCTCTTTAAAGTGGAACTTTTTCTTGTAAATTCACGTTTGTGTTGTTAGCACAGACTGGTAGTGAGCAAACATGCTACTCACCCTCCACTGTGCAGTTCTGGACACATCGGTAGCCTCATTTTAAATGTAAACTGGTTCAGACTCCATCATATTAGTGGGTGAACTAGTTTAGTCAGGCTAGAATGTTATCCAGGTCTTCATTAAAAAGGATGTTTGTTCTTCTTGTCAGCCGTGATCATTTTCCGGTGTCATTGTCACTTTATTTTTTTCATAAACTGTCTCATCCTTTTCTGAAAATATCTGGTAAGTTTCTGTATTTTTTACGATTTAACGCCACCCTCCCTCTTGCGTCATTGTTGAAACGTACGGCTTCAGTGGTCGATAGGATGTGACTGGCCCATCCAGGGTTTCGTGATGTTGCGATCACACCAGCTCACGTACGATCAAGCCGTCATCGCATCTTTTGCGCGACCTTGCAACTTTGTCCAGTCACTGCAACTTCCCCCCAATTTGGTCAATCCTCATGAACTTCCGCCAGTTTCGCCAATTAAATTTGTCCCTGAGTAGTTGCTAAAACTCTTAGTCTAACCAGTCAGATGTGTCGCTGCACCGTGCTCACTTCCGTGTTTATGTGAGAATTAACAGGTCACCAAAAAACAGTGTGTGTGATTTAAAAAAAAAAAAAACAACCAAAAAACACTCACCCATGAGTTTTCACACACCATCCCTTTCTCCATCTCCCCCGGCTCGCCGGTGGACATCTTATCACGTCTCCATCTTGACCACGTGTACAAAGTGCCAGGTTTGTGCTGAAAAATGTCCGCCTGCCTGAAAACCATCCCTTCGTGGGAGTGCACATAAGGAGAGACGCTGTAAAACCACAAAGAAACAAGCAAATCTAACACTACAGCCAGTGTTATAACATTTTATCCATCTTTGGAGGCAAAATCATTACTACAACTTGTCAATGAGCTTTAAAGCTGTGAAGGTCCGGTCACTGCAGTAAACTGTGGAAAAAAGCATCTGCTTTAAAATTCATAATTCTTCCCACAACTCTTAGTGCAACAAAACCTCTCAAAACATTGCAACTTTTACCGCAGCTTCTTAAAAAAGCTCCCACGAATTCAGGCTTTTTGGGCCCAAAAATCTTAAAAACATCCTGTGAAATCCTGGCTGGACTGACCGTAAGACCAGAAACATTCGTAGATGAGTGAACGGTGGCCCAAAGCAGCTAACTGACGCTTGCTGCCAGCATCAGCTAGCCAGTTTGTGTCTTGGTTAAAGAAAACAAACTACAGTAAACTAAGCTAAAATAATGTGTACGATCGATGTATATGGTCAAGTGTTCATAGATGAACAAGGATTCCAGTGGGGGTGAACAGAATTGATAAAACCATCTGAAACAACAATTAAGCTAACACCAGGTGGCCTCTCTGTCAGCTGAGCTCAACTCTAATGCGGTTAGGCTGATTGACTCCGACCACCTAGCCAAGCTGATGCTAACGGTTACTGAACCAAGTGGAAACGGATGTCTGTTAGGATCACTTAAATCTAAAGAAATAGGGCTGTGTGATATGACCAAAACTTCATATGCCGATATAAGTGATCTTATATCCTGATATACATTCATTCATTCATTCATTCATCTTCTTCCGCTTAATCCTTTTCGGGTCGCGGGGGGGCTGGAGCCTATCCCAGCATCTTTGGGCGAGAGGCAGGGTCCACCCTGGACCGATCGCCAGTCCATCGCAGGGCCAACACAGAGAGACAGACAACCATTCACTCTCACAGTCACACCTAAGGACATTTTAGAATCCCCAGTTTGATGCCAATTAACCCAACATTTTCTGTAAATTCTCTAGTTGGATATAATAACCACGTAAAAAGGACTGTCTCCTTTTTTTACATTTTAAATTACATACTAAAAAAATTAATTGTACAAATTCATCTGTTGTTAATTTTATGCATCTTTTTCCCCTCAGAATTTTGCCATGTTTTTATAAAATTGTATTGTTAATTTGCACTTGAGATTTAGATAGATGTACTTTAGTGATAACAAACTGGAAATTTATGAGACTTGATTCCCATAAATTTGAGGTTTTTCTTCTAAATCATACAGCGGGGAAAATAAGTATTGAACACGACAACTTTTTTCTCATTAAACATATTTCTGATGGAGCCATTGACCTGAGATTTTCACCAGATATCAGTAACAATCCAAGTAACCAATACATGCAAAGTGTCAGAAGTCTGAAATATAACCTCACAAATACAGAGTACAAAAAGGTATTAGACTGAATCAAAGGTCAGACTTAAGACACGCAGAGCCTTTGAAACTTTTTCTTGCAAGGAATAATCAACACATACCATTTACAGGATGAGCTGAAATACTGACGAGGCAGTCTCGTACAGTAATTCTTATAGGCAAAGATAAGACAGTGACAGCTTTACAACCCATTCTTTTCCCCCACACAGGGGAAAGCACACACAGTTTGTATACAACAGTCTATTACAGAGAAGATAAAAAAGTACAGGATATGCAAAAAGGTACAAGATATGAAAAGGATGAGTCCTGGCACACAACGCTCCAGCTACACCCACATGTGGGGACATCAGCTTCATGAATCATTAATAAAATGATAACTGTTTATATACATATATACAATTTTTTCCAACATTTCCCTCCTGTTTATTATTTTATTAACCCTTTTAATCATATGCAATTATCAGTATAATGTAACTTCAAAAGATTTTCTACATTGACATCATTAAGCATTTATGTGGCGTATAGCTAGAGCACTGCCATACATTGGAAAAAGAGTACCCATTGGTTTTCCAAGAATCCATACCCATCATCATTTGGCCAAAAAACAGTAGGATTATTGCTACAGTTAAAAGTACAATTTTTCCTCTTTAAGGTGAATTTTCCAGCAGCAATATAGGGAAAGTGAAATACATTTCTACAGACAGAATCATAATATGACACTTCACAGGTCACTTCCTTAGTATCATTGCATCTTTGTGAAATACCCAGGTTGAAACTGTTTTTACTACAATTTTTGTGAAAGCAGATTGGTGAAGTAAACAGTGTAGGATTTACTTTCATTAAATGCTTCTTAACTGCAAGCAAAGAAGTTCCAATCCCAATAATATTAAATATTCTAATCTTAGACCCAGTGTAATCAATAATAGTGACATTCAATCTATTAAGATACCTTTCTGACAAATTCCCCACCAACCAATGTCCAACATTATTGCTTGTATTAAACAGACTGAGACGAGAGTTCATCGCTATTGTCGCTCCGGGCGTTTTCTCTTCACTCAGTGGAACAGGGATCATGGGTATTGTAGTCAATCATGGGTATTGCAGTCTTGTGTAAATGGGGTAGCAGTGAACACACATAGCAAGAAGTATCGATTCCCAGTCCTCTCACCGAAACCACCATTGTCTGGTACCATAGGTTATGCGTATTGTTCATTGTCTGTGCTTCGTGGGTTCCTTATTTAGCGAATGCAAAGTCCTTAAGCCAAGCAGTTGCCTCCTGGTTTGCTGTATGGAGGGTGTGTAATCCTCCTTCCAGTCTTTGGAGCGGGCAAGCCTCTATAATGTGTTCCATTGTTTGCTCCTCTCCACATGCGCACAGTGGGCTAGGGCTACTGCCCCATCTGTGAAGGCTGGCCAAGCAGGGGCCATGTCCAGTCCTGAAGCGACTGAGTGTAGACCACTGTCTCCTTGGGAGGTTGGTGCCCGGGACCTGTTGGTTGGGGTTTATCACCAGCTGTTTGTTTGGGACCTCCTTGGTCTCCCATTCCTCTTGCCAAGCTGTCTGGATGGTAAAGTCAGCTGGGGGAGGGTTTTTCCAAATCGGCCGTCTGGATGAAAGTCGGGCAGTGGGTGGGGTGTAGATATCTGCATGGATTGGTAAGTGAGGAGAATCTTTAACTTTTTGGAGCATCCTTTGAGTTAATGCTGCTCGCCGGATGTGTGGAGGGGCTATGTTTGACAGTACAGAGAGCCAGGGGAGTGGTGTTGAGCGGATTGTTCCAGTTATAGTTCTCATGGTTGTGTTGAGCTGGGTGTCTACATGGTGTGTGTAAGATGACCTGGACCAGACAGGGGCACAATATTCTGCTACAGAGTATGAAAGGGCCAGTGCTGAGGTGCGCAGGGTGGAGACTGACGCCCCCCATTTTGCACCAGCGAGCTTGCAGAGCAGGTTGTTTCGTACCTTCACCTTAGCAGCCGTCCCCTTTAGATGTTCCTTGAAGGATAAGGTCCTATCAAGGGTCACTCCAAGATAAGTTGGATTTGGGGCATGCTTAAGCTTGAGTCCGCTCAGGTGGATGTTTAGTTCTCTGGCAGCTTTTGCATTGTGGAGATGGAATACACTGGAGACGGTTTTTGCTGGGCTTGGTTTTAGGCGCCAGATTTTGCAGAACTGGTCCAGTTTGGCAAGATCTTCCGTGAGCACCCGTTCCAGTGGTTCAAAGTCTGGTGCTTGGAATGCCAAACAGATGTCATCTGCATAGATGAATTTGCGGGATTTTGTAGTAGGCAGGTCGTTTATGTAGAGGTTGAACAGAGTTGGAGCTAGAACTGAGCCTTGTGGGAGTCCGTTTTTCTGCATTCTCCATGCACTTGTGTTCTGACTGAGGTGGACTCTGAACCTTCGGTTGGTCAGCAGGGTTTTTATAATTGCTGTTGCCCAAGCAGGGATCGCCTTTATAAGTTTCAGGAGGAGGCCTTTGTGCCAGACGTATCATAGGTAAGATCGAGAAACACAGCCCCTGTCTTCAGTCTGCTCTCGAAGTCATTTTCGATGAAGGTGGTTAGGGCCAGTACTTGTTCTCCTGTACTGCGGTCCTTGCGGAAACCTGCTTGATCCACACTTAGAATATCCTCTATTTCTGGGGAAATGCGTTGCAGTATTAGGCGCTCCATGATTTTGTAAGGAACGCTGAGTAGGGAGATTGGGTGGTAGCTTGCTGGTAGTTTGTGGTCTTTGCCAGGTTTTGGGATGGCAATGACCTTTGCTGTCCGCCATTTCTTTGGGATCGAGTTTGTTTGTGTGATCCTTGTGTAGAATTGTGTCAACCAGGTTAGGGCTCGGGGGCCAAGATTTTTCATGAATTCTGGGAAGATGTTATCGTATCCTGCTGCCTTTCCACATTTCAGGCTCTGTAGGACTTTCTCCAGTTCAGCAGCCTCGAAGGGTTCAGGGTTCGTTTCCTCTACAGGCATTTTTTGGTGTTTTTTTTAGCTCAGTTGTAACTGCTCTTCTGGTGTCTTTGTCTTGGGGTGCTTTGGCGATAGTCAGTAGGTGGGATGCAACTTGGTTGGGTGTGACGGATGCTCGGCTTTGGCTAGGGGGCTTCTGTGCAGCTCCTAGGCGACGGATGAGGCTCCAACATTTCCTGCTAGAGTGGGTAAAGCTCCGGTCAGCAACTGTCTCCTCCCATTTCTTTCGCCGAGCTGTATTTAGCGATTCAATGAGATGGTCTGCTATCTCTGGGTCCCCTGATGTTTGATAGGATTGTAGGAGGGCAGCACTTTCTCCGTCCAAACATGGGACATAGAGGGGTCGGTAGCCTCGTGGGATTGCAGTATGGGCAGCCTTGAAGATTGCGCTGCAGAAGCGGTTGTATGCTTCATCTACAGTGATGGTGTGGAGTGGGATGGTAACAACGCTCCGGTCCAGAGTTTCACTGAATTTCTTCCAGTTGGCTTTGCGGAAGTTCCAGCACATCTTCCTTGGGCTGTATATGACTGGAAGTTGTAGGCCAATGTGTACAAGCAGGGGCCGGTGTTGGCTGTGTGGAAAAAGTTATGTGGGTTCCTTGTCCTTGAATCAGAAAGAGATTACCACCCCACTGCCAGGAGAAGTGTTGAACACAGTCATCAATAATTTTGGTGCCATGCTTCCACCTGAGAGAGTACCCCTCCGGGCCTCTTTCTTCACCAGGGTTGAGACGGCCTTGTCCTTAAAAGGACATGCCCCCTTTGTACTGGACTTACTCAGGGAAACAAGTTAGTTAGTTCACTTACAGGCACCCGTAGTCTTTTAGCGTGTGAAAGGTGAATCCGAGATGGTCATTCAGCAATACGTACTGCAGTGGGAGTGGGAGTGTCTAGTGTTGTCGGTGGTGGTTCTTTATGAAGACATAGTCTCCAGGTTGATCCGTTTCTTTCTGTGGAGCAGAGCTTCTGACAGAATCAAAACATTCCCTGAGATGTTCACCAAGATCTGTGTATTGTATTTGTTAGGTGCGGTTAGTGGTGAGAGGTCAGGTAATACATAAGGATGGTGAAAAAACACATTCAAAAAGGTGATAATCCTGTCTTTGGGTCTAGTATAGAGTTAATGGTTAGTCTGACTAATTTCAGAGCTTCTGGCCAAGTAATACCCTTTCCATGTGTGGTTTTTGCCAGCATTTGTTTGATTGTACTGATACTATGAAATTTGATCTTACTTCTTACAGCTTGGATTAAGTCTTGAACTGTTTGTGCTGTAAAATGAGTTCCATTATCTGCATAAATCAGTTCTGGAACCCCAAAAACGGAAAGAGCATAATTCAATAGAGTTTCACACACACAGATGCAGCATTTGAGCAAATTTTCATCAGACAAGCCAAATGTATATCTAATTATTTACACATGAAACAGGAGGAAGGTCCATATTATTTTGACAGTTTTTTTAAAACATCAACATTATTAATAAGACAGACGGTTCCTAAAAGACCAATAGCAGCACAGTGAGTAGCGTTATGCAGGTGGCATGTGCTATTAGCATATTTACTATCTGTACAGAATACAGGTAAGTTACATTCAGGTTAGTAGCTCATTCAGCTGTTGGAGGTGATGCAGGTTGTGGAATTTTTACACAATCAGGACCCCAGACAACACCGTTACAGCATAAGCACACTTCTATTTTTTACAGAGCAAGCCTGTCGCTCGCTTCTTCCTTTGCTAAGTAGAGAGAGAGAGAGAGCTGCTGTTCGCCCCCTCCTTCACAACATGGGAAATGTGTAGGATAATAGAGGGCATGATCTTATTATTTGTATTATCCCATAAATAATAAAAAGGTGGTCTGTATTGCCCAGCCTGTATTTGAGTTATAACTGCAGCCATATGTTTATCCTGGGCACTACAGAAAATGAAATGAAAAGCACTTATGTAAATAAAATTGCATTTATTGATAATTTTTATGCATTATTTATTTTTCTGAGGATTGCTAATTATTTGCTAATTAATTTCTTTGATACCCCCTGTTTTGATACATGGAGTCTCACATGCAGCAAAGTTACAGGGTATTTGTTTGATTCTTTTACTGAAAGGAAGTGTGTTACCATTTTTAGTTTTAAATAAAATTTGCAGGTAGCCCAGTTCCTTCAAAGATGAGATCTCAATAATTATAGCTTCTTTTTGTGACATCTCTTGAAATAGTTTACAAATTTCATTTAAGAAAAACAAAATAACTATCTGTGCATTTTTGATATGCTTCAGCATTGATAAATAAGATCAGTTTGTCCAGTTGAACACAGATGGGTTGAATTTGAAATATTGTGTCACATTCTTTCAGTCAAAGGAAAGGTGGACGTTTTGCCTAATTTAGAATTTGATTTAATGTTTTACAAGGAATGTCCCTTTTTCATACATTCCTTGGTAAATTATGGAGTGCAATGTAGTTCACCCTGACTCAGCTTGGCCACCGCTGAATCAGGAGAAGCACATCCCTCATTGCTGTCACATTTCTGAAATATATTGTTACCACACCATTATGTGGTGAGTAATAACAGTATAAAATCATATAAACAGTTTATCACGTACGCAACATTAATCAAGACCCCACAGAGTTAAATTGAAAAAATAAAAACCCAAAACTTTGTAAAAGTACCCATATTTAGACCACTTTCTTCACAGATCAACCACACACACACACACACACACACACAAAGAATAGATAATAGATAAAACAACGTTCTCATTGTCCATTTTAACGTTATCCAGTTTTGCTGCCATTTAATCCGTCCGTCCTTAAATATTATGGTCTAATTATTATGATTTTATTTGCTTCCTCCTTTTCCCAACCTCTTGGGCTTCTTGTGAAAGAGTGGAATACGGGCCCGCCTTAGGTCCTGGTTTGGGGTATGGGGGTGGATTTTCCAATAGTGGGGCCGTACTAACAGTACTAGTTTGAGTTTTCATTTGTTTCTGCTTTTCTCTGGCTTCATCAGCTTTCCGTTGGGAAGCCTCTGCCGCTTGTGACCACAAGATGGCACATTGGAGCTCCGCACTGGGTTTGCCTGTTTTAACAGGTTCATTAGACGTCATTTCAATGGTTGTTAACAATGCCTGGCATTCATCCACGTTCAACGTGGGCTTGAATGAGAAATCCTTTTTTCCATTTATTTAAGTATTTTTCTGGATCCTTTATTTTTCCCTTTTCATTTTGTCTGTTATTGTAATTTTTACAGCTGCGCGCGCTATGTCCTGTTTTTTCTTCTGTTTATTCGTCTGCCTATCCGGTTTTCTAACACAATTCCCCATTTTTAGATGGTCAGGAACGTTATCAGTACGCCCACCGGGCCCACCGTAACAGTATTACTGCCCAATTTTTGGGGTGTGTTCGTGGTCAGGGACGTTATCAGTACACCGACTGTTAACACTATTACTGCCCAATTTGGGGTGAATTCCTTCACCCTACTTATTTTAAAACCTGACCACCAAACAGTTGTGAATCGCCGTCACACTGTCTCCTGCACCCCTCTTTATTTTAAAACCTGACCGGTCAGTAACCGTGAATCGCCGTCACGTTACTTCCTAAGACCACTGCATTCCTGCAGCGGTTTTTAACCACAAGGAAAAGTACAGGGCGCCGCCTTATACTACCATTACTCGCTCGTCAGCTGACCCGTGGTTCTTTAAAAATGGGAAATTGTGAATTGTGAGGCTCGGTTATTCTTCATATACGTCTACTACAGTCAATCTGAAAAGGGAAAAATTTGTAACTTACTTTTTAGGCTCTATCAGTAAGGACAGCCGTCACCAGATTAGAGCCGGGAGAAGGAGAGTCTCTGGCAGCGTTCCCTCAAGTCGGGTTTCCAATACTGATGGATACCATCAGACCGTGCACGGTTTTCAACCTGCAGGACACACGTCCCTTCCCGCTCCACCTGGATCTCAGCTGTCCTGGGTTTCGGCACCACCTTATGTCAGAAGTCTGAAATATAACCTCACAAATACAGAGTACAAAAAGGTATTAGACTGAATCAAAGATCAGACTTAAGACACACAGAGCCTTTGAAACTTTTTCTTGCAAGGAGTAATCAACACATACCATTTACAGGATGAGCTGAAATACTGACGAGGCAGTCTCGTACAGTAATTCTTATAGGCAAAGATAAGACAGTGACAGCTTTACAACCCATTCTTTTCCCCCACACAGGGGAAAGCACACACGGTTTGTATACAACAGTCTATTACAGAGAAGATAAAAAAGTACAAGATATGAAAAGGATGAGTCTTGGCACACAACGCTCCAGCTACACCCACATGTGGGGACATCAGCTTCATGAATCATTAATAAAATAATAACTGTTTATATACATATATACAATTTTTTCCAACACAAAGAAATCAAGGCAACTGTGTTCACAAGTTATATTTAATAAAATGTAATGACACAGGGAATAAGTATTGAACACATGAAGAAAAAGAGGTGCAAAAAGGCATAGAAAGCGAAGAAACCAGCTGAAATCCATCAGAACTTAGGAAGTCAGCCCATCCCCCATCAGTGCACATTAATTTCAGTTGATTAAGTCCTGACTGATAGCCTTTAAAAAGGTCTTTGAATATCAGATTGTCACACCACAAAGAACTGATGATGGGTAGAAGCAAAGAGCTCTCTCTAGACCTCCGTAACCTTATTGTTGCAAAACATAATGATGGCATTGGTTACAGGTGCATTTCTAAACTGAATGTTCCAGTGAGCACTGTTGGAGCCATCATTTGGAAGTGGAAAGAACATCATTTTACCATTAATTGGCCACGACCAGGAGCTCCTCACAAGATTTCTGACAGAGGAGTCAAAAGAATTATCAGAAGAGTTATCCAAGAGCCAAAGACCACTTGTGGAGAGCTCCAGAAAGACCAGGGGCCTCATGTACAAAGACTTATGTGGATTCCCTACTGAAAGATGATGTACCCTTAAATCAAGAAAACGCCGTAAGCAAAAAAAATCCAGATGTACGAAACAGTGCGTACACAGGAATCCAAACACATTTCCTTTGTACATTCCGATCTGCTTGAAATTGAACGCACGTGAGGAAATAGCAGACTCCTCCCTTGACACTCCTCCATTTGGATATGCAATTACATGCAGATAGATATGCAAATAGATATATACAAGCCCTGCACTTTTGATTCTCCTGTATCCACTATCAAAAATAATGGATTTAATGGAATTTCATGGACTGTGAGTTGGAGGCGCTTCTCAATGAGGTAGAGGCATGTAAAAATGTTTTGTTTGGCACGCCGTCCTCCGGCATTAGTGCCGGATACAGGTAATTTAATAGCCTGTTCACAGCCCTATAAAATTAGTTTACCGTTTTCCTTTATTCAGGCAGGGATGAGAAGATGTTTGAGCCTTGACATGTTTCGACTGATGTCTGCAGTTGTCCTCAGAAGTATCAGCTGATTGCTGTGATTTGTGACGAGCCGGGTGGATCAGCTGGTTGAATTAAAGGAAAACAACAATGAAAAAGAAGACATTATGAACCTATTTAGTGGGTAGCCACGGTCACCTGTCAGTTGAAAGCAGATCATATTAGATTCCACAAGCACAGTCATGCGAAACAATTAGGATACCTCATTAAATACTCAGTTCTTTATTAAGAAATGTTCACACACTGTATCTATGTCTAACCTTGTTTTTGTTTTATTTGCATTTTTTTAACATTTATTTTAGCCTTTTTAAGTGGGAATGAATGTGGGGGTATCTTAAATTATTCCTCACTGTTTGAGAATTATATTTTACAGAAAATTTGAAAAAAGTATTTAATTCATTTTTAATTTAGTTGTATTACATGAATCTCCCAGTATTTTAAACACTGATATTAAATATCCATATGTCCAGATATGTTAAAAAAACACACAGGCTTATACAGGGTATCCTGATTTTTTTTCACATTACTGTACATATTTTATGTCCAAAATGCAAATCTCATCCTTTATAGTTATATACAACTTATATGGATTACACACACAACTATTGTAAATGAATGAAGTGCGCCGGGGAAAGGGTGAGACTGTTGCATTTCAGACTTTACGCATGTGTTTATTGACATAACTACTGTACACACAGAGGCAATTGGGGGCTTGGTAGAATGCTCTGAAACTGTAGTTTAATTAGCAGAAAAAAGGGAAGTCATTTACTCCAGCCACTGAGGTCTAATGAAGCCTTGAAGACAGGGTGACATTTAGGGGCGCACAGACGCGTCATACATGAGGTGGGTTATTTAGGACAATTGCATGAATTTACTCACCAAGAAGCCACCCATCCACACAATGCCAGCTTGTAGCTTGTTCCCAACAATGCTGTTCATTAGAATCATAAGGAAAACCAACTCTGGCTGCAAATTGCGCTTTGATGTTGGCCTGTTCAACTGCATTGTATGGGAATATGGTGTATCTGGGTGACAGCTGGATAATGCCATCCCACACAGCTGGCATAGGTCGGCTCGGGGTCAACTGGGAAATTCCCGATTGTCTGCCAGCTCCCTCTGGAATGCCCGTTTCCAGGAACTCCAGTGTTGTCAGCACCTGCACTGGGGTGGGCAGCGCACGGCTTCTTGCCGTATCCTGTTCCAAGAGCAGCCATAGCTCTGAGCACAGTTCCACAAGGACTGCCCATGGGAAACTAAACCACCTGACAAGCCAGTCATCATCCTGAGCCAGAAAATCTGCTGTCTCTAAATACCCTTTCTCTTCTCACTGTGCAACTTGCAATATCCTCTAATAATGCTAATGCCGTTATTGTTAGAGGCATTTTCTGCACTTCTTTGAGCTTGTTTTTATGTCCACTCATCTAATTGCACACACTTGGATGTTTGTTCATCATGTGTCTCTGGTGTGTACAGTCATTTTCACGTCATTATCAGTCTCCCACCATCACCTCTAAGTGTCACCAACGGACCAATAACAGTAGAAATGTACATACGCCAGCCATGAAGTTGCCGTGGGGCTGCGCATATTTCCACTGTCATTTCATTCTTGATACATCTGAAGTTTTCAGTGGAAAAGGACGTATGCCATGTTTTTGTGCGCAAGTGCACTTTGTACATGAAGCCCATGGAGTTAGCAGATGCTGCTCTTTCAAAGAAAACGATAAGTAATGCACCCAACTGACATGGGCTATATGCCCGCTCACCTCGAAAGACTCCATTGCTGAAGAAAAAACATGTTGAAGCTCATTTGTTTGCTCCACAAAATTTTGGCAAGCCAGTAAAATACTGGGGGAATATAGTCTGGTCAGATGAGACCAAAACTGAACTTTTTGGATGCCATAACACACAGCATGTTTGGAGGAGAAATGACACTGCACGTCAGCCCCAAAACACCATACCAACAGTGAAGTTTGGAGGTGGGAGCATCATGGTGTGGGGATGTTTTTCAGCACATGCTACACCCATACTTCATGTAATTGAAGGAAAGATGAATGGACAAATGTACAGAGACATCCTTGATAAGAACCTGTTGTCATCTGCCAAGGTGCTGAAGATGAAACGAGGGTGGACATTTCAGCAAGACAATGATCCCGAACACGGTGGAGACGAGTGTCAGGGATGATTTGTGACAGAAGAGTAGCAACAAGAGTGAAAGGGAAGATTGACAAGATGGTAGTGAGACCTGCAATGATGTATGGTTTGGAGACAGTCACGTTGATAAAAAAGACAGGAAATGGAGTTGGAGGTGACAGAGTTGAAGATGCTAAGATTTTCATTGGGAGTGACTAGGAGGGACATGATTAGAAATTAGTATATCAGAGGGACAGCTCAGGTTGAGCGGTTTGGAGACAAAGTAAGAGAAGCAAGGCTGAGATGGTTTGGGCATGTGCAGAGGAGGGATGGTGGAGATATTGGACAAAGGATGTTGAAGATGGAGCCGCCTGGCATCAGGAAAAGAAGAAGACCACAGAGAAGATTCATGGATGTAGTGAAAGAGTACATGGAGAGGGTTGGTGCTACAGAGGAAGATGAAGGGATAGGGTGAGATGGAGGCAGATGATCCACTGTGGAGACCCCTGAAGGGAGCAGCCAAAAGAAGAAGACATTGATCCCAAACACACAGCCAAGGAAACTCTCAACTGGCTCCAGAGAAGGAAAATAAAGCTGCTAGAATGACCGTCAGTCACCTGACCTGAACCCAGTTGAAATCTATGGAGCGAACTGAAGATCAGAGTTCACAGAAGACACCCATGGAACCTTCAAGATTTGAAGACCATTTGTGTGGAAGAATGGGCTAAAATCACTCCTGAGCAATGCCTGCACCTGGTTTCTCCATACAGGAGGCATCTGGAAGCTGTTATTAGCAACTAAGGCTTTTCTACTAAATATTAAATGAATTTCACCAACTGTGTTCAATACGTATTCCCTGTGTCATTCCACTTTATGAAATATAACTTGTTTTGTGATCACAGTTGCCTTGATTTCTTTTTATGTATGGATTACTTGGGTTGTTACTGATATCTGGTGAAAATCTCAGGTCAATGGCTCCATCAGAAACATGTTTAATGAGAAAAATGTTGACATGTTCAATATTTATTTTCCTCACTGTATGAATAAAAAGGAAACATTAATTGGTTTAATATTTCCTGAGCCAGAGGAGAACAGCAGTAACTTACAAAAATGCCAGTCTGAAAATGAGAAAATTACCCATCAGTATCATCTACAGATATACTGTAAATGAGCTTTTAGTTTACTTTGGTGCAGTTATATTTATTAAGCATTATGACTGCAAAAATATCAATAAATAAAGTAATTGAAACAAATAAATCAATGAAATGAAATGCCATTCTGGCCTTATTTAACCCATTTGCTTCCTTGTAAAAATATTTCAGATTGATCATGATCTGAAAATCACAGCAAAGGTAATGTAATAAAATCCATGTGATGACTTGATTCATTATTGCTACTTGACTAAATAAAATTGTTAGGAAACAAGTAAGTTGCATTAAGAGCCGGTTTGCTCCTCTAAAACATTTTGATTTATTTATTGTTTATTTTATGTGTATGTGCTGCTATCATGCACCTTAGCAGCTTTAATATAATTTTATCTAGACAAAATTAAGAAACTCAGCAGTAATTTAAAGAAACGATGGTCTGATACACTAATAATGTTTCCTATTAGCAACAGCTTAGCATCCTTTAGCATTTGGTGTTTTACAGTGAGATGGAGTTAACGTTACTGACCTCTAATTAAAACGGGTTAAGATGTCTATCCTCTCCAATGCAGTACGGTGGAAAACAATCCCACATCCTGAAGAAATGGGGTGGTGTATTTCGCAAAATCCCCATTTAAACGATAACAGTTTAGAGTTTTATATGAAACGGCATACGTTTTTATCACGTCATCCGATATGTTTAATTGGATTCTTCTGGAATGTTAGCAAACCTATTCTCACATGGATGACTTTTGGCTTAAGGCAGGGTTCTTATGGGCCCTTTTGCCCATAACTAGTGGATTTAAAGGTGGCAGAGATAACACTGTCAGGACTAAACCTCACCTGTCACAGGTATCTATCAAAATTCAGTACCTGGTAACCTCTGAGCTTCTCAACAGACGATGGCCGCCTAGTTATGCTACTGGCTCTGAGGTCATTACAGGTTCAGGTTACTTTAATTGTACCCGTAGGTAGATTTGTTTTGCAGTCTGGTGACATCATATTTACAAGCCACAATTACATTCAACATAAACACAAACACAGGCACACATGAAGCTGACTATAAACATGACAAAAATACTCAAGGCTCCATCAATCAAGGTATAAAGACAGAGATGAGAGAAAAACCAGAGGTAAGAGAGAAGGGTCATATTAAAAAGTTAAAAACTAGTCAAAGAGGTTAAAAACTCAAAGGTCTAAAACCCAATAAAATATTTAGAACCCAAATAACATCCTACAAAAATAAGTAAATATAAAATGGAGTTAATAAATAAGTACCTAAGTTATGTGCAATATATTGTTACAACTTGTTCAACTCTTTGACAGCAGCAGGAACAAAGCTGTTTTTGTAGCGCTGGGTTCTACTTTTTGGGACAGCAAACCTCCGTCTTGAGGGAAGAAGCTGAAAGTTGCAGTGCAAAGGGTGGGAGTCATCATTTAAAATGGAGGTAGCCATCCTCTGTACCTGTCTGGTGTACAGGGATGTCAGGCTCAGCTGTGACTCACCAAGCGAACGACTGGACCATCTAACTACCTGATCCAAGGATTTCCTCTGTTTCAGTTTTATCTGACCAAACCATGACACTAAAAAGGATAAAACCGATTCAATAAAAGCCCAATAAAACATTGTCCTTATGGTTTGGTCAATTTGGAAGCGTGCAAGTTTCCTCAAGCAATGCAAATGTTGCTGACCCTTTTTGCACACCCTTTCACAGTTCTCTTCAAAGTTTAAATTACTATCAATAATCGTCCCAAGATATTTGTAGGATTGTACACATTCGGTGGTCTGGCCTTTTAGTACGGTGACTTTGTGCCTGGGAGTTTTCCTCCTAAAGTCAATAATCATATCTTTAGTTTTTGTCGTATTCAGCTGTAGGTAGGAATCCTCACACCAGTGAACAAAATCATCAACTACTGGGCCGTGGCCACTCTCACCATCCTGGAGGAGACTGACAATAACTGAATCATCAGCATACTTTATAATGTGTCTGTTGTCATGTCTGCTTTGACACATGTTTGTGTACAGGATGAAGAGTAGTTGTGAGAACACACACCCCTGAGGAGAGCCAGTAGAAGAGCACTTTAGGTCAGACAATGTACCATTGACCCTTACTCTCTGCGTCCTGTTGGTTAAGAAGTCCAGAATCCAACCCACCAGATTTTTGCTCAAATCAAATTGTGGCAGGAGCCTTTCAACTAAAACTGGTCTCAGTCACTCATTGTACTATTTATTATAATTGTTTTGGACCTGTCAAATGTTTTAAAATAATTATTTTACAGTAATAATATTTTTTGAAAAACTATAGGCTTTAAGCTACGGCCACAAGAATCTCTGAGTTCCTACGAATTCTGAAGTTTGCAAATATTCGTCTAGGGGGCATAGTTTCTTACAGCTGCCGTTTAGTTCGCGAGAGCAACTTGAGGCATTCTTGAGAAATGAGGTGCTTTTCTGTCGTACGATGGCCCCAGAGTTCTTACGTTCTTCGTAAGGGTATCTTGGGATCTTCTTATAGCATACTTACTGCCATCTTACGCAAATTTTTGTGCAACTCACGGCAATCTCATGTCATTGGTAGGGAGATCTTATGGCTTTCCGCACATTTTGTCGGTACAAATGTCGCATGAATGATGTACTTCCGCCTTATGAGCACCTCACTACCCCCTTACACACGCTGTACAAATCTCCATACAAACAGGGATTTGTGCGCTGTTTCCTATGACCGTTGTAAGGGGCCATCAAGAACAACTTAAGGTGTTCTTGAGCCATGCATACGGCCAACATTTTACGTAGTTCTTATGTTGTTCCAATGGCATTCGTATGGCCACCCTATGATGAGGGGTTTTCGTGGGGCGTTTGTAGAAATCTTGGACAAGACCATTGACCTGGCCACAAACTTACAAAGGTCTATGAATGCTGGATTCTTCCTTAAGAAGGCCGTATGAAATGGTCCAAAAATCATTCCTATGGTGTTCGCAGCCATTCGTATGGGTATTTGTGACCGTAGCTTTAATTTTGCACCTTGGTAAAAGTTTTGTGGATTTATTATTTTATTTTTTTTATAAAATCGTTTGTCTTCATAAACGTGCCATCAATATTACCTTTAAAAAAAGAATAAAGTTGTACATGGAAATGGGAAAAAGTCACAAGTGTACATCAAGAAATCTTCATATTCAAGAGAAGATGGATGGATGGATGGACTTTATTGATCCCAAACAAAAGAATGTCTGTGACAATAGTTGAAAATGTACAACAAAAATATGGAAAATGTGTAAGAAAATAGTTTAAAATTTAATTTAAAAAATTTAAATTAATGTACAGTGTATCCGGAAAGTCTTCACAGCGCTTCCCTTTTTCCACATTTTATGTTACAGCCTTATCCCAAAATGGATTAAATTCATCTTTTTCCTCAAAATTCCACACACAATACCCCATAACGACAATGTGAAAAAAGTTTTTTTTGAGATTTTCGCAAATTTATTAAAAATTAAAAACGAAGAAATCACATGTACATAAGTATTCACAGCCTTTGTCATGAAGCTCCAGATTGAGCTCAGGTGCATCCTGTTTCCACTGATCTTCCTTGAGATGTTTCTACAGCTTAATTGGAGTCCACCTGTTGTAAATTCATTTGATTGGACATGATTTGGAAAGGCACACACCTGTCTATATAAGGTCCCACAGTTGACAGTGCATGTCAGAGCACACACCTATCATGAAGTCAAAGGAATTGTCTGTAGACCTCCAAGACAGGATTGTCTCGAGGCACAAATCTGAGGAAGGGTACATGAAACTTTCTGCTGCTTTGAAGGTCCCAGTGAGCACAGTAGCCTCCATCATCCATAAATGGAAGAAGTCCTGAACCACCAGGACTCTTCCTAGAGCTGGCCGGCTGTCTCAACTGAGCGATCGGGGCAGAAGGGCCTTAGTCAGGGAGGTGACCAAGAACCCAGTGGTCACTCTGTCAGAGCTCCAGCATTCCTCTGTGGAGAGAGGAGAACCTTCAGAAGGACAACCATCTCTGCAGCAATTCACCAATCAAGCCTGTATGGTAGAGTGGCCAGATGGAAGGCACTCCTTAGTAAAAGGCACATGGTAGCCCACCTGGAATTTGTCAAAAGGCACCTGAAGGACTCTCAGACCACGAGAAACAAAATTCTTTGCTCTGATGATACAAACATTGAACTCTTTGGTGTGAATGCCAGGCGTTATGTTTGGAGGAAACTAGGCACTGCTCATCACCGTGCCAATGGTGGTGGCAGCATCATGCTGTGGGGATGTTTTTCAGCAGCAGGAACTGGGAGACTAGTCAGGATAGAGGGAAAGATGAATGCAGCAATGTACAGAGACATCCTGGATAAAAACCTGCTCCAGAGCGTTCTTGACCTCAGACTGGGGTGACGGTTCATCTTTCAGCAGGACTACAACCCTAAGCACACAGCCAAGATATCTAAAGGAGTGGCTTCAGGACAACTCTGTGAATGTCCTTGAGTGGCTCCACCAGAGCCCAGACTTAAATCCAATTGAACATCTCTGGAGAGATCTGAAAATGGCTGTGCACCAACACTTCCCATCCACCATGATGGAGCTTGAGAGGTGCTGCAAAGAGCAATGAGCCAAACTGCCCCAAGATAGGTGTGCCAAGCTTGTGGCATCATATTCAGAAAGACTTGAGGCTGTAATTGCTACCAAAGGTGCATCAACAAAGTATTGAGCAAAGGCTGTGAATACTTATGTCCATGTGATTTCTTAGTTTTTTATTTTTAATAAGCAAAAATTTCAAAAAAAACTTTTTTCACATTGTCATTGTGGGGTATTGTGCATAGAATTTTGAAGGGAAAAAATGAATTTAATCCTTTCTAGAATAAGGACATAACAAAATGTGGAAAAAGTGAAGCGCTGTGAATACTTTCCAGATGCACTGTAAATTTGTGCAGAAAAAAGGTAACAAATTTATCAAAAAAAAATAGCAAATTTATAAGCAAAAATATCTAATTTTATTCCAAAAGTTACAAATGTGCCAGGAAAAAGGTATACATTTACAAAATGTATAACTAAGGGAGCTAAGGAGGGAGATCAGAGAAGGCAAGGACAGCTTCAGGAAGAAGATGGAGGACAAGCTGCAACAGAGCAACATCGGCGGGGTCTGGAGAAACCTCAAAACCATCTCTGGGCTCCAGAATACCTCCTCCCAGGCCATGGGGGCCAGGGAGTGGGTGAACAATCTGAACCTGTTTTTTAACAGGTTTGACCAACCGCCCTCCCCTCTGCCTGCACACCAACCACTGCTGCCTCAACCGTCATCGAGACCTGCTGTCCACCCCCCCCCCCAACACCTCCCCACTCCCAGCACACAGCCCCCCAGCCCCAACCTGACCCTCACTAATACCCAGGTGAGGGTGGAGCTGAAGAAGATCAAGGCGAGGAAGGCCTCGGGTCCTCGGGTCAGTGCAAAGCTCCTCAAGTCCTGCGCAGACCAGCTGCGTGGGATTGTGGAGCACATCTTCAACCTGAGCTTGAAGCTGGGAAGGGTACCACAGCTGTGAAAAACATCTTATGTGGTACCCGTACCAAAAACTTCCCACCCAACAGACTTGAACAGCTACGGACCAGTGGTCCTCACTTCTCACCTGATGAAGACCCTGGAGAGACTGCTCCTTGCCCACCTCCGCCCCCTGGTGGGACCAGTGATGGATCCACTCCAATTCGCCTACCAGCATGGCATCGGGGTGGAGGATACAGTGATCTTCCTCCTACACCGTTCCCTGTCCCACCTGGAGAAGCCTGGGGACACGGTGAAGATCATGTTCTTTGACTTCTCCAGTGCTTTCAACACCATCCAACCGGTGATCCTGAAGTCAAGCTACCGTGCGCAGGGGTGGACCAGCACCTGTCATCATGGATCCTGGACTACCTCACAAACCGGCCTCAATTTGTGAGAACCCAGGAATGTGTGTCCGACATGATCATCTGCAGTACAGGGGCCCCCCAGGGAACAGTTCTGGCTCCCTTCCTGTTCACCCTTTATACTGTGGACTTCTCACACAACAGAACATACTGCCATCTACAGAGGTTCTCTGACAACTCTGCAATCGTCGGCCTCATCTCCAACGGAGAAGCTGAGTACAGAGGGCTTATCCAGGACTTTGTGGACTGGTGCCATCGGAAGTGCCTCCAGATCAACGTGAGAAAAACTAAGGAACTGGTGGTGGACTGCCACAGGCAAGGACAACCCCTCACAGTACCAGTAAACATCCAGGGAACAGACATTGAGATGGTGACATCCTACAAGTACCTGGGTGTTCATTTGAACAATAAACTAGACTGGTCACACAATACCGACGCACTCTACAAAAAGGGAAAGTGCAGGCTGTTTCTACTGAGGAGGCTCAGGTCTTTTGGTGTACAAGGGGTGCTCCTGAAGACCTTCTACGATTTGGTGGTGGCATCAGCCATCACATTTGGAGTGGTCTGCTGGGGCAACGGTATCACAGCAGCGGACAGAAAGAGACTGAACAAACTGATCAAGAAAGCTAGCTCTGTCCTGGGGCAGCGTCTCAACCCAGTGGAGGAGATAGGAGAGAGGTGGATTGGTGGCTAAGCTGTCATCTCTGTTGGAGTCCGAGTCCCACCCTATGCAGGACATACTGAATGCGCTGAGAAGCACATTTAGCAGTAGGCTACATCATCCTAGGTGCGCGACCAAGAGGTTTCACAGGTCCTTCCTACCTACGGCTGTCAGACTTTATAACCTAAGCAGGGCTGCTCGTAGAGGTTGTAAAAAAAAGTTACCACCTAATAGTATTGAATGCAAAAGACTCAACAAACTTGCATAATAATGGTCCCCTCCATTATACAACTAGGACAATATCAATCGCTACAGAGGGTGACAACTAGGCAGATTCAAATACAAAATATGCTGTATGGGTACATATTCATACTATGTGGGATAACTGAATAGACCGTTATTCATGCTGTTTATTCCATCTAGCTACAATGCTCCACACTGTATATACATATTTATATACAGACATGGACAAAATTGTTGGTACCCCTCTGTTAATGAAAGAAAAACCCACAATGGTCACAGAAATAACTTGAATCTGACAAAAGTGGTAATAAATAAAAATTCTGGACAAAACAAGCCTGGTCAAAAATGATGGTACCCCTAGGAAAGATTGAAAATAATGTGACCATAGGGACATGTTCAACCAAGATGTGTCCTCTAATTAACATCACAGGTGTCTACAAACTTGTGATCAGTCAGTCGGCCTATTTAAAGGGTGAAAAGTAGTCACTGTGCTGTTTGGTGACATGGTGTTTACCACACTAAACCGGAGGAAGCAAAGGAGAGAGTTGTCTCAGGAGATTAGAAAGAAAATTATAGACAAGCATGTTAAAGGTAAAGGCTATAAGACCATCTCCAAGCAGTTTGATGTTCCTGTGACTACAGTTGCACATATTATTCAGAAATTTAAGATCCACGGGACTGTAGCCAACCTCCCTAGACGTGGCCGCAGGAGGAAACGGATAATACGAATGGTAACAGAAGAGCCCAGAACAACCTCTAAATACATTCAAGGTGAACTCCAAGGTCAAGGTACATCAGTGTCAGATCGCACCATCCGTCATTGTTTGAGCCAAAGTGGACTTCATGGGAGACGACCAAGGAGGACACCACTGTTGAAGACAAATCATAAAAAAGCCAGACTGGAATTTGCCAAACTGCATGTTGACAAGCCACAAAGCTTCTGGGAGAATGTACTATGGACAGATGAGACAAAACTGGAACTTTTTGGCAAGGCACATCACTTCTATGTTCACAGACGCAAAAATGAAGCATACCAAGAAAAGAACACTGTCCCTACTGTGAAACATGGAGAAGGTTCTGTTATGTTGTGGGGCTGCTTTGCTGCATCTGGCACAGGGTGTCTTGAATCTGTGCAGGGTACAATGAATTCTCAAGACTATCAAGGTATTCTAGAGAGAAATGTGCTGCCCAGTGTCAGACAGCTTGGTCTCAGTCGCAGGTCATGGGTCTTGCAACAGGTTAATGACCCAAAACACACAGCTAAAAACACCCAAGAATGGCTAAGAGCCAAACATTGGACTATTCTAAAGTGGCCTTCTATGAGCCCTTATCTAAATCCTATTGAACATCTGTGGAAGGAGCTGAATAGGGCTGGGAACGATCCCTAATTTTCAGAATCGATTCCGATTCTTGAGATTCTGAATCGATTCGATTCGATCTGAGGAATTACCATTTTAATAGCCATTTTACTTCCCATGAAACAAAAATCTTTGAGACCTAATGCTGCAAATTGTACCAAGAATCTTCTAACTTTGTTAATACATAAATTATCACATATAGAACTGACCCAAAATCAGTTACAATAATGCACTTTTTATTATTTAACTTATCATTTCATAAAGTGCTCACAGGTGCTTTCTTTAGTGCAAAGGGTGTGTCGTGTCAAGTTCACCACCCAGAGTAAGTAAACAAATTCAATGCATGAACCATGCATACATAATCCCACTGTATTTCAGTCCCTCCAGGATTTTGTCAGCTGTTTTTGTGATTGTTGTGGCCCAAAAAGCCTGAATTTGTGGGAGCTTTTCCAAAAAGTTACGCCACTTTTAGAGGTTTTTTGCACTCAAAGTTGTGTGAGGAAGTACAGATTTTAAAGCAGCTGCTTTTTCCATAGTTTACAGTGATGCTGTTCTATGTAACACCACAAGAAAAGCACAGGATTTCCAAAAATTTCCTGTTAAACAGTGATTTATTTAGAATTAAATGCTCAGTAAAATTGTAAAAAAAAAAGAGACCAACATTGTGTTCTGGGTTTAATAATTTAGTTTTTTTTAATTTTTTGTTGTTTATACTTTAACTACAAATTAACTTTCAATGTTTGAAGAGGGTTTCAATTCATTTCCTGGGAAGATTTGTTCATTTCAATTTAGTTCTACTGAGTAAAAATAGCTTGTTGCACTGCAGCCTTTATTAATTTTATTGTGATTTATTCTCTTCACATCTCTTACTTAAGTGGCAGAAGTCCATAATCTCATAAAATATACCTTAATTCTGCATTTATTCACAGCGCTTAACCAACAGTTCTCTCTGTGTCCATAGTTTGTAAAAGAAACCACCATCATGCCAGATAAATTATTAATTGACGACACAAACGTTAAAACAAACAAATGATATTATACTTACAGTCTCAGCAGCTCCAAGTCTCCCTCTGCTTCACGGGTTTCAGTCTCCGTGCATTTTCTGTTTATCAGTCGTCAACTTTATGTTCCAACACAGCGCTGCACGGAGTAAAAATCCGTTTATGAAAAATATTCAGAAGCTGTTGAGGACAGCAAAAATAAATAGCAAAAGTAATACCTCTATACAAAACAGGAGACAGTCATCGCTTCACAAATTACAGGCCAGTCTCTTTACTCTCACAATTCTCCAAAATACTTGAAAAAATCTTCACTAAGAGACTGGATGATTTCACTGAAAAACACAACCTCCTTACTGATAGCCAGTATGGTTTTAGAGCAGATAAATCTACATCTTTGGCACTGATCGAACTTATAGAAGAAATTACTAGTTGTATAGATTAAAAAAAATGTTGCTGTAGGAGTATTCATAGATTTAAAGAAAGCTTTTGACACTATTGACCACAGAATACTACTAAGGAAACTGGAAAGGTATGGGATAAGAGGGGTTGGACTGAGTTGGGTGGAAAGTTATTTAAGTAACAGACAACAATTTGTACAAATTGGAGAGCACAAATCACCCTTCATGGACATCACTTGTGGTGTGCCCCAGGGGTCAGTTTTGGGACCCAAACTCTTTATTTTATATATAAATGACATATGCCAAGTATCAAAAATTCTGAAATTTATTTTGTTTGCGGATGACACAAATATCCTCTGCACTGGTGAGAATTTGCAGCAGGTTTTAGAGGTGGTCACAACTGAAATGAAAAAATTAACGCAGTGGTTCAACAAAAATAAATTATCTCTAAATCTAAAAAAAACAAAGATTATGTTGTTTGGAAATTATAAAATAAATCATGAAATAATGGTAACGATAGATGATACCAGAATAGAAACAGTACAGGAAAATAAGTTCCTGGGGGTGACGCTTGACAATAAAATCTGCTGGAAACCTCACATCAGTCACATCCGGGCCAAATTGGCAAAATGTATAGGCATACTGGGGAAGACAAGACACTTCCTGGACTATAAATCATTGGTCTTATTGTACAGTTCACTGTTTTTACCTTATCTTAACTACTGTGTAGAAGTCTGGGGAAACACCTACAAAACCAACCTACAGTCAATATGCACATTACAAAAAAGAGCTATAAGGATAATAAACAATGCAGGATATAGAGACCATACCAATTCGTTGTTCTTAAAGTCACATGTCATAAAGTTCATCGATTTAGTTAAATTTAAGACAGCTCAAGTAATGTACAGGGCAATTAATAATCAACTACCAACTAATATACAAAAAATATTTAAAAAAAGAGACAATGATCATAATTTGAGGGGAGACTCAAACTTTACAAAACCCAAGATACGTACAACCAAGAAAAGTCTGTGCATATCTGTCTGTGGGGTGGATTTGTGGAACAGTCTAGAGCCGGAACTGAAACTATGTACAAACAGAAATCAATTCAAAAAGAGGTATAAGCACCATTTGCTGAAAGGATATATGTTAGAAGGGTAGTAGTTATATGTACGATTCATTATGTTCACTCTGGGATATTATGGGACACTATGGAATGGTGGGTAGGACAGCACTGTGTATATCTGTGTTGTTTGAGGCTGGTTTTGTTGTATGGACATCATTGTATGTTAGAATGGATGGGTGTTAATGTTGATTTGTAAAAAATACAGTAAATTGTTTACTTGGGGTCTTAAAGGTGGTGATTTGTATAAAATTCACATGGGTGTATCTATGGAAAAGAGGAGATGGAATTAATAAGTGTTCACTTCTTCCTTCTCCCTTTCGAACAGTGTATACTGTTACTTTATTGCATTTGCCATTTGCTTGTATTTGTTATATTTTTGTGTTCGAAATAAACTATCTATCTATCTATCTGACAGTCTTTACGGTGACTTTTGCTGCTAAATTAAGAGACACGCACGTTAATAACTCCGCTCATGTAAACACGAAAGTAAAGACGTGTGCACGCGTGGCAGGGAACTCTTGCCGGATGAGAACCGTTTTAACACCACAGAAGAAGAACTAGCATATCCGTTAGCTTGCTAGCTTTGTTAGCGCGTCGGCTGTTTATGGTTCTCGGCCGTTGTTCCTGGCTCACTGACCCGGTTTCGACCTGATTATACTCAGCAGACATTCACAAACGTAAAAATATTATATTAAAGTATATTAAATATATCATATTAAAAGATCGATCCGTGGATTTTGTGGATCGATATCGGCTCAGTCAAACGTGGATCGATCCATATCAATATATCGATCTTTTGAACCCACCCCTAGAGCTGAAACATGCCGTCTGGAGAAGGCACCCTTCAAACCTGAGACAACTGGAGCAGTTTGCTAATGAGGAGTGGGCCAAAATACCTGCTGAGAGGTGCAGAAGTCTCACTGACAGTTACAGAAATCGTTTGATTGCAGTGATTGCCTCAAAAGGTTGTACAACAAAATATTAAGTTAAGGGTACCATCATTTTTGTCCAGGCCTGTTTCATGAGTTTGTTTTTTAAAATAATTCTGTTGAACCACAATTCAAAAGCATTGTCTGATTTTCATTGGTTAATTTTCATAGAATTTTTATTTATTACCACTTTTGTCAGATTCAAGTTATTTCTGTGACCATTGTGGGTTTTTCTTTCATTAACAGAGGGGTACCAACAATTCTGTCCAAGTCTGTATGTATGTGTACATATGTATATCCACTGCTCTTATTTATATTTTTCTTATCTTCTTAATTGTTGCTCTGAGTGTTGCTCTCCCTGTGCTGTTGCAATCCTGGAATTTCCCCATTGTGGGACTAATAAAGGTTTATCTTATCTTAAAAAAAAGTTTTAATTTTTTTCTTGTTAATTTGCAACTTCTTTCTCACAAGTTTGAACTTTTTTTGTAGATACATATGTTACTTTTTTCTCATACATTTACAACTGCTTTCTCATAAATTTGCAATTTTTTCCTCCCAAATCTGACATTTTTCTCATAACTTGGCAACTTTTTTACTAATTTGATATTGTTTTCAAGTAAATTTGCACCTTTTTTCCTCATGAATATGACTTTGTTTCTTCTCAATTTAGAACTTTTTCTCCTAAATTTGACTTTTTTTCTTATTGGTTGGCAACTTTTTTGTCATAAATTTGCTACTTTTTCCCCATACGTTTTCAACTTTTGTCTTATAAATTTATGACTTTTTGAAACAGGAAATTCGCATCTTTTATCTTATTTTTGCACCTTTATTCTTGCAACATTCATATACTTGGACCAGCGTCGCCCTTGTTTAAAAAATAACACATCTCCTACCGGTTAGAACGAGGGCTGCAGCTAACGACTGTTTTACGGTTCAGCTAATCGCCCGCGCTAATCAAAGATTACTCGAGTAATCGGATACTTTTTTTTTTTTTTTTAAAGAAAGCTGCATTGACCAACATGTCAATGGAACCTTCTTTCCTAAAGAGCAGTAGTGATTGTACCCAACACTCAATAACAGCTACACATTTATTGCATAGAACATAACTTTAAACTTTCCGTTCCACCATCAAGTTCCGTTTGCTAGTCATTATGTTCAGTGGCTCTGTTTTTTGGTCATATCAGCATAGTTAGCGTAGCCGACTACATTCTATTCATCTTAATTTAAAATCTCCATCACGCCCCTCATCTCGGGCGTGCTGGCTGTGCGTGATGGGGGCTGCTTCCTGCCAAGACACCGTGACCTCCACACTGTAGCGTGCTAGCTCGCTGCTCGGCTTTACCATGCACACGCTGCACAAGGTTTTCCTTCACTTCCAGCTTGAAATGATTCCACGTTTGAGATGCTTTTGTTGTTGTTGTTTTTTTCTCGTTTTCTTCCTTTTTGCCGGCCCGCCACTGTGCTGCTCTGGCATGGTGCCATCAAACAAATCTGCGTTTTGTCTACATCGTGTGAGCGGAAGAAAGTCATTTAGAGCAGGAGTGCTACGTTACAGGACGCAGCGATTTTCAATCGAGGAACTTTTGTCATTGAATTGTTCACATTACTTGAGTAATGTTTGCAGCCCTCGTGAGAACCAAGCGCTGCGTCACGTGTGAGAGGCGATGGTTGGTTCCAGCTGTGACCTGATTGGCTGATGCCGTCACTGCAGTTGCATGTTGAGCGTTGATCAGTCGCTGAAACGGTGCACAGCCCCGCAGCTTTCCAAGCTGCAACGGGAAAAAGTCGATTGGATTAGGACCTTTGTTTCTCACAAATTTGCAACTTTTTCTTTATAAATCTATTTTTTCCCATAAATTTCCAACTTTTTGTTATAAATTTGCTATTTTTTTCTCATAAATTTGCAACTTTTTGTTATAAATTTGCAATTTTTTTCTCATAAATCTGCAACGTTTTGTTATAAATTTGACTTTTTCTCATGAATTTGTCATTTTTCCCCCTTGAATTGTGTAACTTTTTTCATAAATTTCTTTATTTTTCTCATAAATTTCTACCGTTTTTATTGAAAATTGTCTAATTTATTTCTCCAAAATGTGCATTTTTCTCTCATAAATTTGTGACTTTTATTCCCATAAATTTGCAATTTTTTCCCCTTGAAGTTTAACTTTTTCATAAATTTTTTCTCGTAAATTTGCAGCATTTTTTTATTGAAACCTTTTTCATAAAATTGTGACTTTCTTGTAAATTTGCAGCCTATTTATTCTAAATTTGTAACTTTTTCTCCTAAATTTGCAACTTTATTTACTCTAAATTTGCAATTTTTCATAAATTTGCGGCTTTTTAATTTATTGCAACTTAGTATTTTTTGCTTTTGAATTTGCAACTTTTTAAAAATAAATTTATGGCTTTTCCCCCCTTGCATTTTGTAACTTTTTTCCTAAATTTCTACCCTTTTTATTGAAAATATTCAATTTTTTTTCCTCAAAATTTGCATTTTTCTCCTTTGAAGTTTGTAACTTTTTCATAAATTTCTTTTTTTTTTCTCATAAATTTGCAGCTGTTTTATTGAAAATTTGCATTTTTTTTCTTCATAAATTTGTGACTTTTTCATAAAATTGACTTTTTTGTAAATTTGCAGCCTCTTTATTTTAAAGTTGTAACTTTTCCTCCTAAATTTTTAACTTTTTTCTCATAAATTTGCAACTTCTTTTCATAAATTACACTTTTTTCTTATAAATTTGCAGCTTTTTGTTATACATTTGCCATTTATTTCTCATAAATTTGCAACTTTCTTCATAAAATTGTGACTTTCTTGTAAGTTTGCAGCCTATTTATTCTAAATTTGTAACTTTTTCTCCTAAATTTGCAACTTTATTTACTCTAAATTTGCAATTTTTCATAAAAATTTTTTCATAAATTTGCGGCTTTTTAATTTATTGCAACTTAGTATTTTTTGCTTTTGAATTTGCAACTTTTTTAAAATAAATTTATGGCTTTTCCCCCCTTGCATTTTGTAACTTTTTTCCTAAATTTCTACCCTTTTTATTGAAAATATTCAATTTTTTTTCCTCAAAATTTGCATTTTTCTCCTTTGAAGTTTGTAACTTTTTCATAAATTTCTTTTTTTTTCTCATAAATTTGCAGCTGTTTTATTGAAAATTTGCATTGTTTTTCTTCATAAATTTGTGACTTTTTCATAAAATTGACTTTTTTGTAAATTTGCAGCCTCTTTATTTTAAAGTTGTAACTTTTCCTCCTAAATTTTTAACTTTTTTCTCATAAATTTGCAACTTCTTTTCATAAATTACACTTTTTTCTTGTAAATTTGCAGCTTTTTGTTATACATTTGCCATTTATTTCTCATAAATTTGCAACTTTCTTCATAAAATTGTGACTTTCTTGTAAGTTTGCAGCCTGTTTATTCTAAATGTGTAACTTTTTCTTCTAAATTTGCAACAACTTTTTTCTCTGATCCGGACCTGTCTGTTAATTCTTCCTGTTTTCCTGTGTGCAGGGTGGCGGTCAAAGCTGGGCGTCTGCTCCGCTCTTCTCCCGTCTGACCTCACTGCTGTTTCCAGTGAGAATATCCTACTGGTCTATGGGCCTTCCCCAGGACTCTGGAGACACTCCCAGCAACATGGAACCAGAAAGCAGTGAGTAATCCACCCAGACTTCTCCCTCTGCCGCCACGTGCACATGTGGCCTCATGCTGCTGCTGCTAAACTCATCAGGCTGATTTACAAGCAGGCGTAGGTGCAAAACGACATGTAGCTGTGTGTGTGAAGTGGCGTTGTAAATTTAGCAAATGGAGAACTGAAACCTTGATATCTAAGGCCGTATCTCTGTCCATTTACACGTGAACTCGTTGGTATTGACTGATTACAAGGAGAGACGTTGCACCTCATCTGGCATAAATCATCTTTCACGAGCTCTGGCAGCAGAGCTGTGCTGGAAGTGAACAAACACATGATGGAAAATTGCAGGAGGACGAGATTCTAGTGAAGGAGGTGAACTGGTTTAGTCAGTTGTGATCTTCTGTCATATTTTGCATTCTCACTTCCTGTTTATATCAGAAGTGGAAACATGTTGATGCCTGATTAGTGGAGAGTCACAGGCGTTTTTCCAGATCTTTTTTAATTTTGTCGCCCCATGTCAAACCCAGCACAGATCAGTGGTGGATATAGGAATAGATGACCGATCATGTCCTCTGTTACAATGGAGAGGGTTACATCAGGACGCTAGAAACTATCCATCACCAGGGGCTAAGGCTTGCCTTGGGGGCTTTCAGAACCTCTCCTGTTAAAAGTTTGTATGGTTGAAGCAAACGAGCTTTCACTTCACAACAGGCACCTGAAATTAGCTCTCCAGTATATGGTTAAACTTAAAGCAGACCATAGAAATCCAGCCTACTCTGCAGTTTTTCACCCTCGATTTTTGCAGATGTACAGTGGGGAAAAAAGTATTTAGTCAGCCACCAATTGTGCAAGTTCTCCCACTTAAAAGATGAGAGGGGTCTCTAATTTTCATCACAGGTATACCTCAACTATGAGAGACAAAATGAGAAAAAAAAATCCAGAAAATCACATTGAAGGATTTTTAATGAATTAATTGGTAAATTCCTCAGTAAAATAAGTATTTGGTCAATAACAAAAGTTCATCTCAATACTTTGTTATATACCCTTTGTTGGCAATGACAGAGGTCAAACGTTTTCTGTAAGTCTTCACAAGGTTTTCACACACTGTTGCTGGTATTTTGGCCCATTCCTCCATGCAGATCTCCTCTAGAGCAGTGATGTTTTGGGGCTGTCGCTGGGCAACACGGACTTTCAACTCCCTCCAAAGATTTTCTATGGAGTTGAGATCTGGAGACTGGCTAGGCCACTCCAGGACCTTGAAATGCTTCTTACGAAGCCACTCCTTCGTTGCCCGGGCGGTGTGTTTGGTATCATTGTCATGCTGAAAGACCCAGCCACGTTTCATCTTCAATGCCCTTGCTGATGGAAGGAGGTTTTCACTCAAAATCTCACGATACATGGCCCCATTCATTCTTTCCTTTACATGGATCAGTCGTCCTGGTCCCTTTGCAGAAAAACAGCCCCAAAGTATGATGTTTCCACTCCCATGCTTCACAGTAGGTATGGTGTTCTTTCTCCTCCAAACACGACAAGTTGAGTTTTTACAATAGTTTTATTTTGGTTTCATCTGACCATATGACATTCTCCCAATCCTCTTCTGGATCATCCAAATGCTCTCTAGCAAACTTCAGACGGGCCTGGACATGTACTGGCTTAAGCAGGGGGACACGTGTGACACTGCAGGATTTGAGTCCCTGGTGGCGTAGTGTGTTACTGATGTAGCCTTTGTTACTTTGGTCCCAGCTGTCTGCAGGTCATTCACTAGGTCCCCCCGTGTGGTTCTGGGATTTTTGCTCACCGTTCTCATGATCATTTTGACCTCACGGGGTGAGATCTTGCGTGGAGCCCCAGATCGAGGGAGATTATCAGTGGTCTTGTATGTCTTTCATTTTCTAATAATTGCTCCCACAGTTGATTTCTTCACACCAAGCTGCTTATCTATTGCAGATTCAGTCTTCCCAGCCTGGTGCAGGTCTACAATTTTGTTTCTGGTGTCCTTTGACAGCTCTTTGGTCTTGGCCATAGTGGAGTTTGGAGTCTGACTGTTTGAGGTTGTGGACAGGTGTCTTTTATACTGATAACGAGTTCAAACAGGTGCCATTAACACAGGTAACGAGTGGAGGACAGAGGAGCCTCTTAAAGAAGTTGTTACAGGTCTGTGAGAGCCCGAAATCTTGCTTGTTTGTAGGAGACCAAATACTTATTTTACCAAGGAATTTACCAATTAATTCATTAAAAATCCTTCAATGTGATTTTCTGGATTTTTTTTTTTCTCATTTTGTCTCTCATAGTTGAGGTATACCTATGATGAAAATTGGAGACCTGTCTCATCTTTTAAGTGTGAGAACTTGCACAATTGGTGGCTGACTAAATACTTTTTTGCCCCACTGTGTAAGGTCAGACCTAAGAGCATCACTCCTTTTGGACTTCGTATAGAACCTCACCCGGTAAAAGTAAACCCTGATATAAGCAATGTAACACAGACGCAGTTTTGTCCCATTCCACCATGGAGTTTAAGGAAACCCAATATCATTCTGGATCTGAGCCAAAACAAGAAGAAACACACTCACCCAAATGTGTACCAGCAGCAGATCTTGGACATAAAATGCCATTTTCCTCACCATATTTCCATATACTCAGATGGTTCTAAAGTAGATGGCTCAGTCTCTACTGCAATTGTTACCGGGCACAATCAGCATGGTTTGTGGATTCCCAAACAATGTTCAATTTTTACAGCAGAGGCTCGTGCTTTGCTTCTGGCATTGGAGCACATTGAGAGAACCAAACAACAGAGCTCCTTAATTTTTACTGACTCCAGATCCTGTCTTCAGGCACTTGGGTTTTTAAAGACTGATCACCCCATTATTGTCCGGATTTTAGAGAAACTAGGTTTTTTACAGAAACATAATGTTAATATCATCTTCTGTTGGATCCCCAGCCATGTTGGCCTGTCGGGTAACGAGCAGGCAGATAATGCTGCCAAGAGAGCCTTTACCCAAGAAGTCACTCAATGCCAGATCCCAGCCTCAGACCTCAGAAGTGGCAGACTGAATGGAACGCATGCACTGCAAATAAACTGCATGATATTAAACCTGCCATAAGCCATAGACATTTGCATCACTTGCAAAACAGACATGACGAGATTGTGTGCACTAGATGCCGTAATGGCCACTCAAGGTTCACGCACAGCTTTTTATTAAAAGGTGAAGCACCACCATCTTGTCAGTTTTGCGGAGTTTTTTTTTTTTTTTTTTTATCAATAAAGCACATTTTACTTGACTGTCCTGCTCTCATGACAGCAAGACAACGTTTTCATACTCAAAAGTCACTGAAGGATATTTTTAATAAGGTACCACCAAAGAAAATTTGCTGTATTTATTTATTCTTTCATTTATCATACTGTCTCTATTTATTTTTTAACTCAATTTTCTTATTAGTTCTAATTTTGCCATGAAGTAGCCATAGATGCTGACATGGCACTAAACAAGAACACTCACTCACAATGGAGAGGGTTGCAAAATGCACAGTTTAATGCATAATTTACACAATTACCATCATTTTGCAGACTTGCATTTTTATTTGGTGGGGATGTGTGTTTGTGTTTCATCTCTTGCGCCACACAAAGCAGAGGGGGATGAACCAGGATGCATGAACGAGCACAGAGCGAAGCTGAACAGGGAGATTGAAAAGCACCAAACCAGGACAGGAAGGTATCGGCACCACAGCAGCTGGGGGAGCGTATTGGAGGCTGCATGGGAGTGACTGGATAAAATGCTCTTTAAAAAAACTGCTCATTCTCAGCTGCTGTGATATTTGTGTAATTGTGGCACACACACACCGTTGTCTATTGCAGCTTCCAAATGAATATAATCTGTCACAATAATGACAGACAGCCTTCTGATTCATTTCCACTCTCTGTCTCTGTGCTGTGATGGTGACACCTACTTCATCGCACGTTTATCTAGCTGAGGTGATTGCAGGTGGGTTGACTGCAGGGTCTTTTAGCCCACACCAAGTAGTGCAGGTAACCTATTCAGACAACAGAGGGAACCTGGACCATACTGGATTTTCCTGGATTGCTGGGCTTTATTAAACTTCAGGACACATTTTACCTGGACTGCCTGACTGTTTTTACTATGTTAGACATGAGGGATCAGATGGAGGAGCTATTTAGAGCCCAGACTACTGTACCAACCACTGTCATTTATGGTCAACAAGGAGAGCCAGATTTAAATGAATTATGGTGCATAACTAGGGATGGGAATAGAGATTTTATCAATACTGCTGGCATCGTCGATTTTGCTTGTCGATCTGATCGTTTATGGATTCCCTTGTCGATTATTGATCAGTTTTCCATGTGGAAAAAAGCCGGCCTTCACAGGATTTCAGCATCAATGCACGACTTCTGTTGTTTTTTTCTGACTTTAAACAATGCTTCTTCTCTTAAAAAGATGCTGTGTAATAAAATCAAATATAAAAAACTGTAAACATGTAAAAAATGGGCATTTATGCCTTGTAACATTTGTTATGTTTAATATCAATAAAAGCAGTATAAATGGAATACTGAAGTGATTATATATATATATATACAGTATACAGTGCATCCGGAAAGTCTTCAAAGCGCTTCACTTTTTCCACATTTTGTTTTGTTACAACCTTATTCCAAAATGAAATTGCAGTGGTACCTCTACTTACGAACGTCTCTACATACGGAATTTTCAGGTCACGAGATGCCTCAACGGGAAAATATTGCCTCTAGTTACGAACGAAATTTCAGGATACAAAAGGCAAAAAAGTACGCGCTCCTCGCAGCTTCCGTAGTTTACCGAACGTAAACATACCTGTAGCTGCTCTGCCATTGGCTATCGCCTAGCATCTTCCTGGTATCCCATTGGCCACGAAGTTTTTTTTTTTTTCCCAAAACTTTATTAAGAACAAGGTGAAAGTTTTACGTGTGTGTACAGTACAGAATTAACATTTATTCGCTATGGGCCCCAAGAAAGTGACGGAGATAAGTGGAAAAGGAGAAAAGAAGAGTTTTTTTGTCCATACAAACAAAGAAAGGAGATAATCGAAAGGTATGAAAAGGGGATGCATTTGGTTGATCTCGCCAAAGAATATGGCCGTAATACATCAACGATCAGCACGGTATTAAAACAAAACGAAGCACTTACAAGCCGACAAAAGCAAACGTCCTTGGATCAGAACATGAACCAAAGAAGGCAAAAGGTGACGACGTCGACGACGATGGCAGTTAAAGGGTAAATGAACATAATTTTTATTATTCTTTCTCTTTTATTATTCTCTTTTATTATTCTTTCTCTCATTTTAAACTCTCATTTTATGTTTACTGTGCAGTAATCTAATTGTAACATGTATTTGTTACATGTTTTGATGCGTTTTTACGATTTATAAAAAAATTCCTTTACTAAGGAAGCCACTCCTTAGTAAAAGGCACATGGCAGCCCACCTGGAGTTTGCCAAAAGGCACCTGAAGGACTCTCAGACCACGAGAAACAAAATTCTCTGGTCTGATGAGACAAAGGTTGAACTAGTTTGGCGTGAATGCCAGGTGTCATGTTTGGAGGAAACTAGGCACCGCTCATAACCACACCAATGATGGTGGCAGCATCATGCTGTGGGGATGTTTTTCAGCGGCAGGAACTGGGAGACTAGTCAGGATAGAGGGGAAGATGAATGCAGCAATGTACAGAGACAACCTGCTCCAGAGCACTCTTGACCTCAGACTGGGGTGACGGTTCATCTTTCAGCAGGACAATGACCCTAAGTACACAGCCAAGATATCAAAGGAGTGGCTTCAGGACAACTCTGTGAATGTCCTTGAGTGGCCCAGCCAGAGCCCAGGCTTGAATCCAATTGAACATCTCTGGAGAGATCTGAAAATGGCTGTGCACCAACGCTTCCCATCCACCATGATGGAGCTTGAGAGGTACTGGAGGACAGGCTTTTTTAGAGGTAGTGTAGTGTTTCCTCTGGCTTAAAGACCTTGGCGCGGTGGCAACATATTTTCCCCCCGGGGGATGGGGGGGAGAATAAATATACTGGAATATGTTAATTTTATACTATTTTTTTTTTAAATTTTACACAGTAACGTTGCATATGGAATTTACCATATGAAGTATTGTACAACCGAGGCTTGAATATTGGGCCAGTTGGGGTCCCACCCAGACATCCTGTGTTTAGACTTTTTACTGGTGTTATGCTTCTCTCCTTCCTCTGCCTGAACACTTTCCTCTCCTTGGCTCCTCTCTTCTGTCTCATCTTTCCCTCTCTGAGCTCTGTCTAATTCAGGTTCTCTCTCTGTCTATGGTGGTATACAAACAGGTTAGAAAATATCAAGTGTCACGTTTTGTCCTGCAGGACTTTTTTGTCATGGTTTACATAAATGACAAAAATATGTGTATTTTTTGTATTTTTGTTCTAGTGTTTTTTCCATTGAGAGAGTAGGGAAGGGAAAGAAACATTCATAATAGTAATGTACTCATGCATACTTGAATTATATGACCAGGTGGGTATAGTAGCCAGAAATTCTACTCATGTAAAAGCAGTGCTTTGAAATTAATAATTAAAAGTAGACAACCAAAAATTTCTAGTTGAGTTAAGGGTGCAAAGAGCAGCCACTTAAAAACTTGAGTAATGACTTCAGTCCTGAAGGTTTGAGGTTTTTCTCAAAAATTTAACAATTTTCTTAGTTTTCTACTTTTCTCTGTAAATCTATCTAAAGTTGAAACCATGTTCCTCAAATTTGTAATTTCCTCTAGTAAAATTGACTTTAATTGTATATTTGAAACTTTGTTATAAATTTGTGGATTATTTTCTGTGTAATTTTTGTCTGTTTTTTAAAATAAAATTAGGGTTTGTTTTTTTTAAGATAAATTTGAAACAGACTGGTAATTTTTTTTTTTACTTTTTCCTTATAACAATTTACATTTTTGACCATAATTTTGCAGTCAGAACAGAACAATAATTTAACTCTGATTACAAAGAAAAAATATTAATAAAATTTTATTTAGTGAAATAAATTAACTTAAATGACCAAGGATGCCGTTATTTCTGTTATAATATTTCTTATATTTCTTATTTATAGTTTTTTAGAAATCTCCTCACCACCCAGACAGCAGGAAAAACCTCCCTTATTTTGAAATCGGATGTGGTCACGTTTAATTTGTCTGAAGGCTGCTGACAGATTAAAGTCATTGACTTCGTGAATTTCAGTCATCTTAACCTGCCAGGTACATAACAGGGAACTGTAGCAGACTCTAAAGACATAATTCACCACAATATGTGTTCTTGTACAGAATGATCTGTTTTGACAATTATAGTTGTGCTCTCAGGCTTTCTCATCAGGCACCTCTCTAGGCAGCCGCTGAAGGACCTCAGTTTAGAGTGAAACTAGAGCTAGCATTTTTAGCTGTTTCTTTTTGTCATTTCCGCTGGAGGAAAAAAAACCTGCACGCCTACTCGTGTGAGAAAAGAGAGAAATTGCCAGTCTCTTCATTCCTGCCATTCCTACAGAACATAACTTAATATTGTCGTGGCTGGTGAAATATATCTTCAGCAATTCATCAGTCCCCCTTGCCTTTCCCTTCATATGAAGCCGGCTGCATATGAATTCTAACCACATTTCTTAGCTAAGCAACTCTACCATTATTGCTCCCGTTAACAGTGGATTAAAACCATGATAAACGCCTCCAGTGCTTACATACATACCTCTTCTGATTTTTTTCTGCGTTTAAAGTACTTGAACAAACTTGTGTTTTTGTCGACAGTCACACTTAGCGAGACACAGCCTGCTGACTAAGTCGAAAACTCGCGTGGGCAGGGCTGATTAAAGTGATTGACTTCGTGAATTTCGCTCATTTTAAGTTGTCAGGTACATAATAGGGAATATAGCTTAATATTGTAGTGGCTGGTGAAACATGTCCTCAGCAATTCATCAGTCCCCCGCCTTTCCCTTCATATGAAGCTGGCTGCATATGAATTCTAACCATGTCTCTTAGCTAAGCGACTCTTCCATTATTGCTCCCATTAACAGCGGGTTAAAACCATGATAAATGCCTCCAGTGCTTACATACACACCTCTTTTGATTTTTTTTTTCCATGTTTAAAATACTTAAAAAAAACTCATGTTTTTGTCAACAGTCACGTTTAGCGAGACACTGCCTGCTGACTGAATCGAGAACGCTTCTAAACTCCTTGTGGCTGACGGCCACGCGCGTTGTTCATGTGCACGCTTGCGGAAAGTCATTGCTTCATATATTTTTCTTAATAAAATGATATCGGCTTGGCGTGGCGGTACCATTTCTGGTGAGGTGGGCCGCCACGGAGAAGTGTTACCAGAGGAAACCCTGTAGTGGAAAGACAATAAGTGTCATAAATTTAATATAATAATGATTAAAAGGAATTGAAAGGCTAATTGTGTTCAATGCACCCTATAGTTAATCCCTCATGACAGCTCCAGTTTTAAATATTTCCAAACAGCAGTTACAACTGCTGGACATGGTTTGTCCCATGTCTGAAGAATCAGTGCTACATTAAATGGACCATTGTGTTATCATGCAATAATGCCTTAATTTGCTCAGCGCTAGATATTGTATGAATATGCGCTAATGTTGCAAATACAAACATTTTTGGGGGGTATCGGAATAAATAAAAACAATTGACTTTTCAGTCTGGAGGTTCTAGTGATTCCTGCAGTTTGGTGGAGGAGTGGCTGTCGCTGTTGCTTTACAGGTAGAAAGTTCTTGGTTGACATGTGCTTTAGTTGGGGTTAAGCTACAGTCACAAATACCCTTACGAATGGCTGCGAACACCGTATGAATGATTTTTGGACCATTTCATACAACCTTCTTAAGGTGGCCATAGGAGAATCCAGGGTTCGTAGACCGTTCGTAAGTTCGTGGCCAGGTCGATGGTTTTGTCCAAGATTTCTACAAACGCCCCACAAAAACCCCTTATCATAGAGCAGCCGTACAAATGCCATAGGAACAACGTAAGAACTACGCAAGATACTGACCATAAGTACAAGGGGGGCCGAAAAGTTCATAGTGGTCAAATTTGACCAAATGTGGTTTATTTTTCAACCGCAGGGATCTAAGCGCTGCAACACTGATGGAAGAAGTATGTGGACCGAAGGGCAGACTATGTTGAAAAATAAACCACATTTGGTCAAATTTGGCCACTACGAACTTTTCAGCCCTCCCCATATGCCTCAAGAACACCTTTAGTTGTTCTTAATGGCCCCTTACATTGGTTATTGGAAACAGTCCACAAATCCCTGTTTGTACAGAGATTCATACAGCGTGCATAAGGTGGTAGTTAGGCACTTATAAGGCAGAAGTACGTCATTCGTGCAACATTTTTTGCTGACAAAATGTGCTGAAAACCGTAAAATCTTTCTACCAGCGACTTGAGAGTACTGTGAGTTGCACAAAAATTTTTGTAAGATGGAGTAGGTATGCCATAGGAAGAGCCCAACACATCCTTACGCATAACGTAGGAACTCTAGAGCCATCATATGACAGAAAAGCCCCTCATTTCTCAAGAATGCCTCAAGTTGCTCTTGTGAATTGAATGGCAGCCATAAGAAACTATGCCCCCTCCACGAATGTCTGCAAACTCCAGAATTTGTAGGAACTTGGAGATTCTTACTAACCCATTGTTCGTAAGAATCTTTGTGGCTATAGCTTTACTGTGGGTTAGTTCAGATTTTGTAAGTTGAGTTTTTTGCTAGAGTGTGTCCTTTTATCAGAGCAGATTGTTAAAATAGGTCTGATTTCAGTCTAGGGGTGCAGTGACTAATCAAGATATTGGATAATAATCAATGGAAAAAATGAGTTGCCAGTGAACTGAATTAATTTAATCATTGATTACCCTACCCCAGTGATCCACAGTGAAAGTGGTGTTCTGCAGTCCCTTGGCTGTGGTGTACTCTGGGACTGTTCTCCACAACTCCTGGAAGGTCCAGACTGCCCTGGTGTCTTCCACTTGGCGGTGACAGTAGCAACTCTTGTTCCATCTGGCAATAGAATTATCCACTACAACCATGGAGTTGTCAACTGCTCAACCTACTCAGCTTCCCCAGCCCAAACTGTCTGTGTCATAAACTCTCCGTGCGCTTTTCCATAGCGCACGGAGGAGGAGAAGGATAGAAGGATTTACGTGCAGGGTTTCACCACACACACATTTATTGACATGGCACAGTTCAAAAAATAAAGACTTACAAGAAGGTAATGATGTACGCAAAATGGCTGAGACAAAGTGGACAGCGGACAGACCACAGTGTACCGTGGCCACAGGGAAAATAATACAATTTACACGCAAGTGCTCGGGAGAGCGGGGAAGACTACAACTTACTCAGGGGAATGCAAACTGGGCAACAGCCTAAGCATAGCAGTATGCTGCAGGGAGAAACACCACCAGAAGTGTAGCAGAATTACTGCAAAGGGATACGCTTCTGATCCAGCGTAGCAGCAACCGCACAGAGAAACACACAACAGTTTACTCACGAGTAGAGGCAGTCCAGAAAGTCCAATCCTTTTAGCGAGCATAGTCCAAGAAAGTTCAATCCTTTTAGCGAGCATAGTCCAATAGTCCTTCCTGACGTGACGGTCACACCACTGAGAACGAGAGTGTGACTCGTATAATGGCCCAACGGCGTTTGTCTAGCGAAGAGTCGCTTAAATACAAATGCCGCTGGCCACACAAATTGGGCACACTTGGGCGAGGCGCGGGAAAGATAATTACCGGGGCTGGGAACAGCTGATGGAACTAAGGAGAGTGAGGGGGCGTGGTTAGACCAGCAGACTGTCAGCAGCATGGGAGAAAATACATCACAGAGGCTGTCTAACAACTGCCGGTCAGGCAGTGGCTATGGATAAGGGATATCAAAATACACAAGATGCACATAAACGGTGAAGCCAAAGCCCCCAGGGAGATCGGGGCCGAGCCGGGGAAAGCCGAGCCAGCTTGTCTCGTGACAGGGCCCCCCCTTTAAGGGGTGGATTCCCAGACACCCAAGGTAACATCAAGATGCCCCCCCCCCCCCCAACAGTTGCAACAACAACAAACAACACGAACCCAGGTGGGCGGTAGGGGGAACAGGAAGGAGGGAACACAATGCCCCACCCAGGACCCACAATTAACCCCCCCAAGTCCACGGGTGTTGGGGCTCAGGAGGCCGCCCAGAGTCCCAGGCCCAGCAGAAGGCCTGGTGGACCGAGTCCGGCGGTCTGCTGGAAAACATGAGCCACCTGACCCAGAGAGTCAATTCTTCTGGCGGCCAGCCTGCGTTGATTAGCCACCAGAACTGAAGGGGTGAAGCAGGAGGCGGCCTGCCCACCAGGAGGCTCACTGGTGGATAACAGGACCGGAGAAAGGGGACCTCCACGTTGTAGGACAGGGATAAGGGGAGCGCGGCGTCCTCAGGGTGGACCCCGACTGGGCCAGCTCGGCTGCACCCACGATGGACCCCGACCGGCCGGCTCCGCTGCACCCACGATGGCGCCCCGACCGGGCCGGCTCTGCTGCACCCATGATGGCCCCCGACCGGGCCGGCTCTGCTGCACCCATGATGGCCCCCGACCGGGCTGGCTCTGCTGCACCCATGATGGCCCCCGACCGGGCCGGCTCAGCTGCACTCGCAGTGACCTCTGGCTGAGGCTCAGCTGCACCTGCAGTGACCTCCGGCTGAGGCTCAGCTGCGCCCTTGGTGGACCCCAATTGGGCCAGAGCTGCACCCACGACAGTCCCGGTCTGGGGCGTGGCTGCACCCATGGCGACCAGGCCAACCCGCAGGGACACCAGGCTGAGGAGGTTATCGATGGAGGGAGCCCTGACGACCTTGGCAGGAGGGCCTGAAGCAGCGATGTCCTCCTTTGGCAAGGCCAGACCCTCACAACCTCCGCTGGTAACTCTGCAGCACCCACGGTGGGCCCCGATTGGGCCAGAGCTGCACCCACGATGGTCCCGGTCTGGGACATGGCTACACCCATGATGGGCTCCAGTTGGAGCACCATTGCACCAGCGGTGACCCCCATCGGGGGCCTCATTGCTCCCATGGTGGCCTCCCCAGCGAGGGAGGTGGTGCTCCTAATGCCACCTGGCACTGGATCCCGATCCTCAGCAGCCTCCGGCGAAGTCAGCTGCTCTCCGGCGACCCTAGCAGAGGGCTCTCACAGCGGAGGGAGAGAAAAAGAGACCGGGTCAAAGTCACCGGCAGTGGCAAAGCCCAGTGAGGCAGCCCCAAGGGCTAATACGAGCTGCTGCAGGCCCTCCTCGCCATGAGTCGGGCAGTGTGACTTTAATATCTCCCTCACCAGGTGCCCATCCCGCGCCTGGTGAGGGAGATCGCTCAGGACTTCAAGACCGACCTGCGCTTCCTGAGCTTCGCCGTCATGGCTCTGCAAGAGGCCAGCGAGGCCTACCTGGTGGGTCTGTTCTCTGCTAAGAGGGTCACCATCATGCCCAAAGACTTCCAGCTGGCCCGCCGCATCCGCAGAAAGAGAGCTTAGACTTTCTGCTGCACATTCACCAACCATAATGCTCCGCACTGTGTGTCTATAGATATATATATATTTATAGTAATATGTACATATGTTTAGTAGATGTTCTTGTTTTTTCTTGCCTTCTGATTGTTGCTCTGAGTGTTGCTATCCCTGTGCTGTTGCAATCCTGGAATTTCCCCATTGTGGGACTAATAAAGGCTTATCTTATCTTATCTTATCTTATATATGCGGAATTTGCACAATGGAACACACTTGCCTGAACTCGGGCTCCACCGCCATCCAGGACTCCGACGATTTGGGGTGCGTAGCCTCCATCGTCACGCCCGGTGCTGTGCCCCCATTGACCACCTCTGGGACCTCCAACCTCTCATCGTCGTCGGTTGACAACTCCGGTGATGGCAGCTCCTCTCCGGCAACCTTAATGAGGGGCTCGACAGGCATGGGAGAGAAGGAAAGGTTTGGGTCGCCGGCAGTGGCAGAGCCCGGCGAGGGAAGCCCAGGTGTGGCCGAGAGCCACACCCGACTCTCCTCCCCAAGAGCCAGACAAGATCTCTCAATTATTGGCAATTGAACTACAGGAGAGATAACTTGCCTGTGCTCAAGCTCTACCGCCGTCCAGGACTCCGACGCTGTCGATGATGACGGTCCGGATCCTGTTGCCTGGGGGTCTGGTCCTGGGGATGACTCTGCTGCGGCGGTCTCCGCAGCAGGCGTGGTGGTGGTTGCAGTCCTGATCCTCCGACGCTCCTCCTCGACCCGGCTGTTGACTGCGGCGAACAGGTTCGCCCCCTCCTCGTCTGAAGGGGAATTTGGTGGTTGAGCAGGCCTAGGAGGTGGAACCCTCACAGCCGGGGAAGTGCGTCCTCGGACCTCCCTCTCACGGCGCTCCTCCTCGACGTGGTGGTTGACGAAGGCGAGCAGATTTGCCCACTCCTCGTCTGCCGGCGTGATTGCGGGAAAACGCCTCCATGCGGGCTCCTGGGCAGGATCATGCAGGGCGTCAACCTCCTCCATCGTCAGGTGGCCCAGTCCTTGGACCGGCAGGCCCTCAGAAATTAAAGGAGACACGGGAGGGGAAGGAAACGGTCATTAGTTGCAGCTGGAGGAGAGGACCCAGTGGACTGCTGATACTGGGCCTCTCCCTCGGGAGACAGGCAAGATTTAATGTTAATGAATGCTTTAGAATGACAAAATACTTGCCTGTCATCCCGGTTGATGACAACCCCAGCTGCAAATGGCAAACACCAGTCCCTCTCCGTGCCAGCGATGACGTGGACCCCTCCGCAGACTAGTGGAGGAGCTGTCTCCCTGATGACGGAGGTGGGCATGGCCGGGGTGAATCCAGCGGACCTCTCGGTGGCTGAAACAACGATGGCCGCGGCTGAAGAGGAGGGCTTCTCCCGGCGTTTCCTCACGGGATGACGCTGCCTATGGGTGGCTGACACTGATGGCGAAGCGGGGGAGAGAACGGCTGCAGACTGTGGAGCGTGTTCCTGCTTGGGCTCCGTGAGGAATGCTGCTCTCCCCACACCAGGAAATATGCGCTGGAGGGCATAGACCGAAGCGATCAGGTCTGCGTACTGCTGCCTCTGTGACCTGGCCCTCCAGAAAAGCGGTAGAAGATGGATGGATGGATGGATTATAAATTTGTGGATTATTTTATGACTAATTTTTGTCTGTTTTTTAAGATAAAATTACTGGGGGTTGTTTTAGATAAATTTGAAACGGACTGTGGTAATTTTTTTTTTTACTTTTTCCTTATAACCATAGTTTTGCAGTCAGAACAGAACAATAATTTAACTCTGATTACAAAGAAAACATATTAATAAAATTGTATATAATAAAATAAATTAACTTAAATGACCAAGGATGCCGTTATTTCTGTTATAATATTTCTTTATATTTATAGTTGTTTTTTTAGAAATCTCCTCACCTCCCAGACAGCAGGAAAAACCTCCCTTATTTTGAAATCAAATGCTGACACGTTTAGTTTGTCTGAAGGCTGCTGACAGATTAAAGTCATTGACTTCGTGAATTTTGGTCATCTTAACCTTCCAGGTACATAATAGGGAACTGTGGCGGACTCTGAAGATATAATTCACCACAATATGTGTTCATGTACAAAATGATCTGTTTAGACAGTTCTAGTTGCAATGTGACTACACGGCCGGGAGCTGGTCTCCTAGTATCACAGTATCTGGCCGGGAAGCGCCTACAATTCGATTCTTTTTTTTTTATTCAATAGTAGAAAATACACACAATACACACACATTACAAATATGCTAATAATACAAGTAAATGCCTCCTAATTTGGCTATTTGTTTAAAAAAATGCACATATTTATTTATTTTCCATCAGGCGCGTCAAGGAGCCCTTTGGGTCCTTCGCTCCCTGACAGCTCGGACACTCAGCAGCTTGGGTGTTTCACACACATACACGTCCACATTTCATTCATTCCCATTAATGCGTTTTGGGGTTTTGTTCAATACAACGCACGAAACCACTCCTGCACGTGGGTTTTTCATTCACTAAGTGGCTCCTACTTAGTGCAGACATAAATGGCCGGCCCAGTCGTTTAGTAACGGCCGTCACAGTTATGCGCTCAGGCTTTCTCATCAGGCACCTCTCTAGGCAGCCGCTGAAGGACCTCAGTGTAGAGCTAGCGTTTTTAGCTGTTGCTTTGTCACAGCCACTGGAGAATAAAAACGGCATGCCTGCTCGTGCGAGAAAATAGAGAAATTGCCAGTCTCATAACTTAATACTGTAGTGGCTGGTGAAATATATCCTCAGCAATTCATCAGTCCCCTTGCCTTTCTCTTCATATGAAGCCGGCTGCATTTGAATTCTAACCACATCTCTTAGCTAAGCAACTCTTCCATTATGGCTGCTGTTTCCAGCGGGTTAAAACCATGATAAATCGCCAGTGCTTACATACCTCTTATGATTTTTTCCACATTTAAAGTACTTTAGTAAACTCTTGTTTCTGTTGGACAGTCACGCTTGGCGACATGCTGACTGACTGGAAAACTCGCGTGAGCGGGGCGCTTCTAAACTCTATGTGGATGATGGCCACGCACGTTGTTCATGTGCGCGCTTGCGGAAAGTCATTGCTTCATACAGTATATTTTTATTAATAAAATCATATCGGCTTGGCGTGGCGGTACGATTTCTGCCGAGGTGGGTCGTCACGGAGAAGTGTTACCAGAGGAAACCCTGCATCCATTGAACTTGTGTATTTTTGGAGAGTTTCTGCTTGAATTTCTTTACAAGATGTCAGAATAGCCTCCCATAGCTGCTGTTTTGATGTGAACTGCCTCCCACCCTCATAGATCTTTTGCTTGAGGATGCTCCAAAGGTTCTCAGTCGGGTTGAGGTCGGGGGAGGATGTGGGCCACATCATGAGTTTCTCTCCTTTTATGCCCATAGCAGCCAATGACACAGAGGTATTCTTTGCAGCATGAAAGGGTGCATTGCCATGCATGAAGATAATTTTGCTACAGAAGGCACGGTTCTTTTTGTACCATGGAAAAAAGTGGTCAGTCAGAAGCTCTGTATACTTTGCCAAGGTCATTTTCACACCGTCAAGGACCCTAAAGGGGCCTACCAGCTCTCTTCCCATGATTCCGGCCCAAAACATGACTCCACCACCTCCTTGCTGATGTCGCAGTCTTGTTGGGACATGGCGGCCATCCACCAACCATCCACTACTCCATCCATCTGGACCATTCAGTGTTGCACGGCACTCATCAGTAAAAAATTAGTCTTAATGTATTTCTGGGCCCACTGCAACCATTTCTGCTTGTGAGCATTGATTAGGGGTGGCCAAGTAGTAGGTTTATGCACAACTGCAAGCCTCTGGAGGATCCTACACCTTGAGGTTTGTGGGACTCCAGAGGCACCAGCAGCTTCAAATAGCTGTTTGCTGCTTTGTAATGGCATTTTAGCAGCTGCTTTCTTAATCCGATAAATTTGTCTGGCAGAAACCTTCCTCATTATGCCTTTATCTGCACAAACCCGTCTGTGGTCTGAATCAGCAACAAATTTCTTCACAGTACGATGATCATGCTTAAGTTTTTGGGAAATATCTAATGTTTTCATACCCTGTCCAAGGCATTGCACTATTTGACGCTTTTCGGCAGCACAGAGATCCTTTTTCTTTCCCATATTACTTGAAACCTGTGACATGTTTAATCATGTGGAACATCCTTCTAAAGTAGTTTTCCTTTAATTGGGCTCACCTGGCAAAGTAATTATGACAGGTGTCTGAGATTGATATCAGTGATCCAAAGAACCCTGAGACACAATACCATCCATGAGTTTAATTGAAAAACAAAAAACTGAATGTTTGACACAAAAATTCTATTTGAATAATAATTGGGAACATGGTGTAGTTGGGGAGAAAAACAATCTCCTGAGTGGCTTCATGCTCTTCACTTCAGACACAGAACATACCATGCTGAGTGGGGGAGAGGGGGTGATTACTTCACAATAAAAGCTCCATTTTTGTTACTGTGGGTGAGTAATGAACGTAAAAACACAACAGTAGGAGTTTGGTGGCCAGTCCTTCAGTTTATCAGATTTCAGCCTTTAATCTGAACCGAAGCCCTTTGGGGCTGAAATGAGATACTCTGTGACATCACCTTGGACCTGAAACACAAACGTTTCTTTATAAAACAAGTCACACCTCTCATATACGCTCCACGGCTCCCAGGAAAGGGTACCAGAGGGAGAAGAGAGGCTGCTGTAACTCTCAAACAAAGGAGCATCCTTCCCCTCTCAGCCTCCCTGCTCCTGTTTCACTACCTCCTCCTCCTCCTCCTCTCCCCATTCTGCCTCTCTCCTCAGTCTGAGATCAGGGAGACCACGCTTAGAGCGCTGCCAGGATGCTTGAGGATGCTGAGCAGAAGCCCCGAGAAGAAAAGGATCATAGTAAGATGTGATGGAGGCAGGAGGAAGAGGAGGATTAGCTTCTTCACAGTGAGCAGGTTGGTGTGCGAGCTTGGGGAGCTGTATGCCACACATGTAGGACTGACTGAGCCGGGGTTCTCCCTGACATCAGACTGTGGATCTGTGTTTGTTTATGTGCAGCGTGTCCCTCTGCAGAGCCCGTGTAGTGCAATATGGTGCAGTCCTTCTCTTGCTGCAGGGCGTCATTCAGACAGGAAGCTGTGCAGCGGCACTATGGAGGATTTTAGGCTTGCTGGTGGTGACTTACCTGACATGCCGCGCAGGGACGTTTCTGTGCGAGATTGTGTTTGGGCGCCAGTATTTATCCTTTAAATTGGGGGAGGGGGGGTGTCTCCCTTCACAACAAAAACTTGGGTCATTACAGAGTGACTGAAAAGATAAACCATTACATGAAATAATAATGTAACCAGCATCCATGCATTCTCTGACTGCCCTCTAGTTGGTCATGAACATGATCTGATCTACATCTACATTCCAGGTATAGACAAACACTGTGTGCTTAATTTAATACCACACAAGCAATTATAATATTCACAAACATTCACAGTTCTGTTGGAAAAGTAAGTGTATCCGTGGATTTAATAACTGGTCGAACATCCTTTGGCAGCGATATCCTCCAACAGACGCTTCTGGTAGCTGCTGAGCAGTCCTGGACAAAGTTCAGGAGGAGAACTGGGCCATTCTTTCTTCCAGAACCACTTCAGCTCAGCCACATTCTTAGGATGTCTGATGAACATTGCTCCTGAGGTCATTCCGCAGCATCTCTGTTGGATCCACGTCTGGCCTTCAAAAGGTTGATTTTTGGTTTGGAGATGGTAGCGCTGACAAAAACACAGGAGGTGTTGCTGGAGGTGGCAGAGTTGAAGATGCTACGATTCTTTGGGAGTGACTAAGAGGGACAGGATTAGAAATGAGTATATCAGAGGGACAGTTCAGGTTGAGTGGTTTGGAGACAATGTAAGGGAAGTGAGGCTGAGATGGTTTGGACATGTGCAGAGGAGTGGAGATACTGGACAAAGGATGTTGAAGACGAAGCTGCCAGGCAGGAGGAAAAGAGGTAGTCCACAGAGAAGATTCATGGATGTAGTGAAGGAGGACATGGAGAGACTTGGTGTTACAGAAGATGAAGGGATAGGGTGAGATGGAGACAGATGATCCACTGTGGGGACCCCTAAAGGGGGCAGAAAAAGAAGAAGAAAAAGAAGAAATTCTGTAGTAGATTTACAGTGGTGTGAAAAAGTGTTTGCCCCTTCCTGATTTCTCTCTTTTTTTTTTTTGTATGTTTGTCACACTTACATGTTTCAGATCATCAGACAAATTTAAATATTAGACAAAGATAACACAAGTAAACACAAAATGCAGTTTTTAAATGAAGGTGTTTATTAAGGGTAAAAAAAAAAAAAATCCAAACCTACATGGCCCTGTGTGAAAAAGTGACCCCTCCCGGTTAAAACATAAATTAACTGTGGTTTATCACATCTTTGAAAAGCTGAGTTCAATTTCTCCAGCCACACCCAGGCCTGATTGCTGCCACACCTGTTCTCAATCAAGAAATCACTTAAATAGTACCTGCCTGACAAAGTGAAGCAGACCAAAACATCCTCAAAAGCTAGACATCATGCTGCGATCCAAAGAAAGTCAGGAACAAATGAGAAACAAAAGTAATTGAGATCTGTCAGTCTGGAAAAGGTTCTAATGTAGAGGGTAAAAGGGAAAGGATGTGGAGGCGAGGCACGGGCGTAGGTCGACACAGATTCTTTATTGAACCCTCTATCACATGTACAGCCTGTGACCCCGCCGTGGATGCTGGGGCCGTGAAGAGCCTAGTCTGGAAAGGCCTGCCTCAGTTTCTCTGCACTCTCTTATAAAGCTTTATTGACCTGTACGTAGAAACTGAGGCTGGTGCATATCCATGAGGTCTGACAAAGGCCATGAGTGGCAAGATTATAATAACACTTGTTACATACAAAAGCACCATGTGGCACGATAAACATAACACGTTACCTTCCTACAATACATTCGCCTCTCTGTGTTGTATTTTAGAGCAGCAGGAGGCGAAGGCACCTTAAAGTCTGGTGTAATCACTCCTGTGGGGGGCTACCTCCCTCAGTCCATTGTTCATCCCCTCTGTCTGCTTCTGGGTGTGAGATAATGTCCATCCACAGTGTGCTGGTGTCACCACACAGCTCCCCCCCCGAACACCCAGAAGGGGCTGTGACCCCCCCCCCCCCCCCGGTTGTTTGGGCTCTAGTCTGCGCCCTTGGAGGCTGCAGCGGGGGTTGCCACTCTGGTAGAACTGTCTTGCTGTCGAGGAGTGTCGGAGGGCATGTTAGTCCGTGAGCGGAACGGGGGAGGGATGAAAAACACAGTCTGCTCTGCTCCGAGTTGCAACACGTTGAATGGCCATGGATTGTGGGCGCAAGGGGCCGGTGTGCGTCGCGCTGAAGGAACAAAGCTGGCGATCGGCAGGTCTCTGGGGCAGAGGTGCGGGCATAGTGATGTGGAGGACGAGGGGGAGGTGGGTGGAAATCAATGGCGTGCCAGCCCGGGACGTCAGAAGTGTCTGGGCTGCGCAAAAATTGCATGTGGATCAGCCATGGGTGAGGGACTTTCCCGGTAAACCTTATGGTGATCTGCAGTGGCTGTGAAAGAAAAATTGAAGTCTCTGACTCCTCCTTGTGCGGGTCCGGTCCAGCGAGGATCTGGGGAAGGCAATCGGCCCAATTCCCCGAGGTTGCGTAGCGGCTGTGAAAAAAAACAAAACAAAACTTGAAGCTGTGTCAGGGAACAGGGCAATCTTGCTTTAGGTGCGGGAGCAGCCCTAAAGCAAGATTGTCCCAATCTTTTCCTTCTTGCCTTGAGAGAGAGCAGTCACATTTTTCTTCCCTCCTCCCCTGCCTTCCTGATCTATTCCCAGCTTTTGCAATGTTGCGTTTTTGTCTGTGTTTAGTCGCTCTTCTTCTGCTGAATCTTAATCTAAACGGAAATTATGGATTTGGAAGCGGCTTAAATGTGCTATTGTCACTATTTTTCAACAAGAATTGGGCCAAGGGGGAGCCCAAGAATTGGAACCTACAAGAGACTCATGGACATTGGAATTCATGCGTCTATGGAAACATTATTGGTTATGATCTCAGGACTTCTGTTTTTGGCTGTGGAGTTCCCTGACGCATCAGAAATTGAAGGAAAGTGAGAGAGCTGTTCAAAGCGGACCCGGCCAGCTCCTTCATCAAATTCGACCAGTTGGGGAGGGCACGAGTAGCGGCAAACAGTGAACTGAATGACAGTGATTCAGTGAAGGAATACATCTGAAGCCCTGTGCTCTCTATGGAAAAACAGTTTAAGCCTGCATATATAATGGAAGCACAGAATTACACGGGTGAGGACAAATTCTACTCTCTGAGTGCACTGTGCTGATTTGATTTGATTTGATTTGACCTTGTTTGCCCCGTGTTTACATTCCTCCTGACTGAGATTAGCGGAAGAACCGGCTCTTATGTCTACCCATACAATCAACAATCAGTTGTTTGTCGTCAGCGGATTGGACCCTCAAGGACAATGCCCATGTGCCTTCTGCAAGCAAGAGAGAGAGAGAGATAGACTCTGGACTCTGGACTTGTTTATAAGTCACATGATTATAACATCTATCCACTGCCAGGAGGCGCCCTCTGCTGCTCACTAACAACTGTTAAATTTACACTACACAATGCATACAACACTACATGCATACGATATACACACACTGCTCTCCCTCTGCTGTGTGATTTGTCCACTAAATGTCTGCTAAATATGCATTGAGGTTTTTTTTGCCTGCAATCAAAATTTCGCTTACTCATTAAGCGTCAATTTGATAAAACATGTTTTTTTCTCTCGCCTATTGTGTCATATCCTTTCTTTTCTTTTTTTTTCCTTTCTTCTTTATGACTGGCGCCTAGCGGCTGCCCCGGCCTTGGATGCGCTCTGCAGAGCGTGCCCAAATGCCAAGTCATGTTTCGTTACCTTGTATTCATACATGTGTAATGACAATAAAGTTGAATCTCATCTCATCTCATCTCATCTCAAAGGCATCAGGGAAAGCAATCGGCTAAATTCCCGTTGTGCGCCGCGGCTGAGAAACCCATACAAAGTCCTGTGGGCTGTGCTGCCTGGCTGCTTTAGGTGCAAGGGCAGCCCTAAATGTCCCGAGGATGCCGATCAGCCGTGTTCCGGGAGCGGGCAGCAGTTGAGGACAATGTATAAGCTGTTGGAGCTGGTTTGTCCCTGGTGTGTGGCACGCGCTCTGGCACTATGACCACATAGCGGGAAGTTGCGCTGTCCTTGTAATCCTGCGGCGTGCGCACGGGGCTTCTGTGCACTGAAACTCCACTGTTGGGAGAGCTTGATTCAGTCGCGCAGATGGCACCGATTTTCCCCTTTCAGGCTGTTTCTGTGTGGTGCTCGTCTCGCCAATCCTGGTGCGTCTCGGTCCCCTGGCCGCACTCTTTCCCTTTCCCTTGAGGTCACCATTGTGGAGAGAGGAACAGGCACGTGCACTCCAGTGTGGATGAGAAGGATGTAGGCGATCCCTGGTCTTTGGACTCCACAGCGCGGTGAAAGGGAGCAGACGGTCACCTCATGTCAGGTCACCAATGTGGTATGCAGCATAAGGGAGAGACAGTTCATCTCACGTCAGGTCACCAATGTAGAGGGTAAAAGGGAAAGGCCTGCCTCAGTTTCTGTGCACTCTCTTATAAAGCTTTATTGACCTGCGCATAGAAACTGAGGCTGGCACATATTTATGAGGTCTGACAAAGGCCATGAGTGGCAAGATTATAATAACACTTGTCACATACAAAAGCACCGTGTGGCACAATTAACACGTTACCTTCCTACAATACATGCACCTCCCTGTGCTGTATCTTAGAGCAGCAGGAGGCGAAGGTGCCTCAAAGTCTGGTGTAATTACTCCTGTGGGGGGCTACCTCACTCAGTCCATTGTTCAGCCCCTCTGTCTGCTTCTGGGTGTGAGATAATGTCCATCTGCAGTGTGCTGGTGTCACCACAATAAAGGCATTTCTAAAGCTTTGAGACTCCAGCAAACCACAGTGAGAGCCATTATCCACAAATGGCAAAAGCATGGAACAGTGACAAACTTTCCCATGAGTGGCCGGCTGACCAAAATTACCCCAAGAGCGCAGCGACAACTCATCCAAGAGGTCACAAAAGACCCCACAACAACATCCAAAGAACTGCAGGCCTCACTTGCCTCAGTTAAGGTCAGTGTTCATGACTCCACCATAAAAAAGAGACTGGGCAAAAATGGCCTGCATGACAGAGTTCCAAGACAAAAACCACTGCTGAGCATAAAGGCTCGTCTCAGTTTTGCCAGAAAACATCTTGATGATTCCCAAGACTTTTGGGAAAATACTCTGTGGACTGATGAGACAAAAGTTGAACTTTCTGGATGGTGTGTGTCCCATTACATTCGGCGTAAAAGTAACACAGCATTTCAGAAAAGTAACATCATACCAACAGTAAAATATGGTGGTGGTAGTGTGATTGTCTGGGACTGTTTTACTGCTTCAGGACCTGGAAGACTTGCTGTGGTAAATGGAACCATGAAATCTGCTGTCTACCAAAATCTCCTGAAGCAGAATGTCCAGCCATCTGTTCGTGACCTCAAGCTGAAGCGCACTTGGGTTCTGCAGAAGGATAAGGATACAAAACACACCAGCAAATCCACCTCTGAATGGCTTAAGAAAAACAAAATGAAGACTTTGGAGTGGCCTAGTCAAAGTCCTGACCTGAATCCAATTGAGATGCTGTGGCATGACCTTAAAAAGGCAGTTCATGCTCAAAAACCTTCCATTGTGGCTGAATTACAACAATTCTGCAAAGATGAGTGGGCCAAAATTCTTCCACAGCGCTGTAAAAGACTCATTGCCAGTTATCGCAAATGCTTGATTGCAGTTGTTGCTGCTAAGGGTGGCCCAACCAGTTATTAGGTTTAGGGGGCAATCACTTTTTCACACAGGACCATGTAGGTCTGGATTTTTTTCCCTTAATAATAAACACCTTCATTTAAAAACTGCATTTTGTGTTTACTTGTGTTATCTTTGTCTAATACTTAAATTTGTTTGATGATCTAAAACATGTAAGTGTGACAAACACAAAAAATGAGAAATCAGGAAGGGGGCAAACACTTTTTCACACCACTGTATGTCAGTGTTTAAGTCATTGTCCTGCTGCGCCACTCTGACCTTATTTTGTAGGATACATTGATAAACTTGACAATCCATTTTCCCCTCAATTATGGTAAGTGGTCCAGGCCCCAGGACAGTGAAGCAGCCTTAAATTATGATAATGCTTCTACTATGCTTCACCTTTGTGAGAATTTCATGTTGATATTTTGTGCCCTTTTTACACCATCTGTCGCGCTGTGTGTTCCATTCGAATAATTCAACCTTAGTTTCATCAGTCCACAAAAGTAGTGTGTGGAGTGTCATGGTGCTCTTTGGCAAACTTCAGGTGTGCAGTGAGGATTTACTTGGGGTGTTCTGCCATGGACGTGTGATTTACATATGATAGACTAGTGAGCAGAGAGTTAACCAGATCCATTGATTCCTTCAAGCCTTTAGCTGTTACTCTAGGGTTCTTTTTTTTTTACCTCATTGCACATTTTGTGTTGTGGAAATCTCCACGATGCCATGACTGTGACACACATAACTCTGCTCTGGACCTTTTGGAGGGTGGAATGTCAGCATGACAGGTGGCGCTCGGATTGGGCTCCAATGCATCAACCTAGGGATGGGAGATAGGAAAAAATTCCAGTCACGATAAATTTTTTTCATATTGATCGATATCAAATACCGGAGTGGTGGCTCAGTTGGTAGAGCATCTGCCCCACACCCGGGAGGCAGGGGTTCAAATCCCGGCCGGGTCATGCCAAAGACCATAAAAGTGGAACTTCCTGCCGTCCAGCTTGGTGCTCAGCAATAACGGAATGGAGGAGGGAAATCTGTGGCGGCGCCTTGCATGGCAGCGGCCCTCTGATTCTGCACTGGGGTGTGTGTGATTGACACTGTAGATAGGTAAAACACAATCTCGTTCTACTGTACATGATTGGTTGTACGGTTGAATGACAATAAGGGTGATTTTTTTTTTAAATTTATTTTATATTGCGATATGAATCAAATTACTATTTCTGTCATGATTAATGGTTCCTTTTTACTCTTAAACAAGATGTGAAGCAATCACAAGATTAATTTTAAATATTTATTTTGTCAGAAGTTGAACTTGACAAATATAGTGTAGAACATTATACAACTGTATTTCAAATAATTATAAAACAAAATAATTATAAAACATAAAATATAAATATTTTGTAATATTCTGCTCATCAGCTTACTGATAGCTGAGTGAAGTACATGCCCAAAGCACTGCAGCCTTTGTCCCACTGTCTGTCGTGATGCAGACTTGTTGGTCTTCACTCAGTCTCCAGGATGCTTTGATCAGTCCTAAAGCAATGACTTCACCTGTATGGTCTTCAGGAAAGTTTGAAGACATTTACTTTTCAAATTCCAATCTTGATCAATGAAGAGGGCAGTGAGGCTCATATATGGTTCAGCTGTGCGACTTGACCACAAATCTGACATAGTAGCGAAATATGGCAGACTTTGCAGCTCCTTTTCAACCATTCCTTTACATTCCATGTACAGCTGGGAAGGTGCCGTCTGGGAGAGAGATTTATGGCCAGCGAGTTGGTAACGAGGGTCAATTACTTAATCAGCCGCTTAAATCCGACATTCTGTCCACACTACTGAATTCCTTGGACCCTTCTTTTCAACAGTCTCCTCGTCTATTGAGCATTGGGCGGTGTCCGTTTTTGTGTCTTCTTTGGTAACGCTGTCACTGGACTTTTCATTAATGTTTTCTGTCATTTTCTTTTTAACCATGTTCCAACTTCTACATAGCTGCACTAGCCCAAACATTAGCAGGTGTGCTAAGCCTTGGCTATTGGTCCTATGCACCTATGCACGCTGTTGTGTGCATCAATCCAACATGACGTCCAGCCGCATGATTGGTTCGGTGTGGTGTATTCTCATTTTCACTGGCTTTTCGTGCTGTCTGTCAAAACACAGAACAAATGACTTGTATCGAAAATGTATTATATCTCTATCGAGAAAAAGTTATTTCACGATAATTATCATTATCGTTTTATCGTCCAATCCTACATTGTTCGGTTGCAACAGTTCCAGGTTGAAACTGGGTCTGTGGCTGATAGACCACCTCCAGGATAATCACGTGTCACCACTCCAGAGCAAGATCGGTACATTGTGGTGCAGCACGTCTGAGATTGGTTCCACACAGCCACCTAGATGGCCCAGGAAACCTCAGGGAGATGCCAGCCAAGGATCTTGGACAATACTATGAGAAGGCACCTCAGGCATCAGGACCTACAAGCCCGAAGACCCTTTCGAGGGAGGATCCTCTCGGCAGAGTGGCAACAAAATCGCCACAAGTGGGCTCGTCAGCACAACAGGTGGACCTTACGGCAGTGGAACTTTTCTCTGATGAATCCCAATTTTGCCAGTCCAGGGCCTCATGTTGTGCCCAACAGGTTAACCAGTGGGACGGTGCTGGAGTCATGGTGTGGGCCGGTATTTCAGGTAACTACACGACAAACTGGTCATCCTTGATGGCACTTTCACCGCCCGACGGTACACTGACCACGTTGTGCAACCTGTTGTGATGTCCTTCTTTTAGAACCACCCTGATCTCCACGTGTTCCAGCAGGACAGTGAGGCCCAAGTCACCAGGAAGTACCTGCAGCAACATAACTTTGATGTCCTTCCTTGGCCGCCTTATTCTCCATATTTATCCCCTATGAACTCTTGTGGGATCAACTTGGGAGACATGTTTCAGCCAGACTAGCGGTGCTGCAGAACAGACAGGAACTGATCGTGGCATTGCAGGAGGAGTGGCTGAATATCCACCAGGACAGCATTAGATGGCTCATGAGGCCCATGCGGAGGCGTATTACTGCCTGCATTAATGTAAATGGAGGCCATATTCTATCTTGAACTTTGTTTTTAAGACTGTTTTCTGTTTTGCTCAATTTTTAAAATTTGATTTTCATTTGTAAATCTCTGATATTGTTTTGAAGATGTCTAAAAATAATTTGCATCCTTTAATTGACCATTTCCATAGAAATTAGTAAAAATATGAAACTTTTCTAGAGTGTTGCGTTTTCATTGGCAGTCAGTATAGTACCGGTTTAGCTTCCCAGATGCTGGGATATGTGAGCAGGGAGGCTTGTGAAGTTGAGGGCCTGTTTGTCTCACTATTAACACAAAACAGATCGCATCCTATCCTCTTTGCTTCGTGGTGCTCAATAGACCCTGCTGACTGCTGGCTTGTACCTGTTGTTGGCTCAGATCAGGTGATCCAACCCCCGGCCTCGTTCATTGCAGGCAAACATGCAGAACCTGCAGCTGCTCGTGTGCACTCCGTCTTCTACTGCTGCTCAGGCCCAGCACCCATCAGGCTGGATCTGATCAATGCCACATTTTCTTTTAAAAATACACCAAAAATAATTACTTAAGTATGACATTTTGGTTATTTTGTGAGTTCTACAAGACAACTTTTAAAAGATATATATGCTTTTTTGGATGATGTATTATAATGGGTCATGACGAAATTTTTACAGCCCTGTCCATTGACGGACAGCAGCCCCAGACCAGAGGCAGTGTGTCAAAAGAGGGCGCAAGTGCGCCACCCTCTTAAAATATTCAGACATAAAAATATTTCCTAAACAAATCAATTGTGATATGCAAAACAAATGAGACATAGCATGTCCTTCTGTAGTTGAGATGTAAGCTTCTGTAGCAGCAGTCATTTTAAAAAACATTTCAATATGTAGGCTTGCATTATAGACCACTTCCTGGTTAGGGGCGCTGGTCAAAGAATCATTGAAGCCAGCAAACTCTATTGCTTTTTTTGAGCAGGAGCAGCTTTCCATTGAACATCCAAAACTCGATTCTGGGACGCATATCTGGGCCCCCTGGAACCAATCGTAAGTTTTTTTTTGTATCTTTATGTGATACAAATAAACAGCTAGCGGAGCAACTTGACTGAAGATTGCAGCGGAATTGAAGGAAAACTCGTTTGCTTCAGTGAAACATATGAGGATAAAGGAGCTGGGATGCCTACTCAGTAATGGCTATTTTTTCTGACTACATTGCGGAATAGAACTAAAAAAAAAACAAAAAAACCCCTCAACACTTGATGTGAGTTGTGTATTCAAAAAAAAGTGCAAGATAATCAAAATGTTCTAAATTTTAGGCTCTTAAAAGGCTATCCTATAGCTAGGGGTAGGAATTACTGAGTTGCTTGCCTTGCCTGCTATCTAGCCTACCTAAGCTTTTGTCTTTTATTGGCCCTCCGTGACCCGGACCTCCGGAAAAGCAGTAAAAGATGGATGGATGGAGCTCTCTTTTTTCACTTTGAAATGCCATTTGTTTTCGGCATTCCAAGGGTTAAGAAAAAACAACGAGAAATGTGAATCCATCCATCCATCTTCTACTGCTTTTCCGGAGGTCTGGGTCACAGAACAGCACAAGCAGGGAAGCCCAGACTTCCCTCTCCCTGGCCACCTGCTCCAGCTCTTCAGAGAGGATACCAAGATGTTCCCAGGCCAGCTGGGAGAAGGAGTCTCTCCAGCGTGTCCTGGGTCTGCCCCGGGGTCTTCTCCCAGTGGGACGGACGTGCCCGGAACACCTTATCGAGGTGGGGGGTTTGCATGCCCTAGTGATGGCATGCGCAGGAGCTGTGTTGTTTGGGGCAATATGCCTCTGGTAGGGTATCCCAAGACAAACTGATCCTGAGTGAAGGGCCAGACTAAGAGTGATCCAGCAGACTCCCATGATGAAAGAAAGATTAAGGATTCAGTGTACCCCACCCTGTATAGGGTTGTCTTGGCCCCGCCCTGGAGCCAGGCCTGGGGGAGGGGCTCGATGGCTGGCGCCTGGTGGCCGGATTTCTGCGCATGGGACCTGGCCGGGCTCAGCCTGAAGGAGTTACATGGGTCCGCCCTCCAGGGGGCTCACCACCTGCAGGAGGGACCATGAGGGTCCGGTGCTATGTGGATCAGGTAACGGTCAAAGGCAGAGACCTTAGCGGTCTGATCAGAAATGTGAATCTAAAATTCAAATTAAAGATCACAAGTTGATCCATCCATCCATCCATTTTCTTCCACTTCAAGGAATTGAAACCTACAGTGAAAGTAAAGGAAGTTTCAAATTTATGACTAAAATGTTACAGATTAATGAAAAACCACAAAATACATGAGTCACAATTTTTTTTAATAGAAAACCCAACAGTGATCTGTGTGGAGTTTGCATGTTCTCCCCATGTCTGCGTGGGTTTACTCCGGGATTTCTCCAGTTTCCTCCCACATGCCAAAAAACATGCAAGTTAGGTTAATTGGCATCAAACTGGGGATTCTAAATTGTTCTTAGGTATGACTGTGAGAGTGAATGGTTGTCTGTCTCTCTGTGTTGGCCCTGCGATGGACTGGCGATCTGTCCAGGGTGGACCCTGCCTCTCGCCTAAAGATGCTGGGATAGGCTCCAGTGCCCCCGCGACCCGAAAAGGATTAAGCGGAAGAAGATGGATGGATGGATAGAAAAACCTCACAAAAATCAGTGAGCATAAAGTTCCTACTACTTAAGTAACTTTTTCAGAAGATACTCATATTTAAGTATTTTTCACTAGTAGACTGTCCGTTCATGCACTCCTGCCATCTAGTGGTTATAAATAGTAACTGTTAAATGTGAAAACCTTTAATGTGATTTTTCTTTATATCACAGCAGATTTTATTGGGTCATCTTAATCAATAGTATTCACATTTGATCCAGGTGAAGGCCCTTGAAATAACTTTTTAATTAAATGACATTTTTTTACTAAAGAGAATAACTTTAGTTTCCCAGTTAAAAACTTAGCTGTTGCCAGTAGGTCTATAAATTTGTCCATTTTTTTTTCATAACGTCATTTAAAAAAAAAAAAAAAATCTCTTTCCCCCTAGGTCTGTGATACCATTCTAGGACACACCAGGGAATGCTTTATATTTTCAGACCACCTGGTCAGTGCCACGTTGCTTCAGGGGGAACGGTTTGAAGAATATTGCAAGGCATTCCCTGCAGTTGCACTGAGCTGCACCTTGAAGGCATATCCAGTGCTCAATGGAAGCAAGCTGAAGAGAGCTTAGCCTCCTGTACAGCAAGGATGAACTCAAATCCTGTTGTGGTGCCATGGATCTGCTTCAGTTTTTCATGGACAATAGCCTGTCAGAGGTATTCTCAGAGACAGTTACACTCCTGAAAATGATTACAACACTGATGACCACACTGAAAAGGATTAAAACATTAGCCTTAGCCATTCTCTCCATGGGAAAACAAAAGCTTGTGACTGATATGACTGACTTTAACCAGAAGGTCATAGAAAAATTTGCTAGCTTGAAAGACAACAGAGCTAAACTTCTGTCCAGATAGTGGTCACTACTACTGATGCTCACGCAAGAACCATTAGTACAGGCAGATTTGTCCATAAATGTGACATTTGATTGATTTGGTGAAGCCTACAAGTTCATGTGATCTGTTGTATCTTGAAATTTAGTACAGGTACTAACAAAATTTAGGAGTGGTCCAGACTAGTTGGAAGAGTTTTGTGTAAATAGTTTGCTGTTTTTCTAACCTAGTTTTCAATACCTCTGACAGGCTACTGTCCATGAAATCTGAAGTAGATCCATGGCACCACAACAGGATTTGAGTTCATCCTTGCTGTAGAGGAGGCTAAGCTCTGCCTTCAGCTTGCTTTCATTGAGCACTGGATATGCCTTCAAGGTAAAGCTCAGTGGAACTGCAAGGAATGCCTTGCATTCTGTGTGAGCTTCTGGAGGAGTTTAAGTATCTTGGGGTCTTATTTACGAGTGAGGGGAGAATGGAGCGAGAGATTGACAGAGGGATCGGAGCAGCATCTGCAGTTGGTGTGGTAACGTATCGTCACTTCCTGTTTTGCTGTCTGCCTGTGTGGTTTGCTCTCCAGCTCTCGAGCCACTAGCTATGGCTACTAGCTCTCTTTCCTCTCCTCCTCTGGTGTGCTCTCTCTGTCAGATGTTTAGCTACACCTCTGCCTCTTTTAGTGATAACGGTAAATGTAATAAATGTTGTCTTTTTGAGGCGCTCGAGGCGAGGTTGTCTGATTTGGAATCCCGGCTCCGCTGCATTGAAACACCGTCTGCGCCAGTTAATCTCGACGGACGCCCCTTAGCTGCAGCGGAGCTAGCTAGCTTAGGCCCCCCTGTCACCGGTTCCCCGGCTCTCCTCTGCAGCGAGGAGACTGGGTGGGTGACGGTGAGAAGGAAGCCTAGTCGCAAAGCCCTGGTTCACCACCAACCTGTTCACGTTTCTAATCGTTTTTCCCCGCTCAGCGACACACCCGCTGAGGAAAAAACTCTGATCATTGGCGACTCTGTAGTCAGAAACGTGAACCTAGAGACTCCAGCGGTCATAGTCCAATGCATTCCTGGGGCCAGAGCAGGCGACATCGAGTCAAATTTGAAAATGCTGGCTAAAAGTAACTGTAAATATTCCACAATTGTTATTCACGCCGGCATTAATGACATCCGTCTCCGGCAGTCGGAAGTCACGAAACTTAATGTAGAATCGGTGTGTGACTTTGCCAAAACGATGTCTGCCACTGTAGTATTCTCTGGGCCCCTCCCCAATCTGACCAGTGATGACATGTTTAGTCGCTCGTCATCCTTGAACCGCTGGCTGTCTGTGTGGTGTCCTAAAAATGACGTGGGCTACATTGACAATTGGAGCTCTTTTTGGGGAAAACCTGGTCTTATGAGACGAGACAGCATTCATCCCACTTTGGATGGTGCTTCTCATTTATCTAACAATCTGGCATCTTTTTTATCCAAATTTCCAAAACCCTGACTACTCAGAGTTGGGACCAGGAAGCAGAGTCGCAGTCTTACACGCCTCTCTGCAGCTCCTCTTCATCCGCCACCCCTCAGCTTAGCCCCTGTCTTCCCCATCAGAGAATCGTTGTCTGCTCCCTCCAAAGTAAATAAAAATATAATGTATAAGCATCCCAAAGTGATAAAGCAAAATATTGGTAAAACTCAAATTAAACATAAAGCCTCTAAATTGAATGAATTGGCCTCTGTTCCTCCTCATAATTTAAAAATTAAATGTGGTTTATTAAATATTAGGTCTCTAATTCCCAAGTCTCTGTTAGTCCATGATCTGTTAATTGATCATCAGATTGATTTAATTTCCCTTACAGAGACTTGGTTAGGACAAGAGGATTATGTTGGTTTAAATGAATCAACTCCCTCTGGTTATTTAAACTGTCAAAATCCCAGAAGTTCTGGTCGTGGAGGAGGAGTAGCATCAATTTACCATTCCAAATTACTAGTTAATGTAAAGCAAAAAACATGTTATAATTCCTTTGAGGGCCTGGTCCTCAGCGTTGGACACTTTAGCAATTCCAGGTTAAACCCAATTTTATTTGCCATAGTTTATCGTTCCCCATCAACCTATTCAGAATTTTTATCTGAATTTCCTGATTTCTTAGCTGATTTAGTGCTGAAATCTGATAGAATAATTATAGTAGGGGACTTTAATATACATGTAGATGTAGATAGTGACTGCCTTAATGTGGCTTTTAATTCAATATTAGACTCGATTGGGTTTTCTCAGAAAGTAGGAAATTCTACTCATTACCTCCACCATACATTGGACCTTGTTCTGACATATGGCATAGAAATTGAAAATCTGGTAGTGTTTCCTCATAACCCTGTACTGTCAGACCATTGTCTGTTAACCTTTGATTTTACTATTTCTGACTATTTGGCTCCTAAAGAAAAATATTATCACAGTAGATGCCTCTCAGATGATGCTGTTTCCAAATTTATGCAGATTGTTTCCTCTATGCCATGTGTCAACACAACGGAAATAAGCTATAGACAGCTTGCTCCTTCTGTAATTGATAACATGGTGGATAGTGTTTCAGCTTCTCTGCATCAGGCTCTAGACTTGGTGGCCCCCTTAAAAAAGAAAAAGTCTAATCAGAGATTTTTAACTCCTTGGTTCAACACAGAAACTCGTAGCTTAAAACAGAAGACTCGTCAATTAGAAAGAAAATGGCGCTCTACTAATTTAGATGAAATCTATTTAGCTTGGAGAAATCATCTTTTAATTTATAAAAAATCTCTTAGAAAAGCTAGAACGAGTTATTACTCTGCATTAATAGAAGAGAACAAGAATAATCCCAGGTTTCTTTTCAGTACTGTAGCCAGGTTGACAAAGAGTCAGGACTCTGTCAATCCTAGCATCCCCTTAGAGCTTACTAGTCAGGACTTTATGAACTTTTTCAATAATAAAATTTCATCCATCAGAGATAAAATCAATCAGATTCTTCCCACAGTTAACTTAAATACTGTAACTACTACAACTCCTTCTATTGATGTCTGTCTTGATGAGTTTACTCCAATCGACCTTTGTGAGTTAGACAAAATAGTTTCCTCATCCAAACCTTCAACTTGTCTTTTAGACCCTATTCCTACCAGGTTATTTAAAGAAGTCTTCCCACTTATTGGTAGCTTTATTCTTCATATAATCAATTCTTCATTAACTTTAGGCCATGTACCGCAGGCTTTTAAAACGGCTGTAATTAAACCCTTACTCAAAAAGCCAACGCTAGATCCAGGAGCTTTAGCTAACTATAGACCAATCTCTAATCTCCCTTTCATTTCAAAAATCTTAGAAAGAGTTGTTGCTATGCAATTATTTGACCACCTGCAGGGAAATGGTTTATTTGAGGAGTTTCAATCTGGGTTTAGAATCCATCATAGCACTGAAACAGCCTTAGCGAAGGTCACTAACGACCTTCTCATTGCATCTGATAATGGACTAGTTTCTGTACTTGTCCTTTTAGATCTTAGTGCAGCTTTTGATACTATTGATCATAATATTCTACTTGATAGATTAGAACACTATGTTGGACTTAATGGAACTTCGTTGCAATGGTTTAGATCTTATTTATCTGATAGGTTCCAGTTTGTTCATGTAAATGATGAGTTTTCTCTCAGCTCAAAGCTTAGTCATGGAGTTCCACAGGGATCTGTGCTTGGCCCTACTCTTTTTAGTTTATATATGCTTCCGTTAGGCAACATTATTAGAAAGCACTGTATACATTTTCACTGTTATGCAGATGACACACAATTATACCTGTCAATGAAGCCAGATGATACTAATCAATTAGCCAAGTTAGAAGCCTGTCTTAAGGAAATCAAAGTTTGGATGACTTGTAATTTCCTGCTATTAAATTCAGATAAGACTGAAGTCATTCTTGTTGGTCCAAAAAAACTTAGAAATTCCTTTCCAAATCAAACTTTCAGTTTGGATGCAGTTACTCTTTCTCTTAATAGCTCTGTGAGGAACCTTGGAGTTATTTTTGATCAGGATTTGTCCTTCAATTCACATATTAAATTTGTTTCTAAGACTGCCTTCTATCATTTGCGTAATATTGCCAAGATTAGGAGCATCTTGTCTCAGAGTGATGCTGAGAAGCTGATCCACGCTTTTGTTAGCTCGAGATTAGATTATTGTAATTCTTTATTATCAGGTTGTCCTAAAACATCTTTAAAAAGTCTTCAGCTGATCCAAAATGCTGCAGCAAGAGTTTTAACAGGTACTAGAAAGAGAGATCATATCTCTCCGGTTCTGGCCTCCCTTCATTGGCTTCCCATAGAGTTTAGAATTAAGTTTAAAATCCTTCTTCTTACTTACAAAGCTCTAAACAATCAGGCTCCTTTTTATTTAAAAGATCTGATACTACCGTATCATCCTAACAGAGCACTACGCTCCCAAAATGCAGGTTTACTTGTAATACCTAGAATCTCCAAAAGTACAATGGGAGGCAGAGCCTTTAGTTATCAAGCTCCTCTCCTGTGGAATCAGCTGCCAATCTGGATTCGGGAGTCAGACTCGATCTCTGTTTTTAAGAATAGGGCTAAAACCTACCTTTTTGATATAGCCTACAATTAGGGAGGGATCATGTGTTTTCTGAACCCTCCCTTAGTTATGCTGCTAATAGGTTTAGTCAGCCGGGGGACCTCCAGTAATGCACTGGGCCTCACTCCTTTCCTCACTCTCTATGAAATATTTTTTTTTTTGCTGGTCATTAACATTTGTTTGTTCTCTCCCATAGATTGAGTCCCCATCGTGCTGTTTGCTCTCTACATGTCTGTTCTTTTCTTCTTCTCTATCCCCTCACCCCCCAGCCAGTCGCAGCAGATGACTGCCCCTCCCTGAGCCTGGTTCTGCTGGAGGTTTCTTCCTGTTAAAAGGGAGTTTTTCCTCTCCACCGTCGCCAAGTGCTTGCTCACAGGGGATCGCCTGATTGCTGGGGTCTTTCTGCAACTGTGGGGGTCCTCCCTACAGTTGATAGTGCTATGAGATGACTGTTGTTGTGAAATGGCGCTATATAAATAAAGTTGAATTGAATTGAATTGAATTAATGCAGACGTAGTACCAGTCTGTTGTGAAGAGGGAGCTGAGTTCTAAGGCAAAGCTGTCGATTTACCAGTCAGTCTACGTTCCTACTCTCACCTATGGTCACGAGCTTTGGGTAATGACCGAAAGAACGAGATCGCGGATACAAGCGGCTGAAATAAGCTTTCTCCGTAGGATTGCTGGACTCACCCTCAGAGATAGGGTGAGGAGCTCAGTCATCCGGGAGAGGCTGAGAGTAGAACCGCTGCTCCTCCACATTGAAAGGAGCCAGTTGAGGTGGTATGGGCATCTGATCAGGATGCCTCCTGGACGCCTCCCACTTGCGGTGTTTCGGGCACATCCCGCTGGGAGGAGACCCTGGAGCAGACCCAGAACTCGCTGGAGAGACTGTCTCTCCCAGCTAGTCTGGAAACGCCTTGGTATCCTCTCTGAAGAGCTGGAGCAGGTGGCTGAGGAGAGGGAAGTCTGGGCTTCTCTGCTTGAACTGCTGCCTCCGTGACCCGGACCTCCGGAAAAGCGGCACAAGATGGATGGATGGATTTTGTTTGAATCAAGTATCTTATACCCTATAAACCCTATAAACTTAATTAGCTGACAAAATTTAATACTTAAAATAATTACAAATAATCAACAGCAGTATAATTTCATCAATGTCCAAATTATACTGTGCAAATATAAGGTTCTATGTGTGCGTGTCTTCGTGTGGGTCACTAACAGGACCATCTGAAATATCTCCGAGGATCTGATGGATTCTTTCATTTTTGTCCGTCCTTTGATTCCACTGGCTGATGTTACTTAAATTAGATTTTTTTTTTTTTTTACCTTTTGGATCTCAGACAGGAGAACACTTTCCCTCAAGAATTTTTTTTCTTACACTTTGAAACTATTTTTGTGAATGAAACTTCTGGCCGGACGATGGGAAGCACGGCCTTATATGGTAGTTTTAGGGCCTCAATTATGCAAATCTTCAATAGTAGTGAATGCGCGCTCACTTATACAGGGGTGTGATCCACCAGATTTACCTGCACTGTTTACACACTTTTGTAGGAGGTATGAGTGTTTGTGGAATCTGAAGTAGTTTGTTCGTACTAATGCAGCTTACTAACAAACGTATGTGAAAATCCCAACACGTTTTTGTATGAGGCCCAATGTATCTGATGATATGGAATTGTTCTTGTTAAAATTTTCAACTACTTTAACACACTGTGACAGCAAAGTACTTTAGTTTTCATCAAAGCGTTCCGTTTTCTTAATTTATTCAGTTCTAAGCCTTTTGATTTTTATATTTGTGTGTTCTGGTCTGTGAGGGTCCTGAGGTGATTTCACCCGTCACATCCAAGTGCACCCACACAAGTTTTTTATCACCCACCGACACAGTCCCAGACCATTACAGTACCACCACCATGTTTGACTGTTGGCATAATGTTCTTTTTATGAAATACTGTTAGTTTTACACCAGATGTAAACAAAGTTTTGTCTCGTCAGTCCATGGAATATTTTCCCAGAAGTCTTGGGGATCACCAAGATGTTTTTTGGCAAATGTGAGACGAGCCTTTGTGTTCCTTTTGGTCAGCAGTGGTTTTAGCCTTGGAACTCTACCATGGATGCCATTTTTACCCAGTCTGCTTCTTATTGTTGAATCATGGACCAGTGTCCAAACTGAGGTCTGCAGGTCTTTGGATGTTCTGGGTTTTTGGTTCTCATCTGTTCTTGAATTTCTTTGTATCACAGCATGATCTGTTGCTTTTTGAGAGCTTTCAGCCTACTTCACTTTGTCAGACAGGTTCTATTTAGGGCTGCAGCTAATGACTATTTTACGGCTCAGGTAATCACCCACTCTAATCAAAGATTACTTGAGTAATCTGATACTTTCTTTTAAAGAAACTTGTATTAACCAGCATTTACGGAGCTTTTTTCCTAAAGAGCAGTAGTAATAGTACCAAATACTCAATAACACAGGTACACATTTATTGCAATGTTTATTGCATAGAACGTAACTTTAAATGGTATGTTACACCATAAAGTTCCTTTTGCTAGTCACTAGCATCAGTTAGCATCCACTAGTGGACGCCATTAGCATATGGATGCAGTGGTCACTATATTGTTTTTTGGTCATGTAAGCATAATTAGCGTCGCTGACTACATTCCCTTCTTCTTCTAGCTTTATTCCCATGTTCTGGTGGGGTTCCTGTGGCAGACATCGATATAGCTGCCATATCCATAGGTTGGAGCTGAGTTTTACACCGGATGCCCTTACTGACACAACCCTGCCCATTTTTATCTGGGCTTGGGACCAGCACAGGGAGTACACTGGCTTGTGCACCCCTGTGGGTGGATAACCAACATTTCCCTCCTGACTACATTCTAGTCATCTTAATTTTAAATCTCAATCACATAACTTGTCTTGGGTGCACTGGCTGTGCATGATGTGGGATGCTTTCTGCCGAGACACTGTAGCATCCGACATTGTAGCATGCTAGCTCGCTACTCGGCTTTAGCATGTACACACTGCACAAGGTTTTCCCTAAATTTGAGCTTGAAATGATTCCAGACTTGAGATACTTTTGTAATTAAAAAAAAAAAAAAAATTATCTTTGCCGGCCCCTCACTATACCGCTCTGACATGGTGCTGTTAAACAAATCTGCGTTTTGTTTAGGTAGCGTGACTGGAAGAAGGTCATACAGACCGGAAGTGCTACATTAAACGACACGTTGACGCATAAACTTTGAATCGAGAATTTTTTGTAACCAAATTATTTGCAGCCCTAGTTCTATTTAAGTGATTTCTTGATTCAACAAGTCTGGCAATAATCAGGTCTGGGTGTGGCTGGTGAACTTGAACTCAGCTTTACAAAAAATGTACTTTACATGAAAACATTGGCATTTTTTTCCATGTAAAATTGTGACTTTTTTCCTCATAAATTTGTAACTTTTTAAACATAAATTTGCATTTTTTTCATTTGAAATTTTTACTTTTTCTAATAAATTTGCAGCTTTCTTCCTCGCAAATTTGTAAAGGTTTTAACATAAATTTGCTTTTTTCATGTAAAATTTAGAATTTTTCTTATAAATTTGCAATGTTTTTCCTCACAAATTTCATGAATTAGCTTTTTCTTTAAATTGTGGCTTTTCTTATAAATTTACAACTTCTTTCCTCATAAATTTGTAACATTTTAAATTTGCATTTTTTGATGTAAAATTTTGACTTTTTTCATAATTTGCGATGTAATGGGTGGGGGGGGGGGGTACTTTTTCACATAGGGCCAGGTAGGTTTGGATAGCTTTTTTCTGTTAAATGAAATTATCATTTAAAAACTGCATTTTGTATTTACTTGGGTTATCTTTGTCTGATATAAAAATTTATTTGATAATTTGAAACTGAAAGTGTGACAAATATGCAAAAATATAAGAAATCAGGCAGGGGGTGAATACTTTCTCACAGCACCGTAGCTATAGATGTTAATGAAGAAAACAAAGTCATTTTACAGGGTTCACTTACTTTTTCTTGCCACTGTAGATAATGTTGGATTTAAAAGTCTCTTGCATGTTTGGGTTGCACAATTTCAGAAAATTATTGCCATTATGGCCACAAGTATTGTGAAATTGTGATGTAGTTTTGATTATTTATTTTATTTTAGCTTTTCTTTAATTGAAGGTTTCATGAGTATTTGCTTTATAAATGAAAATGCAGAGAAAACTGGTCATTTTGAAATTTTAATTTCTCAACTCAGTTGTTGAGTTGGATTAAAAGTCAAAATCGTATTGTAATCGTTATATAATTGCCATTTGATTAATCGTGCAGCCCTAATGCAAGTGAATTACAGATGAGATGGCATACATTTATGACTGGAGACACTGATTTTATGAATTGTGCTGCCCTATTTCCAGCCAGTCGCCTGGACTTTGTGATTTTTGGTAGCTTCCTGTCAGCGTGGCCTCTAGTACTGCTGGTTCCTCCTTGTTCTCTAGGCTTACACAGACAGAAAGTGAAACAGCAGACCAGTGTTTAGTGTGGAAATTCCCTGAACACTCTGGTGGCCCTCATTAAGCACTTCACGCATACCGCTCACTCCTTCAAAACAGCTGCATGTTTTTGTTTAATATGGAGAAGCTTCGTAATCAGAACACAGAATATTACACAACGGTGACCCTTCTGTGTTGAGTTTGCATGTTCTCCCCGTGTCTGCGTGGGTTTACTCCAGGTACTCCGGTTTCCTCCCACATACCAAAGACATGCAGGTGAGGTTAGTTGGCATCAAACTGGGGATTCTAAATTGTCCTTAGGTGTGGATGTGAGAGTGAATGGTTGTCTCTCTGTGTTGGCCCTGCGATGGACTGGCGATTTGTCCAGGGTGTACCCTGCCTCTCGCCCAAAGATGCTGGGATAGGTTTCAGCCCCCGTGACCCAAAAAGGATTAAGCGGAAGAAGATGGATGGATGGTATCAATGACTATATCACTGTGTTGATTCAGTCGTAAATGAGAATGCCTTAGAAAAGATTAGGCCTATTGTCATTTCACACAAATGTAACCAAATGAAATATTGTCCGGTGCCGAAGTTGGTGTTCATACACAGCCACCTAGGCACTGTTTAAGGGGGTCACTGATGGCACTTTTTTCTGCATTTAGCTCACAGATGTCTTGGTGAAATGTTTGACATATTTTGTTCAGATTTTCTTTAATTATTGCAGCAAATTTGTTTTTTGTTTGTTTTTCCAGCCTTTCTGAAAACTGGCTGTTTGAGTGTGTATACCTTTAAATCTTCAGACCAGATTCAACTCCACCCTCCCTCTTACATCACTATTGTTAACATTGACTGTCTAGCTCCTAACCTTTTTAGCTTGAACGTATCCTGAGCCGATGAGTCAGGTTGATTCCAGGATCTTTTATGGCACGTTCAGAGAATTTCTGTAAAACTGCTGAACACTTGTTGGGGTTCTCTGCTTGTACCGTTATGGATCCCAGGGCTGACTTGGGGGCCGACTGTGTTCAGGCCAACTTGACTTGTTACCACTGAGCCAACTAAGGCTTGTCTTCAAGGGGTCATTGACTGAAAAATGGTGTGTTTGTAGGTTTTAACTGTCTGAAATGAGTCTACTGGTCACCTAATTGACATGACAAAGTGAAGTAGACCAAAAGATCCTCAAAAGCTGGACATTATGCTGCGATCCAAAGAAATTCGGGAACAAATGAGAAAGTAATTGAGATCTATCAGACTGGAGAAGGTTATAAAGCCATTTCTAAAGTTTTGAGACTCCAGCGAACCACAGGGAGAGCCATTATCCACAAATGGCGAAAACATGGAACAGTGGTGAACCTTCCCAGGAGAGGCCAGCTGACCAAAATTACCCCAAGAGTGCAGCAGCGACTCATCCAAGAGGTCACAGAAAACCCCACAACAACATCCAAAGAACTGCAGGCGTCACTTGCCTCAGTTAAGGTCAGTGTTCATGACTCCACCATAAGAAAGAGACTGGGCAAAAATGGCCTGCATGGCAGAGTTACAAGATGAAAACCACTGCTGAGCAAAAAGAACTTAAAGGTCCATCTCAGTTTTGCCAGAAAACATCTTGATGACCCCCAAACCTTTTGGGAAAATACTCTTGGACTGACGAGACAAAAGTCGAACTTTTTGGACGGTGTGTGTCCCATTACATTCGGCGTAAAAGTAACACAGCATTTCAGAAAAGTAACATCATACCAACAGTAAAATATGGTGGTGGTAGTGTGATTGTCTGGGACTGTTTTATTGCTTCAGGACCTGGAAGACTTGCTGTGGTAAATGTAACCATGAAATCTGCTGTCTACCAAAAACTCCTGAAGCAGAATGTCCGGCCATCTGTTCGTGACCTCAAACTGAAGCGCGCTTGGGTTCTGCAGCAGGATAAGGATACAAAACACACCTGCAAGTCCACCTCTGAATGGCTTAAGAAAAACAAAATGAAGACTTTGGAGTGGCCTAGTCAAAGTCCTGACCTGAATTTGATTGAGATGCTGTGGCATGACCTTAAAAAGGCAGTTCATGCTCGAAAACCTTCCATTGTGGCTGAATTACAACAATTCTGCAAAGATGAGTGGGCCAAGATTCTTCCTCAGCACTGTAAAAGACGCGTTGCCAGTTATCGCAAATGCTTGATTGCAGTTGTTGCTGCTAAGGGTGGCCCAACCAGTTATTAGGTTTAGGGGACAATCACTTTTTCACACAGGACCATGTAGGTTTGGATTTTTTTCCCTTAATAATAAACACCTTCATTTAAAAACTGCATTTTGTGTTTACTTGTGTTATTTTTGTCTAATATTTAAATTTGTTTGATGATCTGAAACATTTAAGTGTGACAAGCATACAAAAAATGAGAAATCATGAAGGGGGCAAACACTTTTTCACACCACTGTATACAGAAAAGGTAGAGCAGTAATACTCGTAGATGCAACTTTGATGCGGTAGTGTAGGTGCAGACAGTGACAGATTGGACTGCACATGATCAGTAATGCAATAACAGACAGCAGCAGGTATGGCATTTTTGCACATGGTTGCAGTGAAGTACAGAGACATACAGCAGCAGTTGTATTACTGTTGGTATGCCAGTCTTTCTGTGCCAACAGCTGAGATAGTTATTGTGCGGGTGAGTGCGTTACGGTCCAGGGGGAGATGGGTGGGAGGAAGTGGACAGAATCTTTTTCCCGATGGAAGAGGGCTAAAGAGGCAGTGTGAGTGGTGGGAGGTGTTGCCTGCAATGTTGATGACTCTGCGGGTGAGGCAGGTGAGTTAGATGTCCGAGAGGGAGGGTAGGGGGGCACCGATGATCTTGCTGGCTGCTTTCACTGTGTGTTGTAGTGTCTTTCGGCAGGAGGTGGTGCAGCTTCTATACCACACAGTGATGCAGCTGGTGAGGATGCTCTCAATGGTCCCCCGGTAGAATGAGCACATGATGGGGGGTAGGACTCGTGCTCTCCTCAGTGTGTAGAGGAATTGGAGGCCAGTTTGAGTTTTCTTGGCCAGTGATGTAGTGTTGTTAGGAGAGATCCTTAGAGATGTGCACCCCCAGGAACTTGGTGCTGCTTGATCGATGATCAGAGGGGGATGCTGTGTTTGTCCTCTCCTGAAGTTTTTCCCATGTTCAGGGAGAGATTATTGTCTTTACACCACTGGCCTAATTGGCTCATCTCATTTCTGTAGTTGGCCTCCTCATTGTTGGTGATGAGGCTGACGACCGTCGTGTCATCTGCAAACTTGAGGATGTGGTTGGTGTTGTAGGCTGGTACACAGTCATGGGTCAGCAGGGTGAAGAGCAGCGGGCTGAGCATGCACCCTTGTGGGGGCCCCTGTGCTCAGTGTGATGGTCTTAGAGGTGTTGCTGCCAACCCGCACTTTCTGTGGTCTCTCTGTGAGAAAGTCCAGCACTCAGTTACAGAGAGAGGTTTTGAGTCCCAAGTGTGTGAGTTTTTGTATTAGACGCTGCGGGATGATTGTGTTGAATGCTGAACTGCAGTCTAAGAACAGCATTTGCACATAGTTCTTTGAGTCCAGGTGGGTGAGGGCTGGATGGAGAGCAGCAGCGATGGCATCTTCTGGGGATCTGTTTGACTTGTATGCAAACTGAGCTGGGTTGTGGGAGGTAGGGAGGGTGGACTTGATGTTCTGCATGACCAGCCGCTCGAAGCACTTCATTATAATCGAGGTCAGTGTCATGAGCCGGTAGTTGTTGTAGCTGGATGGGACGGCCTTCTTCTGGATTTGTATTATGTTGGCAGTTTTGAAACGTGGACAACAGCTTGACTTGGAGATACAGAAAATGGTGGCCAGGATGTTCTTGAGCTCCTCCGCACAGTCCTTCAGAATGCGACCTAGTATGTTCTCTGGTCCAGCACAATGTGCCCCGCGTTGCTCCGGCCCATCTCCTGGTGGTTTCACCGTGATTCCACGGCGGGGCGCTGGTGCGCCTGGAGCTGCTGATTCTCATGGCCAGCACCCCAACTATCCTATGGGGCTCCGTGCGGCTCCACTCTACTCTCACAGGCAGCGTGGGGGAGCCACTTCATGATGGGACATCCCCCAGCTGGGAGAGGAGTGAAATGCCGTGGAGCGAGACATTGCCCTTTGAGATCCCGTGGTTCGGCTCGGCCAGCGGCCTTGGGTTGCAGCAATCAGTGGGTCACCCGGTGCGGTGCAGGCAATTTGTTGTGGCATCTCGGCAGGGTGTTTGGGAGGGTGAATGACATGAGATACACAAACAACTGCAGATTGGTGAACCAGCGCTGCTCACCAAAGCTAGAAGGATTCTAGAAGCTAGTCAGCTAATGGCTAACAGACGTAAGAGGGAAGGCAGAGTTGAATAGGTGAAGGATGTTTCTTAAAGTGATTGGCTTTAAATCGGAGTGTTTCAAGAAAGCCAGGAAAAATTTAAAAAAAAATTGCTTCAATAATTAAAAGATTAAAGAAAATGTGAACAAAATATGTCACAAACACTTCATTAAAACATGAGTGAGCTGTTAAAATGTGGAAAAGGTGCAGCCAGTGACCCCTTTAAAGAATGAATGGTTGACAGGGTTGTGTGGTTTCAGTGGTCGATAGGATATGACTGGTCTCTGGATTACAATGAATGAATGAATGAATGAATTTATTTTTATTTAAATTCATTCATTCATTCAAGTTTCAGTGGTCGATAGGATATGACTGGTCTCTGGATTACAATAAAACCAGAAACATTTGTGAATGAGTGGCTAAACTGCTAGCTTCAAGGCAGCTAGCTGACAATAGTGGCTAACTGACGGTAGCTAGCTTCCTTGTAAATTTGTAACATTTTTAACATAAATTAGTATTTTTTTACTTTTTTCTTATAAACTTGCAACTTTTTTCCTCCTAGATGTGTAACTTTTTTAACATGAATTTACATTTTTTCATGTAAAATTTTGACCTTTTTTCCCCTCATAAACTTGCAACTTTTTTCCTTGTAAATTTGTAACATTTTTAACATAAATTTGAATTTTTTTCATGTAAAATTTTGACTTTTTTCTCATAACTTCCAACTTTTTTCTTTATAAGTTTGCAACTTTTTATAAATTTGAGACCTGTTTTTAGCCTTTTTCATTACAACTTTCCAACTGTTTTTTCTCACATTTGTGACTTTTTTCCATTCAACATTGGTTATGGTGGTAGGGTCTAGTTTTAGGTATGTTATTGGGAATAAATTAATTCTTTAGCAGCAGCGTTGATCTTGGGGAAGTTCATTTTTGTTGTGAGCTGGGTTGATGATCCAAAATGTGCAGTAATTTCCATGCTAACTGGACCAGGCTAATTGTGACGTGGTCACAGACGCCCCGTTTGGTCTCCGCTCCTTCACAACGTTAAAGTGAGAGCAGTGGGTATGGTGGGAGGTGAGACGTTGGCAGCTTCCCCACACCGGATCCTGTAGGCAGTGGTGGGGATGATCGATGGGGGGGGGGGGGGGGAGACCTGGGTCTGATGGGGGTCTAATGGTTTCACTGCCTCAGGCTTTCTGAAATAGACTCAGCAGTCTGTGTCTTCCTATAAATTATTCAAGTAAACCCCAGTGGGCGGCACACGTTCAGCTCGGACTGAGCTGAAAGAGGAAATGGATAGCACACAGCAGAGATGGATGAATAACCGTCAAACGCTGACACATGCGGAAGTAAGTAACCAGTTTGAACGACCCGAGGGGCAGGTTGGCAGAGTTCTGCCACTTCTGCCCCGTTCCCAGTGAATAACGAGCACAGAAACGACCCTGAATGAGTGGATGGTCGCTCTTATTTATCGCCTCTCCAGTACATGATTTTTTTTGGGGGGAGGGGGCGCTATCCCTCTTGTTAGCAAAATGACTCAAAAGCAGCCATGGTTAACCAAAGGATTACAAAAGGCGTGTAAAAAGAAAAATTCATTATATAAAGCTTTTCTAAAGAAAAGGACAAAAGAAGCAGAGCAGCGGTATAAAACATACAAAAATAAGTTAACATATATAATGAGATGTAGTAAGAGAGACTGTTACAGTAAAGAACTGGAGAAAAACAGAGACAATATTAAAAATACATGGACAATACTTAACAATATTCTTGGAAATAAAAACAGAAATACAAGCTACCCAACCAATTTTTCAAAAAATAATACAACGACTCAGAGTGTGAATGCAGTTTCACCTGCAGATGAATTTTTTTTTTTTCAATTATATTTTTATTGGTGATCTTGGTCAGATTGTTTACATTGAGAGCAGTACTTTATTACAAAGGAAAGGTAAATAAAAAGTAATACACAAGAAAATGCCCTCGATTAATCTTCTCATAAGTTTTTTTTTTTTTTTTCAGTATAAAAAATAACAAATAAACTGAACAGTGGACAAGTGGTATTAAATTTTTTCGCTTTTGCTCTTTTCTTCCCTTCAATGGGATAGATTACGTAAAGTCTCTCCTTTGATTTCCTGTATATTGGGTCCATTTAAGCCAGTATTTATCAAATTTATCTCTTTGTAGTCGTAAAGACATGGTAATCCTTTCCATCATAAATATCTGGTATACCATATCATGTAAATCCTGCATTTTTGGTATGTCTGTTTGGAGCCATTTTCTTGTTAAGACTTTCTTTGCTGACAATAGTACAATTCTCATTAAATATTTATCTGCAAATGAGGCTATGTTAGTGTGATATCCTACTGTGTAGCAATGATCACACTTGAGTTATTTCTTTGGCTAACTCTGCCGTTTATTCTGCAACACACATAATATGACTGAACATGGATTCTGCGCGGGGTTTTCACACTCTTACTCTAATGTGTCCCCTTAGTAGCAGTGCTGAACAATAAAGGTAGTTCCCCCTAGAGGCATGTGCCAGTAATGATTTATTTTAGACTTGCAGTCTACCACATCCCTCCCCTCTAGATTAAACTACTCTTAATTACACTAGCCAATTACTAGACATCCTGGAACTCCCATTTAACCCTAAACAATCACAGTTACTTTTAACTTCTTAAACACATGTGTCATACACATAATTTCTTTCTCTTTTTTTTTTTTTTTTTTTTCACATGTATAACACACATAACAGTCTAACTGGGGATTTGGTTTGACTACCGCATCCCAGTGAGGTTCCAGGACGCATTCTTGTCCTGTGGCTGGGGAACTCACTACTGACTAAGTATAGTCCTTCAAGTAGTCTGGAGCTTTCCTAGCTCGCTGAGATCTTCTCACGGCTGGTGAGCCAACTGCAGGTGAAGACTCAGACTGCTCCACTGTTTCGGCTGCTGCAGTGCTGCCCGTAGAATCTGCAGAGACGGTTACCTCAGGTTTCACCTGAAGTGGTGGTTCGTTGATGCTCTCCTCAGGATGGGTGTCAGACAACACCTCTGGTGCCATCGGCAGGGGAATGGAGCTCCTACCACGAACTTGGTCGATGTGTCGCCTCACCACTTGTCCATGACCTAATGTCACCTTGAATGACACAGGGCCTGTCTTTTCTGTTATTTCTCCTGGTACCCAGGCTGGTCCTGAGCCAAAGTTGCGGGTGTAGACCACGTCTCCTTCTCTCAGTATTCTCTCTCTAGCATGCATGTCATGATAACCTTTTTGTTTCTCTTGTTTGTCATGCACTTTGTTTCTGAAGTCTGGATGTATTAAGTCAAATGTTGACCTCAACTTCCTTCCACACAACAGCTCAGCTGGTGACTTGCCAGTTGTAGATTGGGGTGTTATTCGATAGCTGAACAGAGCTCTCGACATTCGGGTTTCAATAGAGTCTCCTGTCATCTTTTTCATGAGTGACTTGAACGTCTGCACGGCCCTCTCGGCTAAGCCGTTAGAAGAAGGATGGTATGGCGCAGTCGTGATGTGACGTATGCCATTCTTTTCAGAAAACTCTTGGAACTGTTCACTCGTAAAACATGTACCGTTATCTGATACTATGATTTCAGGTAGCCCATGTTGGCTGAAACTCTTTCTAAGACATTCAATGGTAACAGTAGAAGTAGAGCTACTCACAGAATATGCATCGATCCACTTTGAGTATGCGTCAACTATGATCAGGAACATTCTTCCCATCCATGGACCTGCGTAGTCAATGTGAATTCTTCTCCATGGTTTATCTGGAACTTCCCAGGGATGTAGTGGGGCTGCTGGAGGACTGTTCCTGTTCTCCTGGCATGCCGCACATGACTTCACAAGCGCCTCCACCTCTGCATCCATGTTGGGCCACCACATGTAGCTCCTCGCCAACGCTTTCATGCGAGTGATGCCAGGGTGTGCTTGGTGTAGTTGTTGCAGTAAGGCATTCCTACCAGGTGGTGGAACAACCACGCGTCCTCCCCACAGGATACAACCTTCCTGGGTGCTGAGCTCATCCTGTCGTCTGGCATAGGGAATGAACTCAGGACTGTTCATCTTCGGCCATCCTCGCAAGATGTATTCTCGCACTCTTGCTAGAACAGGGTCTTTGTCTGTCCACTTCTTTATTTGTTGTGCGTTCACCAGGGGCACGCCGATATCTTCAAACAATAGCACTCTCTCCTCCTCCTCAGGCGTGCTGTCTCTTCCTCCATCCAAGGGTAGCCTACTCATCGCGTCAGCATTCGTATGGTCCCGTCCGGCTTTGTAAACGATGGTGTACTCATACGCTGCTAATGTAACGGCCCATCTCTGAATTCTCTGAGATGTCATCTGGGGTATGGCTCTCATTTCACTGAACAGTGAAATTAGTGGCTTGTGGTCAGTCACTATAGCGAACTGTCTCCCGTACAGGTATTTGTGGAACTTTTTTACACCAAATACTACTGCAAGGCCCTCCTTGTCTAGCTGGGAGTAGTTTTTCTCAGCTGCACTAAGAGTTCTTGAGACGAACCCTATGGGTCTCTCTGAGCCATCCTCCATACGATGAGAGAGTACAGCACCCACACCGTAGGGTGATGCGTCACACGCCAGGATGAGTGGTTTGTTTGAATCATAATGCACTAACACACTACAGGACTGAAGTAGCGCTTTGGACTCTTCAAACGCCTTCTGCTGCTTGACCCCCCATGACCATTTTTCTTCCTTCTTAAGTAAGGTATGTAGTGGTGCCAGCAGCGTGGAGAGCTTTGGGAGGAACCTATGGTAATAGTTCAACAAGCCCAGGTAGGCTTTTAACTCAGTAACATTTTGTGGCTCAGGCGCCTCCGCAATGGCTTCCACTTTGTCTGTTAGAGGGTGTAGACCACTGGCGTTGATCTTGTGGCCTAGGAACACCACCTCTTTTCCCATGAACTCACACTTGCTTCTTTTCAACCTCAGACCGCTTTTCTCCAACCGTTGAAGCACTTCCTCCAGCGTTTTCAGATGTTCTTGTTCATTTGGTCCTGTACAAAGGATGTCATCCAAATAAATGGCAACATTCGGAATTCCACCTAGGATGCCCTCCATAGTTCTCTGGAATATAGCAGGACTGGAAGCTACTCCAAATGGTAAGCGTGTGTAGGTATATAAGCCTTTGTGTGTATTGATGGTTACATACTTTCTTGATTCTTCTTCCAGGACTACTTGTTGGTAGGCGTGACTCATGTCTAATTTCGTGAAGTGTCGGCCGCCGTTCAGCTGTGCGAAGAGGTCCTCCACTTTAGGAATTGGATACTGATCCACCCGTGATGCTCGATTGACAGTGAGTTTGTAATCTCCACATATTCTAATGGAGCCATCCGGCTTTCTCACTGGGACTATGGGCGCCGCCCATTCTGCAACCTGCACTGGCTCAATGATCTTGTCATCCAGCAGCCTCTGTAGCTCGCTTTCAACCAGTGGCTTGACTGCATAGGGTACCGGTCGGGGTTTGCAGAATCGTGGTTGGGCCTCCTTGTCCACATTAATCTTTGCAGTGACACCTTTTAGCTGTCCTACGCCTTCTTTGAACACCTCAGCGTGTCTTTCGAGGATCTCCTCCAGCTGCAATTTGGGCTGAGATTCCACTTTATTCACCAACTGATCAATCATGGCCAGTTCTTGTAGCCAACTTCGCCCTAGTAGATTTGGTCCTTCGCTCCCAACTACTACTACAGGTAAGTCCTTTTCTTTGTTTTCGTGCTGCACCTTCACTTGTGCCATGCCTAGCACGTCTAGCTTCTCTCCTGTGTATGTTTTTAATTTTAATGAACAGGGATTTAATTCTGCTGTGTCTGTTTTCTTCCACAGTTGTGTATATTGCTGTTTACTTAATATGGTTACTCCACAGCCTGTATCAACTTCAAATGTTACTTTCATTCCATTAACATTCATGGTACGCGTGATGGGCGCTACCTTGGTCAGCTCCTCTGACGTGTTGTAAATTGTGTGAAAATCCATGTCTTCTGTATCACTTTCTCCCTCCCCTCTCAGTTGATTCGCTCGCTGTTCCTTTCCTGGGCCCTTGTTTTCATACTTTTGCCCATTAACTGTCGCTTTCAGCACCTGTGCGCTGTCCACCTTTATTCTACATGCTTTCTTAATGTGCCCTCGCTTGCCACAATTATGACACAGCTCAGTGGCAAATTTGCACTCGGCGGCATTGTGCTGGCCTTTGCAGCGATAACAACTGGGGAATTTGTGCTGATTTTTATCAGTTGACACTTTGTGGACACCTACTTGGGTCTTAGGCACACGAACATGCGTTGCTGTGTCCTCTGTTAGCTTCCTTTGCATTTCTCTCACATCTTTAGATGCTGTTTCCATCGCTTGGCATAATTCCAAAGCCTTCACAAAAGTGAGTTTTGTTTCAAATAAAAGTCGCCGTTGCATACGGTCATCATTCACTCCACACACAAGTCTGTCTCTTAACATTTCTTCCAATGAGTCTTTGTAATCACAGTGCAGTGTTAATTTCCTCAATTCTGCCACATACTCTGCTATGGACTCAGTGTTCCTCCTTATGCGTGAATTAAATTTGAATCGTTGCACGATTTCACTCGGTTTGGGGCTGAAGTGCTTCTGAAGCTCCGCAGTAATCTGGTCGTACGTTTTATCTTTCGGTAATGCAGGGCTTATTAAATTTCTCAACAAGCTGTAAGTAGTTGCACCAACTCCACTCAACAGTACAGCCTTCCTTTTGTCTGGCTCCTCAATCTCATTAGCTTGGAAGAAAAAGTCCAACATTTCACTATATTCTTCCCATGACTGAGTCGAGTTATCAAAAGGGGTTACCGTTCCGATTACAGCCGCCATTGCTCGTCGTGGTGGGGAAACCTCGTTTTTCCTCCTCTGAACTTGCACTCGAACTACTGGAGTCACTTGAGTTCGCCACACTTGCAATGTTCTCTGTTTCTCGCCGCTAATTTTTTTCTTTTAATCCTCGTCGCCAATTGTGTGATATCCTACCGTGTAGCAATGATCACACTTGAGTTATTTCTTTGGCTAACTCTGCCGTTTATTCTGCAACACACATAATATGACTGAACATGGATTCTGCGCGGGGTTTTCACACTCTTACTCTAATGTGTCCCCTTAGTAGCAGTGCTGAACAATAAAGGTAGTTCCCCCTAGAGGCATGTGCCAGTAATGATTTATTTTAGACTTGCAGTCTACCACAGTTAGGAATTTCCAAACCTAAGAACATGTACAGGAAGTCAAAGGGAACATGGGTAGAGAAAACCTTTTCCAGGCACTTATGTGTGTCTTTCCAAAACGGGGTAACTTTTGGGCAGGCCCAGAATACATGATAATGATTAGCCTCTTCATTTCCACATAGTCTCCAACAACCGGTACCTAGATTTTGGTGTTTTTTTTGGACTGGGGTGATAAAGAAGCGAGTTAAATTTTTCCATCCAAATTCCCTCCAAATAGTTGAATAAGTAGTTTTCCATTGCACTGTACATAATGATTCCCAGTCACTATCATCTACTGCTGATCCTGTTTCTTTTTCCCATTTCTTCTTAATATATAGGGTATTGGTGGATTTGTTTGCTTGAAGTCCCTGATAAAATCTTGCTATAATTTTCTGAACAGTAATAGTGCTAAAGGCCATTTGAAATATATTTAGAATTTTATTATCCTCCTTATCAGTCTTGGTCCTTATAATTTCATTATATCTATGTCTCAACTGTAGGTACCTAAAAAAGTCTTGGTTATTTAGCCCCTTTTTTGATTTAAGGGTTTGGAAGTCTGCTAGCTCCCCCTTGTGGTTAAATGTGAAGTATGAAGTGAACCCCATTGACGTCCATTTTTGAAATCTTGTGTCATTACGGTTTGGTAAAAATTCTGTGTCGTAAGCGCACCATCTTAACATCATTTCAGTCTTGGTTAGTTTGTTCTCTCTACTTACGTCATTCCAAATCTTAAAAGTGAATTTTAACCAGGGGTTATCCGAGTCTTTCAAATGTGATTGCAATTTCCTGTCTGCTATCATTGCTTGTATAGGAGGGCCCTTAGTGGTTTTTTCCTCTATATCTTTCCACCTAGATTTGAACATTGGATCACATAAGCAAACCAACGGTCTTAATTGGGCAGAGTAGTAGTAGTCCCTCATACATGGCAAAGATAAGCCACCTCTGTCCTTTGGCAGTTGTAATGTACTGTATCTTATTCGAGGTTTTTTCCCAAGCCATATATAGCGGGAAATCAACTTGTCCCATTCTACAAATTGTTGTTTTGACACTTCAATTGGGAGAATTTGGAAAAGGTAAAGTAATCGGGGTAAAATGTTTATTTTTATTGATTCTATTCTATTAATTAGTCCTAAAGTTGGTATTAGACTCCATTTTCTTAAATCCGATTTTATTTTGGAATTTAATGGGCCATAATTCTTTTCAAACAACTTTCCAGTGTCTCTACTTAATATCACGCCAAGATATTTCATGGAGTCTTTGTCCCATTTAAAATCGTATTTATTTTTTAACTCCATTGAGGGTTGATAATTTAAGGTCATAATTTGTGTTTTTTCAATATTTAATTTGTAACCTGAAAGTGATCCAAACTGCTCTAATATCTCCATCAATCTAGGTAGAGATTTATTTGGTTGACCTAAATAAATTAGGACATCATCTGCAAAAAGTGATATCTTCTGAATGTCCCCATGTATATCAATTCCCTCAATTAAATTATCTTGTCTAATGTATTGGCTAAGCGGTTCAATAAATAAAGTGAATAAAATTGGTGAAAGGGGGCAGCCCTGGCGACATGATCTTTCAAGTGAGACTGGTTTTGAAAGACTACCATTTATTTTTATTTTGGCTGTTGGTTTGTGGTAAATTGCCTGGATGGCCTTAATGATTATATGGTGAAATCCAAATTTATTCAAAACTTTATAAAGAAATGCCCATCTCACTGAGTCAAATGCTTTTTCAGCATCTAAACCCATAAGCAATGCCTCAATCTTATTTTTTTTTAATATGGTGTATAACGTGGAGGGTCCTTCTAATACTGTCTTGAGTCTGCCTCTGGCGGATAAAACCAGTTTGATCATGATTAATAAGTCTGGGTATAATATTGGCAAGTCGCTTTGCTATTATGGACGTGTATATTTTGTAGTCTAAGTTTAAGACTGATATTGGTCGATACTGGCTACAATTCAATTTATCTTTTCCCTCTTTTGGGATGACAGTGATAATCACTTCTTTCCATGAGGGAGGTGGATCCCCTCCCTTCAACACCCAGTTACACACTTCCCTCAGTCTTGGAATTAATTCCTCCCTGTAGGTCTTATACCATTCACCAGAGTAGCCGTCTGGGCCAGGGCTTTTATGTGGTTTTAGTCTTGTAATTGCATCATTGATTTCTTTATTTGTGATTTCTTTTATTAGGTTACTGTTCTCTTGTTCCGTGACACCGGGGAGATTTAGTGAACTTAAAAAGATTTCAATGTGGTCACCATTGTTTAATTTAGGCTGTGAGTAAAGGTCTTTGTAATAGGTTACAAAACTCTCCTGAATTCCTGTAATATCATCATGTGTAATCCCAGTTTTGGGATTTTTTATTCTATAAATTGTGTTATCAGCCTGTTGTTTTCTTAGTTTAAAAGCTAGCCATTTCGTTGACTTCCCTCCAGCCTCAGAATAATTTTGTTTAAGATAGATAAGCTTTTTTTGCGTTTCATCAGAATATATGTTATCAATTTCTTTTTGTAATCTTTTTATTTCATATTGTTTGTCATTGTTTAAAGTAGTTTTGTGTTGTCTTTGTAGTTCTTAAGATCCATTTGTAATTTTTCGAGTTTTTCTTTTTTTTGCTTTTTAATGAAAGAGGTGCTGGCAATAATTTTGCCTCTTATAACCGCTTTAAAAGCATCCCATAAAATGGATGGTGACACTTCCCCATTATCATTTTCCTTAAAGTATTCATCAATTTCTTCTTTTAATTTCTCTTTCATTTTTGAATCATTCAAAATATTGGAATTAAGTTTCCAAGTTGTGGTTTTGCGAGTATCATTCATACAGATAGATAGATATATTGGAGAGTGATCTGACAGATCAATTGTGCCAATATCACTTGTTTTAATCTTATATCTGTCTTTATTAAATGTGAAGAAGTAATCAATTCTCGAATATGTAGAATGGGGGGCAGAAAAATGTGTATAATCGCGTCCAGAAGGGTTAAAATCTCTCCAGATATCGATAATTCCGGTTTCACTCATGATACTGTTTTTTTTCTTTATTATTGATTTTTTTTTGTGCTAGATCATTCTTAGAACTGTCCAGTTTTGACAACCGTACATTCATGTCCCCTCCACATATCAACATTCCTTCAGTTTCAGATACCATCATTTCGAACATCTGTTTATAAATATTCCAATTACTTCCTGGTGGTGCGTATATGTTGAGAATAGTTACTAATGCGCCATCAATTTTCCCTTTTACCAATATACTGTATATCGTCCCTCTTTATCCTTCTTGTCCGATAAATATTCAAAACAAATCTGTCGTGAAATGAGAATTGCAACACCTCTACGGTGGCCAAGTTTGTATGATGATCCATAGACATGCTTATAAAAACCTCGTTTAAGCTTTTTGAGTTCTTGGTCTAATACATGCGTTTCTTGTAGAAGGGCCACATGTATCTTTTCTTTTTTGAGTTTGGAGAGTATTTTGGACCTTTTTTGTGGGCTGATAATTCCATTTACATTAAAGGAAATGACATTGATAGTCTGATTGTTGGCTATAATTTGTTTTTCTTTTTCTCTTCCTTAATAAACATAAGTATACCACTTGTCCAAACAGTGCTGCTCTGAACTGCAGCCAAACAAAACAATAACAAACATTTGAGGAAATAAACCAGGATTTCCGTTTGTGGGGTTTAAAGAAAACAAACCCTGTAAGACCTGATGTTGTGAGTCTTTAAGAGGATAAGCCACTTGCGTCAGGGTGGGCCCTCTAGTGGAGCGTCCATCGTCACGCATTTCCTCCATATTATGCCTGAACAATCATTTCCCGGCAGCTGATTTAGATTGGCAATAAGTCTTAGGTTTCACTCATTTCTCGTGTTTAGTTATTGTGTTATCTCTTAATAGAAAAACCATGTATATGTAAAAAAAAAAATAATAATAATAATAAAAAATAAAATAAAATAAACCACGGATAAGTCATTATTAAATCAGATTACCTGTAACTGGGTTATAAATTGAACAGCAGATTTATATTGGCGTTTTTACATGGATTCCCTTCTGTATTGTTGCAGTCTCTCCTTTATTGATGACGGTCCAGTCTGACCCGGATCCAGCGGTGTGCGTCGCTCTCCTCTTGTGCTTCGTTTAGTGGTCCACACTGTTTTCTGAATCCGTGCCATCAGTGTCTCCGGTGGCTTGTAGACAGTGACTGGGAATCCTCTGTTGAACATGTCTTTAGTTGCATCTTCAGCGGTGTTATAAAGTTTTGTTTCGTCTGGGTAGAACACTCGGAGTTTAGCTGGGAACGGGGTCTGGAAACGTACCCCTCGTTGTTTTAGGATCTTTTTAGCCTCTGCGTATGTCTGTCTCTGTTTAAGGACATCGGGTGCATAATCGTGATCAAGGTTAATCTGTTTGCCCTTCCACTGAAATATGAGTACTTGTCCAAACAGTGCTGCTCTGAACTGCAGCCAAACAAAACAATAACAAACATTTGAGGAAATAAACCAGGATTTCCGTTTGTGGGGTTTAAAGAAAACAAACCCTGTAAGACCTGATGTTGTGAGTCTTTAAGAGGATAAGCCACTTGCGTCAGGGTGGGCCCTCTAGTGGAGCGTCCATCGTCACGCATTTCCTCCATATTATGCCTGAACAATCATTTCCCGGCAGCTGATTTAGATTGGCAATAAGTCTTAGGTTTCACTCATTTCTCGTGTTTAGTTATTGTGTTATCTCTTAATAGAAAAACCATGTATATGTAAAAAAAAAAATAATAATAATAATAAAAAATAAAATAAAATAAACCACGGATAAGTCATTATTAAATCAGATTACCTGTAACTGGGTTATAAATTGAACAGCAGATTTATATTGGCGTTTTTACATGGATTCCCTTCTGTATTGTTGCAGTCTCTCCTTTATTGATGACGGTCCAGTCTGACCCGGATCCAGCGGTGTGCGTCGCTCTCCTCTTGTGCTTCGTTTAGTGGTCCACACTGTTTTCTGAATCCGTGCCATCAGTGTCTCCGGTGGCTTGTAGACAGTGACTGGGAATCCTCTGTTGAACATGTCTTTAGTTGCATCTTCAGCGGTGTTATAAAGTTTTGTTTCGTCTGGGTAGAACACTCGGAGTTTAGCTGGGAACGGGGTCTGGAAACGTACCCCTCGTTGTTTTAGGATCTTTTTAGCCTCTGCGTATGTCTGTCTCTGTTTAAGGACATCGGGTGCATAATCGTGATCAAGGTTAATCTGTTTGCCCTTCCACTGAAATCCCCTCATTTGCCAAGTTTTCCTGAGCACCTCTTCCTTGCTCTTGTAACTGGTAAAGCGTGCAATGATGGATCGAGGTGGTGCTCCGGCCGGGGGAACTGCTGCCAGGGCGCGGTGTGCGCGTTCAATATGCAAGTCCAGTGTCGAGGGCAGTTGGAGCTTTTTCCTCAGAAGATTTTCAACAAAATCTATCATAGTCGGAGCACCTTTCTCTTCGTTTTCAATCACACCATATATCCGTACATTACTTCTACGAGAACGCCCCTCCTGGTCGGTGATTTGGGCCTGTAGCTTAGACTGGAGTTTCACGAGCTCTGTAATCACCTCCTCTATTGTTTCCACTCGTTCCTCCGTTTCCAAAATGCGTCCCTCCGCTGTTTCGAGTCTTGCATTAATCTTGCTGATTTCTGCTTTAACTTCATTCGACTGTTGCGTATTTTCTTTCCTGAAGTCCCTGATTTCCATCAGTATCGCCTTCAAATCAATGCTGTCGTCTTCCTCCATTTTGCTGGCACCAGCACTAGCCAAACCGATGCTGTCGTCGTTAGCTTCAGTTTCTTCAGTATCAAACTCCGTAGTTTCAGCCTGTTTCTTGGTTTTTGACTTGCCTTTTACCATTGCCCTTTTAGTTGATCGTCTTGAGCTGGTAGTTCTATAGGTTTTTGCGTTTTAAGGGCTTTTTCAATATGACCGTGCCGGGAGCAGAGGTTCTATGCTGTTACCTTCATGGCGTGCACCCTCACCTGCAGATGAATTTAATAACTTTTTTGTTAACATTGGTCCTAATTTGGCTCGAGAAATACCCATTACGGCACCTACGGGTGATACAATAAGCAAAAACACTGCTATAAAAGACTCCATTTTCATAAAGAACACAGACGAGAGAGAGGTCATTGAAATTGTTAAATCGTTTAAAAGTAAAACATCTACGGACTGTGATGGTATTGACATGCTCTTAGTCAAAACTATTATTGAATGCTTAGTGAAACCACTGACGTATATCTGTAACCTGTCTCTCCAAACAGGTATATTTCCCAATGCAATGAAAATAGCTAAAGTAATTCCGATATACAAGACGGGTGACAGAGGGGAATTCTCAAACTATAGACCAATTTCACTATTGCCGCAATTTTCCAAGATACTTGAAAAAATATTCTGTGAGAGAATTGACAACTTCATAATGAAGAATAATTTATTTTGTGAGCAGCAATATGGGTTCAGACACAAGAGGACAACTGCATTTGCTCTAATGGAATTTATAGAAAAAATATCAACTGCCATTGAAAATAAAGAGTACTCAGTTGGGGTATTCCTGGATCTTAAAAAAGCATTTGATACAGTAGATCATAATTTATTATTAAAGAAACTACAAAATTGTGGTATTAGGGGGGTAGCACTGTCCTGGTTATGTAGTTACTTAAAGAATAGATATCAGTATGTACGGTGGGGTAAAAAAGTATTTAGTCAGCCACCAATTGTGCAAGTTCTCCCACTTAAAAGATGAGAGAGGTCTCCAATTTTCATCATAGGTATACCTCAACTATGAGAGACAAAATAAGAAAAAAAAATCCAGAAAATCACATTGAAGGATTTTTAATGAATTAATTGGTAAATTCCTCGGTAAAATAAGTATTTGGTCAATAACAAAAGTTCATCTCAGTACTTTGTTATATACCCTTTGTTGGCAATGACAGAGGTCAAACGTTTTCAGTAAGTCTTCACAAGGTTTTCACACACTGTTGCTGGTATTTTGGCCCATTCCTCCATGCAGATCTCCTCTAGAGCAGTGATGTTTTGGGGCTGTCGCTGGGCAACACAGACTTTCAACACCCTCCAAAGATTTTCTATGGGGTTGAGATCTGGAGACTGGCTAGGCCACTCCAGGACCTTGAAATGCTTCTTATGAAGCCACTCCTTCGTTGCCCGGGCGGTGTGTTTGGGATCATTGTCATGCTGAAAGACCCAGCCACGTTTCATCTTCAATGCCCTTGCTGGTGGAAGAAGGTTTTCACTCAAAATTTCACGATACATGGCCTCATTCATTCCTTCCTTTACATGGATCAGTCGTCCTGGTCCCTTTGCAGAAAAACAGCCCCAAAGCATAATGTTTCCACCCCCATGCTTCACAGTAGGTATGGTGTTCTTTCTCCTCCAAGCACGACAAGTTGAGTTTTTACCAAAAAGTTCTATTTTGGTTTCATCTGACCATATGACATTCTCCCAGTCCTGTTCTGGATCATCTAAATGCTCTCTAGCAAACTTCAGACAGGCCTGGACATGTACTGGCTTAAGCAGGGGGACACGTCTGGCACTGCAGGATTTGAGTCCCTGGCAGCATAGTGTGTTACTGATGGTAGCCTTTGTTACTTTGGTCCCAGCTCTCTGCAGGTCATTCACTAGGTCCCCCAGTGTGGTTCTGGGATTTTTACTCACTGTTCTCATGATCATTTTGACCCCACGGGGTGAGATCTTGCGTGGAGCCCCAGATCAAGGGAGATTATCTGTGGTCTTGTATGTCTTCCATTTTCTAATAATTGCTCCCACAGTTGATTTCTTCACACCAAGCTGCTTACCTATTGCAGATTCAGTCTTCCCAGCCTGGTGCAGGTCTACAATTTTGTATCTGGTGTCCTTTGACAGCTCTTTGGTCTTGGCCATAGTGGAGTTTGGAGTCTGACTGTTTGAGGTTGTGGACAGGTGTCTTTTACACTGATAACGAGTTCAAACAGGTGCCGTTAATACAGGTAATGAGTGGAGGACAGAGGATCCTCTTAAAGTGTACCTGTGGTGGTCGTGAAGACGCATTTGACTTGAAAACATTATGAAAAAGTATTTCTTATTTTGGTAAATAATTTTTTCCAGCCATATACCACCAGACATATATTCAAATAGGACCTTGGCCATGGGCAGCCAATGAAAACTGTGGGCGCAGCCATGACACATGCGGATGTGACGTCACTTCGTTGATACTCAACAGTCAATGCTCCGCCTGTATGAGAGACTAGGGTGCTGTTGTGAGTTTTTTTATTCTATTATGGCTGAATTGTCGGACTCTGAGGAAGAATTTGTCCAACATGGCTACAGGTTTGAGCCAGAAAGGTCTTCTGAGGGTTAAAGTGACGAAGTGGTCCTCACACACAACGCAATTTCGTCTGAAATTATTCGTCTGTGCCCTGTTTCCGCTCCGATCTTCTGACAAGGTGAGCTGTGTTTGGGTACACAAACTGCTGCTCTGTATATAGTTGTAGAATCATCTTTCGTGTTGCAGCAGTTACAAGATCAAATGAGACAAGCAGCTGAATTTAAGCATTTATTTATTTTCTACTCGTTTCAGTTCAGCATTTAATATGAACCCTGAGTTTGAAATAAACGTTTTAATTTTGGTCCTCCTACAACGCAACGCGCTGTCTGCCACTATTTATAGCGGCGACGGAAGAGCCAAAATAATCTGCCGTTTTGCGGCTATTAACGACCTCATATCAGACGAGACGACCCGCCGAATTTAAGCATTTATTTATTTATTTTCTGCTCGTTTCAGTTCAGCATTTAATATGAACCCTGAGTTTGAAATAAACGTTTTAATTTTGGTCCTCATACAACGCAACGCGCTGTCTGCCGCTATTTATAGCGGCGACGGAAGAGCCAAAATAATCTGCCGTTTTGCGGCTGTTAACGACCTCATATCAGACGAGACGACCTGCCGAATTTAAGCATTTATTTATTTATTTTCTACTCGATTCAGTTCTGCATTCAATATGAACCCTGAGTTTGAAATAAACGTTTGAATTTGAATTAGAATATCCTAAAAGCCGCTGCACATCCGGGTACTCGAGGCTCAGCCAATACTGATCCAGATCGCGGTAGCCACGAAATTACGTCACAGGAAGCGTCCTGGAAGTCCATGTAGAGGCAAATATGGCTGCGAACATGTTTTGCTGGCATACCTGAACAAGCACATCAGCAATGGATTTATATCAAATTGCCTTAAACTTGAATTTTACCTTGAAATTGAACTAGAAAGTGAGCCAGGGGCTCAATATAATATCTTTTTTTGCACGACCACCACAGGTACACTTTAAAGAAGAAGTTACATGTCTGAGAGAGCCAGAAATCTTGCTTGTTTGTAGGTGACCAAATACTTATTTTACCGAGGAATTTACCAATTCATTAAAAATCCTTCAATGTGATTTTCTGGATTTTTTTTTTCTCATTTTGTCTCTCATAGCTGAGGCATACCTATGATGAAAATTGGAGACCTCTGTCATCTTTTAAGTGGGAGAACTTGCACAATTGGTGGCTGACTAAATACTTTTTTGCCCCACTGCAGATGAGGAAGCAGCAGGTGCGCACAATCACGCAAGTGAGAGTGATCAGCTCTGGAGCTGGGAAACAGGGAGAGGAAAAAAAACACAGGAGGGGAGCGGGAACATGCTCACCTGATCATTACAGATACCCTCTCTTTCTTTAAGTTCAAACTTAAAACTTTCCTTTTTGATAGAGCTTACAATTAGCTTTTTTGTTGTTATTATTAGTAATGTTTGTTATTTTCACTGATTTCCAATTTGTGGAATTTTGACTCACTTTGACTGTTTTATTGTGATTTTATTGTCTTATAGTTGTTTTAATCAATTCCTTTCTTGCCTTCATATTTTTTAATATTTTAACCTCTTACCTTTTTGTGTTTTTATGTGATTCTCTTTGACTATGGTTCTGTAAAGCACCTTGCGTTGCACATGTGCTTGAAAGGTGCTATATAAATGTAAAATCACATAAGGATTGTTATATCCAGTCTGTGTTGTGCTGTTGCTTAGTTTTTTTTTGTCACATTTTGTCTTAGCTTTGTTCTGAATTGTAATCGCTCTTGTTTTGTTTTTCTTTTGAATTCTTGGATGGAATGTGGGTGGGCAATATAAGCTGCAGCTTCAGCCATCACCCATTTCGGATAACTTATGTTGAACTGTATAATCAGAGGAGTTATTGTTTAATTTGACCTTGTTGGATTTTTTTCCCCCTGTGTTATATTATTCTGTTTCTTTTTTAATCTTTACTTTTAATCTATCCGAAATAAAGATTCATTCATCCACCTGCCGGTGGGGGGGGGGGGGGGCATTGCCCCGCCACCACAGCCTGGAAAAAAAAGAGAATTGTCCCCCCAATATCATTATCCATCTTCTCATACACCATGTTACAGAACTGAATCAAATCACTTTGAAATGCAAAAATGAAAAAAAAAATTGCAACATTTTTCTCAGATTTCTGACTTAAATTACTGAGTTTTTCCATTTTTCTCATTAATTTGCATTTTTTCTCATCAATTTGCAGTTTTTCAATATAAATATGCAATTTTTCCTCAAAATTTTGACTTTTTTCCTTATAAATTTTTGATATTTTTTCTCATAAATTTCCAAGTTTTTTTCCTGTAAATCTTTAAACCTGTAAACCTGTAAATTTCTCATGAATTTGCAACATTTTTCTCATTAATTTGTGACTTTTTTCTCATAAGTTTTTGACTTGTGCTATGAGATGACTGTTGTTGTGAAATGGCGCTATATAAATAAAGTTGAATTGAATTGAACTTGTCTCATACATTTTCAAATGTTTTTCCTGTAAATTTTCAATTTTTTTTCATTAATTTGCAACATTTTTCTCATTTATTTGACTTTTTTCTCATAAATTTTTTACTTTTTCTAATAAATTTCCTTTTTTCCCCTTTAAATTTTCATTTTTTTCTCATGAATTTGCAATGTTTTCCTCATTAATTTGTGACTTTTCTCACTAATTTTTGACTTTTTCTCATAAATTTTCAAATGCTTTTCCTGTAAATTTGCTTTTTTTCTCATTAATTTGCAGTTTTTCTCCTAAGTTTGACTTGATTCCCAAAGTTTTGCAACTTTTTCATAAATTTGCAAATTTTTTTCTTAAGTTTCAGTTTTTGTTTGTAAATATGCAGTGTTTTTTCTTACAAATTTGCAACTTTTTCATGTAAATTTTCATTTTTCTTTCATGAATCTGCAACATTTTTCTCATTATTATTATTTTTTTTGTATTTTTTCTATTACGTAGTCTTGATTGATCCCCAGAGGGAAATTCAGGGCATCCACCTGGATGGATGAGGCAGCCACAGTACGGCACCAATCCCTTCACCATTCACACACACATTCACACCTAGGGCCACTTCAGTGTCTCCGGTTAACCTTCCGGTTACCTTGCATGTTTTTAAATTTGCAGCACTCATCTGGGTGGCGGTAAAATTATTATTCTGTGTAATTTACCATCACAGATTACATCAGTTTCTGTGTGGAGAACGCCATACCACCATGACTATACGGTGTTTCTCAAACAACAAACCCTGGATCAGCAACTGAGATAAAGACACTGCTGAAGGAGAAGAAAAAGATCTTCAGGTCAGGAAACAATGAGGAGCTGAAGTCCGTACAGAGGGAGCTCTGGAGGAAGATCAGAGAGGGGAAGGACAGCTACAGGGAGAAGACGGAGGACCAGCTTAAGCAGTGTGACATAGCTGTGTCTGGAGAGGCCTCAAAACCATCTCTGTGCACAAGGATACCTCCTCCCTGGCCGTGGAGGGTAGGGAGTGGGTGAACAACCTGAACCTGTTCTTTACCACGTTTGACCAACTGCCCTTTCTTCCACCTGCCCACCAACCCCTGCTGCCTCCACCCTCATCTAGTCCCACTGTCCACTGCCCTCCCTCAACCCCCCTTTTATATCCCCCAGCTCACAGTGAACACCCCCCTGCTGTTTTCCCCTCATAGACCCAACACCCCCCTCACTCTCACCAAGACCCAGGTGAGAGCTGAGCTGAAGAGGATCAAGGTGAGGAAGGTTGCAGGTCCGGATGGCATCAGCTTGAGGCTCCTCAAGTCCTGTGCAGACCAGCTGTGCGGGATCGTGGAGCACATCTTCAGCCTGAGCCTGAATCTAGGGAGGGTACCACAGCTGTGGAAAACATCCTGCGTGGTACCCGTGCCAAAGACTCCACACCCCAAGGGCCTGAACAACTACAGACAAGTGGCCCTCACATCACACCTAATGAAGACCCTGGCGAGGCTGCTGCTCGCCCACCTCCATCCCCTGGTGGGACCAGCGATGAAACCACTTCAGTTTGCCTAACAGCATGGCATCGGGGTGGAGGATACAGTGATCTTCCTCCTACATCGCTCCCTGTCTCACCTGGAGAAGCCTGGGAGCACTGTGAAGACCATGTTCTTTGATTTCTCCAGTGCTTTCAACACCATCCAAACAGTGATCCTGAGGGACAGGGTGCTGTGTGCAGGGGTGGGCCAGCACCTGTCAGATCGACCACAGTTTGTGAGAACCCAGGACTGTGTGTCTGACACCATCATCTGCAGTATGGGGCCCCCCAGGGAACAGTTCTAGCTCCCTTCCTGTTCACCCTCTACAATGGCGACTTTTCACACAACACACAAGAGTTTTCTGAGGACTCTGTGATCATTGGCCTCATCTCCGTTGGGGATGACTTGGAGTACAGAGGACTTATGCACGACTTTGTGGACTAGTGCCTGCAGAACTGCCTCCAGATCAATGTGAGGAAAACCAAAGAACTGGTGAACCAGTGATCCAGGTAACAGATATTGAGATGTTGACATCCTACAAGTACCTGGGTGTTCACGTGAACAATAAACTGGACTAGTCACTGTGGCATATTGGAAATACCACAACATACGCCACGGACATGGCGACACATGCACGGGATGACTTCATCACACTGTGTCTATAAAGGAGGACTAATGGTAGGAGTCATCCTTTTTGGCGCTCTGCCTTCCACCACTGTACCTGCCTGTATCTACCCTCAGTTAGCTTGTTGCTATATGGTAGCTTGTGTTAACTTGTTCTATAAAGCTACCTTCAACACGTGGACAAGTCCGCCGGTCTCATTCCCAGCACAGACACAACATTGGCAATGAGATAAACTGGTCTTGTGGAAGAGAATTGATTATTTTCCTGAAGATGGAAGTGTGTCTAGCACCACTGCCACCATTCTTTGCCACGGCAGGTGAGCCGCCCATTCCATGGCCTCGTTGGTTTGAGTCTTTTGAAACGTATGTGTCGACTATAGATTTGGCTAAAGCTAGCAAGCTTCGACTGCGTGCTATGTTGGTGCACAGCCTAGGTAGTATGGAACAGCGTGTATTTAGAACATTGGGCCCCACGGACACCTACAATAAATGTGTCGCCTTGCTGGCCAGACATTTTGCGACACCCGAGAGTGTGTTGGTATGGAGAATTGGGTTTCGCCAATGCCGACAGGGAGCAGCAGAGAAGATACAGCAGTACGTCGCCGACCTCCGCTGTCTGGGAGTACATGCAGATTTGCCCAGTTGGAAGACGAGATGGTGCGGGACCAGCTAGTGGCACGCACCACCAACATGAAGCTGTGGGAGAAGCTGTTGATATCATCGGACGACATGCTGCTTATGAGGGCAGTGGAGTTGGCGTTCCAGTTGGAAGCCGCAGTCCAGCTAACATCGCAGATAGGAACTTCGCAACAACAACCTCCACAAGCACAGGCGGTTATCCTGGTAGAAGAGCCCAATGACACCACGACCTTTTCGGAGGACCCCAAGGTGAATGTCACGGGATGACAAGACATCATGGGACGCCAACTGTGTGGTAGCTGTGGTTCTCCTGCACACTGGACACGCGCATGCTCCTGCCCAGCAAAAGGACAGTGATGCCAGCGCTGCGGTAAGCTTAATCCCTTTGCCAAAGTGTGCCATTCAACATTATTAATGACAAGCTCCCCACACAGCTCAATTGGAATGCCTTTGCCAACAACCATTTATTCAGTGGACTTTGGCAATTCGGTGTACAAGTGGTGCAGAGTGAGGCTCAACGATATCATTTGCCACTGCTATTAGACACCACCACTACAAGGTCACTGATGAACTGGGTCAGAGTGGGGAAGTTCTTTCCTCGGCATCCAATCAAGCAGGACGCGGTGGAGCTCTACAGATACGGACACACCAAAATCAGCCTCATAGGAACTATCACGTTAATGGTTCGCTATGGGTCCAAAGTCCTCCCAGCGTTCACCTTCCAGGTAGCAACACATGGCAACAACATCCTGGGGTGTGACCTCTTTCACGAATTGGGTTTCACCATCATTGACCACCAAGGGCTTTGTTTGACCACTGATGGCCGGAGCATGTTTCACCCAGACGTGGGTGCAACCGTTTCAAGCTATGCACTGCATGGAGAGCAGAGCATGGACTCTACTCAGATCCTTGCCCTGTGTAAGCCTCACAGAGCCGCCGTACAGCCACAGGAGATTGGATCCGTGGCCAAGCAGGACCCCAGTGAACAATACCAACCCAGAGCCGGAGCATGTTTCACCCAGATGTGGGTGCAACCGTTTCAAGCTTTGCACTGCATGGAGAGCAGAGCATGGACTCGAGTCAGATCCTTGCCCTGTGTAAGCCTCACAGAGCCGCCGTACAGCCACAGGAGATTGGATCCGTGGCCAAGCAGGACCCCAGTGAACAATACCAACCCAGAGCTTGTCCTACTGCTGACAAGAATATCATGCCGCTGCAGCAACCAGCAGCATCCAGCACCGTCTGCAGCTCACTAGGTCAACACTCACGGTGCCGGATTGGGTTCAGGTCCACCGATTCGAATGCTCCCATGACCTGCAGATGCTCCTATCACCGCCGATGCAGATCACTGCGCAAGTAGGGCCAGCCACATTCCAGATGGCCGATGGTTTGCGATGGCATGCTAGCAGTCTAAGGAAGGTAAGACCAACAGCTGCCCTGGATCAAGACGTGACATTGGAAGCAACCCAGCCAGTGTGGGACCCGGACTGGGACTTTGCTGATGACCAGGCCGTGATTCCAGCAAGCTGGCACCCAGGTCAGCTGCGGCCAGCACCACCATGGCCGCGCCCACCACAGGTTCGCCAGAGGGCCCCCTGAGGTTGGACAGTAAAATAACTCTGTTTTGTGATATATTTAAACAGAGCATGGTTGGTTCTTAAGTGGCAGAATAATCCACTCAACCATGCAGGGTTTTACCGGCAGTCTACCCGGTTACCCAGGTTCAAAATAATGGTTATGGTGTATGGAACCTTAAGTGATTTATCGTTTGGGGTCTTAGAAGTCAAGTTACCATATTGTGCTTTTAACATCAAGCAAAATATGTGTGCCTTAAACATTAGCTAAACAGTGTGCTTTAGCAGTTTGCAGTATTGTACTTTACCACCATACATATGTTAGCCACAGCACTGGTAACAATACATTGTTGTGTATATACGTATATGTGTGTGTTCTGATTTGCTACAACCCTGACATAGGGATGAGAATTCTCCGCGGATCCGCGGAATTCCGCGGATTTGATCATGTCTAGGGTCATTCTTGTGAATCGTCTAAATTTGAGGAGAATTTTTTTTTTTTTTTTTTGGGGGGGGGGGGGGTGAGGTATGTTATGACCAGCGAGTCATATTTTCGATCGGCTGCTAAAATCCACCGTGCAGAACGCGCTACCCAGCAAGATCAGTAATGTAATGTAACAAGGCCACTGATTGGCTGATACTTATTGAAGCAACCAGTCGGCGATTTTGTTAGATTTCCTTTGTCATATCCAACACGTGGAGCGAAATGTAAATGGCGGACAGTTCAAAATAATCAACTGAGCTTTCCCAATTTCGTGAAAATGGTGAACCTAAAACTCACGAAAGACAACAAAGCAAGAATTTTAGAAATCGACAAAGGGATAAGGAACAAGTTTTGTTGGGAATGGCTCAAAAAAACTGTGTCAATGACTGTAAAGATCGGTAAAAATACCGAAGTTGTGGTTGAAAAAATCGCTGATTTCATAGCGAGATGTGAAGTACCAGGGAAAGCCCAGTGTGTTTATTGCAACGATTTCTGGACTTATGGATCTCGTGGTTGTGTTGCCTTAGTTGAACACTGTTCAAAACAGAAACATCTCAACATTGTGGCTACAAGGAGATCGAACTACTCGCTCGGTGCTGCATTCAAACACCATGGGAGATATCATTGACATAAGATCAACTAGAATGAACATTAACACATTCAGCTCAATTCAAACTCTGAAGTACAGTCTCAAGGCTAGAGACACATCATCACTTGCTTTCTTCAAGAAACATGATGTCAAGCACTCCAAAATTGATGAAAGGCTGTGTGTCAACTTCAAAAATGCAGCAAGTGCCTACAGGCATGAAAAGGAAGAAAAAAGGAAAGAGAAGTAAATGAAACAGAAAGAACTCAATCTTCGACATGATTCTGTGGCAAGCAAGGCAGCCATGAAAAAGAACAGAGAAGCTGCAGCTAAGCAGGCACTGCTTGCCCACAGAAAATCAGAGAAGAGGAAGGCTACAGAATGGCTCCAGGCTTTGGTAGCCAAGAAGAAGAAATTGCACAATTAGATGTGAAGAATACATTGACTTGTACATAAGTTCATAGAGTAGTAGCACAGGCATGTAAATATGGAAGTGACATTTTCTATTTCTCAATCAAGTATAAACAGTATTGAACATGATTACACGTGTTGCAGCAGCAGACTGAAAAGGTAAACTATAAATGCAATTGTACTTACTTCTAACTTTAAATATAAGACCACATTTGAGCTTTCTAAAACACCAGATTTCATTAGCTTCTGGGGGCGTTGCCCCCCTAGACCCCCCGCCAAGGCTCCGCCTTGGATCCGGCTTGGGGGCCTGCGTCCCCCAAGACCCCCGGCTTAGTTTACTCTTTTTTTTTCCCAAACCCCATTCTCATCCCTGCTGACACGAGACGAGTTCCAAGTCCGTTGTCTAGCTTAGTACACTTGCATCTATGTGCCACACAGTAATAACACATGCCAAAAGCCAGGCCACGTTTGTATGTTAGCTAGCTCTGTGCTACTTTACATCATGTGGGTCTGGTTGTGTATGTGTTGTGCTAGCTGTAGGACACTACAGTGCCACAATGGTTACCCTGCTAAAGTTAAGCCAACACTGGGTAAGTTCTCTTTTTTTCACGGAAGGGGTGGGATGGTGATAAATGTGGCATATTGGGAATACCACAACATACGCCATGGACGTGGGGACACATGCACGGGATGATGTCGTCACGCCGTGACTATAAAGGAGGACTAATGGCAAGAGTTGTCCTCTTTGGCGCTTTGCCTTCCACTCCTGTATCTGCCTGTACCTACCCTCAGTTAGCTTGTTGTTATATGTTAGCTTGTGTTAGCTTGTTCAATAAAACTACCCTCAACACATGGACGAGTCCGCTGGTCTCATTCCCTGCACAGACACAACAGTTATACAACACCAACGCACTCTACAAGAAGGGGCAGCACAGGCTGTTCCTCCTGAGGAGACTCAGGTCTTTTGGAGTTCGAGGGGCACTCCTGAAGACCTTCTACAATTCGGTGGTGGCATCAGCCTTCACGTTTGGAGTGGTCTTCTTGGGCAGCGGTATCACGGCAGCCGACAGGAAGAGACTGAACAGGCTGATCAAAAAAGCTAGCTCTGTTCTGGGGCATCGCCTCGACCCAGTGGAGGCAAAAGGAGAGAAGAAAATGGTGGCTAAGTTGTCATCTCTGCTGGAATCTGAGTACCATCCCATGCGGGACACGCTGAGTGCACTGAGGAGCTCATTTAGCGATAGGCTGTGCCATCCTAGGTGCACGACGGAGAGGTTCTGCAGGTCCTTCCTACCTACGGCTGTCGGACTTTATAATCTAACCAGTGCTGTTCATAGAGGTCGTATTAAACATCACAATTTTGCACAGTAGATATTGTCCCCTCCAATACACAACCAAGACAATTACAATTATTATCGAGGGTGGCAACAACACTGTTCATTCAAAGGTGAAATATACTGTCTGAGATGATATTGTAAACTGTCGGTCTGGGTGTTCAACCAAGCCTCCCAGTGTTGGGATGTCATTGCTCCCGGCTTCACGAACACACAGTGGTTGCAGAACTTCAGAATGTCTGTAGAAACATTTAGCTTCCTCTGTAACGAATTGCTCTGATCTGTTGTGGAAAATCATGGAGAGACTGTTGAGACTCCATGGGATGTACCTGCTCCAGCAGCACTCCAGCCTGTGGTGGTGTCATGCCAAAAGTGATCAGTTTCCAAAAATTAATCGCCAGGTGCTGGGTGCGCTGGTTTCCTCCCACAGGCCAAAAACATGCAAGTTAGGATGCTCTGGAGAGAAGAGGAATGAAAGTGAGTAGAAGCAAGACAGAATACATGAGTGTGAATGAGAGGGAGATAGGTGCAATGGTGAAGATGGAAGGAGTAGCGGTAGCAAAAGTAGTGGTGTGAAAAAGTGTTTGCCCCCTTCATGATTTCTCATTTTTTTGGATGTTTGTCACACTTAAATGTTTCAGATCATCAAACAAATTTAAATATTAGACAAAGATAACACAAGTAAACACAAAATGCAGTTTTTAAATGAAGGTGTTTATTATTAAGGGGGAAAAATCCAAACCTACATGGCCCTGTGTGAAAAAATGACTGCCCCCTTTGTTAAACCATAAATTAACTGTGGTTTACCACATCTTTGGAAAGCTTTCAATTTCTCTAGCCACACCCAGGCCTGATTACTGCCACACCTGTTCTCAATCCAGAAATCACTTAAATAGGATCTGCCTGACAAAGTGAAGTAGACCAAAAGATCCTCAAAAGCTAGACATCATGCTGCAATCCAAAGAAATTCAGGAACAAATGAGAAACAAAGTAATTGAGATCTGTCAGTCTGGAAAATGGTTATAAAGCCATTTCTAAAGCTTTGGGACTCCAGCGAACCACAGTGAGAGCCATTATCCACAAATGGCGAAAATATGAAACAGTGGTGAACCTTCCCAGGAGTGCCCGGTGGACCAAAATTACCCCACGAGCGCAGTGACAACTCATCCAAGAGGTCAGAAAAGACCCCACAACAACATCCAAAGAACTGCAGGCCTCACTTGCTTCAGTTAAGGTCAGTGTTCATGACTCCACCATAAGAAAGAGACTGGGCAAAAAATAGCCTGCATGGCAGAGTTCCAAGACAAAAACCACTGCTGAGCAAAAAGAGCATAAAGGCTCGTCTCAGTTTTGCCAGAAAACATCTTGATGATCTCCAAGACTTCTGGGAAAATACTCTGTGGACTGACGAGACAAAAGTTGAACTTTTTGGAAGGTGTGTGTCCCATTATGTCCGGTGTAAAAAACCCCCATAGCATTTCAGAAAAAGAACATCATACCAACAGTAAAATACGGTGGTGGTAGTGTGATGGTGTGGGGCTGTTTTGCTGCTTCAGGACCTGGAAGACTTGCTGTGGTAAATGGAACCATGAATTCTGCTGTCTACCAAAAAATCCTGAAGGAGAATGTCTGGCCATCCGTTCGTGACTTCAAGCTGGGTTCTGCAGCAGGACGGTGATCCAAAACACACCAGCAAGTCCACCTCTAAATGGCTTAAGAAAAACAAAATGAAGACTTTGGAGTGGCCTAGTCAAAGTGCTGACCTGAATTCAATTGAGATGCTGTGGCATGACCTTAAAAAGGCAGTTCATGCTCGAAAACCCTCCAGTGTGGCTGAATTACAACAATTCTGCAAAGATGAGTGGGCCAAAATTCCCCCACAGCACTGAAAAAGACTCATTGCCAGTTATCGCAAATGCTTGATTGCATTTGTTGCTGCTAAGGGTGGCCCAACCAGTTATTAGGTTTAGGGGACATTCACTTTTTCCACACAAGGCCATGTAGGTTTGCATTTTTTTCGCTTAATAATAAACACCTTCATTTAAAAACTGCATTTTGTGTTTACTTGTGTTATCTTTGTCTAATACTTAAATTTGTTTGATCATCTGAAATATTTAAGTGTGACAAACATACAAAAAAATGAGAAATCGGGAAGGGGGCAAACACTTTTTCACACCACTGCAGATGAGTTTAAATACTTGGGGTCAACCATCCAGAGCAATGGAAAATGCATAAAAGAGGTGAAGAAGAGAGTGCAGGCAGTGTGGAGTGGGTGGAGGTGGGGGTCAGGGGTGATTTGTGACAGAAGGGTAGTAGCAAGAATGAAAGGGAAGATTTACAAGACGGTAGTGAGACCTGCTATGATTTATGGTTTGGAGACGGTGGCACTGGCAAAAAGATAGGAATTAGAGCTGAAGGTCGCAGAGTTGAAGATGCTAAGATTTTCATTGGGAGTGACTAGAAGGGACAAGATTAGAAATGAGTATATCAGAGGGACAGCACAGGTTGAGCAGTTTGGAGACAAAGTAAGAGAGTCAAGGCTGAGATGGTTTGAACATGTGCTGAGGAGGGATAGTGGAGATATTGGACAAAGGATGTTGAAGATGGAGCTGCCAGGCAGGAGGAAAAGAGGAAGACCACAGAGAAGATTGAAGGATGTAGTGAAGGAGGACATGGAGAGGGTTGGTGTTCCAGAGGAAGATGAAGGGATAGGGTGAGATGGAGGCAGATGATCCACTGTGGAGACCCCTGAAGGGAGCAGCCAGAAGAAGACACCACTGGAACCCTGTGAAACAAATTTACTAGCCATCAAGTTCCATTCATTTCCCTCATTAAAACCATATTTATTGATCTCATAGCTGTTACAAAATATAGTCATGCATTCTGTGATGTTACGGTTTCATTTTTGAGAAAAATATAAAATTTGTCATTTTTAATGTCCACCACTAAAATTATCACTAACACAAAAACTAATGAAATGATGATCATTTTATGCACAGGCCTACAATGGGGCAGCGGCTGGTTTTAGTGGTGAACATTAAAAATGACAGCTATTCCTATTTTTGTCACAAATGAAACCCTAACATCCCAGAATGCATGACTGTATTTTGTAACAGCTATGAGATCAATAAATATGGTTTTAATGGGACAATGAATGGGACTTATTGGGTAGTAAATTTTAAATCTGATGCTACAAAAAAACTAATAGTGCATCAAAGTCAATATTTTGGATAATCATTGACATATCCAAGACTAATTTACCCCCTGCCTTCCAACACATGTTATATGGAAAATAACTATTTTTTTTGTTTTTTTCATTAAAAATATTAGTATCATGTAATCAAACTGGCATTTAAAGGGTTAAAATCCTGATAATTATTCAATAATGGATAGTTTTGATCAGAACTGAAGTTGATCAAAAGATTTAACCCCCCCCCCCAAAAAAAAAAAAAAAAAATAGAAAAAAAATATGAATCTATACTGTTTTTATAGCCATTTTTGTTAGTGGACATTTTTGTTCCTTAATGATTCTAAAGGGGAGTAAATTGATGCCTGAGGGTTAGGTTCTTCATTTGTAAAGGAAGTAGGCAGTCATGAGAGCGGTACCAGGTCCTTGTTAGACCTGCTCAGTGAGCCTGTTAGCATTTCAGAGTGAACTAATCCTTTCAGCCGGACTTCACACCATGGGAGCATTCTTTAAGAAGATGACCTAGTTGTTGCGTGCTGCTGCCGGACCACAGCTGTGTCCAACCTGCAGGCCTCCATGTCAGTCCCTTCTTTGTTAACCACTCTCTATCCCTCTCTGTGTGTCCTCGGTTCTGCCAGACCCCGGGGAGGAGATGGGAGCTAGGGCATCACTGGTGGAGGAGGCCCGACCGGACGCCGCTCTGCTGCCTTCTCCCACTCTGGAGAACATCCAGTCAGCGTATGAGAACGGAGAGGAGGAGGTTGCCCAGGAGCTGATTAAGCAAGCGTGCTGCATGGTGTGCAGCGCAAAGGTGCCACGCATCGACGGGGTGAGTCTGAACACACCACCTGGTCTGTGTGTGTTGGTGTTAATAGAAGCACTTTAAAACTCACTGACAGATTGTGATGGGATTTTCTAGAGACACTGATAATGGACCAAGAGAAGTCTGATTAGGTTTGGGAGTGATCCAGATTGATTTTACAGCATCTTTTTGGAGCGGGCACTTATGATGTTATCACTTAAAAGGGTCACTGACTGCGCTTTTTCCACATTTAAACAGCTCACTCATGTCTTAATGAAGTGTTTGTAAGATATTTTGTTCACATTTTCTTTAATTTTTTAATTATTGAAGCAAATTTGTTTAGTATTTTTCCTGGCTTTCTAGAAACGCTCAGATTTAAAGCCTGTCACTTTAAGAAGCATCCTTCACCTATTCAACTCCGCCCTCCCTCTTATGTCAGTTAGGCATTAGCTGACTATTTTCTAGCCTTTAGCTTTTAGCCTTCTTCTAGCTTGGATGAGTGACACTGGTTCACTGATCTACAGTCGATGGTGTATCTCGCGTCACTCCATCCCATCTCCCAATATTTTTGCTGTGATTCCACAACAAATCTCTAGCACCGTGCATTGAGTGGCCCCCCAATCGCCGCAACCAACCTAGCCTGGGACCAGAGGCTGCTGGCTAAGCCATGGGATCTCAAAGGGCAGTGTTCTTCTCTACAGGACGCCGCTCCACTCCCACGGCCAGCTGGGGGATGCCCGTCATGAGGCGGCTCCCCTACGCTGCCTGTAAGAGCAGAACAGAGTCACGGAGGACGGTGGGGAAGCTGGCCGTGAGAGCTAGCAGCCTCAGGTCCCGGTGTACCGGTTGCCACAACCGGTGTGCCAGTGCTGGAGATTTGCTGTGGAATCACTGCAAAATTATTGGGAGATGGGTCGGAGTGACACAAGGTTCATTGTGGACTAGTGAACCAGGTGGTAACAGGAATGGATATTAGGGTGACTAAGATCTGAAGAAAGTAACAATATAAGCCACGCTTGGTGCGAGCCTCCTGATACCATTGTTAGCCCAGGGGCTAACAGGCTACCTACACACCTCTTCCATCTACATGACAGGCAGCTAGGCGGGCCAATAATAGAGCAGTGGGTGGGTCTCAAGGATGGCAGTGGGTTGGTTTTGTCTAATCATGACGCATACAATTTACCTGGAAGAGTCAAAAATGTTTCTGGGAGAGAAAAACGAGATACAGGCTTTGTGTTTTTTAAGAGAATTTGTCATGTCCTCTGCGTGCTCTCGCAGCAAACATATGAAATAGGAAGCGAGCTGAACGTGCAGTAAAGTAAGCGTGTTTATTACAGGGAAAAATGTACACAAAATGTCCAAAGAACAGTCACTGTTGCGAATGTGTGAGACAACCCACTACAAACCTCGTTGGCTTAGAGGAAATGCCTAACGCGCTCTGAACAGTCAGGAGCGAAGGGAAAAGGCACAAAAGGAAAGACTTGCGCATATGTTGGAGCGGAAAGGCTCAAAGAAACAACACAATAAGTCCGGGGGAAGAAAGCCAAACATCGGTGAGTCAGGATGTCCAAGCTTGACTGAAGCCGCCACACTGACTGGTCACACTACCTCCTCATAAGTACACCATACACTAACGGAGGTAAGTGGACACAGCCGTGTGGCAAGCCAGTGCATGATTAAATGGAATTGTATGTGTATGCATGTGTTAGTGTGTGTGTGCGCATGTGATGAGACCATACAGCCGGTGAATGTCTGGTGAGGAGGAGGCGTGGCTGTAGGACTGGCAGAGAGCAAGTCTCAATCTGCCAGCTGGAATTAATAAACAATAATCAAAAACCTACAGCCACAGGTTGTGGACGGAGTTGAAAACAACCCCCGAACATGACAGAGCCCCCCCCCCTCCCAAGGGGTGGAAAACCAGACATCCACCATACCATCAAAACAGAAAATACAACCTGCATCCCCCCCTCCCCACCCAAAAGGCCAACACAACAAACCAGGGCGGGAGATGGGGGAAGACAGGTTAGGAGGGATTAATCAAAAAAAAAAAAACGCCACAATACAACATCATGACACAACACTTTTCCCAACCCCAAAACTAACTAACCCACCCCAAGAGTCCCACAGTTCAGGGGACCAACTACTGTCCCCGGCCCATGAACAACCATAAGTTCAGGGGGCTGGCCAAAGTCCCAGTCCCAGGGCCAGCAGGCAGCCTGCAGAACGGCATCAGGCGGTCTGCCAGAGGAAAAGGGCCACCTGACCCAGGAACCCAGTCCTTCGGGTGGCCAGTCTGCATAGTTGAGCCACCAGGCCTGGAGGGATAGACGAGGCGGCGGGCTACCCACCAGAAGGCTGACAGGTGGGTGGCTGGACTGAAGAAGGGGAACCCCTGCGGTTCCTGGTGGCAGGACCAGGCGGACCACGGCGGCCTGGCAGAAGAGGAACACCCCGAGGACCTCTGGAAGGGAGGAAGGAACCTCGGTGTCCCCAAGCTGGCCGGCTGCACCCTCGGTGGTCCCAGCTTGGGACTGGAGCTCGGCTGCACTCGCGGTGGTCCCGGCTTGGGACTGGAGCTCGGCTGCACCCTCGGTGGACCCCGACTGAGCCATAGTTGCACCCACGGTGGAGCCCAGCTGGACCTTTGCTGCACCCACGGTGGGACCCGATTGGGTCGCTGCTGCACCCCCGGTGGGCCTCGGGCTGAATCACAGTGCCCGTGGCGGGCCAAACCCATGTGGGACTGATGCTGGGGCGCGACACCCACGATGGTCCCCGGCCGGGACACACCACCCATGGATACCCAGGCTGAGGCGGAACCCAAACTACGGCCTCCGGCAGACGGGGTGCTGAATCCAGGTCGACTTCACTGGGAACAGCAGCAGCCCCGGTTACCTCCAGCGGCGAGCCTGGATCCTTGGACTCATCCAGCAACACGGATTTCTCTCCAGTGACCCTAGAGGAGGACTCGAACAAGGAAAAGGAAGGGTCAGGGTTGCCGGCAGTGGCGGAGCCCGGCGAGGCAAGCTCAGGTGCAGCGTACGGCTGCAGCTGGCCCTCCTCACCCTGAGCTAGGCAGAAATGCTCTAATATGGAAAGAAGGAAGACAAAAGAGAGCACTTGCCTTAGCTCGAGGTCTACCGCCATCCAGGACTCTGGCGTTCCGGGTGATGTTTTCATAGGCTCGATCTTCTGGAGGTGCAGCTCGGGTGCTGACTCTGCTGTGGTGGCCTCCACAGCAGGGATGATGGTCTCTGCAGTCTTGATCTCCCCAGCTGCCATGATCCGTGCTGGTGACTCCTCCAGCGTGGTGGCTGGGTTCTGGCTCACCATTGCTACGCGGGAAGGATCCTCCCGGACCTCTGGCTCCTCCTGGTCCTGACCGTTTGGCTCCGGCATGCAAACAGAGGAAGCAGTAGAGAGCAGGGAGAGGGCTGGTGAGCCATTCATGGCTGCAGCAGGTGGAGAGATCTCTGGGGACTGCATACCCAGAGACCTACTACCAGGGATCAGGCAAGAATTTTCAACAATGTTTGGAACAAAAGGAAGGAAAACTTGCTGTCTGATGATGTCTCCTGCTGCAACTGGTGAGGTGTAGCTCCTCGCATCGGCTGGACTCCTCCATAGACTGTGGAGAAGCCTCCCAGAACGGCGCTGGAAAGGAAATTGTGGCCACCGATCTCTCCTCCTCCAGGCGGCGATCTATCTCCGCCAACAAAGCCAGTCTGTGTTTCTTCCATTCACCCGTGGAAGGAGAGGGCGCATGCTCCGGAGGTGAGGGCGGGGCTGGCGCGGGAGAGCTGCGGTAGGAGGAAAACTTCTTGCCCCACGAGCGCCTCTTCCTTGTAGGAGACGGTTCCAGCGCTGGGAATTCCCTCCCTGGCTCCTCTTCACGCAGCACGAGGATTGCGTGGAGTATGTCAGCTGACTCAGGGAAAAACAGCACGTCGGGGCAAAGCTCCAGGACCTCCACTGCGGTAGTCTGAGCAGCACGAACGGCCTCCGGAGAATACTGCCCTTGTATCCGGGAGAAGGCATCCTCCAGACGGGCCAGTCCGTACAGCTCCGCATCGCTCCAGTGATCCATCATGACTCCAGCAGCAGGTAGGAAAAACACACAAAAAATGAACGTACATGCTACTTTCTGCTTGGGTTCTTTGTGGTGGCAGCTTACTTTCATGCGCGATCTCGCAGCGAACATATGAAATAGGAAGCGAGCCCAACGTGCAGTAAAATAAGCGTGTTTATTACAGGGAAAAATATACAAATAACCAAATAAAATAAACCAAACAAATGTCCAAATAACAGTCACTGTTGCGAATGAGTGAGACAACCCGCTACAAACCTCGTTGGCTTAGAGGAAATGCCTAATGTGCTCCGAACAGTCAGGAGCGAAGGGAGAAGGCACAAAAGGAAAGACTTACGCATTTGTTGGAGCGGAAAGGCTCAAAGAAACAACACAATAAGTCCAGGGGAAGAAAGTCAAACATTGGTGAGTCAGGATGTCCAAGCTTGACTGAAGCTGCCACACTGACTGGTCACACTGCCTCCCCATAAGTACACCATACACTAATGAAGGCAAGTGGACACAGCCATGTGGCAAGCCAGTGCATGATTAAATGGAAATGTATGTGTATGCATGTGTAAGTGTGTGTGTGTGTGCGTGCATGTGGTGAGACCATACAGCCGGTGAATGTCTGATGAGGAGGAGGCGTGGCTGTAGGACTGGCAGAGAGCAAGGCTCAATCTGCCAGCTGGAATTAATAAGCAGTAATCAGAAACCTACAGCCATAGGTCGTGGACGGGGATGAAAACAACCCCGAACATGACAGAATTGACTGTTTTGATATTTGTTAGAGAAGTATGTGACCAATAGACACATTTCAGTTAAAACCTACAAAAACACCATTTTTCAGTCAATGACCCCTTTAAAAAAAATCCTTGGAACTGAAACAAAATGTAGCAGTATTGCTAGCAAGTACATTAAAGGGCCTATGCCATGCTATTTTAAGCCTTTCAGAGTAAACTATATGCATGTATGTGATAGTATATTACCTTTGGTACACTGGAGAATGAATTTCTTATGAAATATGAGTTATTTTCGCGAGCTACTTTTCCAACCCGGAAGTAAGATGCCTCCATCTCTGAAGCTCAGCCTCTCCTTCTTGTGGCTGCTGCCCATTTCATGACGTAACCCCTGAGCCGGCTGCTGCAGCGTGTCGCGGGGTTCCGCCCACCAAAACTTTGAAGACATTGTCTTACGTAAAAAAGCAAACAGTTGTTGTCACTGAGCAGATTAGGTGCGAGAGGAGCTACTTCTTCACAGCGTCAATGCTAAAGTGAAAGAGTTTTGCTGATCACCGCTCCGTTAGCTGTGCAGAGAAAGTGGGTGTGTGCGTTAGCCTGGGGGCGGTGCTGACAGCACAGGCACTTCCTGGAGTGGGCGGCTCACCCACGTTCATACGTATGAACGTGGGTACCCAATCATTATCAGGGACAGGGCAGAGTAGCAGCTCAGAGAGCAGGGTTGAGGAGGAATAATCAGAGATGCGTGAATGGAGCAAAATACCACTTTGGGGGTGTTTTTGGTGAGGAATTAACATTATAACATGCTTAAAAGCTCAAAAAAGTCAATTTTGCATGATATAGGCCCTTTAAGAGGCCAACCAGGAAATGACCACAAGTGTGGTTAACATCTAAACTGATTTTAAATTTTAATAATTCACTCTGAGTGGCTGATGTGTGTCTGACAGAGCTGTCTGTCCTATAAAACCTCAGTTGTTAAACAGCACCATTATGGCTCAGTTTAAGTAGCCATGCTAGATGCTAAATTACTAAGGGCCCCTTTACACAGCGTGGTGATCATTGCGTGACCATGGAGAGATCAAAAATGGGTCCAATCTCTCAGTGATCTCCTAAAGCCTCAAAAAAGCACCACTGTGTGTTCAAAAATTACATTTCATCAACTCTCACGGTGAGCTACAGAGATCTTTGAAATATCCTTGAGAGATCATTGAAGGCAATGGCGGCTTTAGCAACATCAGTGGCTACAGCTGCGTTCATCTGGGACAGAACCTTTCTTTATAGACACGCTACCCTGCCTGGCCCCACACCTGCACGCACATCTGCTGACAGCAGCAGAGCAGTCACATTTGAAAATGGAGCAGCTGCAGGCAGTGATGCTTTGATCCACAAATTGATGAAGGTTAAGTTACGGTCACAAATACCCTTACAAATGGCTGCAAACATCATATGGACGATTTTTGGACCATTTTGTGCGGCCCTCTTAAGGCGGCCGTAGGAGAATCCAGCGTTCGTAGACCTAAGTTCATGGTCACGTTGATGGTCTTTTCCAAGAATTCTATGAACGCCCCACAAAAACCCCTCATTGTAGGGCAGGCGTACAAATGTCATAGGAACGATGTAAGAACTACGCAAGGTGCTGACCGTAAGTATGCTTCAAAAACACCTTATGTTGTTCTTGAGAACACTTTAAGGTGTTCTTGAGGGCCCCTCATTGCAGTCGTAGGAAATGCTTGTACAGAGATTCGTACAGCGTGCGTAAGGTGATAGTGAGGCGCTCATAAGGCAGAAGTATATCATTCGTGCGATGTTTATGCTGACAAAATGTGCCAATAGTCTTAAGATCTTCCTGCCAACGACTTGAGAGTGCCATGAGTTGCACAAAGATTTTCATTGTCTTGGATATACAATAACTAACTCTCTAAACACCCCACAATCCCTCTGTGTAAGAATAGGAGCTGCGTTCCAAAAATGGGAAGAACTAAGACACGTTCTAACTGACAAGCATATACAGCTTGCAACCACAGTTAAATTCTTGATCAAGACTTCTGTACAGTGTTCAGGTCTGGGAGTTATCAGAACAAGAACTTAGAAAAGTTGAGAATGTATGGCATAGCTTCCTTAGGAAAATGGTGTGAGGAGGGTATGAATTTGGGAATACCAAACGTAAAAAGGATGTGGATCCTGAAACAGTCAACTGGAGTTTTAAGATATCTAATAAACAACTACGCGTAATCACTGGTGCCTTACCCATACGTGAATTCTGCTATATGCAACACCTGAAATACCTGGCTCATCTGTGCAGGTTGGAAAACAGCACCTTAAAAAAACAGGTGCTATTTGAATGTACCCAGCACAGAATATGGGGCAAGGTAAGCAAGATGGGGTGGTAGAACACCCACAATTTCCTTGTACTGTACAATGACAATAAACCCTATTCTGTTCTATTCTATTCTATCTAAGGTAGAAGGCATACTTGACATTGATTGGCAACAAGCCTGCAGAATGATGGATAAAATTGAATTCTTGCAACTTCTGGAAATGAAATTTCAGAAGGAGCGTCCTAAGGTTGTGGCACGGCCAAGTGGGAAGCAGTGATGAGGATGATGTAAGATGGCAGCAAGTATGCCATAGGGAGATCCCAAGGCACCATTGTGAAGATTGTAAGAACTCTAGGGCCATCGTACGACCGTAGCTTAAGATGCACCAGTAGGCTCTTAGAGCAGTAGTCAGGGATGTTTGTACTGAAGAACAGAATAGATTGCCTAAGCTGTTATCATTTTGTCATTCCAAAGTTGTACAAAGACCTTTACTGTGTCTCCTCAGTTACAGTTCCTATATAAAATCACTAACAATCAATACACAATGTTTAATAGCCAGTATAAATACAGTACTAAAGAGTCATTGCCTTATGTATATAACTCCTCATTTTGTGAGAAACATAGTTTTTGTAATACTAATTTCTTTCCACCCCAAACTGACCACATGTCCACCATGGTCCACCCCACTGAACATTTCCTGGCTTCGTCGCTGAGAGACCTGGCAAGATTGCTGAGGGATCATTGAGAGTTTCTTAGGTGACAGGGAGCCTCTGGGTATATATATACATGAGAGGTTTCTAGTGCTCTTCTATCCCCTTTACACAGGGGTGGGGATCGTTGAGAGATGAAAAAAATGATCAGATCTCAACGGTCTTTCAGTGAGCGCCTAGTGAATGCCAAAATCTCTCATCTTCCAGTGAGTGCCATGGTCTCCTCAAAGTTTTGACTTGGTCCAAAACAATCTGTCAGTGATCACCAAGGGAAGCGATCTCTCAAGGAGCACTCAGTGATCTCATCAATTTCCCAATGGTCTCTCAGCAATCTTTCAGTGAACTCTACTGCTCTTTCATCAGACACTCAGTGATTCCTCACTGATCTCTCAGCCATCTCCTCCTTCAGGGTGGAAAAATTTGACGTTCGTCTCCGAGTGCTCTTGTTTCTTTCTTGCAGCTGTCTTCTCTACAGCCAACAGGAGGTGTGAGCAAACATTCTCTTGGAGGAGAAAGGAAGTTATTCTTCCTGGTGTTTAAGTGGATCCATGCCAGTTCATATTGTGACAACATACCTCTCAGGAATGTTCTCTTTCATCACCCAGAAGTACTGGCGAGTCCCTACTCTGGAGAAGGAAGTAACAAACAACAAGTATAATTAATAATGAGAGGGAGTGACTCGGGCTTATGCCGCATCATAACACACACACATGCACACACACATACACACCAACACAAAGAAACTTCTGTCTTTGTAAGACTTACAACAGTTCCACAAGTACAAGACCGATCTCATCTGATCTGAATCCCGTTGAGAAGTATGGCAGGGGAAGGGTGGGGATGGAAGTTTACAGAAACAGACGTCAGTGCCAGACCTTGATGCCCTTCATGAAGCTGTTTTCATCACATGGAGCAACGTTCCTACCAGCCTCCTGGAAAGACTTGCATGAAGCATGACTAAAGGAATTTTTGAAGTGATCAACCAGAATGGTGGGGCTACTCATGGAGTGACTTTTTGACACTTTTAGTTCTGTTTTTTAGTTTTGTTTGTTTTTTAGTTTTGTTAGTTTGTTTTGTGGGTTATGGTCTTAAACTTTTGATCAGCTGATGAAGAGACTGCTTGAGTTTAAATGCAGTTTTCAATAAATTACCTACTCTATTTTTTGTCTCTTGCTCCTGTTTCTTCTTCTGTTGCATTTTGAAGCTCTACTTACAAGCTGGTCACGATCCATCAGCACGAAATGCCAATCCTTGTAACTTTTCCTCTGGTCTTAAGATTTTGTTCGGGCATGTATTATGTTGGGAAGTTTCAGAAGAAACCGTATGCTGTGATATTTTGATCAAAGCTTTTGGGTAACCAAGAGCTTCTGGCCAATCTTGAACCACATATCCTTAAATAATGGGTCCGTCACTAAGTTCCAATATTCATTCATGCTCAGTCCCTTATTCCTTTGTGGGTGGTATGGGTATTTCTAGAGCCTAGATGCAGGAGGTGATGGGTTCGATGCAGTCAGGGTTATCTGACATTGAATTGAGAGTCTGCTAGTGTCATTCACTTTCTTAGGGCTTTGATTTTAGTTGGCTGTGGTCCACTAGAGAAGAGGAGTGAGTCTTATTGAGATGGAGCTCACCGGGTATCAGAGCTAACATACAGTGGCAAGAAAATGTATGTGAACCTTTTGGAATTTCCTGCATTAATTTGTCATAAAATGTGATCTGATCTTCATCTATGTAAAGGATATTGACAAATATAATTTGCCTAAAATAATAACACAAAAAATTCAGATCTTTCATGTCTTTATTGAGAACAACCATAAAAGCCTCATAGTGCTGATGGAAAAAGTATGTGAACGCTTGAATTGGTTGGCACCCCCACCCCCCGGGCAGCAATAACCTCAACCAGGCACTTCTTGTAGCTGTGGATCAGAACTACACACTATTCAGGAGGATTTTTAGCCCATTTTTCCTTGCAGAACATAGAAGAACTTCTACAGAGTTTATGCTGATGTTCAGACATTCTCACATTATCCTGAAGGATTTTTTGATCTACTTGAGAATTCATCTTCCCCTCAATGACTGCAAGCTGGCCAGGCCTTGATGCAGCATAGCAGGCCCAGATCATGATGTTCCATCCACCATATTTTACCTTAGGGATGATTATTTTCATGATGATATGCAGTGCCCTTTTTTACCCAAGATGTACAGCTGCGTGTTCTTTCCAAATAGTTCAACCACCCACATAGCACCACCCACAGTTTTGACCGAGATGTGGGAACAAATAATTAAGCTTAAGAATTTGGTAACTGCACCTGACAACCTGGCACTTGGCACCAGGACACCCCAAGTCACAGGTCAATGATCAATTTTGTTATTGTGTCATCAGACCTGCGACCATATGTCTTGGACACTCGAGTAAAGAGGGGTGCAGAGCTGTCAACTGATCATCACCTGGTGGGGAGTTGAATCCGATGGCAGGAGAGGATGCCATTCAGACCTGGTAGACCCAAACGTATAGTGAGGGTGTGCTGGGAACGTCTGACTGAGGCCCCTGTCTGGGAGGTCTTCAACTCCCACCTCCGGAAGAACTTCAATCACATTCCGAAGGAGTTTGGAGACTCAGAGTCTGAATGGGCCATGTTCTCCACCTCCATTATTGAAACGGCTGCCCAGAGCTGTGGCCACAAAGTCATTGGTGCATCTCGTGGTGGCAACCCCCGAACCAAGTTGTGGACACCAGTGGTAAGGGGCGCCATCAAGCTGAAGGAGTCCTATCGAGCTTGGTTGGCTTGTGGGACTTCTGAAGCACCTGAGGTGTACCAGCAGACCAAACGCAGTGCAGCTCAGGTGGTTGCTGAAGCAAAATCTCGAATGTGGGAGCAGTTCGGTGAGGCCATGGAACAAGTCGTTTCGGTCGGCCTCGGAGGCATTCTGGCAAACTGTCCGGCGACTCAGGAGAGGGAAGCAGCTTCCTGTCCACATTGTGTATGGTGCGGATGGGGCGCTGCTGATTTCGACTGGGGATATTGGTCAGGCGGTGGAAGGAATACTTTGAGGATCTCCTCAATCTCACTGACACGCCTTCCACAGAGGAAGCAGGGCTTGTGGACGAGGAGGACAACTCGTCCATCACAGGGGCTGAGGTTGCCGAAATGGTTAAAAAACTCTTCGGTGGTCGGGCCCCGGGGGTGGACAAGATTCGCACTGAGTACCTCAAGGCCCTGGATGTTGTAGGGCTGTCATGGTTGACACGCCTCTGCAACATTGTGTGGAGGTCAGGGACAGTGCCTTTGGCATGGCAAACTGGGGTGGTTGTTAATCTCTTTAAGAAGGGGGACCGGAGGGTGTGCTCCAACTTTAGAGGGATCACACTCCTCATCCTTCCTGGGAAGGTCTATGCCAGGATACTGGAGAGGAGAGTCCGGCCATTGGTTGAACCTCGGGTTCAGGACGAGCAGTGTAGTTTTCGTCCTGACCGTGGCACGTCAGACCAGCTCTTTATCCTCTTGAGAATCCTCGAGGGTTCGTGGGAGTTTGCCCAACCAGTTTACATGTGTTTGGTTGACGTGGAGAAGGCATTCAGCCGCGTCCCTCGTGTTTTTTTGTGGGGGGTGCTTCGGGAGTATGGGGTATCGGGCTTGTTGTTACGAGCTATCTGGTCTCTATACGACCGTTGTAAGAGTTTGCTTTATATTACCAACACTCAGTCGGACTCATTCCTAGTGAGAGTTGGACTCCGCCAGGGCTGCCCTTTGTCACCTATCCTGTTCATAATTTTTATGGAGAGGATTTGTAGGTGGAGCCATGGAACAGAGGGTGTCATGCTTGGCGACCACAGGATCTCATCTCTGTTGTTTGCAGATGAGTGTTGTCCTGTTGGCTTCATCTACAGGTCTTACTGGGACGGTTTGCTGCTGAGTGTGAAGCGGCTGGGATGAGAATCAGCACCTCCAAGTCCGAGTCCATGGCCCTCTCCAGTTGGGGACAAGCTCTTGCCCCAAGTGAAGGAGTTTAAGTATCTTGGGGTCTTATTCACGAGTGGGGGGAGAATGGAGTGAGAGATTGACAGATGGGTCGGAGCAGCCTCTGCAGTGATGCAGATGTTGTACCGGTCTGTTGTGGTGAAGAGGGATTGAACTCCAAGGCAAAGCTGTTGATTTACCAGTCAATCTACGTTCCTACCCTCACCTATTGTCATGAGCTTTGGGTAATGACCGAAAGAATGAGATCACGGATACAAGTGGCTGAAATGAGCTTTCTTCGTAGAATTGCTGGACTCACCCTTAGAGACAGGGTGAGGAGCTCAGTCATCCGAGAGAGGCTCAGAGTAGAACTGTTGCTCCCCCACATTGAAAGGAGCCATTTAAGGTGGTATGGGCATCTGAGCAGGATGCCTTCTGGACTCCTCTCACTTGAAGTGTTTCAGGCACATCCCACTCGGAGGAGACCCTAGGGCAGACCCAGGACTCGCTGGAGAGACTGTCTCCCCCAGCTGGTCTGGGAACATCTTGGTATCCTCTCCGAACAGCTGGAGCAGGTGGCTGGGGAGATGAAAGTCTGGGCTTCTCTGCTTGAACTGCTGCCTCTGCAACCCGGACCTCCGTAAAAGTGGTAGAAGATTGATGGATGAGTGGATGGATGAATTTGGAACTATGTTTGATTAATGATTTAATTATGATTATTTGGTCAGTCTCATAATCTGGGTGTCAGTTCTTGACATTGAGCGACTGTGAAATCTGGACAAAGTAACCACATCTTTACTCAGTTTAACAGAGTTTAATGAAAGGACCAAAGTGACACAAATATCTGTGGAGCTTGTAAAATGAAGAGATAACCAGAGGTGACAATAACAGTGGTAATTTTGGATAAATGAAAAACAAGCATTATTTACATATTTACAGGTATTGCCTATGTGAAATACAACTGACATGTGATTGTGTATCTGAATGGAGAATTAGTGAAACAGCCATTGAAAAATTGAGCATAGCGCACAGCTAAGCAAAGCGGAATTTTGGAAAAATGTTCTGAGAAATTAAAACAGATTAACTTTACATTATGCTCAAAAAGGAATGGCAGTTGCAGAAAAGGTTATGGTTGAGGTAAATAAAAGTCTTCCCCTTAACCCTTTGAGTGTGTGAATTTGCGTGCCCAAAGTCGCAGAGTGCGGCACTGCGCGCTGTCATCTCACTCTCACGTGATTGCCTGCATTGGGGCCTGCATTGGGGATTTGTACTGATTTGTACTGATTTGCCAGTTTCAAAAGGCGGCAGACATCCGTTGGAGGACTCAGTGGATGACACGTAATACACCAAAGAAGAAGAACTCATTTCCTTCTCCTGTTTTTAGCATTTTAGCCCAGAAAGCTAATATGTCTGCGATTGGTCACCGTCACTTTTATCGGCTTTGTACGTGGAAAATAGCCGCGGGATACAAGCGAAATTTATGTGGGATAATCATAAGACTTTGTAGATGTGGTAGAGACTTTAACATGACCGACAGAACGCAAAATAACAACCATGATTGGTGAAAACGCAGCGGTCACATCAGTCAGCCACCCAGCCCCCCTTTGTCAAAAGTGAGAATTTTCTGGGGGTTTTTTTTTGTTTTTTTTTTATACATTGTACTGATTTCTTGTTCATATACTTTGAAGATAAGATGATGAGGTACTTCTGTACAAAAAACGGTGTCAAAAGACTGAACCATTCATTGTGTAAATACGTCCAAAGTCCAGTTTTGACTGAGTTATGGAATTTAAAGAGGTGATGCGACATTATGCAAATTAGATGCATAAATTCATTCCTATCTGAAACTTTGGATCATATTTTACAGCTTTCTAATTGACAGTAAGCCATTATCTCTTACCACTTTCAAGTTATAGCCTTGGAAATCTGAACTATTTTATTGACAATATTTACCACTCTTGACCACTAGGGGTTATGTCACAATTCGGTGACAAACGCACTCAAAGAGTTAACCTAAGGCTATTGGCTGCCCTACTTTCTTGGAAGCTGTGCAGGAGTTCCTTTCCTGGGATGGCTGGGGTTCTCAAGAGTCTCAGACCAAAACCAGAATGAAATAGTCAAGCCTCAGCGGGTTGCAGACACTGGATGATTGGGGCTTCTGGCAGCCCAGCTGGTCCAACCTGGACTGGAGATAGGGCGATGATGGCAGGTGTCCTCCCTGCAGTTCTGTGCCTGAGGTCTTGACCTGGGGACCTTCTCAGAGGTGGAGGCCCAGCTGGGCAACACGGTGGTACAGTGGTTAGCACTGTTGCCTAACCGCTAGAAGGTTCCAGGTTTGAATCCCCAGGCTGGCAGGTGTGCAATCCTTTCTGTGTGGAGTTTGCATGTTCTCCCTGTGCTGCATGGGTTTACTCCAGGAGCTCTGGTTTCCTCCCACAATCCAAAGACATGTATGTTAGGTTAATTGGTGATTCTAAATTGCCCCTAGGTATCTGTCTGTGATAGGCCCTTAGAATACAGGGTTAGTACTAGTGAAGCTCTTTGAGACTAGAAACAGCATTATACAAGTACAGGTCCTTATCCCTTATCCCCTTAGGTCCTGTAGCTTGGGTCTGCTTGCTTCTTCTGGGAACAATGGGTCATCCTCTAGAGTGATGTTTTGACATTAGAGTACAGCCCAAAAGGAAGCCTTAAGCTAGGTTAACTAGGTATGCTCTAAAATGTGTAGGTACACTTGAGTTTACAGAAAATATTATGAAAAATGATGAGTTGAACAAGGAAAAGGCTTAGGCTGTTTAAAGAGGTAGAAGAAAAATTAAAAATCACTGTAAATGGTATTGTCTTTCTAGGAAAAATGGCAAAATGTTTGGGAAAAATTTGTATGTGTAAAAGTTTGGGTAAAAGAATTCTCAGGAACAAAAAGCTGTATTTACCTTGAGTAAAAACAGGAGAGCTGTGTGAATAAGCCTGAAGGCCTCAGGGGTCAGAGGGAAAAGGAGACCAAGGTTCAGCTCTGTTTGTGAAAAGGGGAGCAGATTCACATGCAGGGGTGGAGTTTACTGTGAACCCACCAGTCAGGAGGTACATGACTAACTCTACCCCATGTGTGCGTTAGCTTGCCCAAATGGGCTGTATTGGTCACATGACATGACATAAGCATGACATAAACAGCCCTGAATGTCTTTAAATGGCAAATGTTTACAGGTATCTTTAATTTTCTAGGTGATATTTGTCTAATCCATGAGAATTCATAGAACAACATATACGTCAAACAGGTTCATTTTGTCTTCTTTCAATTATTTATCCTTTTTTTTTTTTTTTTTTTTTTTTTTTTTCCTTTGAAAGACAAAAGTAAAATAGAAAGATGTCTTTACCTTCTTTACATGTTTCAACTGCACTGCAGCCTTCATCAGAAGAGTCAGCTGATTGCTGCCAGGTGACATTTATCAGCTGATTTTCGTAGGCGGGGCCAGCTCAGCAGATCTGTCAGATCCGCCGAGCCGGCCCCGCCTCCCGCCGTCAGATGGTCTCTGGAGAATGTGGTCCCAGGTGTGAGAAAGCATAAAGGCCCCCTCATCTCGGTTCATGGTGTCTTTTCCCCGCTTTCTGATCTCTATTGCCTCCTTGATCCAACGTTTGTGTCTGTTGCTCTCCGATCCAATAATTTTTGTGTTGTCCCAGTCCATGATGTGATTATTTCTTTTGCAGTGGTCCGATATAGCTGATTTTAATGTTTCTTGTTCTGCTTTTTCTTTTTGTGATCTTGTGAGTCGTCCTTGCGTTTCCTTCTCACATTCCTTTTGGTGTTCTTTTTTTCTTGTGGTGAATAATCTTCCGGTTTCTCCAATGTATGCAGATCATGTAACAAAACCTACATTGGAGAAACCGGAAGATTATTCACCACAAGAAAAAAAGAACACCAAAAGGAATGTGAGAAGGAAACGCAAGGACGACTCACAAGATCACAAAAAGAAAAAGCAGAACAAGAAACATTAAAATCAGCTATATCGGACCACTGCAAAAGAAATAATCACATCATGGACTGGGACAACACAAAAATTATTGGATCGGAGAGCAACAGACACAAACGTTGGATCAAGGAGGCAATAGAGATCAGAAAGCGGGGAAAAGACACCATGAACCGAGATGAGGGGGCCTTTATGCTTTCTCACACCTGGGACCACATTCTCCAGAGACCATCTGACGGCGGGAGGCGGGGCCGGCTCGGCGGATCTGACAGATCTGCTGAGCTGGCCCCGCCTACGAAAATCAGCTGATAAATGTCACCTGGCAGCAATCAGCTGACTCTTCTGATGAAGGCTGCAGTGCAGTTGAAACATGTAAAGAAGGTAAAGACATCTTTCTATTTTACTTTTGTCTTTCAAAGGGAAAAAAAAAAAAAAGGATAAATACATAGAACAACATGTACAGATATTTATGACAAACAAGCAATGTAAACAGAACAAAGTGGATTTCAGGGGCTTGCCTCTCTCACAGCTGCAATGGGGGAGGTCAGTCATCATTCATTTTCTCTCTTATAAGCACATACATGTGAAAAGCCTGTGTTGCCAGAGAAGGAGAAAGGGGAGGGAGCCACAGACTAACACCCTTTAACACTGCTTGTATCCTGTGGGGGTGATGCATCTTGTGCAGAGTTAAAACAGTCTTAAAACTTCATAAATGAAGGAAGCGAATTTAAGAGTTCAGTCTGGCTTGAGCCCACTACAATGGAAAGGAACAATCCTTATTCGTGCAGAGTAGTCATGTTATGTGTGGTCTCTATGATCACCGCAGATTGTAAAGTCTGACAGAAGCAGGTAGGAAGGTCCTCCCAACCCTCTCTCTCAAGCACTTTGGATGGAGAAGCCTGCCACTAAATGAGCTCCTCAGTGCATTCATCATGTCCCCTATGGGGTGGGACTTTGACTCCAGCAGAGATGACAGCTTAGCCACCATTCTCCTCTCTCCTATCACCTCTGCTGAGTTGAAGGGATATCCCAGAACAGAGCTGGCGCCCTTGATTGGCCTGTTCAGACTCTTCCTGTGATGCTGCTGCTCCATAAGACCACTCCATACATGACTGATGCCACCACAGAGTTATAGAAGGTCTCCAGGAGTGCCCCCCACACTCCAAAAGACCTGAGTCTCTTCAGAAGGAACAGCCTGCTCTGCCCCTTCCTGTGGAGTCCATTGGTGTTGTATGACCAGCCCAGTTTATTGTTCAGGTGAATACCCAGGTACTTGTAAGATGTCAACATCTCAGTGTCAGTTCCCTGGATGCTTCCAGCAGTATGCCTGTGCAAGTCCACCACCAATTTCTTGATCTTCCCTGCATTGATCTGGAGGCAGTTCTGCAGGCTCCAGTCCACAAAGTCCTGCGTCAGTCCTTTGTACTCAGAGTCATCACCATCAAATATGAGGCCAATGATTGCAGAATCATCAGAGAACTTCTGCAGGTGGCAGTGTTGTGTGATATATGAGAAGTTAGCAGTGTAGAGGGTGAACAGTAAGGCTGGGAATCATCACTAATTTCCAGAATCAATTCAATTTCGATTTTTGAGGTTCTGAATCGATTCAGTTTCAATTCGATCCCGATTTAATCAGAGAAATTACCATTTTAATAGCTATTTTACTTGTGAGGGAAAAAAATCTTAGAGACCTAATGCTGCAAATTGTAGCAGTAATTCTGTAACTTTCATACATAAATTATGACATAAAGAACTGACCCAAAATCAGTTACAATAATGTACTTTTTATTTAACTTATGATTTCACAAGTGGTTTCTTTAGTGCAAAGGGTGTGTGGTGTCAAGTTAACAACCCAGAAGTCAGTAAACGGCTTCAATGCATGAAGCAGGGAGACAGAATCTCACTGGATTTCAGTCCCTCCAGGATTTCACGGCTGGTTTCGTGATTGTTGTGGCCCAAAAAGCCTGAATTTGTGGAGCTTTTCCAAAAAGTTGTGTTAAAAGTTGTGACATTTTTAGAGATTTTTTGCACTGAAAGTTGTGTGAGGAAGTCCAGATTTTAAAGTAGCTGATTTTTCCATAGTTTACAGTGATGCTGTTCTATGTAACACCACAAGAAAAGTACAGGATTGCCAAAAATTTCATGTTAAAACAGTGATTTATGTAGAATTAAATGCTCAGTAAAATTGTCAAAAAATGACCAACATTGTATTCTTTCTGAAAACTTAAATAAAAAAGATAAATAAAAGAATTAGTCATTAAAACAACTAAATTGCATTGAATGCATGTTAGTCTGGAGAAAATGATGGCAGCACCTTCTTGAATCTTGAATCTGAAAACCAAGACCCTGAAAAACTTGAGCTCTTCTTCTGTGGTGAAATGCACCAGGAAGCAGGGATGGTCCTCCACTGACAACCTCTTCCCTTCAGAAGGTCTCAGTGCAGGATGGAGCTGGGAGTGGAAACCCAGTCTTCACACATCTGAAGGGCAGATGAAAAGGAAAACAGATTTCACAGTAAAATTAATAATCATATTTTTAGATTCCCACACCACAGTAGGATTTAATAATTTAGGTTCTTTTATTTTTTGTTTTTGAAAAGTGTTTCAGTTCATTTCCTGGAAGATTTGTTCATTTCAGTTTAGTTCTGTTGAGTAAAAATGGCTCGTTGTACTGCAGCCTTTATTAATTCTGCCATTTTCATTTTACTTAAGTACTAGAAGTCCAAAATTAAATGTGCCATTCAATAGAAACGTTACATGAAGGCAGCTGCCTCCGTCATGACGTCCTGCATTTATTTACAACGCTTAACCAACAGATAACTACTGTTTCCATAGTTTGTAAAAGAAAACACCATCATGCTGGATGAATTATTAATTTACGACACAAATGTTAAAAAAACAACGATATTTTACTTACTCCAGCAGCTGCAACAGTCTCCCTCTCTGCTCTGTTGTCGTTCTTCGTGTGTTTTCCTTTTGAAAATTGTTTCTCAATTGTCGACTTTTACGTTCCAACACAGCGCTGCACATAGTACAAAACTGTTTATCCTGGCTTTATGAAAAATCAATCAACTTTATTTATAAAGCACTTTAAAAGCAACACTCGCTACACAAAGTGCTGTACAGCAAGAAAACATAAAAGCAGGGCACTAACACAAAGGGCGCTAACACAAGAACCACAGTAAAAAAATAAATAAATTCATAAATAAAATAAAAGGTAAAATAAATAAATAAAAATCCATTTCATTCAATAAAATCAATGTCTCATACTGGTTCGAAGGCCAGGGAGTAAAAGTGTGTTTTAAGACGGGTTTTAAAAATGGACAGTGAAGGTGCCTGTCTGATGTCCAGGGGTAAATCATTCCATAACCTGGGGGCCATGATCGAAAAGGCTCTGTCCCCTCTGAGCTTCCGCCTCATCTTTGGCAACCGCAGAAGTAGCTGTTCAGCTGACCTGAGGGACCGGGTGGGAGCGTAGGGATGCAGAAGCTCAGAGAGGTAAGGCGGAGCAAGACCATTCAAGGATTTAAAAACAAATAAAAGAATTTTAAAATGAACTCTAAAATGCACAGGCAGCCAGTGAAGTGAAGCTGAGATGGGTGTGATGTGATCTCTTCCACGTGTACCTGTTAAAAGACAAGCAGCGGCATCTTGAACCAGCTGCAGACGGGAAAGAGATGACTGGCTGACACCGGCGTAAAGTGCATTACAGTAATCCAGCCGAGATGAAATAAAAGCATGGATTACTGTTTCTAGGTGCGATCTAGAGAGAATGGGTTTTACTTTTGCTAAACGCCTTAGATGAAAGAAGCTGGATTTTACCACAGAACAAATCTGCGTGTCTAATTTAAAATCACTGTCCATGATAAAACCAAGGTTCCTAGCTGTGGATTTAACGTAAGAAGTAAGGGAGCCCAAGTATACAGGAGGGGACTCACAGGGGCCACTAGATCCAAACACCAATTTGGACAACAGTTCCCCAAAATATTTGGGAGCTGTTGAGCGCAGTCTTTAGCTGTGACTTTTGTTGATAAATTAACGCTGGTAACTCCACTTTGTTGCTGCATGCCAGATGTAAACACAGAAGTAATGTGAGCATGCAGCGAAGGGAACTCTCACGCGATTATTCATCACACAAGACTTCAGCCAACTGTTTGCATTTTGTGTTTCACAGACTGTAAAATTATGACATTAAAAGATCGATCCAAGGATTTTGTTGGGACATCAGCTCAGTCAAACGTGAATCGAATCGAATCTTTGAATCGATCTTTTGAGCCCACCCCTAGTGGACAGGAAGTGAGCCAGAACTGTTCCCTGGGGGGCCCCTGTACTGCAGATGATGGTGTCAGACACACAATCCTGGGTCCTCAAACTGGCTGGTCTGTGAGGTAGTCCAGGATCCACAATGACAAGAGTTGGTCCACCCCTGCACACAGCAGCCTGTCCCCCAGGATCACTGGATGAATGGTGTTGAAAGCACTGGAGAAATCACAGAATATGATCCTCAGTGCTCCCAGGCTTCTTCAGGTGAGATGGAGCACAATGTAGGAGGAAGATCACTGCATCCTCCACCCCGATGCCATGCTGGTAGGCAAACTGACATGGACCCATTACTGGTCTCACCAGGGTTCTGAGATTGGTGAGGAGCAGCCTCTCCAGGGTCTTCATCAGGTGTGATGTGAGGGCCACTGGTCTGTAGCTGTCAGGTCCTTGGGATGCAGAGTCTTCGACACCACAGGTATCATGCACTCTCAAGCTGAAGATGTGCTCCATAAGTTGATGGCTGATGCCGTCTGGACCTGCGGCCTTCCTCGCCTTGATCTTCCTAAGCTCAGTTCTCACCTGGGTCTTAGGGCGCATTCACATGGCCACAGTTTGGTCCGGACCAAAGGAACTCTGGTCCGCTTCCGCGGATAGTTCAGTTCGTTTGGTGCTGTCTGAATGCACATTCGAACTCTGGTGTGCACCAAACAAGTGAACTCTGATCTGCCTGAAAACGGGGGTCTCTGTTCTCTTGCAAAGTCTGGTGCACTTCGCTCGCAGTGTGAATGCAAACGAATGGACCAGAAGGCAGAAGTGTCCCTTGGCATGATTTTTTTTCTTCCTGGTCAGTGGTGGTTTTGGCTACAGTGCCCCAAACCAGCAGTTGTTGTAACTGCGGGACGTTGTCTAGGCAGTTTGGTCCACTGCAGTTTGAATGCAAACCAGACCAAATGAAGTTGTGAAAATTCTCGGCATTCGCTGCCCAGTCAAACTGAGACTCCCGGACTAATCCTGGTGTGAATGCAGCCTTAGTGAGGGACAGACTGGGGCAGGGTGGGCTTGTGTTCGGGGGGTAGATGAAGGTGTAAGCAGCAGGGCAGGGAGGGGGGGTAGGTGGCTGATCAAACCTGCTGAAGAACAAGTTCAGAGCCTTCACCCACTCTCTGACCCCCGTGACCTGGGAGGTGGTATTCTGCTGCCCTGAAGTGGTTTTAAGGCTTCTCCAATCACTGCTGACATCGTTTTGCTTCAGCTTGTCCTCCACCTTCTTCCCGTAGTTGTAGAAGTTCTTGAAAGTATAATAGTTCCCAATCCCTGCAGTGCTCACATGCAAAAACATGATTCTCCTCAGGTAGATGAACTGGAACTATGAGATGGTTTCTGCTGTGAAAATATGCCTTATGTAAGGAAAGAGCTTGGTACTGGCATAGACCGCCTGAGCACGGCTGAAGGAATGGTGATGGAATGTCACTTCTGTTTAACCTGAAAAACCAGTTGTCTTCACTTACTGTACTATCCAGTCACCTACTTCTAGCGGGGAAATAAACTGATTCTAATTAGATTTCTGCAATGAACTGATTATTTAAGTAGTCCTGTAAACAGAATAGTCAGATAAAACTATGACCAGGTTATGAGAAATCACATTTGTCTCCATGCTGCTCAGCTAAAACTGATCACTTCTTTCTCCTTGTGTGTCTTGTTTCCAGGTGCGACTCCTGTGCATGGCTTCTCAGCGGGGAGATCTAGAGAGTGTGCGCTACCTCCTAAAAGAAGCCCGTGTCACTGTGCCACATGAGCCATCCAACAGCAACCCAGCCATCCTGGCAGCGTACTACGGCCATGACAGCCTGGTCAAAGAGCTGCTGGACTCCATACCTGGTAAGAGGGGATATGGTCTTGGCTGTGCCTTTAGCTACCCCCCCCTTCCCCGTCTCTGCTGCTGATGAGTGTGTGGCACCTCCTCTTCAGGGCCCTGTCTGAGGAGAGACCTACTCAACTGGATGCTGGCCACATCTTGCCAGCAAGGTCACCTTGACGTGGTTTGTCTGCTGGTCCACAGCTACGACGCTGATGCCAGGGACTGTGCCATCCACAGTGATGAGTTCGCTGTGATCACTGGACTGCCTCTGTATGCTGCAGCAGAATCAGGTAGTCAGACACACGCAAGAATACACACCCAGAATGATGTGAGCAAATGTTAAACACTTTTGCTTGCTTCCATAGGTGTCATCCTTCCATTAGATACCAATTGATTAATTGTTAGTTGATTCACCTTATTGATAAGTTAATGATTAACTGATCTCTCAGATGGCCCGTATCTGGGCTGCTGTGGTCTTGATGATGGCACGCCATTTCCTGCGATCTTCTGCAATCCTCAAAGCACACGCATTACTTTGTTGAGTCCAGTTAATGATGTCTGCTAGCCAGTAGGTGATTTGATCATTTTTAACATGGGGGATGGAGGGTATTTACAAACTGAGCATGAGATACAACTGTATAAATGTAAATAAGGTGCAAAATTTTAAGAACAAAGGTGCAAAAATAGGAAAAAAGATACTAATTAAAAAAAAAAATAATCCAAAAATTACAATTAAATTACATTGAATAAAAATTTTACCAGCATCCAGATGAACATTTCAAATTTGCAAGAAAAAAATTGCAAATATATCAGCCAAAAGTTGAAAGTTTATAAGAAAAAAGTTGAAAATTTGTGAGAAAAAGTTGCAAATTTATAAGAAAAAAGTAAAAAAAAATCAATTTTGAAAATTTAAGGAAAATTTTTTGAAAATTTATGACAGGGAAAAAAGTTGAAAATTTGTGGCAAAAAAAGTTGCAGATTTATGAAAAAAAAAATGCAAATTTTATGAGAAAAGAGTGCTTAGAATTGGTGATCCCAAATCATTTTATTCACTTCTGTAACATGATAAAGGTCTGTGATGACACTGGGGCATCTATGGATGTGGATTGGGGGATGGCAGCTTAACAAGGGGGATGGAACCCCCCCATCCCTCTTCAGATCACTTACTTTATGATAATTCTGAGTGCTGCCATCCCTGTGCTGCTGTAATACTGTAAATTTCCCTGCTGTGGGACTAATAAAGGATTATCTTATCCTGTCTTTCTGCTGCTAGCCAGTGATGTTGTGGTCCTCCTTTCACTTTCTTGATGAATTCTATTAATTCTTCTGCAGATCTGCAAATTAGGGTAGTGTTGTTAGCGTAACGCTAATTGTTTATTTTCCTCCCGCCAATTTTAACCCCCATACCTGAATTGTTGGTGGCTGTTTCCATAATGGCCTCTGCGTAGATCAGGGATGGGCAACTGTGGCCTGCCCCCTCATCCACTGCAGTCCGCCATTCTATTTCCAAAAATCAATTATTTGGAACCACATTCTTAAATGCAATTATAGAGTCCACCAGCAGAAGGAGCTCTAATCGAAACCTAGGTGCTGCTCTGTCCCAGTGGCTGAGGAAGAGAGCAAGAGTGAGGGAGCCACAGAGATATAAGAGGGAGCAGTGTGCCGGAGAATGTGTTTGTAAGGTATGTGTTGCATGCTAAGACCACATTAATAGGCTGTAAACAGCAGCCTATTAATGCGAGGCAGCTCGGTGGTGCAGTGGTTAGCAGTGTGACAGCACAGCAAGAAAGTCACAGGATCAGGAATGTCACAGGATGTTCTCCCTATGTTGGCGTTGGTTTACCAGGGGTACTCTGGTTTCCTCCCACAGGTCAAAAACATGCAAGTTAGGTTAATTGGAGACTCTAAAGTGGCCCAATGTGTGTGTGAAGGGATTGGGCACCGCACCGTGGTTGCCTCATCCATCCAGGTGGATTTCCTGAATTTCCCTCTGGGATTAATAAAGTATAGAAAATACAAAAAAAGTGGGCTGCCTTTAAACAAGAATAAATACTACAGCTGAGGAGCTGTAGCAATTATTCTTGTTTGGCAGGTGAAGCCTCCTGGAGCTTGGAGGCTTTCTTTCCTTCTAATTGCGCAGAAAAAGATTCAAAGCTTTGATGTTTCTTTCTAAACAGCGCGACTGAAGCAGTGACAGTTTCAGTCCCATGTCAGCAGTAAAAGTTCAGAGACTGTGGTCATTGTAATCTGCTGATTTTTTTTTGTTGTTGTTTGTTTTGTTCATTTACACCAGTGGCTCTTAAACTTTTTTTATTCCCCATTTTGGGGAGCCAGATGATTACATAGCCCACCTGCCCCTCCACACCCACAATGAGTCCAAGAGCAAGCTAAGTCTCATCATATTTCTTTTCTTCTTGGCTTTTTTTGTTAATTATGATCTGCAATTTATCTTTGCTCATCATTTTGATGGAGACAGTTTTAAAAATTAGGTTAGGATATAATTTTTTTTCCATCCATCTTCTATTGCTTAATCCTTTTTGGGTTGCATGGTGGGAGGTCCAGGGTGGGGGGTAGGGGGGGAACTGGAGCCTATCCCAGCATCTTTAGGCGAGAGGCAGGGTACACCCTGGACAGATTGCCAATCTATTGCAGGGCAGATGTAATTTTATCAGTAATTTTAATTCTTGCGTGATAAAACACTGAGTGGCTTTTATTTTTATTTTCATTTGCATTTTAAGTTTTAACTGTGAAACTTTTAACTTTGCAGGAAATAATACCCCCCCGCCCCCCCCGCCCCAAAGCCTTACATGTAAACCTGGCCCTCAGGAACTGAAGAAAAAATGTTGTGGTCCTCACTACCACCAAAGTTGCCCATCCCTGGTGTAGATGTTGTATAACGTCGGTGGAACAATGCAGCCTCGATGTAACACATGCATATTGTGAATATGGTATATGGATTAGTTGACAGGCAGCAATTTTCCTGAGAGTTTGATTTTCCCTGAGTACAATACAGTCTTTCTGTCTGTAACATAAAAGGTAATTATTGTTTACCATACACTGAATCAAAAATGCACCTCATATCCCTCAATGATTTAGTGTACATTTACATTTTTAAATACAGATAATGGCATTTTTATGGTTTAACCAAATCTGTACTGTGTAGTGTGAATGATTTATAATTTATTTTGACAACTAATAACTATAACCAATATCATCAGTTACTCAAAAAGGTTTAAAATATTTCACTCTATGCAATGAATATATCAAAGTTTACCCTTTTGAATTATATTGCAAAAAAGGAGAAATAATTGTGAACCGTTGCATCTGGTGCATGTCAGGCTGGATGACATAGCTAGAAAATAAAGAACCATGATGTAATTTCTTTACATCACGATGCAATACATATCGTCAGATGTATTTATAGTGCACTGAATGTCCTTTAAAATTTGGTTTTACTTATATTTTTAGAAGGGAATCAAAAATTCATACAATCATGTTCAGTGTGTGTAGATCAGAGAAAGTTCTTCACAACAGTCTAACTGATGAAAGTCCGTCTTTTTTCCTTAACAGAACTCACAGTATCAGGTAATCACGTTTACCCACGGCACTTGAACTCTGTTTACCACACACTGTTAATATTTGGTGGTCTAAGAACAAGCGGCAGAAGTATAATTTGTTGCTTATTTTTGATTTTAATGGATGGGTTGGATGGTGTATTTCTGAGCAGGACAGCTTTCCATAGAAACAGGAGTGAGGCTTTTGTCCAGCAGATCTTCTTCAGATCAACCTTCTAGCTCACAGGTGTCAAACTCATTCCATGGAGGGCCAAGACCCTGCAGGTTTTACCTCCACCCAGTGGCTTCAACAGGTGTTTTCTCTGAATTTCTTCCTACTGATTGCTGATCAGTGAAAACACCTGCTGAAGAGACTGGGTGGAAGTAAAACCTGCAGGGTCTTGGCCCTCCATGGAATGAGTTTGACACCCCTGTTCTAGCTGTTAGGCAAAAGTGCTAACCACCGTACCACTGTGACAGTAGTGCAGTTTAATCATTTAAAAATACAGTATTTCACTTTATGAATAAAACAGCTTATCAAGCTCTAGAAATTATGTTAAATTAGCATGCATTTCCACATCAGTCATCAGTCCTAACCACCTAAACACACTCACCACACCATACACACTGATGGGCCGGTTTGGGCGCTTGGGCCATATGTTTGACACTAGTCTCATGCAGCTTCCTCTTTCTCCATCACACTCCTCCTCCAGAGACCTCCGTGAAATGAATGTGCTGTGGGCCCACGAGAAGCTGAAAGAAACAGGAAAAAAGTTTCTTTTATAAAAACATTTTTTCAGTCACTCCTGTCAGCGAGGAGTGATCTATCATTTCGCTTTACCTCACTTCTGCTCTTTTTTCCCGTGACAGTCCCCTCCGAAATAAAACATTGAGTGGCATTTAGTGCCACAGAAACAAAGTACAGCCTGCACACACAAACACACAGTGTCTGTTCTTGTAAATATGAAAGCTGTTCAGCGCCGATATGGAAAAATGTCAGGTGTGGTTGCAGTTCTGTCTGTTGTAACAGAGGACAAAGAGCAGCAGGCATTAAGCACTGATCTGTCCTGAGTTGAACACAGGGCGACAGATCCCACTTACAAAAATGCCAGTGACTCTCAATAGCGGCCTCTGTAATCAGCTTCTGGGTTGACTGTAGTGGTCAGGATTTGAGGACGTGAAATTTGATATCCACTGTTAGCTGAGATGATCAGAGATTGTTGAGGTGGGACTTTATGCTGATGGAGCTCGTGACTGCAGCTCACCAACTGTAGTTTTAAAGTGACTATACACACAAACGGGGCTGTTTCTCATCACACCGGTGCTACGTCACTTCAGTCATTCTTAGCACTGACCAGTTTTCACGTCACATGTGCGACATACGTCACACTGTACAGGGCTGGATAGTTTGGTTCCGATTGTTTTGAAACTTGGTACCATGGTTTGATATACTCTGATGATGCGCATATTGATATTTCACTCTCATCAGATGACCTTGGAAGTCAAGGGTCAGATTTTCCCTAAATATTCTAAACACAATAACTACTGAAAGAAATGATGTAGGCTTTTCAAATCAATACAGGACCTGTATCTAATACGCATCTTGGATGACTTGCACCCTCACCTAACTATGGGTCTGGGTAGGGGTGATCTGGTCCGGTCTGCTGTGTTGGTATCGGGTTTGATCCAGGCAAAATGGCTGGATCGGTATTGGTAAGGAATAAAAGTAATTTACTGATCCGATACATTAATAATAATAAAATGAAGGCGTGATCCTGTTCTCAGCCACGCTGCACACGGCTTCTGTAAACAGAGGCAACAAGCCTCACATCAGTGGAGCCTGTCTGTGGGACAGACCTCAGTATGTTGCTGTGTGAAACAAGATTGCCTGGATGTGAAAGCTTGGAAGACCATGGGTACATCTTCTTTTGGAGTGGGAGATCAACTCAAGAAAGGAGAAAAACAGGAGTGGGCTTTGCAGTTAGAAAGGAGATAGCAGTAATGCTTGATGAGGAACCGGTGCCAATCAACGACAGGATAATGACTGAGACTCCCACTACAGCGGAAGATGTATGCCACACTCACCAGTGTATATGCCCCAACAATGACCAACACAGAGGAGGTGAAGGAAGAGTTCTACAGTGATTTACGTGAGACTATCAGGCATGTACTGACTGATGACAGGCTGATACTCGTTGGAGATTTTAATGCCAGAGTTGGTTCGGACACTGAGAAATGGAAAGGAGTGCTAGGCAGTCATGGAGTAGGCAAGTGCAATGCTAATGGAGAACTTCTACTTGCACTATGTTCAGAGTACAACCTTGTGATAACCAACACTCTATTTAAGCACAAGGACACACACAAGAAGACATGGATGCACCCAAGATCCAAGCACTGGCACTTATTAGATTACATCATAGTCAGGCAGAGAGACATGAGGGATGTATTGGACACCAGAGCAATGAGAGGCGCGGACTGTGGTACTGATCATGTTATGCTGAGATCTAGATTAAGGATTTGGAGACGAAAACAGCACTGCAGGACAGGTGCGAAGCCACCACGGAAGCTAAACACTAGTGTTAGACTAGAAAGGCCAAAAGAAGCAGGAAGAACTTACACAGGAAATGGATGAAAACTTGAAAGACTGGGACAGCAACAACTCAGAGAATGACATAGAAGAGAAATGGGCAACAATGAAGGATACAGTGTATCAGACTGCGAGTGATGTATTAGGCCACCCTGAGAGGAAACATCAAGATTGGTTTGATGAGCATGATGAACACCTGAAGAAACTACTAGAAGTGAGGAATACAGCTAGGCACGAAAACCTACAGTGTAACACAAGGTCGAAGAAGAAATACTCAAAGGCTCAAAGTGAGCTACAGAAGTACACCAGAGAGATGAAGTCCAACTGGTGGGATGAAAAAGTGGAGGAATGTCAAACTGCAGCAGACAGGAAGGACATGAAAACATTCTTCACAGGTTTGAGAGAAATCTATGGCCCTAAACCAAGAGGATTGATCCAACTAAAGGCTATGGATGGTGAAACGGTTTTGCAGGATAAAGACAAGATCCTGGATAGATTTGCAGACCACTTTGAACAACTGCTAAACAACCCTGGAGATCTCACTGAAGAGGCTAAAGAAGCTCTAGTGCAGCGACCAGCTGTATCAAGTCTGGATGAACCACCAAATTTTGATGAACTAATGGCAGCTATCAGGACAATACAGGATGGTAAAGCTCCAGGAAGGGATGGAATTCCAGCAGAAGTGTGGAAATTTGGTGGTGTTCAGCTGACCAACTGCCTGCACAAGCTCATCCAAGAGATATGGGATGCCCAGAAAGTACCTCAAGACTGGAAGGATGCAAGTATTGTGCCTTTGTTCAAGAAAAGTGACAGGAAAGATTGTGGAAATTACCGAGGTATATCACTGCTAGCCACTGTTGGTAAGATTCTCGCACGTGTACTACTGAACAGACTCAATGAACACATCTCGCAGAATGTACTACCGGAAACCCAGTGCGGCTTTAGAAGTGGTAGAAGCACAATGGACATGATTTTCTGCTTGAAACAGGTTCAAGAAAAGTGTATCGAACAGAACATGCCGCTTTATGTAGTCTTCATAGACTTCAGTAAAGCTTTCGATACTGTTTTGTGACAAAGACTTTGGCAGGTACTCAAGAAATATGGTTGTACAGAGAAGTTTCTCAGCCTGATCAAGGCACTCCATACAGGTATGCAAGCAAATGTGGCAATGAGTGGTTCAGTATCTAAAGACTTTTCAGTAAGCAACGGGGTGAAACAAGGGTGTGTGCTGGCGCCCTACACTCTTCTCGCTATATCTGGCAGCCATGCTTGAGGTGGCCTTCAAAGACACTTCAGAAGGAGTATACATTCAAACAAGGAAAGAAGCAGACTTGTTCAATGTGGCACAGTTTAAAGCCAAGAGTAAGACATCGATAAAGGTAGTAAGAGAAATGCTCTTTGCCGACGACAGTGCTCTAGTTGCACACAGTGTGGAAGATATGCAATCTTTAGTGGAGAAATTTGCAAGAGCAGCTAGCCAATTCAGCCTCCAAATCAACATCAAGAAGACAGAGTGCCTTTATCAACCACCAAAGTTCCAATTATCAACATCACTACCAGAAGAGATCAGCATTGGTACAGAGCCACTAGTCAAGTGCAAGACTTTCAAGTATCTAGGGAGTACTGTTTCAGAGAATGCTAGGCTGGAGGATGAACTACCTCTCAGAATGGGAAGAGCGAGCGCTGTGTTTGGAAACTTGAGAGAGAGACTGTGGAACAATCGACATGTGTCTATCCATGTGAAATGCAAAGTGTACAGAGCAACAGTACTGGCTACTCTATTGTACAGTGCTGAAACTTGGACTGTCTACAGAGTGCAGGTGAAGAAACTCCACGCGTACATGAGACACCCTTGAGCCATAATGAACATCTCATGGAAAGACAAGATAACCAACATAGAAGTGTTGAAACGAGCTGGTCTACCATCAATGGAGACATGCTAATATAGATGAACCTGAGATGGCTCAGACATGTTGAGAGGATGGACCACCAGCATCTCCCTTGGCAGTTACTCTACTCACAGTTATGCGAGGGCAAACGCAATCAGGGTAGACCAAGGCTCAGATTTAAAGACACTGTAAAAAGAAACTTGAAGAAGTTGGACATAGACAGGAGTTCCTGGCAGCGGAAGGCTAAGGACAGAGCTGTGTGGAGGAATCTGATCAGACCTAAATGAAACAGTCATTGTCGCCCACGACAGACTCTGATGATGATGGTACCAGCATTTACAATTTTACACCACCAACTTGATAAAACACTTGCAAAAGTATCACGGTAAAGGAATATGCTGAATTCTTTCAAGAACCGAGCAGAAGCAAGTGTGTCGTGCAGCAGCAGCCACCATTTTACTGCTGGAATAGGCTAAAAGTGAAACTAAAAGAAGGAAAGTGAAAGTAAAAACCAGAGGCACAGGAATGAGGACATAACATGGGCTTACCTTTAGGTGGACAGTTACAGCTGATGAGAGGTAGGTGACAGAAACATAAATAGCAAATTATAACCGGTGAATTGGAAGCAGGACTAACAAGGCTACATGAAATGAAACAGGGATGACTTCAAAATAAAAGCAAATCTAAAAACTATGGACAGAGAATAAACTACTAAATAAACTGAGCACCAGGAGAATGCTTATAATAATAATAATGGATGACAAAAACGCAACTTAAAGGGTTAGTTCCTTTATTTTCAGATCTACAGCATTTTTACCTCATGCACAGTGGCACTTTGAATTTCATCTGAATGTTTACTTAATACCCAGCTTTAAAGTTTTGCACTAAACTTGCACTTAAAACTTCAGAATGCATGTTTACACAGTGCTGACCAGTGAAATGCTGCCAATGTTCAGTTTAATTTTAAAAAAGCAGCAGCGTTGCTGAACTGAGTAATATTTGTAATATATTCTTTGACTTTTAAATTTATGTTTTTATATGTGTGCAAAATGCAACCAGTCACTACCAAAGTGTGTTCTGTACTGTTCTTTTAAATAAGAGAGACGGTATTGGGTTTGTATTGGTATCGGCCGATATTCAGTGTCACAGTATCGGTATCAGTCTTGAAAAGGACCCCCTAGTTTGGGGTCAAGGGGTCAAAGTTCAGAGTTAACTTTGCAGTTGCACTACAGTAAATGGTCCATTTACTATTACTATAAAACGAGTAAAGCTAGGGCCACCAAACCTGGTGCACAGGTTCACTTTGGGATCTTGAACTCTGACTATGGGTTTGGGGTTAAAAGGTCAGAGGTCAAGGTTGACATTCCCTATGTCTTATTTCTGTACAATGAGTAAAGCTTGGTACAACAGGTTCACCCTGTGATCCTGAAGTGTGACTATGGTTTTGGAATTGCAAGGTCAAAGGTCAGCATCAAAATGGCATATAAACAATATCTCAACAACAAAGAAAGCTCGGGTCACCAAACCTGGTACACAGGCTCACTCTGAGACCATGGTTTTTAACTTTTGACCCCAAACTACAGGTTTGGGGTCAAAAGGTTAAAGGTCAAGGTTGGCAGTCCCTGAGATCTCTTACTATAGAATGTGTAAAGCTCTCTAGGGTCACCAAACTTCATGATCCTGACCTACAACTATGAGTTGTATACTTTGTTGTATATTTGTGGATGATGGTTTATCATAATTTGGTTCTGCCACAGTAATTATATTGAAAACTTGAACATCGCTGTCCATCAGTAAGTATTAGGATCTTCAAAGAAAACAGAGGTGGGGGATACTGCACTTGCCTCAGAGTGCTCTTGTGACAGTTACTCCTCTGAGGCAATTGCCCTAATTCTCAACAAACTCGCATGCAATCATCCTCAGGTTGGGCTGCTTCCCAGCTGAGCTCAAGGTCAAGCTCAGGAGATGTGGTAAGAAAATTGTTACCCCTCTGAGGCAATTGCCTGTTATTAACGTACATTGTGTGGGGTCACCTGTTCAGCACGAAGCAGATTCATGTGACACTGGAGACACAAGGATAGACCAGAGAAAGACCCCAGCCCACCCAGAACCTCCATGATCTTGTCCTGAACAGTCCAGTCTGTTAATGTTCCCTCTGCTGACCGCAAATTTGTTGCATTTTGACTTGAGTTATCTATGGATGAGATCAAATAATTCCTGCTTCTTTTACACTTTGGTTTTGAATAGTTCTGTTAAAATTGTGGAATGCTGTACCACTGTCTTTGTGCTCAGTAGACTCTGTTGATGCTTTTAACCCCTTGCACTCTGGTCAATTTCCCTAAAAACGCCTAAAAATAACATACCCAAAGTAAATCAAAAGCTGTTCTTCAACCCTTTGCAGCATCTTCATGGGGTTGGTCTCATTTAAAAGAAAACACTTTGAATTTTTTTGCAAAACAGTCATAATCTCTCTAAGTGCTCCTGCCACTGAGTAACAGTCATCTAAACATACTGAATCTGAAGAAAATAAAGTTCGCCTGGGTGTTTTTTTTAGATACAAATGCTTGCAAATAACACACAGCTGTCAGATACTGGCTGGAAAATGCAACAGAAATGTAGAACCAAGTGTTATCCAGCTGAGGTCAAAATTTTGTAACAGTACCACAAAAAATGAATATATTAGGCAGCTTTTTTCTCAGGTTGTTCCCAGGCGATTTTGAACTGTGCCAAATTGTGCCAAATGGCACAGTTTGGAAAAACGTCTAACTTTTGAATGCTGAAACATAGAAGCTTGATGTTGGGCTCTAATGAAAGGTGACACTCGGGGCTGTGTGTGGGTGTAGGGGGGGTTGTTTATTCATTCATGAATGAATGAATGAACAAACAAGCCCCACACACACAAAGAAGCATGCCACGTAAAAAATGTGTGGCCTTTTTTTACAAGAAAAAATAACCTACAGTGCACTAAAAATTATACTAAAGTATCTGCAATGTAGAGGATAACATCCCCCCCCCCCGCTACAGAGGAGCTCGGCGCACAAAAAACAGTCTGTCAAGTGGCCATGACGCACCATTGTAATTACCGATCGGTCAAAAGTCATTTTTATTACTATTTTCAGTGATAAAGAATAATTTAGCTTATAACACTTACCTGTCCACAACAACAGTGTCGTTGGCGAACATCTGTTCCTCATTGTTAGACGAACATGAAGCTGGTCCGCTTGTTACGGACTCGTGGTTCTGGTCACGCAACCCGGTCAAACCATCTCCGCTTCCATGATGACGGTTTTTGTGAACCATTTTTCAAAACAAATAAGAACAGTAGTAATAAAAAAAAGACTGGCTAACGCTACCATTACACACAGCTCTCAATGTGTGTCACCCAGCGGCTTAGACTAAACAGATTTTACGCACAGGTCGCACGCGTTTCAGTCGTCAAACTTCTCTGCTTCAATTGGCTCGTTGTATTCGCGGTCATTGGTAGGCAGGTGCTTCTTGCTAGGTTTTCAGTCATTGGTTCTTCAAGGTTTCAGAAACCCAATTCAAGGCTCTTATTAGTCGAATGAGAGGTCAATCAAATCTAAACCAATCAAAACACTCCTTTGGCTTTCTGTTCGCGGCTGTGTCTGTACTGGAAGAACGGAAATGCAGCTTTTTTTTTTTTTCATTGCGCACTGAGACGCACTAGGACGCAGAGATGTGACCGCCCGCGGTATCCCGGAGTGCAAGAGGTTAAAAAGCAGCTGAAGACACTTCTGTTTAAACAGGCTTTTTAGTTTTATTATGGATTATGGTTTTTATGTTTTTAATGCCTTTATTGTTGTATTTGTGATTGTATGTTTTATTTTATTGTGAAGCACTTTGTGATTCTTTCTGTGAGAAGTGTTAGATAAATAAATTTTACTTACTTACTTGAAAGAATGACAGCGAATGAGGGGAGAAATAATAAAACTGTCATAAATTAGATAATGATGGATTCACAAGTTGGTATTGTGTTCAGAATTTGATATCAAGATATTCCTTTGAAAGCAGATAAAGGAAGTCAACGTTTTGGTCACTTCAGGGACTGTGGACAGATGAGCTGTATTTGTGTGTTGCAGGTAATGAGGAGATAGCTCACTTCCTGCTGCAGAATGGGGCCGGGTTCTCCTCGTACACCCTGATGGACCACCCGGGGTTCAGCAAACAGCTCCTAAGATGCAAACTACAGGAAAGCTCCACTGCAGAAGGAGACGAGGTGCTTACTTTTGTTCTCATGATGGAACAACTATAACAATGTTTATATATCAATGATGTTTTCTTACATCCTCCTATGACAGAAAAACCCAGAAGAACAGCATACTGATACAAAAATGACTAGATACTAAGAATAACACAAAAAAGAAAACATAAATTGGGCTATCTAAGGGTAAAATTTTACAAATAAATAAACCTAAACACCATTGTTTTCAAAACCAGAACAATATTTATATAGATGCATTAATCAGAGTAATATGTTCCCTCAAAATCAGAAGATAAACAGCTTTATAAGATTTCTACAGTGGGGAAAATAAGGAACTAGGACGAGATTTTCTGTTAGCAGTGAGCAAAAGCTATCAGGCTAAATGACTCCTCTATCCAGTCTCAGCACCGCGGACCAACACTCCACACCAATAACGAGGATGCCCACTAGCTTGTGGGTTTACAGTAACTGTGCACCATAATATGCACACATAGAGCAGAGTATTTAAGCAGTATTACACGAGAGGGAGTGTGGTATTAATGAATAATTAATGAATATAGTAACTGCGGTGATGTCTTCAGCCCTCCACTTTGCGTCAGGCCTACGACGAATCACCACAGTTACTATATTCATAATACCGCCCAATCTCAAGTGTAATATTGCTTTTATACCACAGTTTATTAAATGACAGCAACACAGGACAAAATATTATGATTTCTTTGGTTAACCAGTTATTTTGCTCTGCTGAGAAAAATAGTCACTTCTAAATATACCCAGTTAACTGTTGCTAAGCACCTCAGTCAGCATCATATAAGAAAGGAACAGGTCTTTCACACACATATAAACAAATTAATATTGTCCAGTGCAAAAGTCAGTGTTTACAGTGCATGCCAGTCACCTGTTGAGTAGGTTTGTGGTCGCCATGAGATTGCACAAGTGGCTTGTCAGCATGCGAGTGGTTTGGCTTCTGCACACTTCGATCGCTTTTTCTTGGCAATTTCACATGAAATAAAGAGTCTCACCGCAAAAGTATTGTGGTTTGCTAATTGAGACAATAAATCCAACTCTAGCTTGCCTATGTTTTTTTTTAAACAGATGTGAAATATTTTGCGAATTACAAGTGTAGGACTTGCAGGTCACAGAGGTGTGATTTCTTTTCAAACAGCGCCTCACTGTGGAAATTGTGACATCCAACTCACTATTATTATTCTTCAGTCCATCAGGGATCAATTCCCAATCACTGTCCACCATTATGCTGTGCTAGCAACAGCTTCAGCTAGGCTAACGTCTCAGCAGCTGAACTCAGACAGAAGAAGTGGTGGAAATGAAAGAAGCTACTGACAGCGACTGTAATTAAAGACTATTAGAACTCTGCTGAAGTGGGTTCATACAGAGTGTGTGTGTGTGTGTGTAGACTCTCAGCGTGTGTTGGAGTGGTCTCCAGCTGCCTTGGCTGGAGCTCGACTGGTTCATGGACGTCTCATCGCGCATCACCCACCTGGATCTGTCGTCCAACAGCCTGACCGCCCTGCCCTCCGTGGTGCCGTGGGGTCTCATCAACCTGAGGATTCTGGATCTTTCGAACAACGTGCTCAAAGAGCTGCCTCCTGCTCTCAGCTCCCATGAGGTCATCTGCTCCAGGTACGCTGGGCCAGAGTTGGGACAGGAAAGATGAAATGTAATGGTTTTCAGCATCTATGGATCTGCTGTCTTTTATATGAACACTTTAGAACATAACAGCTGTAGGGCAATAAGAAGATGAGTTTTAATGCATGGCTATCTGCATTCATTTATAAATTACAGTAAAACAAATGGGACAATCAATATATAATTGAATACATGAAAATTAACAGCATTTTATATTTCACAGCAGTAGTAAGAGCTTCAGTGTGTCTTAGTGTTGTTGGGAAATTAAGTTGAAACGATTCAACCGCTCATTAAGATCATTTAAGAAGTTTTTTTTTGTTCCTGATTTATGCTTAAATCCGTTATGTTTTCACCACATCCCAGCCAGCATGTCCATGTGGGCCCCACCAACGGTTAAAGCTGGGCTGTCTTATGAGTCCATGGGGGTTTGTCTGGGGGCTTCATGTTGGCCCCATCTGTGTTTGCCCACATGAACTTTGCCTGTGGTACAGGTGAGCGGGGCCCAACTGAGTTTAACATGGGTGAGCAGGTTTCAGTAACACTGGTGCCGTAGGTCATTATGAGAGAAAAGTCACAGTTTTATGAGCAAAAAGCCACAGATTTATGAGAAAAAGTCACAAATTTATGAGAAAAAAGCCACAGATTTATGAGAAAAGTCACAAATTTATGAGAAAAAATAATTTCATTAATGAATTGATCATGAATCAATTAATGAATTTCATTAATGAATTGATCATGATTAATGAATAACATCATTTCATTAATTGTTAATGAAATTTTGCCACAATTAATGAAACTTGCACAATTAATGTAATTGACATGATGAATAGATTTATCATGATCAGTTCAATTCAGCTTTATTTATATAGCGCCATTTCACAACAACAGTCACCTCATAGCACTTTCAACTGTAGGGGGAACCCCAACAGTTGTAGAAAGACCCCAGCAATCAGGCGACCCCCTGTGAGCAAGCACTTGGCGACAGTGGAGAGGAAAAACTCCCTTTTAACAGGAAGAAACCTCCAGCAGAACCAGGCTCAGGGAGGGGCAGTCATCTGCTGCGACTGGCTGGGGGGTGAGGGGATAGAGAAGATGAAAAGAACAGACATGTAGAGAGCAAACAGCACGACGGGGACTCAATCTATGGGAGAGAACAAACAAATGTTAATGACCAGCAAAAAAAATATTTCATTGAGAGTTAAGGAAGGAGTGAAGCCCAGTGCATTACTGGAGGTCCCCCCGCTGTCTAAACCTATTAGCAGCATAACTAAGGGAGGGTTCAGAAACACATGATCCCTCCCTAATTGTAGGCTATATCAAAAAGGAAGGTTTTAACTCTATTCTTAAAAACGGAGATCGAGTCTGACTCCAGAATCTAGATTGGCAGCTGGTTCCCCAGGAGAGGAGCTTGATAACTGAAGGCTCTGCCTCCCATTGTACTTTTGGAGATTCTAGGTATTACAAGTAATCCTGCATTTTGGGAGCGTAGTGCTCTGTTAGGATAATAGGGTAGTATCAGATCTTTTAAATAAAAAGGGGCCTGATTGTTTATAGCTTTGTAAGTGAGAAGGAGGATTTTAAACAATTCTAAGCTCTATGGATTTATTAATTTATTAATGGATTTCTCACAATAAATGTGAGTGTCCCAATTAATGAATTTATCACGATTAATGGGAAAAAGTGACATTAACTTGATTAGTGTGAAAATATGGAAACACAGAAATGGTAATTTACAAGTCTTGAATTGTATTAAATGTATAAAACAAAAATAAAAAAGATATAGAAAGTCATAAAATATTTTATAATTTTTATGTATGTCTTTCAACTTTATGTACTTCTTATGTGTTTTATACATTTTTTAGACTTCTGGGTCTGGGGGAGGGGACAGGGCCTTATACCCGGTTGGAAGCTCTGATTTTCGCAGGCACAGTTGAATGATTATTGACTTTGTTCTGAATGCTTTGGGTTTGTTTTTTTTTTTATTAAATTGCATTTGATTTTAATTGTAAGTCTGACCAGACAACTGTGTCCTCTGCTCCAGACTACAGCAGGTAAATCTGTGCCAGAATCAGCTGAGCAGTTTACCCCCCGGACTCCTCCATTTGCTCAACATCCAGAAGGTTTCTGCTGCCAGGAACCAGCTCACAGAGCTGTTTGACATCCCCACCAGTGAGTTCACCATATATAGAAAGATAAATGTTTGAATGTAGTTTTATTTTAAGCTACAGTCACAAAGATTCTTAAGAAAAATGGGTTTGTAAGAATCTCCCAGTTCCTACAAATTCTGGAATTGACAGATATTCGTGGAGGGGGGCTTTGTTTCTTATGGCTGCTGTTCAATTTGCAAGAGTAACTTGAGGCATTCTTGAGAAATGAAATGCTTTTCTGTCATACGATGGGCCTAGAGTTCTTACATTCTTCATAAGGGTGCCTTGGGATCTTCGTATGGCATACTTACTGCCATTTTACAAAAAATTTTTGTCGTAAGGTGGCCATACGGCACCCCTATGTGCAACTCATGGCACTCTCAAGTCGTTGTTAGGAAGATCTTACGAAATCTCCATACGAACGGGGATTCGGCCGTCGTTTCCTAAGACCACTGTAAGGGGCACTCAAGAACAACTTAAGGTGTTTTTGAGGCATACTTACAGCCAGTGTAGGAATTTGAGGTTCTGGAATGGTATCCATCCATCCATCCATCCATTCATCTTCTACCACTTTTCCAGAGGTCCGGGTCACGGAGGCAGCAGTTCAAGCAGAGAAGCCCAGACTTCCATCTCTCCAGCCACCTGCTCTAGTTCTTCAGAGAGGATACCAAGGTGTTCCCAGACCAGCTGGGAGACATAGTCTCTCCACCGAGTCCTGGGTCTGCCCCAGGGTCTCCTCCCAGAGGGACGTGCCTGAAACGCCTCAAGTGGGAGGCGTCCAGGAGGCATCGTAATCAGATGCCCATACCACCTCAACTGGCTCCTTTCAATGTAGAGGAGCAGCAGTTCTACTCTGAGCCTCTCCCGGGTGACTGAGCTCCTCACCCTATCTCTGAGAGTGAGTCCAGCAATCCTACGGAGAAAGCTCATTTCAGCTGCTTGTATCCGCGATCTCGTCCTTTCAGTCATTACCCAAAGCTCATGACCATAGGTGAGAGTAGGAACGTAGACTGACTGGTAAATCAACAGCTTTGCCTTAGAACTCAGCTCCCTCTTCACCACAACAGACCAGTACTACGTCTGCATCACTGCAGATGCTGCTCCGATCCATCTGTCAATCTCTCACTCCATTCTCCCCTCACTCGTGAATAAGACCCCAAAATACTTAAACTCCTCCACTTGGGGCAGGAGCCTGTCCCCAACCCGGAGAGGACAATCCACCTTTTTCCAGCTGTGGACCATGGACTCGGACTTGGAGGTGCTGATTCTCATCCCAGCCGCTTCACACTCAGCGGCAAACCGTCCCAGTAAGACCTGTAGGTCATTGTTGGATGAAGCCAACAGGACAACATCATCTGCAAACAACAGAGATGAGATCCTGTGGTCACCAAGCATGACACCCCCCGTTCCCTGGCTGTGCCTCGAAATCCTGTCCATAAAAATTATGAACAGGATCGGTGACAAAGGGCAGTCCTGGCGAAGTCCAACTCTCACTGGGAATGAGTCCAACCGAGTGTTGGCAGTACGAACCAAACTCTCACAACAGTCGTAGAGAGACCGAATAACTTGTAACAACAAGCCCGATACCCCATACTCCCGAAGCACCCACCGCAACAAACCACGAGGGACGCGGCCAAATGCCTTCTCCAAGTCCACAAAACACATGTAAACTGGTTGGGCAAACTCCCACGAACCCTCGAGGATTCTCAAGAGGGTAAAGAGCTGGTCTCATGTGCCACAGCCAGGACGAAAACCACATTGCTCCTCCTGAATCCGAGGTTCGACCAGCGGCCGGACTCTCTTCTCCAGTACCCTGGCATAAACCTTCCCAGGGAGGCTGAGGAGTGTGATCCCTCTAAAGTTGGAGCATATCCTCCGGTCCCCTTTTTTGAAGAGAGAAACCACCACCCCGGTTTGCCATGCCAAAGGCACTGCCCCTGACCTCCACGCAGTGTTGCAGAGGCGTGTCAACCATGACAGCCCTACAACATCCAGGGCCTTGAGGTGCTCAGGGCGAATCTCGTCCACCCTCGAGGCCCGGCCACCAAAGAGATTTTTAACCACCTTAGCGACCTCAGCCCCTGTGATAGGCGAGTCATCCCCCTCGTCCACAAGCCCTGCTTCCTCTATGGAAGGCGTGTCAGTGGGATTGAGGAGATCCTCAAAGTATTCCTTCCACCGCCCAACGATATCCCCAGTCAAAGTCAGCAGCGCCCCATCCGCACCATACACAGTGCAGACAGGGAGCTGCTTCCCCCTCCTGAGCTGCCAGACAGTTTGCCAGAATCTCTTGGAGGCCGAGTGAAAGTCTTGTTCCGTGGCCTCACCGAACTCCTCCCATACCCGGGTTTTTGCTTCAGCAACCACCTGAGCTGCACTCCGCTTGGCCTGCCGGTACACCTCAGCTGCTTTGGGAGTCCCACAAGCCAACCAAGCTTGATAGGACTCCTTCTTCAGCTTAATGGCCCCCCTCACCACTGTTGTCCACCACTTGGCTTGGGGGTTGCCACCACGAGATGCACCGACCACCTTGCGGCCGCAGCTCTGGGCAGCTGCTTCAACAATGGAGGTGGAGAACATGGCCCATTCAGACTCCTCCATGTCTCCAGACTCCCTCGGAATGTGGTTGAAGTTCTTCCGGAGGTGGGAGTTGAAGACCTCCCAGACAGGGGCCTCAGCCAGATGTTCCCAGCACACCCTCACTATACGTTTGGGTCTACCAGGTCTGAATGGCTTCCTCCCCTGCCATTGGATCCAGCTCCCCACCAGGTGGTGATCAGTTGACAGCTCTGCACCTCTCTTTACCCGAGTGTCCAAGACATACGGTTGCAGGTCTGATGACACGATAACAAAATCGATCATTGACCTGCGACCTAGGGTGTCCTGGGTGCACATATGGACACCCTAATGCTTGAACATGGTGTTAATTATGGACAAACTGTGGTTAGCACAGAAGTCCAATAACTGAACACCACTCGGGTTCAGAACGGGCAGGCCGTTCCTCCCAATCACCCCCCTCCAGGTTTCACTGTCGTTGCCCACGTGCGCATTGAAGTCCCCCAGTAGGACAATGTAGTCTCCAAGAGGAGCACCCTCCAGCACCCCAGTCAGAGACTCCAACAAGGGTTGGTACTCTGAACTGTCATTTGGTGCATAGGCACAAATGATGGTCAGGACCCGTTTCCCAACCCGAAGGTACAGGGAAGCAACCCTTTCATCCACCGGAGAAAACTCCAATATAGAGGCAGCAGGGTGGTGGGGGGGATACAAGAATATCCACCCCTGCTCGTTGCCTCTCACCCGGGGCAACTCCAGAGTAGGCCAAGCTCCAGCCTCTCTCCAGGAGACTGGTTCCGGAACCGGAGCTGTGTGCTGAGGTGAGGCCAACTATATCTAGCCGGTATCTCTTAATCTCATGCACCAGCTCAGGCTCCTTCCCCACCAGAGAGGTGACATTCCACGTCCCAAAAGCCAGTTTAGGAAGCTTGGGATCAGACCGCCATGGTCCCTCCTGCAGGTGGTGAGCCCACTGGAGGGCGAACCCATGTATCTCCTTCGGGCTGAGCCCGGCCAGGTCCCATGGGCGGAAACCCAGCCACCAGACACTAGCCATCGAGCCCCTCCCCCAGGCCTGGCTCCAGGGTGGGGCCCTTGTAACCCCATACTGGGCGGGGTACACTGAATCCTTGTTTTAGCATTCATTATGAGAGTCTGTTGGATTGTTCTTAGTCTGGCCCTTCACCAAGGACCAGTTTATCTTGGGTGACCCTACCAGAGGCAAATTGCCCTGGACAACATAGCTCCTAACAACATAGATCCTGTGTGCCCTAGTGATCCCAGGAATGGTCTCTTGATCCTAAATAATTCACAAACATCTTCCGTAGTTCTTACATTGTTCCTATAACATTTATGCAGCCATCCTATGATGAAGGGTTTTTGTGGGGCGTTTGTAGAAAATCTTGGACAAGCCCATCATCCTGGCCACGAACTTACGAACGCTCTATGAATGCTGGGTTCTCCTACAGCCAGCTTAAGAAGACTGCACAAAATGGTCCAAAAATCATTTGTATGGTGTTCTCATCCGTTCATAAGGGTATTTGTGACTGTAGCATTAAATGAAGTTTAAGTAGAACCAAGGTTTCACTGCCCTCCATCATCAGTGGAGGTCATCGCTTAGTGCACAAGGAAGGCAGAAGTAATCAGTGAGAGAAAGAGAAAGATGGAAAGTAAGGATTAATTGATGTGGAGCTGCTCCTGATTGGACCCGGGGCTGTTTCTGGCTGTAGGGCAGAGTACTGTTTTAAAACACTCACTGTCAGGATTACATCATGTTCAGGTGTTGGTGGAGCTGTCTGAAACCTTCTAGTTCTCCTTTGTTCTGGACTGATATAGATGTGGCCGTGTTCTTCAATCTTTTAGGTACTAACTGGATTGGCCTCCGTAAGCTAGAGGAACTGGACGTGTCAGATAACTGTCTGACCAGTCTGCCCACAGCAGTCATGCACTGTCTGAAGTCCCTGAACTTACTCATTGTGAGCAGGAACAAGCTGAGCACCTTCCCCGACCCCTGGGCATGCCCGCTGGTAAGAGGCTGATGTCATATTGATCCACTTCCTTTGTGATTAAAGCTGAGAGACCTTCAGGTTTTCCATAGACTGTATGTATTCTACTGTATCCAACCACTGATATGTCCTTGGTGGATCACTTTTCAGTCAGTTCCTCCTAGTAGTCTTTTTACAAGCAATAGTCAAAGTCTTGAAGGGGTACAGCAGGTGTCCTTACTGTGACTTACACTGTTGGCCATCAATCTTAGGAACAACACACTAGATTGCAGTAGGTGATTTGAAGCGGGATAATGGGGGATGCCATCCCCCTTGTTAACCTGTCACCCCTCATCTCCATCCCTATTGATAGCTGTAAATCAAGGGAGGAACAGGGGGACCCCCCCCCCCCCCAAACCTGGAAAAAAGAGAGAATTTTCCCTCTAATATCACCATAGGAATTCCTCTATCATGTTACACAACTGAATAAAATGAGTTTGAAGCACCAATTCTAAGCTAAAATGAAAAGAAAAAAATCTTACAAATTGACGTTTTTATCTGATAAACTTGCACAATTTGTTCTTAATTTTCCAATTAATTTCTTGTAAATTTTCATTTTTTTTCTTATAGATTTGCAGCTTTTTTTCTTAATAATTTCTGCAAAATTTTTTCTCATAAATTTGTAACTTTTTTTTCAAAAATTTGCAAATTTTACCTCATAAATTTGTAAAAAAAAAAAATTCTGTAAAATTTCCAGTTTTTGTTCTCATAAATTTGCGATCTTTTCCTCATAATTTGCACAATTTGTTCTTAATTTTCTGATTAATTTCTTGTAAATATTTAACTTTTTCCTCATAAATTTTGCAGTGTTTTTCTCATAAAATTCTAAGTTTTTTCACAGAGATTTGCATTTTTTCCTCATATAAATTTATTTTTTGCAAATTTGTCATTTTTGTAGATTTTCAGCTTTTTTCTCATAATTTTTTTTTTGTCAAATTTGTTTTTTCTTAGATTTGCAACTTTTTCTTCAAAATTTTAAACTTTTTTTGTTGTAGATTTGCAACTTTTTCTAAAATGTCTTGCAGCGTTCATCTGGATGCTGGGTACATTTTTATTCTGTGTAATTTAATTGCGATTTGAGACTTGTGTTAAAATGTTTAAATTGGAATCTCTTATCATACTTTGAACTTTCCATCTTGCAGATTAGTCCTAATTTAACCCTGCTTCATGCTACACCTCTGCTGTCCGCGTACGCGTAACCAGAAACCACGTGTGACGAAATTTACGTCATCGTCTCCACTCTGCTAATGTCCGCAGTGCTCGACCGCGGACGACCGCGTGCAGCCCAAATTTTGTGACCGTGCCGCGTGTCCACGACCTGAACGCGTTGAAAAGCGCATGCGCAAGACTGAACGTCCCATTCACAAGGTGGCGATGTTGGCACAGAATACATCAGTAGACGAAGAAGACAAGGCGGTGGAAAACGAGAATAAAAACATACATGAATCATACATACATTATTTCGCAGCGGCAGCAGCATCTTCGTGGGGAAGGAGTGAAAACCGGGAAGTCAAACAGCAGAAATGGACTCTATTTGAAGAGAAACTTAGTGAAGAAGTCTGCCGCTCTTCGTTGGTGAAAATCCTGGCGCGTCAGCGCCTTGGCGCTACCTATCGGGCGGGAGTGAAACTACAAATGATGGTTGTGCGCATGCGTCAACCGCTTGGGCTGGGTAGATGAAAAAAGTGAGCATGAGCAGCGGCACGCGCGTGCCGGTCTCGTCCAAAGCGTACGCGGACCAAGGCGGACTAGAGGGAAGTGGGGCATAATAAGGCTTTACATTTCTACATCTGTAGCTCATCACCGCGGTGTGACACAGACCTCGTGTATCCAAGGCTGACATTTTTCAGGAAATAAACTGCTTTCTCAGTAACTTAGCAGCTACATGATTTATTCACATGGGTGTTTCTAAAGCTTAGAACTGTTTTGACATGAATTAAAAAAAACATCCAGAGACATAAAGGGGGACTGATGGAATGGCTTTATTAAAAAACCCCAGCTAAATTTGGAGATAAGAGACAGCAACATGACGCTAATAACATACATTGAGTTTGAGCCGCGGCGGTTTTGCGTGCTCCTATATAATTTGGAGACCACGTTTCTTGGAGGGTGTTTGTAAGCAGCCATGAATAACACAATATAAAAATAGTTTTTTTGTAAGTTGTCTGTGTTTTTCAGCTGATTTAAGACAATTTTGCACCGCTGAATCCAAAAATCAGGTCAGGTTTTTGTACCAAGTTATAAGCAGTTGTACTGTAAATTGAATTGTAGACATTGATAAAGGTAAGTACATGTAAACTGAATGTTAACGTCATCATTGTTCAAAATTCAGAGAATTTCAAGAAATAAAGAATTTTACATTTTAAAGCGAAAATTCCTCGTACCAAAGGCTCCTGCTCCAAGTGGAGCAGTTTAAGTATCTTGGGGTCTTGTTCATGAGTGAGGGGAGAATGGAGCGAGAGATCGACAGACGGATCGGAGCAGCATCTGCAGTGATGTGGACGTTGTACCGGTCTGCTGTGGTGAAGAGGGAGCTGAGCTCTAAGGCAAAGCTGTCGATTTACCAGTCGATCTACGTTCCTACCCTCACCTATGGTCACGAGCTTTGGGTAATGACCGAAAGAATGACATCACGAATACAAGCGGCTGAAATGAGCTTTCTCCGTAGGATTGCTGGACTCACCCTCAGAGATAGGGTGAGGAGCTCAGTCATCCGGGAGAGGCTCAGAGTAGAACCGCTGCTCCTCCACATTGAAAGGAGCCAGTTGAGGTGGTATGGGCATCTGATCAGGATGCCTCCTGGACGCCTCCTACTTGAGGTGTTTCAGGCACGTCCCACTGGGAGGAGACCCCGGGGCAGACCCAGGACTCGGTGGAGAGACTATGTCTCCCGGCTGGTCTGAGAACGCCTTGGTATCTTCTCTGAAGAGCTGGAGCAGGTGGCTGGGGAGAGGGAAGTCTGGGCTTCTCTGCTTGAACTGCTGCCTCCGCGACCCGGACCTCCGGAAAAGTGGTAGAAGATGGATGGATGGATAAAGCGAAAATACCCGTACATGTAAACAAAAACGTAAGAAAACATGTGGCCATAGTTCAAAAAGTTGACCTGATTGAGCAAAACCAATGTGATTTTTGGATTCAGCACATCAAAATCGTCCCAAATCAGCTAAAAAAACCCCTTAAGACAATAAATTTGGTGTTGACCAGCGTAATATTTCATGACCTTCTGCTGAGATTGCCTTTTCAATCCACATCACTGACAGATGAGGCAGCCTTCAGTTCCGGCCATCACCGTGTTATCGGCAGTGATGAGCCAGTCCCCGCCCACGCTTTCTCAGCTCAAGGTGTTAACTTCAGAGCTCAGAGTACTACTAGGGAGTTAGCTTACCAAGTGTGGTCTATATCGCCCTAACAGACATCCCTGTTTCTACCTGGTTCACTAATCCTCTGTCGGTAATATATCTTGTGTCATTCAAGCTTATTTTGTTATATTTTCAGCGCGATGCCACATCAGACTGTTAGCATTAGCCTAGCTGGGCACTTGTCGCCTGTCAGTCTCGCTGCATCAGAACTCGCCTCAGCGGGGGAAGGTTGACAGTCATGCCGCCTGCTGCTAGCTTAACTGGTTTTGATCACTGTTTTCTATAAATTCTACTCACTTCACCAGAATCCTTCTTCATCTGGCAACACTTGGCCCAGTGCATCATTCTTTGATGTTATTTTAGCTAACTGTACTTTATTTTCTCTAAGCCAAACCTAAAGCTGCTAGCTGATGCTCGTTAGCTGCTACCCAGCCAGCACGTCCATGTGGGTCCCGGCAGAGGTTAAACTGGGGCTGTCTTATGGGTCCATGTGGGTTTGTCTGCGGGTTCCATGTTGGCCCACTTGGACTTTACCTGTTTACCCATTTTCAACTTTTTCTCATAAATTTATTTTTTGTAAATTTGTAACTTTTTCTCCCTAATTTGATAAATGTTTCTTATAAATTTGCAACTTTTTTCTCATTTTTTTTTTAGTTTTTCTTGTAAAATTGTGACTTTTTTCTTGCAGATTTTCAGTTTATTTACGCATACATTTGCTACTTTTTTTTGTTTGTCACTTTTTCTCAGCTTTTCCTCATAAAGTTGTGACTTTTTTCTTGCAAATTTGAACAGAGAACGTTCTGATGTAAGCCTCGCAGGATTTAACGTGACACAGTTTGGTCCGCTTGAATTTTTGCCTGTGTGAAAGGGAACCGAACCAAGGAGAAAATGATAGAAAGTAACAAACTTATCAGCTGATTCAGACCAGAGTAAATGAATGTAGGTGTGAAAGCAGCCTAAGACCAATCTGTGTTGGTTGTCTCAGGCTTGCTACCTGAGCTCAGAGCTAGCCAGCTAAGATTAGCAGTAGTGATGTCAGAGGGAGGGTGGAGTTAACTGTGGCTGTTTGGCATTTAAAGAGACATGCACTGAAATGAACCGTTCCAAGAACGCCTGATTGGCAGTGCAGTAATTAAATAATTAAAGTCAGTTTGACTGAAATGAGTCACAGACATTTCATTAAGACCTGTGGGAGTTGTCAGCATGTGGGAGTCGTGCAGTAAGTGGCACCTTTAGTGGTATTTCCCGACATCAGATTACATTCCTTATTTTGTCTAATGGCTTGAGCTGAATCCTTTAGAAATATTGGAAATTAGAGGGTTTGAAGTCTTCCCCATTCCAAAAATGGTAACCGCCAAACACAATCTTGCCCCCCCCAATCCCTAAATTGAGTCCTTAAATCTACCTTTCGTTGGTGCTAATATTGCCACACACGTGATGAATGTGATGCTGTTTTGTTTTTTACTTGTTTTTGCATGAGGTGAAGTCCTCATATTTGGTTTAGTTACTGTTTTTTTGGTCTTATTTAACATAGCTAAGACTGAATGAATGGAATAACCAGCAATCATTTCTTGTAAATTTACACTTTTTTCTTGTAAATTTGGGGTAGGGGGTTGTTTTGTAATTTCAGTTTGTGTGACTAATTGGAAAGATAATTGCAACATGGTCACAGACTCCTTGTAAATGTGTGCTCTTATATGTGATCAAATGGCCTTAATCAGACTTAAGCAGATAAGAAGGAATAAGGATGGAAAACAGCAATGTATGTACAGTCACCTGTGATCCCATGTTGCAGTGGTATCAGATGATTTTCAGGCCCGTCTCCCATTACTGTGTGATGAGAGGGACGGGAATGCAGTGAGAAGAAGGTTTTGGTGAGTGTCTGTGTTGCTCCACAAGCTTCTCGTCTTGTGTGTCCACCCCTGCAGAAACAGTGCAGAGCTTCCTCCAACGTGATCGAAAAGCTTCCCAACACCATCTCCATCTTCTGGAGGGCTCAGCTGCAGGAGGTGGACTTCTCTGACAACAGCCTGAAGGAGCTGCCCTCATACATCTTTGAGCTGGAGGTAGAAGCCAGCACCTGTTTCTCTGTCTAAATCCTGCTGGAGGGATTTCATTAGAAAATCTGGAGAAAGAAGAGAGGTATTTTTGGTGTGATCCACAAGACAGCCTGCAGGGGGCACTGCTGCTCTATGTCTGAGTCCACCATCGGCTTCACTGGTCCTACACAGAGTTGGGGGGGGGGGGGGTGTCCCCCGAAAGAATCCTATTAATATCATGTTGCAAAACATGGGGCTGCACGGTGGCGCAGTGGTTTAACACTGTGGCAGCACAGTTTACCCTCGGCCGGGGGATCGCGGGGATCATGAGATCGTGGGTTTGATCCCAGCCCCCGACCAACAGTGAGCTGTGTGGAGTTTGCATGTTCTCCCCGTGTTGCGTGGGTTTTCTCCGGTTTCCTCCCGCATACCAAAAACATGTAGGTTTAGGGCGCTCGCACACGCAGCGACCGGCAGCCGGTGGCTTGTCACCAGACTGCAAACCAAATCTACCTACGGGTACAAATAAGTAACAAAAAAAAAAAAAAACAGAATAAAATGTATCTGAGGCACCAGTTTTAAATCTGCAACTTTTTTTCTTGTAAATTTGCAGCTTTTTTCCTTCATATAATTAAAGCTTTTTTCTTATAAATTTGCAGTGTTTTCATTGTAAATTTGCAACTTTTTTCCTCAAGCATTTAAAAGGTTTTCCTCATAAATTTCCAGCTTTTTTTCTTGTAAAGCTGCAATTTTCTATCATAAATTTGCAACTTCTTTCATACATCCAAAAATTTTTGCTCATAAATTTGTAGTGTTTTTATTGCAAATTTGCAACTTTTTTCTCATGAATTTGCAACTTTTCTCTAGTAAACCTGCAGCTTTTCAATCATAAATTTTCAACTTCTTTCATAAATACAAAAACTTTTTTCTCATAAATTTTCAGTTTTTTTCTCTTTTAAACCTGAAACTTTTTTATAATAAGTTTGCACATTGTTTCATACATGTCTTTCATTCAGAAATCTGAAAACTGTAGGGGACTGCAGTGTGGTGTCAGGGGAGAATGCAGCTCGACAGCGTGGGCTGGTCATCTGTAGGAGGACTTTGGAAAGCAAGACGAGGAAGAGAGGCTCTGGGTGGTAGGGAAGAATTACCAGAGGACTGGACCAGTACAGCTACAGTACTGAGGGAAGTTGGTAGAAAGGTTTGTGGTGTATCCTCTGGACAGAGGAAGGAAGACCAGCAGACTTGGAGGTGGAATGAGGAGGGACAGGAAAGTATCCAAAGGAAGAGGCTAGCAAAGAAAAAGTGAGAAGGTCAGAAGGAGCTGTGGATCTGGAGAAAGATGATAGGGGGCCAAGAGAGGAAGTGTGCTAGTGTATGAGGAAGTCGGGAGTGGCAGAGAGGTATGCGAGAGTGGTGCAGGACACGTAAACAGACATCATTCTATGTATTTACTGCAACTGAATAGCCAGAAATACTGTTTAAAAATGTGAACACCCTGAATGGAAACGTTGTAGTTCCTGTTCTGGCGTTCTCACTGAACATCAGCTTGGAGCCTCAGGGGTCACAGGGCTTGTTATCAAGCCACCCACCATGTCAATCAGCCTGCCAGCCGTGTGCCTTAGAAGGAAACTGGGATTCTGTGTGTCTGCCAGTATCTCACCCTGCCCCCCTCCTCCACCCCCTCTCAGGCTCTGGTCTCACTGAGGTTGTGTGGGAACCTCATCACGACTCTCCCAGCCCCCAGTAAGTGGAAGTGCTGTCAGCTGAAGACCCTGGACCTTTCCAGGAACCAGCTGGGCAAGTAAGTGCTGGCATCTCACACTCACTCTCACTCTCACTCTCTCTCACACACACACACACACACACACACACACACACACACACAGGATGTGTGTGCCATCTGGTAGAACCAGCTGTTGCAACTCTATAGAGTTCAGTAAATGTCATGGAAAAGGAGATGGTTTAGGAACATTGTGGAGAAACTTTTGTTAATAAATGAGAACCAAAAAAGTGAAAGTGAATTAGTTTAATGGCGTAACTGATGAAGGCCCTCCCTGAACTGAATTTCTGATCGCACAGCAGTCTCCCAATCATTTACACACAAATGGCTTCTTCGAGTCTTTAGGAGATCGTTGAGAGACCAGACCAATTCTTTGATCTCTCGATGGTCACCCAACGATCTCCATGCTGTGTGAAGGGACCCTAACCGCTGGTCAGTGTAGGCTAATTAATGATCATTAGCATACTGTGTAGAAACAGTGCTGGCCCACCGGCACACTAGAACACCGACTGTCTGACTAAGCAGCTCGTCTGGAACTAGCTGCTCTGTGATGGCTGCTGTGTTCATGGGGTTCGCTAATAATCACAGATTCTTCAAAAGTTAAATGAGTTTATCCACTATTATGACCTTTATTAACCCTGACCTCTGGGTTTGAGGTCAGAGGTCAAAGTTAGCGTTCCATTTGTACTATTACTATAAAACAAGTAAAGCTAGGGTCACCAGACGTGGTCAGCAGGTTCTGTTTGAGACCAGGACCCCTGACTACTGGGGTCAAAAGGTCAAAGGTCAAGGTTGGCACTCCCTGTGATCTCCTACTATAGAGCGTGTAAAGCGCTCTAGGGTCACCAAACTTCTTACACAGGTTCACCTCAGGATCCTGACCCTCACCGGTGGTTTTATGCTTTGTTGTATGTAAGATGATGATTTATCATAGTTTGGTTCTGCCACAGGAATTAATTGAAACGTTGAAAACTGCTCTCTGTCAGTATCGGGATCCTCAAAGAAAACAGAGGTGGGGGATGTCACACTCACCTCAGTGCTCTTGTTCTCATGAAGTTGTCATGTTTTTCACATTAATTAGACTGTTTTTCCCCTCAAAATTTGCAACATTTTTCTTGTGAATTTGCAGCTTTTTTCCCTCTTAAACCTGCGACTTTTTCCTTCATAATTTTGCAGCTTTTTCCTGATAAATCTCCAACTTTTTTCCTTTAAATCTGCAACTTTTTTTCTTGTGAGTTTGCAGCTTTTTTCCTCTTAAAGTTGTGACCTTTTTCCCTCATTAATTTTCCTGTTTTTCCTTGTAAAGTTGTAACTTTTTGCTCATAACTGTGGAGGTTTTTCCTCGTAAATTTGTGTTTTTTTTCTGTTCAGTGGCCAGTTTGGCTGTGGTGGTAGGATGTAGTTTCAGGTGTTTTTCTTGACTAACCTAAAGGTAGGATTGATCGTGAGCCAGACCCGCACTGACAGCCTGAACTCTTCAGGAATGTTAACTCTGATAACTAACTGCACAAGGCTGCTTGTAAAAGGCTCCAGATGTTTTGACATTTCTCAAATCGAAGGTCTTAGATTTAATCAGATGGCATCAAAAAAGGCCTTAAAAAGTCTTAAATGTGACTTCCTTATAGTTCCAGAAACCCTGAATCAGCAAATAACACATTGATTTAGTCCCACTTCTCTATTGACTGTGTTTCATCTTGTGTCCTGTAGAACAGAAGAGGGGCCCAAATCCAGGAGATTGGCCTTCCTGACCACCTGGAACCGCAGGGACCCAGACATAGGTACCCGAGCTTCTGACGCACTTTGAATCTGATGTTGCTTTAATTAAGAGTTTACAGCAATCCAGACTTAGAGGAGTTGAGCCCCAGATCAAACTGTTTTTCCATCCTGATGTGGATCTGGTCTCGACTTGGTCTTGGTATGCTCTGGTCTCATTCTGGTCTTGACTGCACCTCGTTCCCACTGCCGGATCCAGGAACCAGTTTACAGGAACTCCCCCTGTGGTGTGTGTGTGTGTGTGTCTGCATTACAGCGGGGATGTCGAAGCCAGTCCATGGTGGCCCAAGACCCTGCAGGTTTTGACTGGTTAGAATGGGGTTGACATCCCAGCACTACAGGAACCTCCCCAGAAGTGGGAATTTTCAGGAACTCTTAAGGGCCCAGATAAGGTCCTGGTCAGGGGTAGGTACTTCGAGCGGCCCTGAAAACTGCTGGGTGGGGTTTAGGATGGACTCACTGCTACAGAAGAGGAGGAGATGAGAATGTAGATTCTCAAGCCAAACCCTGCAGGCTTTACCTCCAACCAGCGTCTTCAACAGCAGATTCCAGTGAATTTCTTCCCACTGACTGCTGATCAGTGAAAACACCTGCTGAAGAGACTGGGTAGAAGAGAGAACCTGCAGGCTCTTGGCCCTCCATGGCACATGATTGGACAGCCCTAGTCTAAATGCTAGACAGGCAGTGGGAGGGTTGAAAATGTCGCCATAGATTGGTAGATGGGGGAGTCTGTGATATTTTGCAGCATCATTTGTGTGATTGCTACACACCGGATGTGTGGGGGAGTTACGTTTGATAATGTATTACAAATCATATAGAAAGCAACAGTAGCCTTGTTTCCACGATTTGGTTGTATTCATATTAATAATCCTCGACAGGCTCCATCAGGGGAACCATCTTAGAAGGCTTAAGGGGAACCTTCTTAGAAAGCTTTTTTGTTGTTCTATAGACTTGCACGGTCACTGACTCGTGCTGTTTTTCTCAGTTTCCTGTAAATCCGTGTAAATTAATGTGCCTGTGTGTGACCCTGTGCATGCCTCTGTATTTCCCAGTGTGTTCCATCGAGTTTCCCGCTCTTCTGAGGGATTCCCTGGAGGTCCTGTTCCTGAACGACAACCAGCTGGAGTGCGTTCCCCAGTCGGTGTGTGGTCTGCACAGCCTCACCGAGCTCTACCTCTCCAAGTGAGTCTCTGTCCGCCCGGCCTCTTCTGTTCCTAACGCCCTTTTGCTCTGTCACAGTGGTGACTTTTGAGAGGTGTTGTGGGATGTGATGCGGATTTAATGTTAGATGCATTAAATTAATAATTGGATGGAAACAGTCTCTGTAGGGTAAAGAAAAGGGCAACAGTACCAGCAGACATTAATGTATAGATTAGGAATGTTAGTGATTGATTGACTTTAGATTAATTATCAATAAGAATTTAGTCAGCTAAATTAAATTAGTTGTCAGTTAATTGATAACTCGGCAGTCCTTTTCAATGGGAGCTTATTTTATGAAATGTAGCTGCGTCCCCGTCCATGCGGGGGCGCACGCAGTAACCCACTGCCGCATTTCAGCTGAAAAAGCAAAAGACAACGTCAAGCCCCCAGAGTGCATGCGCTGTGCAGAGCGAAAAAAAACCCCTTCCAGATTACGTCGGAGCGCCACAAGTTCTAATAGTACGCAAGCTTGAAGGTCCACCTGCTTCAAATTAACAAGGCAGAGAAACTGAGCAGAGCAAAGAAAAAGATTATACGAGCACAAAAACCCATCCCTGCTGCCTTCCACTCGCCGCAAGACGGAAAAGCAGACCGGACTCAAGTTTCCACTGAGGTACCAGACAACAGAGGAGCCCAGATCATTGTGGGTTTGTCTGGATTGCCGGAGTACTGTGATAATATTTAACATGCAACAGATGAAGCAGCTCACACTTTATTTTCCTGGTAAAACAGTCTACCAGTGCAGCTCAGTAAATTAGAATGTGAAAGTTATTTTCTGTAATATAATTAAAAAAGATAAATTTATGACATTGGTGGTAGTTTTTAAAATAAATAAAAAATCATGACATTTGTAAATCACTGAGATGTACCAGCACATAGTACACACTATACAGTACAAAATGTATTAAACTTCAAAAAATGCCATTGTCTGTAGTAAGAACAATGCAAATAATACAATAAATCACCGAGGAATAGGATGTTGATGTTTTATTCAGTATATCAAAAACAGTAATTAACTTTTTATGTTAAAGATAGAAAGACCGTATTGTACAGAGGGAAATTCAGATTCCCAGGAAAATTGCCGCTTATCAATTAATTGTTTATCAATCAATAAGATGAATTAATTAACAATTAAGGAATTAATCGATAATGTGCATCCCTAGTATAGATACTTTTTGTTTCATACACACTCAGATTCTTGATTTCATCCAAACATAAATAAATGGTCCTTCGAGCTGGACTCTTTGTACTGGTCCTCAAGCCTCCTCCAGGATCTGGGAGGGATATTTAATCCATGCACAGTACCAGAAAAACCTTGATTTCAAAATTCCCAAACCTTCAGTTTGTCTGTCTTATGTAGTCCATGGTGGATTTTGTAGTCTGTTTTGGATCATGGTCCTGCTGTAGAATCCATCCTCTTTTAGCCTTGAACATTTTTACAGATAGTCTGATGTTTGCCTCCAAAATTTTCAAGATTTTAGCTACTGGCTGCAACACCACCCCAAAGCAGGATAGAGCCACCTCCATGCTTAACAGTTGGCAAGGTGTTTTTTTTTCATGAAATGATGCTCCTATTGTAACCAAACGTACCTTTGCTGATCGTGGCTGAAGAGAGAGCTGTTGTCCCCACGTTTCAAAACTGCTACCATAATACCAGTACCAAAGAAGCCTGTCCCATCCAGCTACAATGATTACCAGCCAGTAGCACTGACCTCCATCATAATGAAGTGTTTTGAGCGGCTGGTCATGCAGAATATCAAGTCCACCCTCCCTCCCTCCCACGACCCATCTCAGTTTGCATACAGGTCAAACAGATCCACAGAAGATGCCATCGCTGCTGCTCTCCACCCAGCCCTCACCCTCCTGGGCTCAAAGAACTCCTATGTGCGAATGTTGTTCTTGGACTTCAGTTCAGCATTTGACACAATCATCCCCCAGCACCTAATACAAAAACTCAGACACTTGGGACTCCAAACCTCTCTCTGTAACTGGGTGCTGGACTTTCTCACAGGGAGGCCACAAAACATGCAGGTTGGCAGCAACACTTCCAAGACCATCACACTGAGCATGGGGACCTCACAAGAGTGCGTGCTCAGCCTGCTGCTCTTCACCCTGCTGACCCATGACTGTGTACCAGCATACAGCATCAAACACATCATCAAGTTTGCTGATGACTTGACAGTGGTGGGCCTCATCACTAACAATGAGGATACCAACTACAGAAATGAGGTGAGCCAACTGGTCCAGTGGTGTAAAGACAATAATCTCTTCCTGAACGTGGGAAAAACCAAGGAGATTGTGGTCGACTTCAGGAAGGGGCACACACAGCATCCCCCTCTGATCATCAATGGTGCAGCTGTGGAGAGGGTGAGTAGCACCAAGTTCCTGGGGATACACATCTCCGAGGACCTCTCCTGGTCTAACAACACCACATCACTGGCCACGAAGGCTCAAACTCGCCTCCATTTCCTCCACAAACTGAAGAGAGCACAAGTCCCACCCCCCATCATGTGCTCATTATACCGGGGCACCATTGAGAGCATCCTCACCAGCTGCATCACTGTGTGGTATGGAAGCTGCTATGGTATGGTATGGAAGCTTCCTACCGGAAGACACTACAACACAGTGAAAGCAGCCAGCAAGATCATCGGTGCCCCCCCAGACATCTACCTCACCCGCCTCACCTGCAGAACCATTAACATTGCAGGTGACACCCCCAGCCCTCACACTCCCTCTTCAGCGCTCTGCCCTCAGAGAGAAGGTACTGGAGCCTCCGGGCCCGCTCCACAAGACTGATAAACAGCTTTGTTCACCAGGCCATCAGGACCCTAAACTCTGCCCACTCCCCCCACCCTGGACTGTAACGCACTCATCCACACAATAACTACCTTGGCTGTTTGCACAGAAAAACTGGTACACCAACAGTAATACATCTGCTGCTGTATGTCTTGCAGCTTACTGCAACCATTTGCACAAATCCCATATCTGCTGCTGTCCGTTATTGCAATACTGATCATGTGCAGTCCTATCTGTCACTGTCTGCACCTTCACTGCCACATTGAACTTGCAATTTACTGGCATTATGGTTTACTGTACATAGAATTGCTGTGTTTTTACCTTTATTTGCAGTACGGGTAGGATTACTGTACATAAACTGCTGTTGTTGTTTTTCATCCTTATTCCTTCTTGTCTTATACAGTGGGGCAAAAAAGTATTTAGTCAGCCACCAATTGTGCAAGTTCTCCCACTTAAAAGATGAGAGAGGTCTCCAATTTTCATCATAGGTATACCTCAACTATGAGAGACAAAATGAGAAAAAAAAAATCCAGAAAATCACATTGAATGATTTTTAATGAATTAATTGGTAAATTCCTCTGTAAAATAAGTATTTGGTCAATAACAAAAGTTCACCTCAATACTTTGTTATATACCCTTCATTGGCAATGACAGAGGTCAAACATTTTCTGTAAGTCTTCACAAGGTTTTCACACACTGTTGCTGGTATTTTGGCCCATTCCTCCATGCAGATCTCCTCTAGAGCAGTGATGTTTCGGGGCTGTCATTGGGCAACACGGACTTTCAACTCCCTCCAAAGATTTTCTATGGGGTTGAGATCTGGAGACTGGCTAGGCCACTCCAGGACCTTGAAATGCTTCTTACGAAGCCACTCCTTCGTTGCCCGGGTGGTGTGTTTGGGATCATTGTCATGCTGAAAGATCCAGCCACGTTTCATCTTCAATGCCCTTGCTGATGGAAGGAGGTTTTCACTCAAAATCTCACGATACATGGTCCCATTCATTCTTTCCTTTACACAGATCAGTCGTCCTGGTCCCTTTGCAGAAAAACAGCCCCAAAGCATGATGTTTCCAACCCCATGCTTCACAGTAGGTATGGTGTTCTTTCTCCTCCAAACACGACAAGTTGAGTTTTTACCAAAAAGTTCTATTTTGGTTTCATCTGACCATATGACATTCTCCCAATCCTCTTCTGGATCATCCACATGCTCTCTAGCAAACTTCAGATGGGCCTGGACATGTACTGGCTTAAGCAGGGGAACACATCTGGCACTGCAGGATTTGAGTCCCTGGTGGCTTAGTGTGTTACTGATGTAGCCTTTGTTACTTTGGTCCCAGCTCTCTGCAGGTCATTCACTAGGTCCCCCCATGTGGTTCTGGGATTTTTGCTCACCATTCTCGTGATCATTTTGACCCCACGGGGTGAGATCTTGCGTGGAGCCCCAGATCAAGGGAGATTATCAGTGGTCTTGTATGTCTTCCATTTTCTAATAATTGCTCCCACAGTTGATTTCTTCACACCAAGCTGCTTACCTATTGCAGATTCAGTCTTCCCAGCCTGGTGCAGGTCTACAATTTTGTTTCTGGTGTCCTTTGACAGTTCTTTGGTCTTGGCCATAGTGGAGTTTGGAGTCTGACTGTTTGAGGTTGTGGACAGGTGTCTTTTATACTGATAACGAGTTCAAACAGGTGCCATTAATACAGGTAACAAGTGGAGGACAGAGGAGCCTCTTAAAGAAGAAGTTACAGGTCTGTGAGAGCCAGAAATCTTGCTTGTTTGTAGGTGACCAAATACTTATTTTACCGAGGAATTTACCAATCAGAATCAGAATCAGGTTTATTGCCATTGTTCATGTGATACACAAACTAGGAATTTGTCTCGGTGCCATGCTGCAACATTAAAAACATAATGAGAAAAAGGGATAAACTAAAAAACTAAAGGACTAGAAACGTGCAATAAGTGTAGAAAAATAAGTAATAATAAGTAATAATAATAATACTAGTAATAATGAGTAGTACTAGTCAAGGCAGTTTTAAAAAATTAGCATGTAGCAGATAATGTGAAGTACCACATAGTGCAGTCAATAAGCAACAGAAAAACAATGATGATTGACATGAGTCTGGTTGAGCTGCTGTATATAGTGCACGAGAGTCAAAAGTCACTTAGTGTTCAGCAGTCTGATGGCAGAGGGGAAAAAGCTGTTCATGTGCCGGGAGGTTTTAGTCCGAATGGACCGAAGCCTTCTACCTGAGGGGAGGGGGGCAAACAGCACGTGACCAGGATGTGAAGGATCGGCTATGATCCGGCCAGCACGCCTCCGGGTCCTGGAGATGTACAGGTCCTGGAGAGATGGGAGCTTGCAGCCTATCACCTTCTCAGCAGTGCGCACGACGCACTGCAGCCTTAGTCTGTCCCTGGCAGTGGCTCCTGCGTACCACACAGTTATGGAGGAGGTGAGGATGGACTCGATGATGGCCGTTAGAATTAGAACCAATTAATTCATTAAAAATCATTCAATGTGATTTTCTGGATTTTTTTTTCTCATTTTGTCACTCATAGTTGAGGTATACCTATGATGAAAATTGGAGACCTCTCTCATCTTTTAAGTGGGAGAACTTGCACAATTGGAGGCTGACTAAATACTTTTTTGCCCCACTGTATATTGCACACACCACTAAGAGAGGGAGAAACAGCATTTCAATTCTCCTGTATGTCCTATATGTATGGAAGTATTGACAAATAAAAATCGTGAATCTTGAATCTTTTGAGTTCTACTTTGACTTAATCAGTCCACAGCAGTTGTTTTCAAGACACCTCAGGCTTCTGTAGAAGTTCCATTGCCTGATTTTATGATGAGGATGCAGGTTACAGGCCGTTCCATGAAGGTCTTTGTGGAAGTGGAATGTTATGACTTTGCTAAGTCTTTCTCCAGGTTTTGGCTGTCAGATGCTGGTTTTGATAAACATGTATTTATCGCTCAGTATGTTTTCATTATTGTTATGTACATATTGTATTCAACTTTTAGGTAATACTGTTTCAAGCATTATTTATTGTAATTCTAAGAATGTTAAATGCATGAGTGAACTGTGAGTGTGATGGTTTGTTTTTAGGGAGCAGTATCTCAGTTTCGTTGCATTGTTTATTAGCAATGGAATGACAATAAAGGCACTTTGACATTTTGACTTTGATGTGTTGTTCTGACCAGCTTACATCCACTTCTGTTTGAGAGTTTTCTTGGTCTTCTAGAGCTCATCTTGACCTCCACAGTTCCCACCATCTTTCACCTCTAAATTATATTTTGCTCTGTAGAAACTGCAAGATGGAAATGCTTTGCTTTCTCTTGTAGCGTTTCCCTAGACTGGGAATCAACAGCTTTTATTTTCAGTGTCCTACACAGCTGTTCAGAGGAACCCATGGTTGCTAAGTGGTTAAGGAGTCAGAGAATTTAAAGCTTCAAAATTGGTTGCAGCTGGCAGTTCTTCATGACAACTGTTGATATGGCTCATGGGCTGATTTAGATGTGAGTTTGTAAGAACTTCTAAAAAGCAGCTTGGGAATGTTTAGGATCCACTGACACAGACTTATGTGACCATACTAACCAACGTTTGATCCCCACAAAGTCCACAAATGTTTAACTGATGTGATCGCTACTTGCTGTTCTGCAGAAGGAAACACTTCCCCAGCTTAGCAGGGTTTGGAGAGGTAGTCCAGAGAACAAAATAAATACCAATGGCTGCACCGTCCCATTACTCAGGCTGTGTCTGCAATAGAGAAATGGTGTTTCCTCTTGTACAGACACAGAACCAATTGGATGAATTTAGTGGTAGAAGATGATTGTAAAGTTTAATCATGATTGATCTTTTGAAATCGCATTTTAATTGCGGAGGTTTTGTGCAGCAGCCGTGAGGAGTGGAGGAGGGTCATGGGCAGGCTGTGGAGCTGCTGTATAGTTTTAGTGGAGGCCATCAGGAGATGTGGGGACATCCATCCATCCATCTTCCGCTTAATCCTTGTCTTTCACAAAGGCACACACCAACCAGAATTAATAATCGTGTGACCTCAGGTTGCTCAGACTTTTGCACGTCCCACAACTGTTTTTTTGTTTTTTTTTTGTTCTCTTTATGAAATCAGAAGTAACTATGCATTAATGTTTGCTGCTAATATTGTCCTTTTTTTCTGTATCCTCCAAAGGCCGTGTTTACGCCCTGTTAATTAATCAGTCACCTAAATCCACTGTTTTAGTGAATGACCACAGCAGCTGTTGTCAGTCCTCCACTGTAGGGCTGTCCTTGGATATCCAGAATCTGGGAATTATTTCTCATGTATATTTGTTCAGTGTTGTTTTTTTTCTTCCTTGCACTGTCCACTTTAATTCACTGTAAGGGTGAAAGCAATCAGAAGACATGTCTTTGTGGGGTTTTCCTGCCAAATGGCAGCAGTTCCTGAGAACCATGCTTGGTATGAGGCCAGCCGTCCCGCTCCAGCTGCTTACAGCTGTTGCTCTCCATGACAGAATCATTTGGAGGTTCAGGATGTTTTTGTTAGGTTCTGTTTGGTAAATCTGAGTGTTTAATAGACCCTTCTGCATTCTTCCAACAGAGGATCATGATGAAAAAGTTATTAAAAAGCAGTGGTCATTTTAAATGGTTGGTACCTCTGAATGTGTGTCCTTTTTGTGAATCTGACCAGTTTTTCCCTCTCTCTTTTTGGGATCAGTAATCCTGGAATTCGGGAGCTCCCAGCAGAGCTCGGTCAGCTCTCCAACCTTTGGCAGCTGGACATCGAAGGCCTCAACATCACTAATGTGCCCCAGGAAGTAAGAAATGAAGGTACAGTCTGAGTGAACGTATACTTTACTGTTGTCTCAGTGGGAATCTGCCTCTGAAATTGTACAAAAAGTGACTTTTATCTTTATTTTCTTTTGTGAAAACCTGTATTGACGTAAAAGGTTTCTGTCCCAGCAGTTTTGTCTGACTGATCCTGTTTTTTCAGCTATTCCTACTTACCGTTTTATTGAAATTTGGGTGATTTGTAACAGAAGGATAGCAGCAAGAGTGAAAGGGAAGATTTACAAGACGGTAGTGAGACCTGCTATGATGTATGGTTTGGAGATGGTGGCGTTGACAAAAAAGACAGGAGGCAAAGCTGGAGGTGGCAGAGTTGAAGATGCTAAGATTCTCATTGGGAGTGACTAGGAGGGACAAGATTAGAAATGAGTATATCAGAGGGACAGCTCAGGTTGAGTGGTTTGGAGACAAAGTAAGAGAGTCAAGGCTGAGATGGTTTGGACATGTGGAGATATTAGACAAAGGATATTGAAGATTGAGCTGCCAGGCAGGAGGAAAAGAGGAAGACCACAGAGAAGATTGAAGGATGTAGTGAAGGAGGACATAGAGAGGGTTGGTGCTACAGAGGAAGATGAAGGGATAGGGTGAGATGGAGGCAGATGATCCGCTGTGGAGAGTCCTGAAGGGAGCAGCTGGAGGAAGGAGGAGATAGCGTGCTTAACAGTTATTTCTGGCTCTGTAAAATATGTTGCATGCCCCTCCTTGTAGCCTAAACAAGGCTGCAAAATCTTAATCTAGCACTGTACCAAAAGCAACAGGCCAATGGGGGAATTTGCCATGAACAGGTGTGGATGATGAAGTTCCTAGCTTGGGGTCACAGCTGGGTGTTTTATCAGACTGAGCAGGACAGACACCTGGATGAAGGTAACATAGCAACTAGAGCGTATTCTCCTTAACATGAGCCTAGGCAGACGTGGTAGATTTAAAATGTTGTGAACATTGTTAAACTTAAATTGGTGAATCTCATGCTTGTATGTTCCTATTGCTTCAACTTCATCATAAAAGTGAGTGACAAAGAAAGAATGTGGCACCGGCTCCCAATGAGCAAGAGCCAGTTTGCATATTTGTGAGCACAGACAAGAGCTACCACTCTGCCTAACACTAGTGTTACCTCTGTACATACTGTTTGTCAGGTTCTTCTTCAGTCCTGGATTTCCTCCGGGCTCAGCTTCGGAAAGCGGAGCCCTGTAGGCGGCTGAAGATGCTTGTGATTGGTCCACCGAGGCAGGGGAAGACGGGCCTGGTAGAGGCTCTGCAGAAGAGCAGGGCATTCCCGTTTACCCCGGCGGAGTGCAGCATCTCCACCTCCACCTGGGAGCTGGACAGACCCGGTGGAGGCAAAAATAATGTGAGTGGGAAAAACGCACACGGGCACAAATACAGAGCACGGTCAGTTTCATTGGGTAAACAAGCAGTCAGAGACAGCATCTTCAGCATAGAGGACCCTCGTTATGAATTAGAAACACCTGTACTCTTACTCAAGTACATTTGGTGATACTCTGAGGTACTTTTGATTTCACTGATTTGAAGTAGGTCAGAAATACAGCAGGGAACATAAATATTGAACACTTCAACATAGGCACAACAGGCAACTGTGTTCACAAAACAAGTTATATGTAATAAAGTGAAATGACACAGATAATAAGTATTGAACATATGAAGAAAAAGAGGTGCAAAAAGGCATAGAAAGCCAAGAAACCACCTGAAATCCATCGGAATTTAGGAAGCCAGCCCATCCCCCATCAGTGCAAATTAATTTCACCTGGTTAAGTCCTGACTGATAGCCTTTAAAAAGGTCTGTGAATATCAGATTGTCACACCATAAAGAACTCATGATGGGTAGAAGCAAAGAGCTCTCTCTAGACCAGGGGTGTCCAATCATGTGCCATGGAAGGCCAAGACGCTGCAGGCTTTACCTCCACCCAGTGTCTTCAACAGCAGCTTGTGATAAGTGAAAATACCTGCTGAAAAGACTAGGTAGAAGAGAAAACCTGCAGGGTCTTAGCCTTCCATGGCACGTGATTAGACACCCCTGCTCGAGACCTTCGCAACCTTATTGTTGCAAAACATAATGATAGGCAATGGTTGCAGGCACATTTGCTGAATGTTCCAGTGAGCACTGTTGGAACCATCATTTGGAAGTGGAAAGAACATCATTTTACCATAAACTGGCCACGACCAGGAGCTCCTCGCAAGATTTCTGACAGAGGTGTCAAAAGAATCATCAGAAGAGTTATCCAAGAGCCAAAGACCACTCATGGAGAGCTCCAGAAAGACCCGGCGTTATCAGGTGCTGCTACTTCACAGAAAACAATAAGTAATGCACTCAACTGACATGGGCTCTATGCCTGCTCACCTCGCAAGACTCCATTGCTGAAGAAAAAGCATGCTGAAGTTTGTTTAAAGTTTGCTGCACAACATTTGGGCAAGCCAGTAAAATACTGAGAGAATATAGTCTGGTCAGATGAGACCAAGATTGATCTTTTTGGATGTCACAACACACAGCATGTTTGGAGGAGAAATGGCACTGCACATCAGCCCAAAAACACCATACCAAGAGTCAGGTTTGGAGGTGGGAGCATCATGGTGTGGGGGTGCTTTTCAGCACATGGTACAGGCAGACTTCATATAATGGAAGGAAAGATGAATGCACAGATGTACAGAGACATCCTTGATAAGAACCTGTTGCCATCTGCCAAGATGCTGAAGATTAAACGAGGGTGGACATTTCAGCACGACAGTGATCCCAAGCACACAGCCAAGGAAACTCTCAACTGGCTCCAGAGAAGGAAGACAAAGCTCCTAGAATGGCCCAGTCAGTCACCTGACCTGAATCCAATTGAAAATCTTTGGAACAAACTGAAGAGCAGAGTTCATGAAAGACACCCACAGAACCTTCAAGATTTGAAGACAGTTTGTGTGGAAGAATGGGCTAAAATCACTCCTGAGCAATGCCTGCACCTAGTTTCTCCATACAGGAGGTGCCTGGAAGCTGTTACTACCAATAAAGGCTTTTCTGCTAAATATTAAATGAATTTCACCAAGCGTGTTCAATACTTATTCCCTGTGTCATTCACTTTATTGAATATAACTTGTTTTGTGAACACGGTTGCCTTGATTTCTTTGTATGGATTACTTGGGTTGTTTCTGATACCTGGTGAAAATCTCAGGTCAATGGATCAATCAGAAATATGTATGTCTGTTTGAAAAGTAATAACCAAATTGACTGCATATTTAAGTCAATTTGAAACTTTTTTCTTGTAAATTTGCCATTTTTTTCTGTAAATTTTTTTTTTTCTTGTGAATTTACTTTTTTCTCAAAAATTTGTGCCTTATTTTTGATAAGGACATGTATGAGGTCAGCGAGATGGTGGTGGGGTGTGCTGTAGGAGTGACGGATGGATTCAAGGTGGGGGTGGGATTACATCAGGGATCCGCTCTGAGCCTCTTCTTGTTGCCATGGTGATGGACAGGCTGACAGACGAGGTCAGGCAGGAGTCTCCGTGGACCATGACGTTTGCAGATGACATTGTGATCTGCAGTGAGAGTAGGGAGCAGGTGGAAGAGAACCTGGAGAGGTGGCGGTATGCTCTGGGGAGAAGAGGAATGAAAGTCAGTAGAAGCAAGACAGAATACATGTTACTGCATTATCTGTGCTCCGTTTGCTCGCTGTGAATCCACAGCAACTGTACCTTTGCTCCCAGTGTAGCTCCACTAAGAAGTTTTGTAGCTGCCCTCAAATCACACGTTACATTTCCCCCTTAGTCAGTCATCCGTTCCTCTGACACAACCCCGCTCTCGTCCTGTTCACCGCAGAAGGAGTGTGTGGTGTTTAACGTGTGGGACATCGGCGGTCAGGCCAGCATGTCCACGGTGAACCAGTGCTTCTTCACTGATAAGGCTCTCTATGTGGTCATCTGGAACCTGGCTCTGGGGGAGGAGGCTGTGGCCGCCCTGCAGACGTGGCTGCTCAACATAGAGGTGACACACACACACTCCCATAGACTACACATGCACTTGACAACTCTGCTGTGATAATGATCAATTCAAGTCAATTGAACTTCCATTTATATAGCGCCATTTCACAGCAACAGTCATCTCATAGCACTTTCAAACTGTAGGGGAAACCGCCACAATTGCAGAAAGACCCCAGCAATCAGGCGATCCCCTGTGAGCAAGTGCTTGGTGATGGTGGAGAGGAAAAACTCCCTTTTAGCAGGAAGAAACCTCCAGCAGAACCAGGCTCAGGGAGGGGCAGTCATCTGCTGCGACTGGCTGCGTGTTCTTTCATGTTGTTTCTGCAGATTTCTGACCATGCCATCTGAAGGTTGCTGCAAAAATTGAGACACGGACTAGGCAAAGTATTTCTAGTCTTGTAATGTTCAGCACTGGTGATCCTGAGGAACTGTAGCTTCAGTTTCCTGCTCTTAGTGGACAGGAGTGACAGCCGATGAGGTCTTCTGCTGTCTGCTTCAGCCATCAGTCTGTTGTTCCTTTTACAGCTACAAATTTATGACAGATTAAAGATGCAAAAAAGTAGCAGATTTGAGGGGAAAAAATGCAGATTTATGAGAAAAAAGTTGCAAATTTATGACAATAAAAAAGATGTAAATTTACAAAAGATCCCACACATTCATTAGAAAAAGGTTGGAAATTTACAAGAAAAAATTGCAGATCAAAGATGCAAAAAGTAGCAGCTTTATGAGAAAAAAATGCAGATTTATGAGAAAAAGCTGCAAATTTATGATAATTAAAAAAGATGTAAATTTACAACAGAAAAAAAATCTCCCACACATTTATTAGAAAAAGGTTGCACATTTACAAGAAAAAATGTAGATTATAGATGCAAAAAGTTGTGGATTTATGAGGAAAAAAGTTGCAGATTTATGAGAATAAAAAAAGATGTAAATTTGGGGGGGAAAAACCACATTTATTAGAAAAAGGCTGCCAATTTACAAGAAAAATAATGCAGATTTACAAAGCAAAAGTAGCAGATTTGTCCATCCCCATCTATGGTGTTCCTGTTTTTCTGTCAGCTTGAGCCCGTCTGGCTGTTTTCCTCTGACCTCTGGCATCAACGAGGCATTCAGGCCCAGACAACTGCTGCCCTCTGGATATTTTCTCTTTTTCAGACCGTTCTGTCCCTAGAGATGGCTGTGAGTGAAAATCCCAGTTGATAGACCAGTCCATCTGGCATGTTCAAAGTCCCTTGTACCACCTTTCCTCCCCATTCTGATGCTGCGTTTGAACTTGGGCAGCTCGTCTCCACCGTGTCTACATGCCTGAGTGCGCTGAGTTGCTGCCATGTCATTGGCTGATCAGATATGATATTGGCTGATTAACAAGCAGTTGACCAGCCGTACCTGTTAACGTGGCCAGTGACTGCATACGGTATGTTTGTTTTTTTAATTAGCCAGTGATTGTGGGCAGAAGGGCTTGCAGACTCAGGAGCGGGTCAGTTTTTCTCACCAGGAACACAAAGATGGTGTTTGTGTTTCCACAGGCGGTGGTGGTGGTGTTGGTGGTGGTGGGGGTCCTTTGGTCATCTGTTCCAACCACATCAACTAATCACAGGGTTTGGTTACTGGGAAGCAAATGATGAAACTTCCTTCATCATCTCAGTGAAGCACAGCCGCTGGCTGGAGCACTTCCTGCTTAGATGACGGCTTTATTATTATTAATAAGGCCTGCATTCAACCACAGGCAAGATTTCCTTTAACCACAAGAAAGTACTGAGGACATGGCCAAGGAAATTTTAATTTAATTTTAAAATTAAGATTACCTTTTAGGACTTCCGGTTATGGCTGCCACGTAAGACGGACGTGTTTCACTCTGCTCTGCTCCTGGAGAAAAAAATCGGCAAATAACTCTCTCATTTGGGACAGAACGTATCCCAGCGTTTGGGCGAGGATATGTCGGCGAAGCCTAAGGCTGGAAAACCAGGTAAAGGAAAAAGCGAGCCGCCGAAACAGTCCAAATTAACGGACTTTCAGGTCTGTGACGCAGCAAACAAAACTCCATATATGGCGGAGGAGGCTGGCAACGGTGCGATATCTGCGGGGAGCGGCGCAGATGCGCTGATGGCTGCCATGAGTTCAATGAGAGCGGACTTTTCCTCTAGATTTGATGGGATTATGACAGCGTTGGAAGGAATAAGAAAGGAATTGGGTGACTGTGTAGAACGAACGGCGCAGATGGAGCTCCGTCTCGCTAGTGCTGAAGATGACGTCACCCGTCTTCAATTAAAGGTGCGCACTTTGGAAAAAAAAAATAAATGTCTGGAAGATAATATTTTGGATTTGGAATCTCGGTCGAGACAGAATAACTTGAGGCTGGTGGGTCTTCCAGAGGAATCAGAAGGTCGGGATGTTCCTTTGATGACGTATGTTCCTTTCTGGAAAAGTGGATTCCGGAGGTGCTGGGCAGCGAGGAGTTGCAATCAGCAGTGGTTCTGGAAAAAGCACATCGTATTGGCCCACGGAGAGATAAGGGACCGCCGAGGACCTTAATTATGAAGTTTCTTAGCAACAGAGACAGGATGAAGATCTTCAACGCTGCACGAGCTAAAGGAGAGATTAAACACCAGGATCAGCAGGTGCGGTTCTACCCAGATTTGGCCACAGGAATCCAACAATTGAGGAAGCAGTTTGATCCCATACGTAAGGAGCTGCGCAACCTTGGGATTCGTCATGGTGTAATCTATCCTGCGAGACTGCTGACCACGTATGAGGGCAGAACCCACATCTTCAAGACCCCAGAGGAGGCGCAGGAGTTCATCAAGAAGATCAAAGAAGAAGAAGAGACTGGTGGGAGCTAAGCATGAACAAAATATAAGGTAGAATAATTAAGCATTTGCACAGGCATCTGACTGACTTGAAGTAAACAGCAAGTTTACAAAATATAGATTGTATTATATATTAAAAAAAAACAAAAACAAAACAAACAAAAAAAAACTATGATGTACAAAGTTGTTAAAAATTTTGGAGTTAAGTTGGAAAACTACAGAGGAGAGTTAATGTTACGTCATTAAAAGTAGTAGAGTTAGGGTGATTGGGAGAATGAAGAAGGAGTGGCTTAGGCTGTTCCCCGTGGGTGTGGAACGGTCGATGGCTATATCGGGAGACGGAATTTTTCTTTTGATTTTGGGGGGTTCGCCACAAGTGTGGGAAGGGGGAATTTGTGTGTAGTTTGTAGGATGAATGTTCAACCACTCATGTTTTTGCTTCTCTGTTTGAGCATGTTTACATTGCAAGGTAATCCCAAACTCTCTATTGATCATAAACCAAAGTGTTAATCTTAATTTAACTTCATGGAATTGCAGAGGTCTACAGAATTTAAAAAAAACTTAAACAAGTTATGAATAAAATAAAAGACATGGGTTCAAAAATTGTGTTTTTACAAGAAACTCATCTAATAGAGGAGGATGTTAAAAGAATTAGGAGTAGATGGCAAGGAAGTGTATTCACCTCATCATTTTCATCCCGGGCCAGGGGAGTTATGACTCTCATACATAAATCAGTCCCTTTTCAAGTGAAAAATGTAATTGGAGACAAACTTGGAAGATATGTAATCATTCAAGGTTCTTTGCTATTAGAAAATATAAATCTTGTGAACTTATATGGTCCCAATATAGATGATCAAAAGTTCTTTGCTAATTTATTTCTTATTTTATCATCACTTACAGGGCAACATATAATAGCAGGGGATTTTAATTGTACATTGAATCCAGGTATAGATAGATCAACAGGACTGGATTGTACGCACAATGGATGTAGGATGACTATTAATCATTTTATGAAAGAATTGAGATTGTTAGATATATGGAGAGAAATGAAACCACAAGTTAAAGCCTATTCTTGTTATTCCAGTACCTACAAGACATTCTCACGTATTGATTATTTTTTGATTTCCACAGAATTAAGATCCAAGATTCAAAACTGCTTTTATGATAACATCGTGATCTCTGATCATGCACCCTGTTGTCTAATATATGTAGATAAAAAATTGACAAAGGAATCAGGTAGATGGCAATTTCAGCATAAATGGCTTCAGGATGAGGAATTTGTCAAGTATATAGAAAAACAGATAGACGAGTTCTTTGACATCAATACTACACAAACATCAGCATGTGTAAAGTGGGAAGCTTTCAAAGCTTTTATTAGGGGACATATTATTAGTTATACAGGATCAAAATCTAAGAAGACTCGAGAGGAGAGAGCTAAATTGGAACATAAAATGAAAAGTCTTCAGGAAAAAGTGTATGCAGGAAGTGATCCAAGGTTGGAGAATGAATTACTGATTTGCTGAATACGACAAAAAATCAGCGAATAGAGCTGCCTCGAGTCTTCTAAGATTGAAACAATCTTTTTATGAACAAGGTGAAAAATCAGGAAAATTATTGGCATGGCAGATTAAACAATTAGAAATTAAAACACCAATTACTAGTATTATAAGTAATGGACAGGTAGTTATAGATCCTTTAGAAATTAACAGAGCCTTTAGAGATTACTATGAAAAATTATATGATACTAAAAATGAATTTGATTTAACAAAACTAAATGGGTTTTTGAACGAACTATCTATACCGTGTATTCCAAATGAAAACAGGGAGATATTGGAGTCTAAAATTAGTCAAGAAGTTGGGCTAGCCATTGATAATATGAAATCAGGAAAAAGTGCAGGACCAGATGGTCTTCCAGTTGACCTTTATAAGAAATTTAAGAATAAATTAATAAAACCTTTTTTGGAAATGGTTTTAGAAGCATTTCAAAATAATAATTTACCATCATACATAAATAATGCCTTAATTATACTGCTGCCAAAACCAGGTAAGCCCTCTAGTAAATGTGAAAATATGAGACCAATAAGCCTATTAAACGCCGACCTTAAGATAATCTGTAAAATTTTAGCAAGACGAATACAAGAAATTTTACCAAATATTATTAATCGAGATCAGAATGGCTTTATAAAGGGAAGACAAGGCTTCCATAATGTAAGAAGACTATTTAATATTATTTATTTTAATAAAGAAGCACCGGATACAGCTCTCCTATCACTGGACGCCGAAAAGGCCTTTGATAGAGTTGAATGGCCCTTTCTTTTTGAAGTCCTACAAAGGTTTGGACTTGGAAATAATTTCATAAAATGGGTTCAAATAATATACAATAATGCTACAGCAGAAATCCTAACAAATAACAATATTTCAAAACCAATAAAAATCAATAGAGGATGTCGACAAGGCTGTCCACTTTCACCTTTACTGTTTACTATGGCAATTGAACCTTTAGCGATACGTTTACATTCACAAATATATGGAATTAAAGTTGGACCAACAGAACATAAAATCTCCCTGTACGCCGATGACATAATTTTGTTTATGTCGAATCTAAAAAAATCAATTCCAACCTTGTTGAATTTAATAAAGAATTTTGGGGAAATATCAGGATATAAAATAAATAAAACTAAATCTTCAATATTAATGCTAAATGAGACCCAGAGAAATTACCCAGCCCCTGAGGTAAATCAATTCAATGTTGTAAATCAGTTTAAATATTTAGGAATCCAAATTGTGCCTAAGCTAGAATCAGTCGCCAGTGTCAACTATGAAGCCTTAATGACAGATATCAATGAGTTAACTCAGAGATGGATGTCACTACCAATGTCGATGATCGGGAGAATCAATATACTTAAAAGTAATATTTTACCTAAAATACTTTATTTATTTCAATACATTCCCTTATCACCACCTTTAGATTTATTCTCAAGAATAAAAAAAAAAGTTAGTGGAATTTATATGGAACAACAGGAGGGCTAGATTACGTCTGTCTTTATTATATTTACCATTTGATCGTGGAGGTCTGAAATGTCCAAATTTTATGTTGTATTATTGGTCGGCACAACTGAGGTCTATGACATATTATTTTTCATCAAATGATCTCCCTCACTGGACTGAAATGGAATCATACAATTTACCTTTACCTCTTCCCATATTCATATACTCAGATTCGGCAAAAAAATTACAAAAACAAGTTAAAAATCCATTTGTAAAGCATATGATCAAAATATGGTGTGAAGCTAAAAACTATTTAAAAGAACCACAGTTACTGTCACAATTTAGTCCAATATGGGGTAATCAATATTTTAAACCAGGGAGAGCGGACGCTGTATTTAAAGTATGGAATTTAAAAGGGATACAAAAGATTCAGGATTTATATTTGCCATGTGCAGATAACATAATGTCTTTTGAAGAGCTGAGGATCAAATTTAATCTCAATAGAACACATTTTTTTAAATATCTTCAACTTAGAAACTTTATTCGATCAAATCAAAATAAAAGCTCTCCCTCGACCTATTTATTCATCCTTGGAAAAAATGATGATGAAAGATAGTAAAAGAAAGGGTATTATTTCAGAGTTTTATAACTCATTGACACTATCTTCAAGTGAAAATTCACTGAAAAGATTAAACTACTGGAAAGAAGATCTGCAAACTGAAATTTCAGAGGAACAATGGGAATTGGCTTGTACAGAAGCTCAAACCAAATCAATAAATGTACGCCTTAAATTGATACATTTCAAATGGTTAATGCGGATGTATGTTACACCGGAGGAGTTAAATATATTTATTTAATATATATATATATTTATATATAAATAAATATAACAAAAATATACCAGATACATGCACAAAATGCATGGAAAGTAAAGGAACTCTATTTCATTGTGTATGGGAATGTAGATTAATAAGAATGTTTTGGGAAGAGGTGAGGGTAACAATTGAAAAAATAATCTCAAAACAAATCATATTGAATCCTAAATTGTTTTTGTTGGGTCTGTACCCAGAAAAGCATAATTTTTTTTTTTCCACAATATCTTTATTGAACCTTTTTTTTTTTTTTAACAAACATGATACAAACAATCAAACACTAACACTAAAGTACTACAAAAAAAAAAAAAAAATGCACTAAAAACACCAACAACCACCAACAAAATAAAGTCTTCAACAATGCTCCTCTGTTTAGTCTAGACAATCCAATACATAAGTATACATATTATGTTCACCAGTTTGGAATTTACAAGGTCCACACACATCATTCACCTTCTTCTTCAAGAGTTATGTTTAAATTTTTTACATAATCAATAAAAGGTCTCCATATATTCTCAAACACAATTTCCTTTGATTTCAGTATATATGTTATTCTTTCTAATGGAAGGTTTGTTAACATCTGTCTTAACCACTGAGTCACATCTGGTCTATGAGTCTTTTTCCATAATAGTGCAATACATTTTTTAGCATTAAGCAAACTGAGGTCTATGAATGTTCTTTCACTTTTATTGAAATTATGCTTTTCTGGGTACAGACCCAACAAAACCAGTTTAGGATTCAATATGATTTGTTTTGAGATTATTTTTTCAATTGTTACCCTCACCTCTTCCCAAAACATTCTTATTAATCTACATTCCCATAAACAATGAAATAGGGTTCCTTTACTTTCCATGCATTTTGTGCATGTATCTGGTATATTTTTGTTATATCTATTTAACTCCTCCGGTGTAACATACATCCGCATTAACCATTTGAAATGTATCAATTTAAGGCGTACATTTATTGATTTGGTTTGAGCTTCTGTACAAGCCAATTCCCATTGTTCCTCTGAAATTTCAATTTGCAGATCGTCTTTCCAGTAGTTTAATCTTTTCAGTGAATTTTCACTTGAAGATAGTGTCAATGAGTTATAAAACTCTGAAATAATACCCTTTCTTTTACTATCTTTCATCATCATTTTTTCCAAGGATGAATAAATAGGTCGAGTGAGAGCTTTATTTTGATTTGATCGAATAAAGTTTCTAAGTTGAAGATATTTAAAAAAATGTGTTCTATTGAGATTAAATTTGATCCTCAGCTCTTCAAAAGACATTATGTTGTCTGCACATGGCAAATATAAATCCTGAATCTTTTGTATCCCTTTTAAATTCCATACTTTAAATACAGCGTCCGCTCTCCCTGGTTTAAAATATTGATTACCCCATATTGGACTAAATTGTGACAGTAACTGTGGTTCTTTTAAATAGTTTTTAGCTTCACACCATATTTTGATCATATGCTTTACAAATGGATTTTTAACTTGTTTTTGTAATTTTTTTGCCGAATCTGAGTATATGAATATGGGAAGAGGTAAAGGTAAATTGTATGATTCCATTTCAGTCCAGTGAGGGAGATCATTTGATGAAAAATAATATGTCATAGACCTCAGTTGTGCCGACCAATAATACAACATAAAATTTGGACATTTCAGACCTCCACGATCAAATGGTAAATATAATAAAGACAGACGTAATCTAGCCCTCCTGTTGTTCCATATAAATTCCACTAACTTTTTTTTTATTCTTGAGAATAGATCTAAAGGTGGTGATAAGGGAATGTATTGAAATAAATAAAGTATTTTAGGTAAAATATTACTTTTAAGTATATTGATTCTCCCGATCATCGACATTGGTAGTGACATCCATCTCTGAGTTAACTCACTGATATCTGACATTAAGGCTTCATAGTTGACACTGGCGACTGATTCTAGCTTAGCCATAATTTGGATTCCTAAATATTTAAACTGATTTACAACATTGAATTGATTTACCTCAGGGGCTGGGTAATTTCTCTGGGTCTCATTTAGCATTAATATTGAAGATTTAGTTTTATTTATTTTATATCCTGATATTTCCCCAAAATTCTTTATTAAATTCAACAAGGTTGGAATTGATTTTTTTAGATTCGACATAAACAAAATTATATCATCGGCGTACAGGGAGATTTTATGTTCTGTTGGTCCAACTTTAATTCCATATATTTGTGAATGTAAACGTATCGCTATCGCTAAAGGTTCAATTGCCATAGTAAACAGTAAAGGTGAGAGTGGACAGCCTTGTCGACATCCTCTATTGATTTTTATTGGTTTTGAAATATTGTTATTTGTTAGGATTTCTGCTGTAGCATTATTGTATATTATTTGAACCCATTTTATGAAATTATTTCCAAGTCCAAACCTTTGTAGGACTTCAAAAAGAAAGGGCCATTCAACTCTATCAAAGGCCTTTTCGGCGTCCAATGATAGGAGAGCTGTATCCGGTGCTTCTTTATTAAAATAGATAATATTAAATAGTCTTCTTACATTATGGAAGCCTTGTCTACCCTTTATAAAGCCATTCTGATCTCGATTAATAATATTTGGTAAAATTTCTTGTATTCGTCTTGCTAAAATTTTACAGATTATCTTAAGGTCGGCGTTTAATAGGCTTATTGGTCTCATATTTTCACATTTATTAGAGGGCTTACCTGGTTTTGGCAGCAGTATAATTAAGGCATTATTTATGTATGATGGTAAATTATTATTTTGAAATGCTTCTAAAACCATTTCCAAAAAAGGTTTTATTAATTTATTCTTAAATTTTTTATAAAGGTCAACTGGAAGACCATCTGGTCCTGCACTTTTTCCTGATTTCATATTATCAATGGCTAGCCCAACTTCTTCTTGACTAATTTTAGACTCCAATATCTCCCTGTTTTCATTTGGAATACACGGTATAGATAGTTCGTTCAAAAACCCATTTAGTTTTGTTAAATCAGGTTCATTTTTGGTATCATATAATTTTTCATAGTAATCTCTAAAGGCTCTATTAATTTCTAAAGGATCTATAACTACCTGTCCATTACTTATAATACTGGTAATTGGTGTTTTAATTTCCAATTGTTTAATCTGCCATGCTAATAATTTTCCTGATTTTTCACCTTGTTCATAAAAAGATTGTTTCAATCTTAGAAGACTCGAGGCAGCTCTATTCGCTGATTTTTTGTCGTATTCAGCTCTCAAAATCAGTAATTCATTCTCCAACCTTGGGTCACTTCCTGCATACACTTTTTCCTGAAGATTTTTTATTTTATGTTCCAATTTAGCTCTCTCCTCTCGAGTCTTCTTAGATTTTGATCCTGTATAACTAATAATATGCCCCCTAATAAAAGCTTTGAAAGCCTCCCACTTTACACATGCTGATGTTTGTGTAGTATTGATGTCAAAGAACTCGTCTATCTGTTTTTCTATATACTTGACAAATTCCTCATCCTGAAGCCATTTATGCTGAAATTGCCATCTACCTGATTCCTTTGTCAATTTTTTATCTACATATATTAGACAACAGGGTGCATGATCAGAGATCACGATGTTATCATAAAAGCAGTTTTGAATCTTGGACCTTAATTCTGTGGAAATCAAAAAATAATCAATACGTGAGAATGTCTTGTAGGTACTGGAATAACAAGAATAGGCTTTAACTTGTGGTTTCATTTCTCTCCATATATCTAACAATCTCAATTCTTTCATAAAATGATTAATAGTCATCCTACATCCAATGTGCGTACAATCCAGTCCTGTTGATCTATCCACACCTGGATTCAATGTACAATTAAAATCCCCTGCTATTATATGTTGCCCTGTAAGTGATGATAAGATGAGAAATAAATTAGCAAAGAACTTCTGATCATCTATATTGGGACCATATAAGTTCACAAGATTTATATTTTCTAATAGCAAAGAACCTTGAATGATTACATATCTTCCAAATTTGTCTCCAATTACATTTTTCACTTGAAAAGGAACTGATTTATGTATGAGAGTCATAACTCCCCTGGCTCGGGATGAAAATGAAGAGGTGAATACACTTCCCTGCCATCTACTCCTAATTCTTTTAACATCCTCCTCTATCAGATGAGTTTCTTGTAAAAACACAATTCTTGAACCCATGTCCTTTATTTTATTCATAACTTGTTTAAGTTTTTTTAAATTTTGTAGACCTCTGCAATTCCATGAAGTTAAATTAAGATTAACACTTTGGTCCATGATCAATAGAGAGTTTGGGATTACCTTGCAGTGTAAACATGCTCATACAGAGAAGCAAAAACATGAGTGGTTGAACATTCATCCTACAAACTACACACAAACAAATTTCCCCTTCCCACACTTGTGGCAAACCCCCCAAAATCAAAAGAAAAATTCTGTCTCCCGATATAGCCATCGACCGTTCCACACCCACGGGGAACAGCCTAAGCCACTCCTTCTTCATCCTCCCAATCACCCTAACTCTACTGCTTTTAATGACGTAACATTAACTCTCCTCTGTAGTTTTCCAACTTAACTCCAAAATTTTTAACAACTTTGTACATCATAGTTTTTTTTTTTGTTTGTTTTTTTTTTGTTTTTTTTTTTTTTTAATATATAATACAATCTATATTTTGTAAACTTACTATTTACTTCAAGTCAGTCAGATGCCTGTGCAAATGCTTAATTATTCTACCTTATATTTTGTTCATGCTTAGCTCCCACCAGTCTCTTCTTCTTCTTTGATCTTCTTGATGAACTCCTGCGCCTCCTCTGGGGTCTTGAAGATGTGGGTTCTGCCCTCATACGTGGTCAGCAGTCTCGCAGGATAGATTACACCATGACGAATCCCAAGGTTGCGCAGCTCCTTACGTACGGGATCAAACTGCTTCCTCAATTGCTGGATTCCTGTGGCCAAATCTGGGTAGAACCGCACCTGCTGGTCCTGGTGTTTAATCTCTCCTTTTTTAGCTCGTGCAGCGTTGAAGATCTTCATCCTGTCTCTGTTGTTAAGAAACTTCATAATTAAGGTCCTCGGCGGTCCCTTATCTCTCCGTGGGCCAATGCGATGTGCTTTTTCCAGAACCACTGCTGATTGCAACTCCTCGCTGCCCAGCACCTCCGGAATCCACTTTTCCAGAAAGGAACATACGTCCCGACCTTCTGATTCCTCTGGAAGACCCACCAGCCTCAAATTATTCTGTCTCGACCGAGATTCCAAATCCAAAATACTATCTTCCAGAGATTTATTTTTTTTTTCCAAAGTGCGCACCTTTAATTGAAGACGGGTGACGTCATCTTCAGCACTAGCGAGACGGAGCTCCATCTGCGCCGTTCGTTCTACACAGTCACCCAATTCCTTTCTTATTCCTTCCAACGCTGTCATAATCCCATCAAATCTAGAGGAAAAGTCCGCTCTCATTGAACTCATGGCAGCCATCAGCGCATCTGCGCCATTCCCCGCAGAAATCGCAGCGTTGCCAGCCTCCTCCGCCATATATGGAGCCCTGTTTGCTGCGTCACAGACCTGAAAGTCCGTTAATTTGGACTGTTTCGGCGGCTCGCTTTTTCCTTTTCCTGGTTTTCCAGCCTTAGGCTTCGCCGACATATCCTCGCCCAAACGCTGGGATACGTTCTGTCCCAAATGAGAGAGTTATTTGCCGATTTTTTTTCTCCAGGAGCAGAGCAGAGCGAGACACGTCCGTCCTACGTGGCAGCCATAACCGGAAGTCCAGAAAAGCATAATTTTAATAAAAGTGAAAGAACATTCATAGACCTCAGTTTGCTTAATGCCAAAAAATGTATTGCACTATTATGGAAAAAGACTCATAGACCAGATGTGACTCAGTGGTTAAGACAGATGTTAACAAACCTTCCACTAGAAAGAATAACATATATACTGAAATCAAAGGAAATTGTGTTTGAGAATATATGGAGACCTTTTATTGATTATGTAAAAAATTTAAACATAACTTTTGAAGAAGAAGGTGAATGATGTGTGTGGACCTTGTAAATTCCAAACTGGTGAACATAATATGTATACTTATGTATTGGATTGTCTAGACTAAACAGAGGAGCATTGTTGAAGATTTGACTTTGCTGGTGGTTGTTGATGTTTTTAGTGCATCCTTTTTTTTTTTTTGTAGTACTTTAGTGTTAGTGTTTGATTGTTTGTATCATGTTTGTTAAAAAAAAAAGGTTCAATAAAGATATTGTGGAGAAAAAAAAGATTACCTTTTAATGCTATGTTTGTGGGGAAAAAATAAAAGGTTCAATAAAAAATATTGTGGAAAAAGATTACCTTTTAAAGTAAATTTTCTCAATTTGCACCTTTGTAAATCTTTTTTTCTCATAAATTTTCAACTTTTTTTCTTGTATATTTGTAACTTTTTTCCTATAAATTTGCAACTTTTTCAAAAATTTGCAACTTTTTTCCTATAGATTTACAACTTCTTACTTGTAAATTTGCAATTTTTTCCTATAAATTTGTAAGTTTTTCCTCAAAAATTTGCAGTTTTTTCAAAAATTTGCTAATTTCTTTCTCATGAATTTCCACATTTTTTCCTGTAAATGTGCGATTTTTTTTCATAGATTTGAAGCTTTTTTCTCAGAAATTTGCAAATTTTTTCTTCAAAAATGTTCAACTTTTTCTCCATAAATTTTCAAGTTTTACTTGTAAATTTGAAACTTTTATTTGTAGATTTGAAACTTTCTTCTGGCAAATTTGCAACTTTTTTCCTCATAAATTTGGGGATTTTTCTCTTGTAAATTTGCAGCCTTCATCTGGATGCTGGTTAAATTTTTATTCAGTGTCATTAAATGGTAATTTGCAAATTTTTGAATTTTTAAAGTGGCATCTTTCATCATATTAAATTAAAATTTAATTTTTAAAGTAAGTTTTCTCAATTTGCAACTCTTCTCCGTAAATCTTTTTTTTCTCATAAATTTTCATTTTTTTCTTGTAAATTTGTAACTTTTTTCTCAAATTTCCAGCATTTTGTCTGTAAATCTTCAACTTTTTTCGCAAAAATTTGCAATGTTTTTTTCATAAATTTGCTAATTTTTTTCTCACGAATTTAAATTTTTTTTCATGCAAATCTGTAATTTTTTTCATAGATTTGAAACTTTTTCTTATAAATTTGCACATTTTTCTCAAAAATCTGCAACTTTTTTCATATAGATGTGCAACTTTTTACCTGTAAATTTACAACTTTTTTCTTGTAGATTTAAAACTTTTTTTTTCTGGCAAATTTGCAACTTTTTTCTCATAAATATGTGATTTTTCTCTTGTAAATTTGGAACCCTCATCTGGATGCTGGTTAAACTTTTATTCAGTGTCATTAAATTGTAGTTTGCAAATTTTTTAATTTTTAAAGTGGCATCTTTTGCCATATTTTTGCACCTTTATTTTAGCAAATTTGCACCTAATTTACATTTATCCATTTGTATCTTATGCTGAATTTGTTAATACCAGCCATCCCCCTTGTTGAAAAATAAATTGCCAACTGCATATAATAACACAGGGTTACAAAAATATTTTTTTGGTAAGTTGTCTGTGTTTTTTCAACTGATTTGAGACAATTTTGCACCGCTGAATCCGAAAATGACATCCGTTTCTCTCGATCAGGTGCTAAGTAAAAACCTGTACTTACTTAGTACTGTGCATGTACTTACCTTCATATAAAGGTAAGTACATGTAAATTGAATGTTATGTCATCATTGTTCAAAATTCAGAGAATTTCAAGACAAAGAATTTTGCATCATATAAAGCGAAAATACCCGCACATGTAAACAAAAACTTATAAAACATGTGGCCATAATTCAAAAAGTTGACCTGATTGAGCAAAACCAATGTGATTTTTGGATTCAGCACATCAAAATTGTCCTAAATCAGCTAAAAAAAACTTAGACAATAAATTTGGTGTTGACCAGTGTAATCCACTTAAGTACTGCAGGCCAGTGTAATTAGTGCTCAGTGACATCAGAGCAGGCCTGAGTGTCCTTTAAGCCTGTACCTCACTGGGCTGCAACTAGTTGGAAAGAAATGCCTCACAATACTTGGAAGCTGTCACAGCCCAGTGAGATTCAGGCTTCAGTCATGTTTCATACTAGATTGAGTGCCTTGGTGCTCTGAGCTGGTGCTGAGTCCTGTTGGAAAAGGAAATCAGCATCTCCATAAAGCTTTTCAGCAGATGGAAGCATGAAGTGTTCTAAAATTTCCTGGTCGAAAGCAGTTCTGGACTCCGCCACTCTTCCTCCAAACTCTAGGACCTTGATTTCCAAATAAAATGCTGAATTTTTGGGAGGAGGCCTCGGGGCAGACCCAGGACTTGCTGGAGAGACTATGTCTCCCAGCTGGTCTGGGAACGCCTTGGTATCCTCTGAAGAGCTGGAGCAGGTGGCTGGGGAGAGGGAAGTCTGGGCTTCTCTGCTTGAACTGCTGCCTCTGTGACCTGGACCACCAGAAAAGTGGTAGAAGATGGATGGATGCTGAATTTGTTTTTACCTGGAAAGAAGACTTTTGGCCACTGAGCAACAGTCCGGTTCTTTTTTCTCTTCTGCTCAGTTAAGACGTTTCTGTTTCTGGAGTGGTTTAGTGTTGGGAGCACAACAGTACTGCACCCTCTTTCCTGAAGACCTCTGTGCCTGGTGGATGTTAATGCTCTGAAGCTCCCCCAAGTTCTTGAATTGACTTTTCTTGACAGTCCTCTCAAGGCTGCAGTTATCCCTGTTGCTCATGCACCTTTTTCTACCACATTTTTTTCTTCCAGTCATCATTCTGTTAGTAGGCTTTGATATAGCCCTGTGAACAGCCAGCCTTTTCATCAATGACCTTCTGAGGCTGACCCTCCTGTGGAGTGTGTCCATGATTGTCTTCTGGACAACTGTCATCCAGTAGTCTTTCCCATGAAGTGGTCAAAGACATGAGCAGTATTTATGATGGTTGAATAGTAATTTACCCAGACTTGAAGTGAAATATATAGGCTCAAAATATTTCACTTTCCTGGTAAGGAATATAAAATATGTGAAAGTTTACTTTTGGACTTAAATTATGAAAAATTCATGGTATTCAAATTTTCTGAGATGCATCTGTATGAATCAAGACTACTTCAAATATTTGCACTTTGTTCTACAGACGACTCCATCTGACCAAAGCAGTTTCCTTTCATGATCCTCCCTTGTGCTGTGTTTTAATTTAATGAACGTGTTCCTTGTCTTACAGGCTCGAGCTCCTAACTCTGCAGTGCTGGTTATTGGAACACATTTGGATCTCATTGACAGCAAGTTTCGCACAGAGAGAGTGGCCACATTAAGGGCCTATGTACTGGCTCTGTGCCGGTCCCCGTCCGGGTCCCGAGCCACTGGCTACCCTGACATTACCTGCAAAAACCTACAGTAAGAGCACAGTTTCTGTTTATGCTGATGATGTCAGTTTGTTTCAGTGGTTCAGCTTATAAGAAAAGCTTGAAAAGATGTTTCGTCGTACAGAGATTTCCAGTTTTACTGCATAAAACACTGAAACAAAAACATCTGTGCAGTATAAATCTGGAAACATCAGTTTTACAGTCCTACTAGGCCAAGGCCAGGATCGCCTATTTACCCGGGAGATTTTTCTTGTTCTTTTTGACCCTTTATTGTCAAGGTGAACTAACCAGATCTGTTTCATCTAGAGGTAAGGTAGACTCGCATCTGTCTACCCATGCCAGGATTTGAATCCATAACACTATGATCCAAATCCTCACACTACAACCACTGAGCCAAAGAGGAACTCCTCTCTTAAGGAAGTGGGGCAGTTGAGAAATCCTAGACAAGTCCCCGTTTTCATCCAGGAGCTCTCAACTTGATGATAAAGGGTCGAAACAGACAACCACAAGACTTCCTGGGAAAATGAGCAATTCTGGCCTTAGCCTAGTAAGGTGGTAACACAAAATGGGAGCTCGTCCGGGTTCTCTCAGCTGCACAACTTCCTTAAGGGAGGAGGTGTTACGAACTGTAAGACCCTGAATTTGTGCTCAGTAACAAGGACAAGATTACTAGCTCTCCATCCAGCGGTTAATGTTTCAGTCTCAAGAGAATTTGCCCTATGGAGAATTCTGAACACAGTTTAAGCTCGTTATTGAGAAATTTCACCCAACACTGCTGTCTTCATTTCCAAATTGAACCCCTCTACCGATGTCCACGACTCAGACCAAGTGACCTGTTCAGTCTGAAACCCTAAACACCCACTTGAATTGACAACAGTTTTTATGTGGTCTAGTTGCTATTGGAAAATCTGGCTAATTTGTTTGAGATCAGGAAAAGTGACCTTTAGGGGATCTTTTCTCAGACCTAGTATAAGGAGTAATCTTTAAAAACTTTTACTGATTTACCCCTTCAGCTATAGTCAATGATTGCAAAGAGAACTCAACAACTAATTCCTTTTTTGTCTTTTAATATGCTGTGAATCTTTATTGACATTTAGCAAAGCATCATGTTCAGCATATAACTTGGTATTGGTCACTTCTAAATCAAATGAGATTACTCACCAGAAGTTTCCTGACACACCAAGATTCACCTCCACGACTGGCTCCCAGCTAGGAGAGGACTTCCTCTCTAGCTCAGTGCTTAGTGTGTCAGGATGTGAATCACTGGGTCATGGGTTCACTTCCCCGGCATGTGTTCAGAGGTGGACATCTGCCTTACCTCTGGCTAAGAGACTGTTGGTTAGTTCAGGGTCACCAACTAAAAAGTGCAAGAGGTCCAATAAGTGAGTCCTCCTCCCCAGCTGAGGTCCAAATTAGGTCTGGGGATCTTTAGGCACCTCACCATACAATTATGATTCAGAGTCTCTGATTTGATTCTAAAATGATTCTCCATGCATTTTGTGTTTTTCAGGATTTTTTCCTCTCACTGTGTGACAGCTTGGTACTTTTAAAGCCAAGTGTTTGCAGTGACCCATGAATTTACCTCAAACGTCTTTTAATAAAAGAAATGGAAGAGAAATGTGACAAGTCACATGGAGAAAATCTGAAAACCTGCTTTTAAGAACCGTCATCTTTTAATGGACGTTCTTTCAGAAGACCACAGCTGTCTCCAGCAGGACAATATCATTTGCTTTTACACATTTTATTAAGCAGATGTTTCACCTGCTTTTAGTTCTGTATTATTTAAACAAAAAAATCCAATAAATTCTTTGCTCAATTTCAAATAAAATGTAATAATTTCATCATAATAATACAGGGGAACACTAAATATGTTTTTGACTCCAAATAAATACCTCTGAAATTCTAAAATCTACAACTTAAATCCTAAAAATGAGAAGTTTTACAGGAGAACACAAACTAAATTACGTACATTTAAAAAGATTAATATTTACAAAACAAAATCACACAAAAGTCCACTTCTGTACTATATTTTCAGTATTTAAAAACAAAACATTTCAAACTGTAAGCCTAAAAAAGGGACCGAAAATATAATTAATTCCACAGTACAGAATTCCTGTGGAGTTTTTTTTTTTTTTAATGTCAGTGCTTTTATCTTTTTAACTACGTTTGGGTCTGCCTAGTAACACTCTGTCACAGGGACAGAGGAGGTGGATATGTGGAACTTTTCATGTTCAGTTGCACACAGAGCAAATTATTGTTCTGACATGATATCAGAGGGTCACAGAAATTACCTCCATAACCAACGTCGTGCAGCCCAGCGGGGATGCTGTCCCAGGAAGGTGTGGAGGACCTGTGGGGACCTTCCGTCAACAGACCCCCGGGTAGACCCGTGCCATCACAGGCAGCCAGAGTGGCGGTGGGCACAATTTCACAGCAGTGTTTCATTCCGCGGGTTACACCGGGCAGGAAGCACGGCTGTCCACCTGCTGCATCCCACAGAGAATGTCCAAGGTCCCACGCCATAAAATGTCTGGGCAGCCACCGCAGATTCAGCATTTGAGTTCCCCTTTTTCGTTCAGTTAAAACAAAACAGTATAATTTTTCCCCAAATTATATTAAAAAGCTTTGGAGTCCGGACAGAAGACTTTCGAGGTCCGGATCCAGAGTGGAGTCCGCCAGTTGGTGACCCCTGGGTTAGTCCATGAAACAGACGACAAGAGTACCCGGGTACTGTAAACAGGCGATGCTAGCCTTGGCCTAGTAAGGCTGCAACAGAAAATATCAATTATATAAGAATAGGTCTATGCACATACAAATGCTTAGAAAAACAGAAAAAAGAGAACATGTCAATGCTGTAGTTGATAATAACGTTCAGTGTCCCTGTGATGTGCTGTTACACGTTTAGGTTTGTGTTTTTCATTGACAAGAAGCTGCTGCTTATCCCAGCATCTCGATGTTGTTACGTGTGTTTGCTGTGTTCAGTGAAGTGTCTTGTAAGACCCTGGAGGGTGTGGAAAGTCTGAAGACGCTGATTTACAACGTGGCCATCTCCATGAAGGACAGCAGCAGCCCGGCCTGCAACAGTAAGCTGCTGGGCAGACTGGTGAGTAAGGGAGGGTTGTGTGTTCCAGAGACGTCAGAGATGTCACTGCCTTGTTTAAATAGAGATGCATACAGCTGCATCGAAATAAACTCAAATATTGAGTCTGTGGCTTTGGTCATTTCCAGTAGTGTCATGTTCATTTTCACACTTTGTGGCCTTGTTGTCCAAATGTCATTTAATGTTTGACCAACAAAAACCATATCTAAAGTCAGTGGCACATTATCAGTCACTACTTCTGCTACACACGTGCACGTCACTCATTTCAGACAGACTTGCTTCTTCTTTATTTCCTGTCTGCTGAAAGAGTGACGCTCTAATGAATGATGTTCTTGCACATTTTTCTCAGTAGAAAACTGATCTGTCCTCTCAAGTAAACATGCATTTCATGTACATTATATAATAGTAATCTGCCATAGATCATGTGCCTCTGAATGTTAAAGGTGAGGTGATGAGCCATTCTGATTGGTTACTCCCAAAACCCATCTCTGAATATCTAATATCACACCTAACCTGTTTGGTCTGGACTTTCAGACTTTTCAGCTTGGTTCAGGGTGCGCAAATAAAAATGACTTTTAAGCCCCACATCGTTTCAGTGGCTGGTGTGGACTGGTATTTGCTCCCAGCCCCTTTATGAACCATTTTTACTAAAAGACATTTTATTCCCTTCACCAGATTCCCAAGAGTTACCTGACCCTTCAGGAAGCAGTGTTGGCGGAGAAGCAGAGGCGGCATGGCGAGGCGGAGGTCCAGTACCTGACTGACACCCAGCTGGATGGCATCATCGAACAGAACCCAGGAAGTGACATCAGAGACTATGAGGATCTGCAGAAGGGTACCGTGGCTTGTTCAGCATTCACTAAACTAATTGGAGTCTTTTCAATAAAGCTACAGTCACAAAGATTCTCATGAACCATGGTTTGTAAGAATCTCCCAGTTCCTACAAATTCTGGAGTTTGCAGACTTTTGTTGGGGGGGGGGGGCGTAGATTCTTACAGCTGCCATTCAATTCACAAGAGCAACTTGAGGCATTCTTGAGAAATGAGGTGCTTTTCTGTTATACGATGGCCCTAGAGTTCTTACCTTCTTTGTAAGGGTGCCATGGGATCTTCCTGTGACATATTGACTGCCATCTTACAAAAATTTTTGTGCAAGTCATGGCACTCAAGTCATTGGTAGGAAGATCTTATGGCTTTCGGCACATTTTGTTGGCACAAATGTTGCATGAATGATTCAAGTTTATTCACACATCACAAGCCAAATACTTCTAAATTAACATTTCAGCACTGAGTAGATGTGTGAGAGGGTCACCCCAAGGAAGCTACTTAAATGACTACTTCTGCCTTATGAGCTCACTACCTCCTTACGCACGCTGTACAAATCTCCATACGAACGGGGATTCGTATGATATTTCTACAACTGCTGTAAGGGGCCCTCAAGAACAACTTAAAGGTGTTCTTGAGGCACACTTACAGCCAGCATCTTGTGCAGTTCTTACGTTGTTCCTTTGGCATTCGTACAGCCGCCCTACGATGAGGCGTTTTCCTGGGGCATTCATAGAAATCTTGGACAAGACCATCGACCTGGCCACAAACTTATGAACGGTCTATGTACACTGGATTCTCCTACGGCCGCCTTAAGAAAGCCGTATGAAATGGTCCAACAATTGTTCGAAGTGTTCACAGCTGTTCCTAAGGATATTTGCATCCGTAGTTAACCTGTACCTACTCTGAGTGATTACATGGATTTTACAAAGCCTCCACACAAGCATACAAAATGTTAATGTGTATAACTGTTTAAGTCAGTCAGTATTCAGTAGTATTAATAAGTAGTGTTTTTTTCTTCTTACATATGAAACTGTAATCGTAAACTTTTTTTCATACAGATTTGTATGTGGGGGGGTCGCACAAATTTATGACTTTTTATCAGTAATTTACAGAATATTTTCTTGTTAATTTGCAGGGTTTTTTTCTCCATTTTGTAGCAATTTAGGGGATAATGCTTTTCCTAAGTTTAATTAACCTTGTATAAATTTGGGGCACTAGCTTGCTTCATGGACAAACAAATACTAACTTATGATTTTTAATTCTTAAGTGCAGGCATGTGTAGAAATACTTGTGAGCAGATAAATAAGACATCTCCAACCCATAGGCAAACCGATGCCTTGTCAGGTCAGGCATTGGTTTGCTTGCTACCGGATAACCATGAAAACCGGTACTACCTCTACGAGGTAGAGCAGATCATCTAATAGCCGGATGGTTGGCGCTTCAAATCCAGCTCTCCCCAGATATCCTGCCATTGTGTCCCTGGGCAAGACACTTCACCCACCTTTGCTCCTGGTGGGTCAGGACAGTGCCATGTATGGCAGCTGTGCCGCTATCAGTGTGTGAATGTGTGTGTGAGTGAATGGGTGGATAGCAGGATCTGTAAAGTGCTATATAAATGAATGCCATTTACCATTTTACCTGTCCCATGGGTCGGGCTGTCGGCGACTCAACCGGCAGCCCCCCTCCCCCCCAGAGGGTGTGGAGGATGAAACTGGGCATCCTGGAAGAACTAAAAACAATATCTGTCACAGGTCTGTGGTGGACCACTCCCAGTTACACAGGGTGAGACTGGACATCCTGGCAGATAAGTACATCTGTCACAAGGTCTGTGGTGGACTTTTGCCAGTCAGTGCATCGTGACATGCACTACACAAAGACCAGAGATAAACAAACCTATCATCTGGTCAGTCACTGCAACAGATACTGGAGTCAGTTTGTCTTGGCCTGTCCTTGCCACTGATAATACCTCTATCTGCCAAGAATGTGCTGCTAGTCTAGCAAAAGCTAGCGGTACTCAAATACTTTGCAAGCAGTTTCATGAAATGGTCAGTCAGAAAGCAACTCATACCGGCTCGGACATTGCCCGGGCTAACAAGGTCAGGAGTTCCTGGCAGCGGAGGACGAAGGACAGAGCTGCATGGAGGAATCTGATCAGACCTAAATGAAACAGTCATTGTCGCCCCCAACAGGCTGCTATGAACCCATCGAAGTCCATCACACTTTTAAAATAATGGTCCAGTAGTTGTGTTGACTTTGGGATGATTCTTCAGCCTGTAAGATGACTAGATTAATTCAACAGCACTGTCATGAGACAATAAAGTGGACTACTGCAGTCAGAGTGGAAGATCCCACTTTTGTACATTAGGTGGATCCACTCGGTTGCGCATTCTAGGTGCGCAACCGAGAGGTTTTGCAGGTCCTTCCTACCTACAGCTGTCAGACTGTATAACCTAAGCAGGGCTGCTCGCAGAGATAGCAAAAAAAACGTGACGACCTAATAGTATTGAATGCAAAAGACGCAATAGACTTACACAATGGCCCCCTCCAGTATACAACTAGGACAATATCGGTCGCTACGGAGGGTGACAATATGTATGGGTACACATTTATACTATGTAGGATAACTGAGTAGACGGTTATGCTGTTTATTCCATCTAGCTACAATGCTCCGCACTGTGTGTATATATATTTATATGTACATATGTATATTCGCCGCTCTTGTTTTTCTTGTCTTCTTGATTGTTGCTCTGAGTGTTGCTATCCCTGTGCTGTTGCAATCCTGGAATTTCCCCATTGTGGGACTAATAAAGGCTTATCTTAAAGTTGTGAGTTCTCTTCTGGGGTCAAAAGAAAAAGAGTTAATCTGTCAGCGTATTGGAATGCGTCTATGTCGTTACGACCCTATCTGATAAGATTGGTACCTACTAAAACACAGAACGAACGGAATGGTACGTAACGTTCCATCCACGTTCCATATGGAACGTACCGAACATGTTCCATACACAATATGTTCCATACACATTCCGTATATGTTCTGTACTGGACATCTGCCAGTCCTGCCTGCTGTCAGTTCTGTGTTAGTGTGCCTTCGTTATTAACCGCAGTCCGCACTTAGAATGTTCCATACATACCGCTCATATCTCGTACACAACGGTTGTAAATAAGCGCAATTGCAATTATCAATAAATGCAATAAGGAATTAAGGACCATACCGTAAGTAGTGATGGGCGAGTGATACCGAGGCTCCGGAGCTTGTCTCACTCTTCAGTGTGTCGGAGCTTGTATCAAAACACTAATGTTCAGTCCCTCCAGGATTTTGCAATGTTGCGATCGCGTCAATTCATGCAAAATCAGCCAATCAGCGCAACTATTGCGCGACCTTGCAACTTTATCCAATCACCGCAACTTTCCCGCAATTTTGGCTAATCCTCGTCAACTTCCACCAATTTCACCAATCAAATTTCAGCTGAGTGGCACTGAAACGCTCAGTCTAACCAATCAAATGCATCACTACATCGCATTCACTTTCGTGTTTACAGTAAGTATTAACAGAACGCTTCAGCAAAAAAACTGTGATTTAAAAAACAAAAAAAAAACAAAAAAAAAAAACACTCACCCGCAAGGTTTCCAACACCGCCCCTTCCTCCGTGTCCCCCAGCCTGCCGGTGGATGTCTCCGTCCTGACCGCGTGTACAAAGTGCTGGGTTTGTGTTGAAAAATGTCTGCCTGCCCCAAAAGCACCCCGTTGTGGGAGCGCACGTGACAAGAGACTCCATAAAATCACAAACAAAGGAGCAAGTCTAACACTACAGCCAGTGTTTGATCATTTCACACATCTTTAGAGGTAAAATCATTACTGCATCTTGTCAATGAGCTTTAAAGCTGTGAATGAATCTCTGGTATGAACACGGGCAGCACCCTCCCCCCCGCCCCCCCCATAAATGAAAGATGTGTGCCTGATGAGACGGATGTGTGGTGTGTGTGTGTGTGTGTGTGTGTGTGTGTGTGTGTGTGTGTGTGTGTGTGTGTGTGTCAAGACGCGCAGCAGATAGACAGACAGGGGTTAGGCATAGAAATATTGTCTGCATTTTTTTTTCTTCAGAAAAACACAGACTCCAATAGACAATACAGACTAACAATAAATTATTTCTTTTTTTCTTTCCGATCGGTACCGAGTGGTTGGGGACCGTAGGGAGTTTTCAAATGAAGACGCTGCAAATAATTTCCACATCTCTACTTTTTAACATGCATTCAATGCAATTTATTGTAATGGATATTGTGTTAAAGTCTGTATTGGCTGTTGCACAAAAGAGTTTTTCTGTATAGCAGAAGTTTCTGCTTAATTACAAATCACTGTAATAAGAAATATTTGACAATCCTGTGCTTTTCTTGTATATAGAATATCACTGTAGTAAGCTGGAATAAAACATATGCTTTAAAATTTGTAATTCTGCCCACAACTTTTAGTGCAAAAAAACCCTCCAAACATCACAACTTTTTATCACAACTTTTAAAAAAAGCTCCCACAAATTCAGGCGTTTTGGGCAGCAACAATCATAAAAACATCCCACGAAATCCTGGAGGGACTGAATGTTACAGGACTGATGTCCAAAGCTTCAAACATCATCGCTGCTTCACTTCACGCTTCATTGGTTCAACATGTTTTGAAGCTTTCATCAATCGGTCAGTCTGAGGAATCGATACACCACCTCCTCTGGGACTCACTGGGGCTGCTCCCTCACAAGACTGGAGAACAGCTGTCACCCCACTGTGCTCGGACTATCGTGAAACTGTGCTGCCTGCTGCACTCTATGTATCTACGGAACATGTATGTAAGGCACTTGGGAACATTAGCAGGCTGGATCACAAGTTAGCAGGACTGGTAGCATCCGGTTTGGAGCATTACATATCAGCAGAACTTGTAAGTAAACACTGGGACTGCTAGCTAGCAGGACTGCTAGTGTTCCTTAAGGAACGTTCCAAATCCAACGTCCCATACCTAAGGCAGTTGGGAATGCCAGGAGGCTGGACCACTAGCTAGCATGACTTAAGAACATATACGGAACACAGATGGAACACTAGCATACAGAATATTAGATACGGAACGTTCCGTATGTAGCATTACATGTACATGTTTGTAAAACACTTGAGAAAGCTAGCTAGTAGGACTGCCCCATATGGAACGCATACGGACTGTTCCATACCGTTTGTTCTGTGTTTTAGTAATCTCCAATGAGATTTGGTGGTCGAGTGTCACTTGGTCAATCAGGAGAGATGTCTGCAGTTGGTGCTTGAAGTTAAATGGTTTTTCTTCAGGAAAAAGGGTGATATTAAGTTCAAACTGGCCAATAACGCTACAGTTTCTTTAAGAAATTTGCATTTAAATTTAAGAGTTTTCTTCTGAATTTGCAGGTATTATTTTTTGATTGTGCGAAAATTATATAAAATAATCTTGTATTTCGAACCCTGTTCTTATGTGTGCCGCTTCAAAACACAAACGGAGCTTGTAGGAATGGATGCAACACTTCGTCTGCACTGCATCTGCAATGGACCGCATCCAGAGTCAGCAGTGGAAATCCAGCTTAATTCAAAGAGTACACGCAAATGTACCTGAGATAAAGTCCAGGTTTTAATTCAGAAATGTTCTCAAGAAAAAGTAAAAGTATCCTGGAATAAAATGACAGAAAAGTACAATTGTGTAAAAAAGTTGCTTGCGTGAATGGAGCTGGTCTCTGGTTCCAGGTTGAAACGCTGTGGTCTGCAGACCTCTGCTGTGAGTGTTACTCAGGCTTTGATGCTGTGACTGGCTGATCAATAACAGTGGCCAGCATTAATAAAGCAACGCTCTCATGATGTTTTCCATATGTGCTTTTTTTGTGCAGCCATCAGTTTCCTGATAGAAACTGGAACCCTGCTCCACTTTCCTGACACCAGCCACGGGCTCTGTACCCTCTACTTCCTGTGTCCCGTGTGGCTGTCTGAATGCCTGGAGAGGATTGTACACCTCAAGTCTTCTCGCTCCGTAGCCAGGAATGGAGTGATCCAAGCTGAAGACCTCAAGGTGAGACTGGCCGTGCTGGCCTTCCTCTGCTGCTCTGTGTGGAACTGTAACTCTCTCTCTACAGCGATGTCTTCTGTGTGTGGTGCAGATGCTGCTGGTGGGAACGGGATTCACCCAGCAGATGGAGGAGCAGTATTTCCAGTTTCTGACCAAGTTTGAGATCGCTTTGCCTGTAGCCAACCGCAGGTAAAACTGTCAAACTTAATGGAAGATGTTAATGAAAGGTCACCACTGTGATGTCACCTTTGTGTCTGTGGGCTCCACGGGTTGAAGTCTTAGCTGTAGCTGTATACTAGCAATGACCGTCTTTCAATGAACTCTATTGGTCTTTCATCGACTACTCGGTGATCCCTCACTGATCTCTCAGCCACCTCTACCTTTGGAGTGGAAAAATCTGTTGTTCAGTGAAAGATCATTGAGAGCTCCTTAGGAAATCACTTCAGTTTGGTGTTCAGGGAGAGATTGTTTTGGACTGAGTCAAAACTTTATGGAGACCATGGAGATCACTGGAAGATCACTGAGAGATCTTGGCGAAAGATTGTTGAAAAATCTGGCCATTTTTCATCTCTCAATGATCTCTGCCCTGTTTTTCCCTCTTCTCTTGTAGCTATCTGCTTCCCCACCTCCTGCCTTCCAAGCCAGCCGTGGACATCCACGGCTTCCTCCGGCAGACCCACAACACCCTTCAGCGTCTCTTCAAGATGAGCTTTGTTCCTGCAGGATTCTGGGAGCGCTTTATTGCCAGGATGCTCATCAGCCTCACAGAGATGGACCTGCAGGTACCGAACCAAACGCACGTTGCTCCTTTCACATCCCAGCTCTGGAACATTTTTATACTGATGCCCTGACGTGTTCTGTTGTGCAGTCATTTGAAACCAAGACAAAAAGCGCTCGTAACCAGCACAGAAGGAGCTCTGTCATCTACAACTTCGCTGGAAGCCAGCAGAGGAACCGCTGTAGCACCTTCAGAGTCCGACGCAGCCAGACCATCTACTGGAGGGAGGGACTGCTGGTCACTTTTGATGGAGGATACCTGAGGTCAGAGCTGTCTGATTTAGAACTGTTAAGCTGGTCTCATGTTAGCATGTCCACACCAATACGACCTTACATTCTGCTGAGGGTCTGCACACACCGACTACAGATGCACAGATATATTGGGCGATTGTCCACCTTATTGACTCAGATTGCTATCAGCAAATACGATATCAGCGGTGGCCTTTAAAGCTGCCGCAGTCACTGGTTCCATTAGCTTAAATTAACACCTCAACAACCCTCCATTGGTTTTTCAAACTTCAAGTAAATGTGGGTCTGATCTCCCGCAGATAATGGCACATTTCTCTGGTGTATCAAGTTTCACGTCCTCACATCGCCGATATCACAGGAACGCAACAGTCAGCCCGGAAGCTGGTGACGCCGGCCACTACTGATTAGAGAGGCACTGGCATTTTTACAGGTCTTTTATCGCTCCATATCAAACTCAGCACAGATTAATGGTTGATTGGAATAACCAATATACAGTATACAGTTCAGCAATTGCTACTGTCTGTCCTCCGTTTTAACACAAAGGGTTGCAAAACACACCTGACATTTTACAGGATTGCCATCAGTTTTTTTTATTTATTCCCCCGCCGGTCAAAGACCCCTTTTGGCACTGGCCTGACCCACCAGGTGCAGCTTGGAGTTCCGTGTCTTGCTCAAGGACACTTTGACATACAAACCGCAGAGACAGTGGAACCACTGACACTCCAATCAGAAGTTAATCACATTACACCTGCACCACAGCCCCCCCCCCCAAAAAAAAAAAATAAATAAACAGCAACAATATGTTACAGCCCTAATTTACAATTTACAATTTAGATTTCAGCCAGTCCACCTCAGTTGTGTGAGTACTCGGATGTGCTGCAGCTGACCAGATTAGAGCAGAGACACGGTGAAATGGCAGTATCTGTGGAAATGTCCACAGAGTGTTGGAGACTCTTAATGTTTACGTGTCATATTCAGAGTCCGAGGCAAAAATGTTGAAGTCTGAAGTCAAGTCAAAGTCACGATTTTAGCAACTCCAGTTAGAGTCTTTGACTCAAGTCCCTATCTCTGCCTGACGGTACTCGGCTTTTCTCAGCTCTCTCTCATGGGACGCAGCTCTTCTCATTCGCTAATTGTCTCTTAGCGCTGGCTCGTTTGTGAACAACACAGATCAGACCAGACATTTTGTTTTTCAGAACCAGGGCTTTTGAGAAGCATTTGGGGCTGGAGCCCATGTATCCAATCCCCAGATCTGCCCCCAATCCCAGCTGAACCAGGATGCACATACTAGCACGGAGCAGAGCTGAACAGTGAGACTGCCCCAGACTAGACCAGGACAAGCTGGTCTCTTCTCCACAGCAGCCAGGGATGGTCAGAGCTGCAGCAGGCTCTGTGGGAGTAACTGAAAAAATGCTCTTAAAAGAAACCTCTCACTCTCAGCCACTGTGATATTTGTGTAATTGTGGCATACAGTTGTCTGCTGCAGCTTTGAAATTAATGTCAGAATAATGACAAACAGCCTTCTGATTCTATTCCAGTCTCTGTCTCTGTGCTGTAACGTGGTGACAGTAACACCTACTTCATCACATTTTTATCCATGTAGTCCTAATCAAATGTTTGGAGAGCTCAAGTGAGGTGGTCAACGATCCACGCTGCTTGCAGGGTCAGAGGGGCTTCATTTTCTGGTGTGTCCCAGTTGTGTGGCTTTGATTTTGCCTTGAAACAGATTGCAGCAGACTACAGTTACAAATTCATGATTAGAGGAAATTTAACTCAGGTCTTTGCATCCTCACGTTAGTCCTGCATAGCCATAGGGCACGCAGTTTGCACTCCCGTCTCCACTTAGTTCGACAACATGTCCATACCATCATAGCCGTACCCCTCACATCTCCGCAGTGATTGTTGCCACTCCCATGCCCTTTGGCACTTCCTCCTTCTTCTCATGGTTGTGCGGGATCAGGCCGAGGCTCCAGTGCAGCGTATGCGTTTCGATTCTGTGGAGAATGTCTCCTGTTTCGTTGTAGTGGGCCAGCATTCATATCTATACTGGGCCACAGGGCGGATCACGGTGTTGTAGATCTTTAACCTCTTGACCGGTCCAGGCGCCAAGTTGCAAGCTAACCCCCTAGTGGTCAAGATTTTTTTCAAGAAAATATTCAGTTCAGATGTCAAGGATTTCCAAGGCTATAACTTGAAAGTGGTAAGCGATAATGGCTTACTGTCGATTAGAAAGATGTAGAATATGATCCAAAGTTTGAGATGGGAGTAAATTTGTGCATCTAATTTGCATAATGCCCTGGCAGCCTTAACAAATTACATAACTTTTGGTCAAAAACGGACTTTTGGACATATTTACACAAAGGATGGTTTTGTTTTCTTGTCACCGTTTTTTTTTTTTTTTTGTTATCTCCTCTTCAAAGTAAATGAACCAGAACACTAGTCTACAAACAAAGAAATTCGTCAGACTTACCGCTGCCCAGGCGGCTCACTTCGCCCTTTTTGCAGCATCCTGGTCAGTACTTCCTCTTCTGTTGGTCATTTAGCTTTCTCTACCACATCCAGAAACTGTTATGATTATTCCACCTCAATTTTGCTTTTATTCCACCGCTATTTGTTATAAAACGGCATGGAACCGCAGCGATTGTTTCGCCCGGTCACTTGGCACAGCAGTAGACAGCAGGTGAAAATCAACGAGCTTCGCGCACCCTCTGTTATAACAAAATGTAAACATTTACCTTCATAAGCTAAATAATCTCTTTTTTGAATCATAGTTGGCAAATTTGGGTGCAAACCAGTACATCCATAGCAATCAGAAACATCCATTTGTGTTTGTCAAATCTAAAAGAAGAAGAAGAAGAAGAAAAATTTCTTCCTCGTTGGTGTAAATAGGGACGCTTCTATATTGGCCATAATTCCTCCAAGGCAAGAGCAGTAAGTTATACGTGTCTGCCACCTTGTGAGGTGGCATTCTCAGTGCAACGGGAGTGTTTGGCACGTCATATATCACCTGACAGGTACAGCACTACGCTGTGCCACTAGGGGCGTGATCTGTCCATGAAATCTTGCTGCACTGAGGATTAACTTGAGGTGCACTGGCATCATGTGGCCACAGGTCATTGCCATTACCGCTGAGTGATCTGTATCTGAGGTATCTGTAGTGCGTACTCAAGTAAACGTGGCATTACAATATTTTATAAGTTAGTTAAGTACCAGTATTGAGTAGTCAGTAAAAAGTACTTGAGTAAGAGTAAGACAATATCTACCAAAATCTTACAATTTGTAAGGTTCTTCTCCAAAATTTGTGGCTGTTTTCTCAAAAATTACTATTTCTTCATGAATATGAAAATATTCAGCTTTTTTTAACCTGTTGAACTCTGTTCAACTTCCCTAAAAATGTCTAAAAATAACATGCCCAAAGTAAATCAAAAGCTGTTCTTCAACCCTTTGCAGCATCTTCATGGGGTTAGTCTCATTTAAAAGAAAACACTCTGAATTTTTGGGCAAAACAGTCATAATCTCTCTAAGTGCTCCTGCCACTGAGTAACAAGAAAGTTCGCCTGGGTGTTTTTTTTAGATACAAATGCTTGCAAATAACACACAGCTGTCAGATACTGGCTGGAAAACACAACAGAAATGTAGAACCAAGTGTTTTCAAGCTCAGTCCAAAATTTTGTAAAAATACCACAAAGAATGAATATATTACACAGCTTTTTTCTCAGGTTGTAACAAGGCTGTGTCTGTACTGGAAGACCGGAAATACAAGTTTTTTTTTTCAGTGCTCACTGAGACGCACTAAGATGCAGGGACGTGACCGCCCATGGAATTCACAGAGTTCAAGGGGTTAACTTAAATTTGAAACTCTGAAACATTTTTTTCTCATCCATTTAAGACTTTATCCTCAGAAATGTGTAACTTTTCTCAGATGTGAGATTTTTCTTGACATGTTTGCTCTACAAACTTTAATTTTAATAAAGATGGCCATTTTGTTTGCAAATGTTAAACTTTTTCTTGTAGATTTGTAACTTTAGTGTCATTAATTTAGGATTTTTTTTTCTCCTAAATGTTACAGTTTGTGAAAAATAAACCTTTCAGTTTTAAAATCAGAATCAAAGTACACCAAATGGACTCAAGTAAGAGTTGTCCTGCAATAAAGCTACAATTATGTGTAAAAACTACTTGAATACAATTTTGGGCCAATCTGATGTTGAAAAGGATAAGCTGGGTGATGGCCGTTGTGGTGAAGCCTGAAGGAGGGCTGGGATGTTTGTCACATTTCTCATGACAAAATTCAGTCAGTGCTGTGACAAATAATACAGGACAAAGCACACATTCTTGGTGCACACCTGAGTCCACCCTGAAGAAGTCGGTAGTTCCACTATCTGTTCTCATGCAAAAGCTGGATTTTAGACTACAGTTACAAATACCCTTACTAACTGCTGCAAACACCATATGAACAATTTTTGGACCATTTCGTATGGCCTTCTTAAGGTGAGCATATTAGAATTCAGCATTCGTAGACCGTTCATAAGTACGTGGCCAGGTCAATGGTCTTGTCCAAGATTTCTATGAACACCCCACGAAAACCCCTCGTCGTAGGGTGACCGTACGAGTGCCATAGGAACAACTTAAGAACTACACAAGATGTTGGCCTTCAGTTTGCCTCAAGAACACCTTAAGTTGTTCTTGAGGGCCCCTTACAGCAGTCGTCGGAAATGCCGTACAAATCCACATTTGTCTGATACTGTAGATCACAAAATCCTGTTGCATAGGCTGGAAAATTGGGTTGGACTTTCCGGAGCAGTCTTAAATTGGTTCAGGTCTTATTTAGAAGGCAGGAGCTACTTTGTTACAGTTGGCAGCTATGAATCTGAACGAGTGAGTATGGCTTGTGGAGTCCCTCAGGGGTCAGTTCTTGGACCCCTTTTATTCAATTTGTATATGCTCCCTTTGGGTCAGATTTTACAAAATGTTAAAATTGATTATCACAGTTACACAGATGATACACAGTTATATTTGTCACTGTCACCAGATGGCTGTAGACTATTAGACTTACTGTGTCAGTGTCTGGAGCAAATAAACAACTGGATGAGCCAAAATTTTCTTCAATTAAATAAAGACAAAACTGAAATTATTCTGTTTGGCAACAAAGAAAAGAGGGTCAGTATTAGTAAACATCATGAGTCCCGGGGCCTAAAAACCACAGACCAAGTTCATAACCTTGGTGTGTTGATAGATTCAGATCTGACTTTTGACACCCATATCAAAGCTGTCACTAAGATAACATTTTCCCAACAGAAACATTAACAGAATTAAAAGTTTTGTGTTCCAAAAAGACCAGGAGAAGCTCATCCATGCCTTTATCTCCAGTAGACTTGATTACTGTAATGGTCTTCTAACTGGACTCTCCAAAAAGAGCATTAAACAGCTGCAGCTCATCCAGAATGCTGCTGCCAGAGTTTTAACCAGGACTGAGAGAAGAGAGCACATAATACCAGTCTTAAAATCTTTACACTGGCTTCCAGTCAGTTACAGAACAGATTGTAAAACTCTGGTGTTGGTTTACAAATCACAGAATGGTTTAACTCCAGAATATATCTGTGATATGTTTAGAGATTATAAACCTAGCAGTGCTCTTCGATCCACAGACTCAGGTCAACTAGTTGAGACCAGAGTCCACACTAAACATGGAGAAGCAGCATTTAGCTGTTAAGTTGCTAATAAATGGAACAAATCGCCACTGGAGTTGAAATTTGCATTAAATGTGGAAACTTTTAAATCAAAGTTAAAAACATTTCTCTTTTCATGTGCTTATGAATGAAATTCGTACTGTTTTTGCTGTCAAAAATTCTTTCAGTCATTTTAATTACATATACTGTATTCATTCCATTGTATAATGTTTTAATAATATTTTAACCTCGGGGTTTTTTTTTCAAGCTTTTTGCTTTATTTCCTCTGCATGTTCTTTTTATGTATGTAAAGCACATTGAGTTTCCTTTGTGGAGGAAATGTGCTATATAAATAAACTTGCTTGTTTGTACAGAGATTCGTACAATGTGTGTAAGGTGGTAGTGAGGCACTCATCAGGCAGAAGTACGTCATTTGTGCAACATTTTTGCTGACAGAACGTGCCGAAAACCGTAAGATCTTCCTACCAACAAGTTGAGAATGCCAGGAGTTGTACATATGGGTGCCATACAGCCATCTTATGACAAAAAATTTTCGTAAGATGGCAGTAAGTATGCCGTAGGAAGATCCCAAGGCACCCTTACGAAGAACGTAAGAACTCTACGGCCATCGTACAACAGAAAACCATCTCATTTCTCAAGAATGCTGCAAGTTGCTCTTGTGAATTGAATGGCAGCTGTAAGAAACTATGCCCCCTCTACGAATGTCTGTGAACTCCAGAATTTGCACGAACTGGGAGATTCTGACGAACTCATCGTTTGTAAGAATCTTTGTGACCGTAGCTTTAGATGGTTCTGAGGATGTTTTTCACATCCTCAGGTGAAAATCAATTCCACACAACTGGAAGACGCTGCCAGTATCTTATTCACCGATAGCTGATGTCATTCAAGCTGATGGATCTGTGACCCTAAAGAGAACTTAAGTAGTTACTATCCACATTGTTTTTCAGTATGCAGATTTCTTTGCCTCCCTGGCAATGAAGATGGGATAGATGAAAACGACCTCAGTGTCAGTCCACATTTCCCAGCAGTGCATCTCTAATTGAAACGGAGTGAAGCGTGGCGTGTTAATGTGTCTTTGTCCCCACAGCGTGGAGTCGTCAGACGTGAACTGGAAGAAGAAGAAGAGTGGAGGCATAAAGATCATCTGTCAGTCGGAGATGAGGGACTTCTCTGCCATGGCGTTCATCACAGACCACGTCAATTCGCTGATCGAGCAGTGGTTTCCTGGTGAGTGGATGCCGACGTGTTTGGCCAGTTTATCATGGCTCTGTGGCAGATGGTTTTAAGCTTCTGTGTTGGTGTCCTCTTTTTCTGTCCACCATTGTCCCTCACGGCCCACAGTAGGACAGCTGAGGGAACGGCACACACGGATCTTTAAAAAGCCTTAAAAGCCTTAAATTAATTTAGTCAAAAGTTAAAGCCTTAATTATCCTTTAACATCTGCATGTAAAAGCCTTCAAAATTGTCTCTGATCCAGGTGTTTCTGGACTGACATTCTCTTTGTGAAGTAGTAGCTGCTGTTTTTCTATAGTGGAACAGACGTTTATTTGTCTCAAATTTGTACCGTCTTTTTCATTAATTGGATATTTTTTCTTCATAAATTTGTGAGTTTTTTCTTGTTATTTTGCAGCTTTTCATCTGGAAAATCTTACACTCTGATCTCATAAATTTTCAACACTGTTTCTAAGGAAGTTGCATATTTTTTCACATGAATTTGATGTTTTTTGTGAATTTGTGACTTTTCACATAAATTTGCAGCTTTTTCAGTAAATTCTTAACAATTTTTCCTGTAAATTTGTGACTTTTTTTCTAAATAGATTTCAACTACTTTTCTTGTAAATTTGTGACTTTTTCCCTCTAAAATTTCCAACTTTTTTGGTCCTAATTTTGCAACTTTTTCCCTTGACCTTTTTAGGTTGTTTTGTAAACTTGAAACTTTTTTTTATCCAGTGTATAAATTTCAGTTGCTTGTCTTGTAAATGTGTGAATTCTTTCCTCATAAATTTGCAACTTTTTCACATGAATTTTGTAGGTTTTTTTTTTTGTAAATTTATGACTTTTTTTCATAAATCTGCGCCTTCATTTTTGAAACTTTGTAATTTTTTCCTCTTATATTTGTGACTTTTTTCCTCAAAAATTTGTCTTTTTTTCTCGTAAATTTTCAGTTTTTTTCCTTGAAAATTTTCAGTTTTTTTCATTGTTAAAAATATTTATTAAACTGACTGGAATTAAACAGATTTAACAACAAGATGTTTCAGTGTTCATCCAAACACCATCCTCAGTTGTAATGAGGAGCAGGAAGTAAAAATCGTCGGCCTCCGTCGGTCTATGATGACCATGGAAGAGAATCCTAAACGTCTACTCTGCTGGAACAGCACCGCCTGTGGCTGAACAGGCCGATGCGCGAATGACAGTCCCTGTCACACAGGTCACACTTGTGGGTGGTCTCCGTGCTGCTGGGTCTGTGGTGGTTCTTCCTGCGGGTCCTTTTTTCATCTGCTGCAGCAGTCAGTCTTTCTTCACCCGCCTTGAGCTGTCTGGTCAGGGTGCCTCTCCATTTGGAGCGGTCCGTTGCAAGGTCCTCCCAGCGCTCTGTGTTGATATCCAGGGCCTTCATGTCTCTCTTGCAGACGTCTCTAAAGCGCAGCTGTGGGCGGCCAACGTCTCTCCTGCCAGTTGCCAGTTCTCCATAGAGGGCGTCTTTGGGGATTCTGCCATCCTCCATACGGTGAACGTGGCCTAGCCAGCGGAGCCTGCGCTGCCTGAGTAGAGTGAACATGGAGGGAAGGCCGGCGCGGAACAGAACTTCTGTGTTGGGCACTTTGTCCTGCCAGGATATGTCCAGGATGTGGCGAATGCAGCGCAAGTGGAAGGAGTTCAGTCTCTTTTCCTGCCGGGCGTATGTTGTCCACGTCTCACTCCCATAGAGCAGTGTGCTGATGACGCAGGCGTTGTACACTGCCATCTTCGTCTTGACAGAGAGTTTGGGATTCTCCCACACTCGTGTGGTGAGGCGAGCGAGTGTGAAGGCTGATTTTCCAATCCTCTTGTTGATCTCTGTATCAAGGGAGAGGTTGTTGCTGATCGTGGACCCCAGGTACGTGAACTGATTCACAACCTCCAGCTTGTAGTCATCAATGGTGATGGTTGGTGGTGCTTCCGTGCCTTGCGCCAAGACGTTAGTCTTCTTCAGGCTGATGGTAAGCCCGAAGTCCTTGCATGCCTGGGAGAAGCGGTCCATCAGGGTCTGAAGCTCCTGCTGTGTGTGGGTTGCGACTGCAGCGTCGTCTGCGAACAGCATGTCTCTGATTAGAGCCTCGCGTACTTTGGTTCTGGCTTTCAGGCGGGCGAGGTTGAAAAGCCTGCCGTCAGATCTTGTGTGCAGGTAGATTCCCTCTGTTGCTGTGCTGAAGGCATGCCTCAGGAGCATAGCAAAGAAAATCCCAAAGAGGGTTGGCGCAAGTACACAGCCCTGTTTCACTCCTCTGCGTATGTTGAATGGCTCTGAGACGTTGCCATCATGCTGCACTATCCCCTGCATGTTGGTGTGAAATGATTCGATGAGGCTTTGCAACTTTGGTGGGCATCCTATCTTTGGCAGGATCTTGAAAAGGCCCTCTCTGCTGACCAGATCGAACGCTTTGGTGAGGTCGATGAAGGCGACGTACAGAGGCATGTTCTGTTCTCTGCATTTCTCCTGGAGTTGGCGGATGGAGAATATCATGTCTACCGTCGATCGCTCAGCGCGGAAGCCACACTGAGACTCGGGGTAGACACGTTCGGCAAGCTTCTGTAGACGAACGAGAACAACTCGTGCGTAGACTTTGCCAACAACGCTGAGGAGGGAAATGCCCCTGTAGTTGTTGCAGTCGCTTCTCTCCCCTTTGTTTTTGTAGAGGGTGATGATCTTGGCGTCCCTCATGTCCTGTGGTACGGCACCTTCCTTCCAGCACTGGCAGAGGACGTCATGCAATGGCAGCAGTAGGGCGGTCTTGCAGTGCTTGATCAGGTCAGGGGGTATGCCGTCGTTGCCGGGTGCCTTGCCAGCGGCCAAGCTATCAATGGCCTTACTGAGTTCGTCGATGGTTGGCTTGGCGTCAAGTTCGTCCATGGATGGCAGGCAGTCGATGGCATCAAGGGCTGACGGTGTCACGGTGTTCTGTCTAGAGTAGAGGTCGGAGTAGTGTTCCACCCATCTCTCCATCTGCTTGTTCTTCTCTGTGATCATCTCCCCAGTGGAAGATTTGAGGGGGGCCGTCTTGCTCTGAGCCGGACCAAGTGCTTTCTTGATGCCATCGTACATACCACGGATGTTCCCTGTTATGGCAGCGGTTTGAATGTCTTGGCTGAGCTGAGTCCAGTACTCGTTGGCACAGCGCCGAGCAGTCTGCTGAACTTTGCTTCTCGCAGCCCTGAGAATCTGGAGATTCTTCTCGTTTGGGTACTTCTTGTACTCAGCAAGTGCTGAGCACTTGGCTTCAATGACGGGGGTCATCTCGGTCAACTTGGCATCAAACCAGTCCTGTGACTTCGAGGTCTTCCTCCCAAAGGTAGCCAAGGCTGTGCGGTAGATGGTGTTTCGCAGCTCTTCCCACTTCTGCTTTGCAGATTCTCCTCCTTGTGGTACACCAAGTTCCTTCTCAAAGGTGGAGGCAAACTGCTCAACAAGTTCTGGTTGGGCCATCTTGCTGGTGTCAATCCGTGCCTTTCCAGGTTGTCTAGCACGATGGAATTTCTTCAGCTGCAGCTTGACCTTGCAACACACCAATGAATGGTCTGTGTCGCAATCTGCACTCTGGAACGAACGGGTGATTAGCACGTTCTTCAGTGAGGTGCGCCTGGTCAGGATCAAGTCTAGCTGGTGCCAGTGCTTTGAGCGCGGATGTTTCCAGGAAACCTTGTGTTGGGGCTTGGTCTTGAAGAACGAGTTTGTGATGCACAGATCGTGATATGTGCAGAACTCGAGCAGCCGCTGTCCGTTGTCGTTCATTCTGCCCACGCCAAAAGGTCCAAGACAGGAGGGCCAGGAGTCGTGGTCAGCACCCACTCTGGCATTGAAGTCTCCAAGGAGAATGAGTTGTTCAGAGTTGGGGATGATCCTGACAGTTGTTGCGAGATTCTCGTAGAACTCGTCTTTTGCCTCTGGTGTGGCTGTCTGTGTTGGGGCATACACACTGACGAGGGTGACTGGGCCTTCAGTGGTGTTCAGGCGGAGGGTGAGGAGTCGTGCAGAGCCAGTGCTGCCCGGTTCCACCATCTTCAGCAACCATCTTCAGCAAAGTGTTCTTCACTGCGAAGCCCACGCCGTGTTCCCTGTGTTCGTCACTGCCCTTTCCCTGCCAGTAGAACGTGTAGTCCTTCTCTCTGTGTGCCTGCATCAGCTAACCGTGTTTCCTGGAGAGTGGCGATATCCACTCCCAGTCTCTTCAGCTCATTATTGATGATGGCAGTCTTCCTGGTGTCGTTGATGTCCTTGAGGTTAGCAGCAAGTCCTGTCATCATAGTGCGGACGTTCCAAGTTCCCAGTTTTAGAGTTGGTCTCTTTTGTTTTATTGTCTTGCCTGGTGCGAAGGTTCTCAGCCTGCTGTTTGGATTTCTCCTTATCCCCATGCACCCAATGAGGAAAGCAAGCTGTGGCGGGACAACACCTTATTGGCTGGGGGCTGCCCAGCTTGAGGCGGGCGGTAGCTGTCCAGTGAGATCTGATGATCCCTCCCACCGTCGGGAACAACCCCTGGCGCCACGCTCTACGCCAATTGAGCAGTGGCTTATAACCGGTAACTGTCATTCCCCGTGTTTTGTCTACGCCAAAGGCGAAGCTGGAGTGTCCTCTCCAGTGATCCGGTGTTCTACCTTCCAGCGTTGGGCGTTGGTAGGATTCAAGCCTGGGCAGGAAGATATGGAGGACAAGATGTTGCCCATGCAGCATGTCCCCCCTCTCCACGTCACTGATGAATCCAAAGGAACAGCAGGGCTGCTACAGTTTGGCACCAGCGCCGTTGCAGGAGCTGCCAGAACGATGTTGAGCACAACATAGAACTGCCTTAGGGGCTCCGACTCCGGATTTTTCCTCAGGGTTGACTCCCGAAGCCTTTCCCGTGACCGGGTATGCCGCAAGGCAGCAGAGGTTTGAAATCAGGGTTTACCTTCCCCTAGATGGGCTACCTTCCCAGGTTGACGAGCCACCATCTACCCGAAGCATCTGGTTTTAAGGCGCCAGAGATCCGCCCTCGCCCCTTCTCCTATTAGTAAAAGCAGTTCCGCCGGGCTTAGAGACTAAACCACACGGGCAGGCTAGGAGTTGGACTTAGTTGTCAGAGGCTTTTCGAGACGCACGCCATAAGGAGCATTTTATGAGCACTGGGAGCTTAACCCTAGTGCCGCTCCTGGTTATGACAACCTTGGAACCAGCAGGAAGTAACTCTGGCAAGAAATGCAGAACTAAGTCACATGACCACATGGCAGATCACATGACTTGGTAAGGGCTCATTTAAGGGTTCATGAAGTCAGCAGTCAGCCACTTCCTGATTTCAGATTGGGACAGCCCTTCACTTCATGTGAACACACCTGTATTTTAGCCCCTCCCCTGTCTGAAGAAGAGCCAGGTGGGTTCTTCTGGAAGCATGGAGGTACTAAAGGCAGCAAGGCAGCGTAGGCTGGAGAGAGATGGTGTCTTAAAGCTCCTCCTCTCTTTAAAGATGGTCGCTCCACTTTTACATAGATGACCTCTTTGACCCCTCTTTCAAACCAGCCCTCCTGTCTATCCTAGATGTGGACATCACTGTCACTGAAGGTGTGTCGTTTTCTCTGTAAGTGTGTGAAAACTGCAGAGTCCTGTCCTGAAGACCTGGCTGTCCTGTGTTGTGACATGCGGCTGTGTTGTTTCCCCGATATAAAGGTCATTGCACTCCTTGCATTTGACCGCATATATGAGGTTGCTCTTCAGATGTTTTGGGATCCGATTTTGGGTGGACCAGACGTCTCAGTGTGTTTGTTGGTTTGAAATACGTCAGGATATTATATTGGGATAAAACTCTTCTGTGTTTTTTCAGACACCAGCCACAATGGGATTCCCACATGCTGTCTCTGGACACTGCTGTCTTGTTTCTTTGATTTGTTACCTTTCTTTGTCCTTTTGCTCTGTATCTTGATAAAATTGCCCACTCTGGATATCCACATTGCTTTAAAGCTTCTGTAGCATGGATGTGTTCCTTCTCTCTGGCTGCAGGATCAGTTGTCACAGTGTTGGCTTCATGTTGTAGAGTACGGATCAAGCCTAGTTTGTGTTCTAGTGGATGGTGAGAGTCAGACATGAGGTACTAGTCTGTGTGGTGGGCTTCCTATAAACCTCAACTGGCAGGTTTCTTTCTTGATCCACTCTGATAGCACAGTCCAAAATGCTGGTTGGTGTCCACTCATGTCCTCTCTTGTGAATTTGATGAAATCATCCATTTTGTTGATGTGTTCTGTAAACATGTTGATTTCATGGTCTGGATTTTCACCCAGGTGTCATCTTGCTCGGAGACTCCCCCTTGTAACTGTCCAAAATTCTCCTGTCCACCTTCTCCATGTACATGTTGGCTCTAAGAGGAGACACAGGCGATCCCATAGCACAGCCATCTTTTTGTCTCTAGAACAGACCCTGGTACTTGAAGTATGTAGTATTTAGACACTGTTCCAGCAGAGAGCACAGCTGATCTGCACTGACTTTGGTTCTATCACTCAGTGCACGGTCCTGTTCCAATCTCCTCCTCACAGTCTCAATCACCGGTGCTGTTGGAACACATGTAAATAGTGATGTGACATCATACAACACCATTGTTTCATTAGCTTCCAATTAGAGTCCTCTGATTTTTATCAACCAACTCCTTGGTATTCTGGATATGATGGTCTGTGTTGCCCACCAGCAGAGCCAGAATGGTGGTCAGGTATTTGGCAACATTATATGTCACTGAGTCATTGCTACTAATCACTGGACGGAGTGGGATACCCTGTTTGTGTATTTTAGGTAATCCATAAATACATGCTGTTGTTTCTGCAGGGTACAGTCCATGATACAGGCTCCCATCGATCACCTCTTGTTTCTCCAGTGATTGTAGTCTGTTCCACTTTTGTGAAATCAACTCCTCCTCCTTTTGTTCCGATTGTTTTGAAACTTGGTACCATGGTTTGATATACTCTGATGATGCACATATTGCAATTTCACTCTCATTGGATGACCTTGAGGTCAAAGGTCAGGTGAGATTTTCCCTAAATCTTTTAAACACAATAACTACTGAAGGAAGTGATATAGGCTTTTTAAATTGATACAGTAGTTCTATCTAATACACATCTTGGACGACTTACTCCCTGACCTGACTATGGGTTTGGGGTCAAGGAGTCAAAGTTCAAAGTTAACATTGCAGTTGCACTATGATAAATGCCACATTTACTATTACTATAAAACAAGTAAAGCTCGGGCCACCAAACCTGGTACACAGGTTCACCTTGGGATCCTGAACTCTGACTATGGGTTTGGGGTCAAAAGGTCAAGGTTAACATTCCCTATGTTTTATTAATGTACAAGGAGTAAAGTTACCCTGGATTTACTCTTGACTCTGAATGCAGTACGTTACGGTTGCGATCCAGCCTCCACAGCAAATAGTTCCCATTCTCGTCAATTTTCTAATCCCCACCTAGTCCAGACCACTGCGGAACAAATCTAGCTTGTCAGATTCAGTTCACTAATAAACGATAGACTTGTTGAAACGCAACAAGACTATTTTTGACGGATGCCGGATATAATCTGCAAGGAAATCCCGTGGTATCTCATGGTATTTAATAGCTGTTTGATCACTGAAACGATTTAAGGGTCTTCCGTTATTTTCTGAGGTCTACTCCTCCACCACTGTGTCAGAGAAGGTAAAAACTTGACATAACATATAAACACTTCATTGGATTAAAATTAATGGGCTACTTACGTTTTATTTAGATCCCAAAAATCTAGGTGGGGAGCCGCTCCATCACGCTTCGTTGTTGTTATCACGTGATCACAATTGGTTCATCTCGGTCACTCTCAGGTCTTTCTCGAGATCTCGTCTTAGTTTGTAGAATTCTTGCATGATCTTGTATTTCAAACTCTGTTCTCATCCATGCTGCTGCAAAACACAAAGGGAGCTGGTAGGAACAGATGGAACTGTTCTGCACTGCATCTGCAACGTACTGCATCCGGAGTCAGTGTAAACCCTGCATTAGTGTCACCAAACGTGGTGCACAGGTTCATCTGTGACCCTGAAGTGGGACTGTGGTTTTGGGATCACAAGGTCAAAGGTCAACATCAAAATGACTTATAAACTTTAACTATCTCAACAGCAAAGAAAGCTAGGGTCACCAAACCTGGTACACAGGTTCACTCTGAGACATGACCTCTGACTACAGGTTTGCGGTCAAAAGATCAAGGTTGGCACACCCTATGATCTGTTACTATAGAACATGTAAAGTTCTCTAGGGTCACCATACTTGCTACACAGGTTCACCTCAGGATCCTGCCCTACAAATATGGGTTGTATACTTTGTTGTATATATTAGTGGATGATGGTTTATCATAGTTTGGTTCTGCCACAGTACCGTAAAACGGGGCTATAAGGGACGGCGGGGTAATAAGGGACACTTTTCTGGGAAATGTTTTAAATGTGATTCTGCTTTTTTTATTTTGAGCAGGACGCTGAGTTGTGTTGTTATTGTCTTTCCTGTAGATAGATATTAGTTTTAAGAAATTTGTCGCCGTTATATTTAAGGAAAATTCAAAAAAAAAAAGTGTCCCTTATTACCCCGCCGTCCCTTATAGCCCCGTTTTACGGTAATTATATTGAAAAGTTGAAAACTGCTCTCTCAGGAAGTACTGGAATCTTCAAAGAAAACAGAGGTAGGAGATTTTGCACTCGCCTCAGAGTGCTCTTGTTTCCTTGTAAATTCGCAATGTTTTTCCTTGTAAATTTTCAGGGTTTTTTTTCCATTGTAAAGTTGCATTTTTTCCTTGTAAATTTTCTTTTTTTTCCTTGAAAAGTTTCAATTTTTTTCCTTGTCAATTTCCATTTTTTCCTGAATTTTTTATTTTTTTCATTCTAAGTTTTGAATTTATTTCCTTGTAAATTTGCAGATTTTTTCCTTCTAAATTTGTAGTTTTTCCTTGCAAATTTACATTTTTTCCTTGTAAATTTTCCTTTTTTCCTTGAAAATTTGCATTTTTTCCCCTTTTAAATTTGCAGTTTTTTCCCTTGTAAATTTGCAACTTTTTTCCTTGTGATTTTGGAACTTTTTCTTGGTAAATTTGTGACTTTTTTCTTATTTTTCAACTTTTTTTCTGGACAATCTTTGACTTTTGTCTTGTAAATTTGCAACCTCCTTCTTCTTCTTCCTCTTCTTCTTCTTCTGCTCCTCCTCCTCCTCCTCCAGAGGTCTCCACAGTGGATCATCTGCCTCCATCTCACCCTATCCCTTCATCTTCCTCTGTAGCACCAACCTTCTCCATGTCCTCCTTCACTACATCCATGAATCTTCTCTGTGGTCTTCCTCTTTTCCTCCTGCCTGGCAGCTCCATCTTCAACATCCTTTGTCCAATATCTCCACTATCCCTCCTCTGCACATGTTCAAACCATCTCAGCCTTGCTTCTCTTACTTTGTCTCCAAACCACTCAACCTGAGCTGTCCCTCTGATATACTCATTTCTAATCTTGTCCCTCCTAGTCACTCCCAATGAAAATCTTAGCATCTTCAACTCTGCCACCTCCAGCTTCGCCTCCTGCCTTTTTGTCAACACCACCATCTCCAAACCATACATCATAGCAGGTCTCACTACCATCTTGTAAATCTTCCCTTTCACTCTTGCTGCTACCTTTCTGTCACAAATCACCCCTGACACTCATCTCCACCCACTCCACCCTGCCTGCACTCTCTTCTTCACCTCTCTTGTGCATTTTCCATTGCTTTGGATCTTTGGATGGTTGACCCCAGGTATTTAAACTCATCTGCTTTCACTACTGGTACTCATTCCATCTTCACCGTTCCACCTGCCTCCTTCTTATTCACACTCATGTATTCTGTCTTGCTTCTACTGACTTTCATTCCTCTTCTCTTCAGAGCATACCGCCACCTCTCCAGGTTCTCTTCCATCTGCTCCTTACTCTCACTGCAGATCACAGTATCGTCTGCAAACATCATGGTCCACGGAGACTCCTGCCTAACCTCATCTGTCAGCCTGTCCATCACCATGGCAAACAAGAAGGAGCTCAGAGCTGATCTCTGATGTAATCCCACTCCCACCTTGAACTCATGTGTCACTTGTATAGCACACTTTACCACCGTCTTGCTGTCCTCATACATGTCCTGCACCACTCTCACATACTTCTCTGCCACTCCTCACTTTCTCATACAGTACCACACTTCCTCTCTTAGCAGCATGCCGCCATCAGTGTGTGAATGTGTGTGTGAATGGGTGGATAGCAGGATCTGTAAAGCGTTTTGGTCATCTACAGATGAGAATAAAAGCGCTATATAAGTGAATGCCATTTACCATTTACACTATCATCTGCTTTCTCTTGATCCACAAAGACAGTGCAACTCCTTCTGACCTTCTCTATACTTCTCCATCATCACTCTTAAAGCAAACATTGCATCTGTAGTACTCTTTCTTGGCATGAAACCGTACTGCTGCTCACTGATTGTCACCTCTCCTCTTAACCTGGCTTCAACAACTCTTTCCCATATCTTCAAAGTATGGCTGATCAACTTTATGCCTCTGTAGTTACTACGGCTCTGAGCATCACCTTTGTTCTTGAAAATTGGTACCAAAACACTTCTTCTCCACTCCTCCTCCACTTCTTCTCCACTCCTCGAGCATCGTCTCACTCGAGATTGTGTTAAACAATCTGGTTAAAAAGTCCACCGCCATCTCTCCTAAACATCTCAATACCTCCACAGATATGTCATCTGGACCAACTGCCTTTCCATTCTTCATCCTCTTCAAAGCTGCCCTCACTTCCTCCTTGCTAATCCTCGGGACTTCCTTGTTCACCATCTTTCCTTCATCCATCCTCATCTCCCTCTCATTTTTTTTTATTCATCAGCTCTTCAAAGTACTCGTTCCACCTTCTCAACACACGCTCATCATTTGTTAGTTCATTACCATTCCTGTCCTTAATCAACCTATCCTGTTGTACATCCTTTCCAGCTCCATCTCTTTGTCTAGCTAATCAATACCAGTCCTTTTCTCCTTCCTTAGTGTCCAGCCTCTCATACAACTCACTATATGCCTTTTCCTTTGCCTTTGCCACCCCTCTCTTTGCCGTGTGCCTAGATTCCAAATGTGACCTGTGCTGGTAAAATGAGTCGGAATGCGCACCACGTCATTATGAGCTACAGGAAGGAGAAGTCATAAATCATGATTCTTTCTTTGTTTGCTAGCGGCAAGTCCCGGGAAAACCTCCATGAGTGCCTGGTATCAATGTGAAACTTAGAAATCATACTTTCTGAAAATACATATGTTTTGGCAGAAGATGTAACTGCCGACCGATCAAACGTGAGTTTTAAACCTCACTAAAATATAAACAAATCAACTTTTTTCTGGGTCCGTTTTTGCGCACTTCCTACAAATTAAATATCATTTTGAAGGTATTTTCAATACAGAATATGGAAAAAACGTTACATCAGTTACATCAGATAATTTCCTCAAAGTGACTCATTTTGCCTGCATGGGTCACAAATATTCCTGTCTACTTTCTTCATCCCCCTGACGATCCCACTTTTTCTTTGCTAACCTCTTCCTTTGAATACTTTCCTGTACCTTCTCATTCCACCACCATCTCATTCCACTGCCACCAAGTCTCCTTGTCTTCCTTCCTCTGTCCACAGGATACACCACATACCTTTCTACCAGTTTCCCTCAATACTTTTGCTGTACTTTCCCAGTCATCTGGTAATTCTTCCCTACCACCCAGAGCCTGTATCAACTCCTTCCTGAACTCTCTGCGACGGTCTTCCTTCTGTAACGTTCCCCACTTAATCTTTGGCTCTGCCTTCACTGTTTTCCTCGTCTTGCTTTCCAAAGTCATCCTACAGACTACCATCCGATGCTGTCTAGCTACATTCTTCCCTGCCATCACCTTGCAGTCTTCCATCTCTTTCAGATTTCTCGTTCTGCTTAAGATGTAGTCCATCTGTGTGCACCTTCCTCCACAATTGTAAGTCACTCTATGTTCCTCTCTCTTCTTGAAGTATGTGTTCACCACAGCCATTCCCATCCTTTTAGCAAAATCCACAACCATCTGTAATTCCACATGTCTCTCCTTAAGACCATACCTACCCAAGACCTCCTCATCACCTCTGTTCCCTTCACCTACATGTCCATTAAAGTTTGCTCCAGTCACCACTCTCTTCCCCCGGGAACACTCTCTACCACTTCATCCAACTTACTCTGGAATTCCTCTTTCTCTTCTACCTGACATCCAACTTGTGGGGCATACGCACTGACAACATTCATCATCACACCTTTGAGTTCTAGATACAAACTCATGATTCTGTCTGACTCCCTCTTTTCCTCCGGAACACTCTTCACATACTCTTCCTTCAAGACTACTCCTACTCCATTTCTCTTCCTATCTACACCATGGTAGAACAGTTTAAATCCTCCTCCAGTGCTCCTAGCCTTGCTTCCCTTCCATCTGGTTTCTTCAACACACAGTATATCTACCTTTCTTCTCTCCATCATATCAGCCAACTCTCTGCCTTTACTAGTCATAATCCCTACTTTTAACGTTGCTACTCTCACCTCCACACTCCTACCTTTCCTTTTCTCTCTCTCCCTCCTAACACACCTTCCCCCCTCCTCCTCCTTGATCTTTGACCAATCGGTTAACAGCACCGGAGGCGGTCGTTGTTAACCCGGGCCTCGACCGATATAATATGAAAGTCTCTTTCATCATGATCTGCATGTTTGATTTGGCAAAGGTTTTACGTTGGTTGCCCATCCTGACACAACCCTCCCCATTTACCCGGGCCTGGGACTGGTACTAGGAGTAGATCCGCTGTGGCTGGGTTTGTAAATTTGCAACATTGTTTCTTGTAAATGTCTGACATGTTCCCCTCAGTATTTTGAGTTTTTTTTCCTGTTAAGTTGCAACATCTGGTAGTGAGTGTAGGGGCCAGTGTTTGGTATTTAAATGACTAAGATAATTATCTAGCAGCAACTTTGTTACTAGAAGTCTAAATTTTCATGTGAACCCAAACTTTCAGGGGTAACTGACGTGGTCACATGTGAGGACTTAAATTTGATCAACAGGTCTTAAAAGGGTCTTGAAAAGTCTCAAATGTCTGCAGCTGGGAGGAAATGAACCCCTCCATAAATGAAATGCCTGTGCTGTGTCTGTGCAGCGCTAACGGCCAGTGAGAGTGACGGCAGCCTGCTGATCGAGCAGTACGCCCCCTGCTCTCTGTGCGCCTCTCTGAGCCTGAGGACACAGGCCAAGCTCAGCCAGGATGGAGGTGGGCAGGGCGACGATGACGGAGGGGTGCATTACTTCAACATGGAGGACTGTATTCTGGCTGCAGTGGAGGAGGAGAGCATCATCTGTCCCTGTCACCCGGATCAGCCGGTTCCTCTTCAGGAGCTGGTCCCCGAACTCTTCATGACCGACTTCCCTGCAAGGTAAAACACACTGACACACACTACTAGTCTCTTAGCCCATGCAGTGTTCCCCACACAAAGTATTGCGATACTACGCTGTCATTTTTTCCCGATCTCTGTGGAACATTTTTCATCTTGCAGCTATGCTAACGGTGTTTCATATAGAATTGCATTCAATACAGATGCAAAAACAGCTAGCACAATTGCTTGCTGACTGTATTTGAATTGTCTTCACCCTGTATTTTGCTGGCAGGAGGAAAAATACCCACTGTGCATATTCATTGAGCAAAATCCTCATCGTGTGCTAGTTTTTGCATGTGCTTCACACTTTGCACATGTTTTAGCATCTGCAAACCTTTAAGGCCCTTTTACACAGTACTGAGATTGTTGGGTGACCACTGAGAGATTAAAAATTGACCTGATCACTCAACAATCACCTACAGCTTCAAAAATGCTGTTTCTGTGTAAATGTTTGGGAGATTGTTGTAAGATTTTCATAGAGATCTGCAGAAATCTTTGAAAGGTCATTGAAAGATCACGGAGAGACCAGGAGAGAGATATCTCAGCAATCTTTTCAATCAATCAAGCTTTATTTTTATAGCACTTTTCAAGCATTGAATGCTGCGCAAAGTGCTTTACATAAATAAAAACAGTAGACAAATTTAATTACATATGTTTACGCAATACATCCCACCCCTCCCAACCTTTCCATACACACACACAAAACACACACCCAGGCACCACTCCCTACTTCTCTCACACACACATAAAATAAAAGAGACAGCTGACACCGAGGACCATGTGAAGGAGCAACCATCCTGTGGAGTCCCCCATGCAAGGATACCACACAGCCCATGACCACAGAGTGTGCCACAGAGACCACCCTGACCAGGACAGGCCGGGGCCCACACCACAGCTGTAAGGCAATGGCATAGAGCCCCCACCCACCCAAGCTAGAGCGACCCACAAGACCAACACCCCTGCAGATGGACCAAGCAGCATCTGGCATGAGGGGCTCCACTGAAGAAACACTGGAGCTAAAACACATAAAATACAAGATAAAACTAAGAACACTTAAACCAAAGGGAACTAAAAACCCATACTTATAAACTGAGCTAAAAACACATCAAAATAAAAAGAAATGAGAAAATCTAAAAACAAATGGAGCTAAGAACAACACAAAACAACGGAACATAAATGACTACTTCAGTAATAGTTAAACAGGTTTGTTAAAAGCCAAATTAAAAATTTGGGTCTTGAGCCTGTTCTTAAAAACATCTATTAACTCTCCGGCCCTGAGGCTCTCTGGCAGGCTTTTCCACAGACGAGGACCATAATAATGAAAGGAGACTTCACCATAGGTCCTGGTCTTGACTTTGGGAATCATTAAAAGGCCAGTACCAGAGGACCTCAGGGTCAGCAAGGGCTCATACAGTATAGTGCATCCGGAAAGTCTTCACAGGGCTTCACTGTTTCCACATTTTATGTTACAGCCTTATTCCAAAATGGATTAAATTCATTTTTTCCTCAACATTCTACACACAATAACCTATAATGAATGACAACGTGAAAAAAGTTTGAGATTTTTGCAAATCGATCTATAAATGCAAGGAATTTCTCTCTCTCTCTCTCTCTCTCTGTGTGGCCCAAGACCATTGAGACATTTAAAAACTACTAAGAGAACCTTAAAACTGATCCTAAAACACACGGAAAGCCAATGCAGCGATATTAAAACCGGTGTAATATGTGTCTGCTCCCCGGTTCTCGTCAGCACTTGTGCTGCTTGGAGCAGTTAGAGATGTGATATCCTTTTTTGGGGAAGACCAGAAAGCAGAGTATTACAATAGTCTATATGACTGGTAATAAACACATGCATCAAGACGTCCGTGCTGGCAACACAGAGAAAAGGGCGGACTCTGGGTATATTCCTAAGATGGTAAAATCCAGTTTTTGTGATGTTTTTAATGTGTGAAATAAAATTAAAATCACAGTCTAGAAGAACGCCCAGATTCTTGACACATCGTATAGGTTTTAGACCTAACAATTTGGGTAAAAGTTTCTCTTGTCTTCAGGACCAATTATTATGGAGAGAGGAATAACCAGGCCGAGCGTTCAGAGCAGATGAACTTTATTCACTCTCTCACATCTTCCAGAATCAGAAAACATTAACCTCCTGTAGCAGGGACTCTTTTATATCACAACACTCACACGTCCCTGCTACCTGAGGTCCCGCATTACAATTCATTCCCGCATGACAATTCCTTTTGTCCCCCAGCCCTTTAATCCCATGCTCTTCCGTCAGAGGAAATTACTGCATCTCCATGTCTTTCAGTCTGAGATGAATACCACAGCATGGGTCCCCCATACCACCCCCCCCCCCCCCCAGAGTCTCAGACTGAGTGTTAACCCTCAAGTCCTCTCGGCTTCAGCCTCCGCCCATAGCTGCTGTAACGAAGGGTCTTCGGCTCTGCGGCGCTGATGTGCTGGTGGGGGGTTCCTGGGGGTGTGTCCGTCTGTGGGTGGACAGTGGAGGGGGGAGAAAACATTCAGCATGCTCGTGTGACTGCTCTGATGAATCGTTTACCTGGGGAGTTCTCGGGGGGGGGGGGGTCTTCTGCACCGAGGAGCTCGGGCCAACACCACCTGCTCGTCTGCGACCACAAAGGCGGGCTTAAGCCTGTCTATACAGATTCTCTCCCGGCGACCCCCCAAGTCTAACACAAAATGTTTGTCCCCGGGTTCCAGCACTCTAAATGGGCCATCATAGGGTGGGCGCAATGGGGGCCGGTGGGCATCATGCCTGACAAACAGGAACGCCGCGTCCTTCAAGGTTTTTGGCACAAAAGTGCAGGAAAAACAGTGGTGGGCCGGGCCAGGTAGCGTCCCTGCGTCTGCGCTATGCCGTGAACGCGGGGACGAATGGGTGTTCGGCGCGGGGTTATCTGGTAAAAATTCCCCGGGGAGCCGCAGCGGCTGAGAAAAAACCAGCTCTGCTGGGGAAGCTGCCAAATCCTCTTTCGGTGCGGAATGCCACCCTAATAGAACCCACGGCAATTGGTCTACCCAATTTGCATCCGTAAGCGAAGCCCTGAGTGCTGCTTTCAGTGACCTATGGAAACGCTCGCATAACCCATTGGCCTGTGGGTTGTACGCGGTTGTGCGATGAATTGAGACTCCCAGGCTTCGGGCCATCGTGTTGGTCCAGACTGGAGCACGCACACGTCCGCATCGCTGATCTGCTCTGTGGCCATGGCCGTGTAATCTATCCCTACGTAGACTGGGGCCACTAATGCGCGTGAGAGGCAGTCCGCCACCACGTTGAGTTTACCAGCCACATGCTGAATGTCAGTCGTAAACTCCAAGATCACAGCCAGCTGTCTCTGCTGCCGGCCCGACCATGGTTCCGAAACCTTGGCCATTGCCTACGTTAGCGGCTTGTGGTCCACGAACGCAGTGAAGGTGCGCCCTTCCAGCCAGAACTGGAAGTGGCATATGGCCAGGTGGAGAGCCAGTAACTCTCTGTCGAACGCACTGTATTTACGCTCACTGTCACGCCAAGACCTGCTAAAAAAGGCGAGGGGCTGCCAAGAACTGGCAACGCATTGCTCCACGACGGCCCCTATGGCCACGTCCGAGGCGTCGGTAGTGAGCGCTGTCCGAACCGCCGGGTCCGGGTGCGCCAGTAGTGAGGTGTTTGCCAGGGCTGTTTTAACCTCAGAGAACGCCTGCTCCCGCTCAGGAGTCCAGTCGACTCTGTCCGCCGGTTTCCGTTTCTTGAGTGCGGCGTCCAACGGCTGCATGAGCTGGGCTGCGCGGGGGAGGAAACGGTTATAAAAGTTAACCATCCCCAAAAACTCCTGCAGCGCCCTGACCATCTGAGGCCGGGGAAAATTTGCCACTGCGCGCACCTTGTCCGGAAAGGGGATCGCTCCCTCCGGTGAGATGCGGTGTCCCAAAAAATCAATCCCTGTCACACCGAACTGGCATTTTGCCGGGTTGATTATTAACTCGTGCTCCTCTAACCTCCAGAAAACCGTCCTGAGGTGGGTTACGTGTTCATCCTCGGACGCGCTGGCCACCAGGATGTCATCCAGGTAGACAAACACAAACGGCAGATCGCGCAACACCGCATCCATCATGCGTTGGAATGTCTGTGCCGTGCCTTTTAACCAGAAAGGCATGCGTAAAAACTCAAACAGACCAAACGGGGTTATTACTGCTGTTTTAGGTATGTCCTCCGCGCCCACCGGGACCTGGTGGTAACCACAGACCAGGTCTATTTTAGAAAAAATGCGTGCCCCAGCGAGGTGAACGGAAAAATCCTGAATATGGGGGATCGGCTAGCGGTCGTGCGCTGTGGCATTGTTTAATCTGCGGAAATCTCCGCAAGGTCACCACGATCCCTCAGCCTTAGGGACCATATGTAGTGGGGATGCCCATGGGCTGTTTGATCGTCTGATGATGCCCAACCTTTCCAAGTTGGCAATCTCCTCGCACGCTATGGCCAGTTTAGCTGTGTCCAGGCGGCGAGGTCGTGCAAAAACGGGTGGCCCGGTGGTGGTAATAAAGTGCTCCACCCCGCCGAAATCGTCGGGACTGTGAGTGCTGGGAACTGGGTGAGCAGTGTGTGGAACTCATGGAGCTTGTGGAGTGTTGTTGGCCCGGTTCCTTGAGCTGTACAGAGGAGAGAATCAAAAGACATTGCATTAATCAGGCGTCTGTTAGCAACATCGACTAGTAGTCTGTGTGCACACAAAAAGTCAGCGCCTAAGACTGGGAAACTGCATGCCTCTGTGACGAATGTCCACTGGTACGTATGGCTGTGCAGGGATACAGTCAGTGTCCTCTCACCAAAAGTCTTGATGTCTGAGCCGTTTGCGGCCGTCAGCTCAGGGCCGCTAGTTCCCACTAGCCGGTCAACGTAGGACGGCAGGATGAGGCTCTTTTTGGAGCCGGAGTCCACGAGGAACCGTCTCCCCGGGCGTGAGTCTGTCACGTAGAGCAGCTTGCTTTCTTCACCAGTGGTCGTAGCCACTACCGACTGCCGGTCCTGGCGTTTCCCAAACGCTTGAATTGGCACGGTGGCATGCATCAGTGTGCGTCCTCTCCAAAACGGTGGTGGTAGGAGCAGAGCGTGTCTCTTTGGCACTTCCTGGCCCCTGCTGCCGCTACCATCGCTGGCACCTCGCTTCTGCTGGCCGTCTCGCTGGGTTCCGACGCCGCTGCGTTCACTGTAAGGGCTCTGGTGGTGAGGATGAGCCGATCTACCTCCTGGGCTAGCACACGGTAGTCACGTGCGGCCAGCAACTGCAAGTTGGCAAGGACTGCTCTGGCCACCGTTGGGAGGGCCCGTTGTCCGTGCCCATCAACGCCAACGTCTTCTCCATCAGTTCGACCGCCGACCCGCCTCCTAACTCGGAGCGCGTCAGGAGCCGCTCCGCTCTCTCGCAGTCCGAGAGCATGTAGCGCCGAGTCAGCGCGGTTTTGAGAGCCCCGTATTTGTCGCGGGCTGGGGGCTGTTGGAGCAGGCTCGCTACTTGCTGAGTCATGCGAGCGTCCAGCGCTACGACCACGCAGTAATATCTGGTGTCATCTGCCGTTATTCCCCGGAGTGCGAACTGGGCCTCGGTGTGGAGGAGCCAAGACTTCAGGTTGTGCAGCCAAAAGTCTGGTAGTTTAACCAAAACGGCGCACGCATTGCTGGGGCTTCCTGTCCGGCTTATCTCCGGGGTGTTCGCCTCATGTTCCATTATTCGTCAAGGGTCACTAGTGTGGAGAGAGGAATAACCAGGCTGAGCGTTCAGGGCAGATGAACTTTATTCACTCTCTCACATCTTCCAGAATCAGAAAACATTAACCTCCTGTAGCAGGGACTCTCTTTTATATCACAACACTCACACGTCCCTGCTACCCGAGGTCCTGCATTACAATTCATTCCCGCATGACAATTCCTTTTGTCCCCCAGCCCTTTAATCCCCATGCTCTTCCGTCAGAGGAAATTACTGCATCTCCATATCTTTCAGTCTGAGATGAATACCACAGCATGGGTCCCCCATAAAACTTCTGTTTTGTCCTGGTTGAGCTGTAGGAAGTTCTCTGCCATCCATGACTTTATATCTAAACTACAGTTCAAAAGGGCATTAATTGGTTTTGTGTCATCAGGAGACGTGGTAATGTACAGCTGTGTATCATCTGTATAGCTATGAAAATTGATGCCATGTCTTCTGATAACATCCCCGTGTGGTAGCATATAAAGATTAAAAAGTATTAGGCCTAAAATTGAACCTTGGGGTACCCCACACTTGATTTTTTTTTTTTTTTTTTTTTTTTTTAATGAACGCTGTTGGTTTTTCGTCAAACGCTCAGCAATCCCTCACTGATCTCTCAGCCATCTCTGCTTTTGGGCTGGAAAAATTTGACGTTCATTGAAAGATCGCTGCAAGATCATTCAAACATCACAGAGATCTTTGGGAGATCAGTGAGATTGAATGGTCAAGGAGCACTCAACGATCTTGTCGAAGAGACCCATGTGTTGAGACTCTTACTCAACGATCTTGTCGAAGAGACCCATGTGTTGAGACTCTTGTGGACTAGGGGTATTGAGAGCACAAAATCTTGACATGCTTGAGCAAAAGCAGCAATGAAGTGCTGGGGTTCTGCTTCTGACTGTGCAGCAAAGGAAGCACCGTCGGCATACAGGAGTTGGTGCACCATCACCTCGGTTGTCTTTGTTCTGGTGTATAATCAGGAGCAGTCAGACAGAGCACCATATGTGCGACAGTGTGGGAGCAAACCACTGGGAGCGAGTAAAGGCGCTGTGAAGCAAGGCAGAAGAGAATATACCAAATAATGCTGGTCCAAGGAAAAAACAAAAACAGTACATGTTCGTTCCTGTTAGGTAAGGAAGCGCTAGCAATATATGCACAGTGACAGCAGTCAAATGAACTAGTAGGACTGATTCTGGGAACATGAATGTCAGGTCCCCACTCACAAGACAAAAGTATGTGAGTTCATTCCACGTCACAGCAGTGTGAGGAAAATGTAGCAATTCTTGTTTTCTTCATTCATCATGATCAAAACTGCAAACATTTCATGAAGCAGTCAAAGTGGAGCTCATCATGACTGCATCTGAGGCCTGTGATCCTCTCTGCATATCACTGCCCCTCCTAGTAGGCATGGAACCACTGCCTCTAATAAACAGCTGCATATTAATGGGAGGGGGTTCAATATAACCGCTGTTATGGTTTCCAAGCATGGGATTTCAGAGTGACCGTGACTACATAAACAGACCAATTTCCTCATGGTGATGTCAGCAGCTTCACATGGCTGTGGTTTTCAGGAGTCGATAGATCAGTCGGGGACACTCCTTCAGCTGTGGGAATAAACATCTCGGCTGCTTCTGCATCACATCCATAAACTATCCTGACACACTTCATATGTGGGATTCTGGGCTGGGTGGTCTGTTGTGCAAGCTAATATAGGTCTCTTGAAAACAGCGCGAGTTTTTGGAAATGTTTTTCTGCAGCAGCTTAACGTTTCGTCTGAATCTGTGCTCAGTTCTGATTACAGCTGAGTTTTACTGAAGTCTGAAAGTGACCTTGTGCATGTGCTTGCGTGGCCGAGTTTCTTCATTATGAACAGAGGGACATGACCACATATAATCTGGTACAGAGCTCCAGACCAAACACTTCTGCTGTGGTCCCATTGACTAAAAATAATTGTATTTTATTTAACTAGTGGTGTCACTTTAATCTCGATTAATCGTGCCAGTGATTTAATTGATTAGTCGCAGCACATAGGCTCCCTATGGCCTTCATCGCACTATGCAGTTAAAGTGCAATTAAATGCACTAAAACACATACTAGTGCGATGTGATTCAGAAGAAGCAAGCTGCCCGGTCATCTAAATGCGATTAATCATGATTAAAAGTGACACCATTAATTTTAACATTTCAGCAAAATGGGCAGACACCAGTTTTCACTGACAAATGATCCGTTTTTCAGTTGCAGCCATCATCGTGTTATGGCGTGTTAAGTTTGATGCTAACACCTTGGGCTGAGAAACCTTAACAGTGCTACTAGGGAGTTAGCTTACCAAGCATGGTTTTAAACACTGTTTTCTATAAATTCTATTCACTTCCGCTGGAATCCTCATTCTTCTACCAACAGTTGACCATATACGTTTTACTTAGACATTATTTTAGTTTAGTTTGCTACCTGGAGTCAACCATCCAAAGCAATGGAAAATGCACAAGAGAGGTGAAGAAGAGAATGCAGGCAGGGTGGAGTGGGTGGAGACGAGTGTCGGGGTGATTTGTGACAGAAGGATAGCAGCTGGAGTGAAAGGGAAGATTTACAAGATGGCAGTGAGACCTGCTGTGATGTATGGTTTGGAGACAGTGGCACTGACAAAAAGACAGGAGGTGGAACTGGAGGTGGCAGGAGTTGAAGATGCTAAGATTTTCATTGGGGGTGACAAGGAGGGACAGGATTAGAAATGAGTATATCAGAGGGACAGCTCAGGTTGAGTGGTTTGGAGACAAAGTAAGAGAGACAAAGCTGAGATGGTTTGGACATGTGCAGAGGAGGGATAGTGGAGATATTGGACAAAGGATGTTGAAGATGGAGCTGATGGGGTGAGATTTAGGCAGATGATCTGCAATGGAGACCCCTAAAGAGCTGAAAGAAGAAGACTGTAATTTATTTTCTCTAACCAAGACCCAAGGCACTATGTGGTAGTAAAAAGGAAAAGAGTAGAATATGTTATAACTGAATTGGTTAATAGGCAACAGGCCAGTAATATGATTGGGTTCAAAAAGAGCACTTTAGGGAGGCAGAGTCTCTTAGAAATAAAGACGGGCAAAGATTTAACAATTTCCAGAAGATTGTCTTCAAATTATGGAGCAATTTCAGAATAATGTGTTCCTCAGTGTAAAATTCTAAAGATTTTGAATATTTCATCATGTAGAGTACATAATGTCATCAGAAGATTCAGGTATTCTGGAAACATCTTTGTGAGCAATATCAATTTTGGATGCCAACAATGCTTGGACCTTCAGGTGGCACTGCATTAAAACAGCCATGGTTCTAAGATAAGATAAGATGAGCCTTTATTAGTCCCACAATGGGGAAATTCCAGGATTGCAACAGCACAGGGATAGCAACACTCAGAGCAACAATCAGAAGGCAAGAAAAAACAACATCTAGCAAACATATGTCCATATTACTATAAATGTATATATATATAGACACACAGTGCAGAGCATTATGGCTGGTGAATGTGCAGCATAAAGTCTAAGCTCTCTCTCCGCGGATGCAGCGGGCCAGCTGGAAGTCTTTGGGCATGATGGTGACCCCCTTAGCGAAGAAGAGACCACCAGGTGGGTCTCGCTGGTCTCCTGCAGAGCCATGACGGCGAAACTCAGGAAACGCAGGACGGTCTTGAAGTCCTGAGCGATCTCCCTCACCAGGCGCTGGACGGGCAGCTTACGGATGAGCAGCTCCGTGGATTTCTGGTAGCGACGGATCTCTCTCAGAGCCACGGACCTGTGACGGCGAGGCCTCTTCACTCTGCCGGTGGCCAGAGCGCCTCTCCGAGCAGCCCTGGTGGCTAGCTGTCTCCTGGGGGGCTTCTTCCTCCAGTAGATTTTACGGGCGGTCTGCTTGGTTCTTGCCATCGCTCTTTATCTGTCTTATATTTCTTTCACGCCGCCTAAACTCCAGCCCGGCACCCGCTTCGTTTTCGCTACAGCTCCCGGTATGTCGAGTTTCCCATTAGCACCGGGCGGCGGCCAAGTGCTAGCTAGCACTAGCTCCTCCCCGCTGTAACGTCTCCCGCTGCAAACCGTGGCTCCGTCCGCCGACCCGGGAGACCCCCGGGGCGATCCGTGCGTCCGTGATATATATACAGAGTGAAAGGTGTAGAAAGAAGAAGGAAGATAAAAAAAAAGGCTGTTGCAACAGGCAGCCGACTCGTGTGGCGCCGCCGGTCCGGCAGAGCCGGAACCGGAAAAATTTCTGCCATGGAAATCACCGCCACACTTTCAGAAATCATTGTTTGTGAAAAAAATGTCATTAATATGTTCATGCTGAATCTCTGTCATGCAAAGAAGAAGGTCTATTAGAACAGGATCCAGAAACGTTGCCGCCTTCTCTGGGTCACAGCTCATTTAAGGTGGACTGTGGCAACGTGGAAAAGCTTTTCTGTTGTTAGACAAATTAAAATGTGAAATTGTTTTTGGAACGATGGGTTCATAACAATCTTCCAGTTCCTACAAACTCTGGAGTTTGCAGACATAAGTTTCTTACGGCTGCCGTTCAATTCACAAGAGTAACTTGAGGCATTCTTGAGAAATGAGGTGCTTTTCTGTCGTACGGTAGCCCTAGAGTTCTTACGTTCTTTGTAAGGGTGCCTTGGCATCTTCCTACAGCGTACAGTACTTACTGCCATCTTACGAAAATTTTTGTGCAACTCGGGGCACTCTCAAGTCGTTAAGTGTTTCCACCTTGTGAGCACCTCACTACCGCTTTATGCACGCTGTATGAATCTCCGTAATGATTCGTACGGCATTTCCTACGACCGCTGTAAGGGGCCTTCAAGAACAACTTCAGAATCAGAATCAGCTTTATTGGCCAAGTATGCACAACACATACAAGGAATTTGACTTTGGCTAAAAACTTGCTCTCATTGTTCAGGTGGAGGATTTAAATAAGATTTAAATAAGGATTCAATGACAACAGAGTATGTACAGTAAATTACAGTCTCTCCACGTTTCTATAAAAGGATGCAAATATATACAGGAATATATGCAGTTATTTACTCAGACTATCCACACTTTGCAGAAATATATGAAAAAATATACAGTCACACAGTATTTCAATGTGAACTCAGATTCAGTGATATAATGTGAATGAAGTAAAAAGCAGTGTGAGAGTTATGTGCAATGTAAGAATGGATGAAAAGTCATGAGTACAGCAACAGGTAGGACTAGGTGAATGTTAGTTCATCAGAGTGATGGCTTGAGGAAAGAAACTGTTCCTGTGACGGGTGGTTTTGACCTTCAGTGATCTGTAACGACGACCAGAAGATAGAAGTTCAAACAGTTTGTGGCCGGGGTGTGACGGGTCAGCAGAGATGTTTCCCGCCCGTTTCCTGGTTATGGACCGATATAAGTTCTCAATGGAGGGTAAGTCGGTACCAATGATCCTCTCCGCAGACTTAATGATCCGCTGCAGTCTGGTCTTGTCCTGTTTAGTGGCAGATCCAAACCAAACAGTGATGGAAAAGCAGAGGACAGATTGGATGATGGCGGTGTAGAAGACAACCAGCAGCTCCTGAGGCAAATCAAACTTCTTGAGCTGACGCAGAAAAAACAACCTCTGCTGGGCCTTTTTCCGGACAGTGTCTATATGGGAGGACCACTTCAGGTTCCGGGAGATTGTGGTACCCAGAAACTTGAAGGAGTCCACAGTGGACACTGTGCTGTTGAGGATGGTGAGTGGGGGGAATGAAGGGGGGTGTCGCCTGAAATCCACAGTCATCTCCACCGTTTTGGCTGGGTTAAGTTCAAGATGGTTCTGGCTGCACCAGAGGATCAGCTGCTCCACCTCCCGCCTGTATGCAGACTCATCACCATCCCGGATCAAACCGATGACTGTGGTGTCTTCCGCAAACTTCAGGAGCTTCACCGAAGGGTCCTCTGAGGTGTTCTTAACGTGTTCTTGAGTCATACTTATGGCCAGCATCTAGCATAGTCCGTATGTTGTTCCTATAGCATTCGTACGGCCACCCTATGATTTTTTTTGTAAGGCGTTCATAGAAATCTTGGACAATACCATTTTCCTGGCCACAAACTTATGAACGGTCTACGAACGATGGATTCTTCTACGGCCACCTTAAGAAGGCCTTAAGAAATGGTCCAAAAATCATTTGTGTGGTGTTTACAGCTGTTTGTAAGGGTATTTATGACCATAGCTTATACACTGGATCACTAACGTAATCTTTAGCAAACTGCAGATGGGTACAATGACTTCAAGCTGTTGACCATGGGGCTTTAACATGGTCTCATGATAAGTCAACCACATGTGAACTGTGGAAAATCTGAAATGCACTGATTTATTGTGTTTTCTGATATAATGGAGGCAGGATTATAGATTAGATTAGTAGATAATAGATAATAGTAGATAATATAGATAATTAGTAGATAGATTAGTCTGTAAGGCTGTAGGGACTCCAGGGTGTGTCTGTTAAACCTTGATTCACAGGATGTATACATGTGTGTCCACCAGGCTGTTTCTGGACAAGTCCCAGCTGGAGTACTCTGAGGAGGAGGGTGACATCATCGGGCAGGGTGGCAGTGGGACCATTATCTATAGAGCCCGCTATAATGACCGCCCAGTGGCCATAAAACGCTTTCATTTTAAGAAGTGCAGACAGCAGACCATCAGCAGTGACACAGGTACCCAAGACATTTCTCATCTTTATTCCTTGCATGTTTGCTTATCAGTCCTGTAGTGTTACCGTTTCCAGCTAGTCAAAGGGTCTAGAACCGCATGTTGATCTTTTGCCCATGCCACATTCAAAGAAATATGTAATAAATGAATAAATAAATTAAAACTGATTAAAAAAAAACTACACATAAAAATGTCTCTTATTTACGAAGACAAAAAAAACTCACAAATTGACAGGAAAAAAGAATTTTATAAGCAAACAGTTGCAGATTCACAAGAAAAAAGTTGCAGATATTATTATAAAATGTTATAAATGTTGCAACCTTATGGTAAAAAAATATACACTACCGTTCAAAAGTTTGGGGTCACCCAGACAATTATTTTGTGTTTTCCATGAAAAGTCGCACTTATTTACCACTATGAGTTGTAAAATGAATAGAAAATATAGTCAAGACATTGACGAGGTTAGAAATAATGATTTGTATTTGAAATAATTATTTTTTTCCTTCAAACTTTGCTTTCGTCAAAGAATTCTCCATTTGCAGCAATTACAGCATTGCAGACCTAACATGATTGCACAAGGGTTTTCTAATCATCCATTAGCCTTCTGACGCAATGAGCAAACACATTGTACCATTAGAACACTGGAGTGATAGTTGCTGGAAATGGGCCTCTATACACCTATCTAGATATTGCACCAAAAACCAGACATTTGCAGCTAGAATAGTCATTTACCATATTAGCAATGTATAGAGTGTATTTCTGATTAGTTTAAAGTTATCTTCATTGAAAAAAAGTGCTTTTCTTTCAAAAATAAGGAAATTTCTAAGTGACACCAAACTTTTGAACGGTAGTGTACATTTACAAGAAAATCAGTAAATTTCAGGAAAAAAATAAATTGAGAAGAAATCAAGAAATTCACAAATATGCGGTATAATCTAAATTTCACTTTTCCAGTGCTTTTGCGCATATAGTTGAGTATCTAGAGTGGCTACCAATGGGGGGGGAAAAAAAAATGTAGAGCTGGGTGTTCTCAGCATAGCAATGAAAGTGTATGCTATATTTACAGAAAATATTGCCAAGGGGAACAAAGCAAATGATGAAAAGAAGGGTCCCCAGGACAGAGCCCTGGGGCACACCTGTGAAAATGTTGTTAATCCACACACTGACAGTGCTACCGTTGCTACTATGGAGCTAAGTGAGTGCAGTATTTTTTCCTAATTGTTTTTTCTAAATACTAGTCACAGATGGTCATAGATGGCAAGCTGTTCATGGATGAAACCATGACCACCAGGTTATTCTAGTTCATTCCCTAGCTACATGTGAAAAAAGGGTGTGATTGTGCGCAGGTCTCTTATAGAGTTTTTGCGTAGGCTCGTAAAATTCATGTGACTCGCGTGGGTAAACATAAACACGCCGTAGGTGCCGCCATCTTGGATGGCAAGAGCAGCAGTTGCACTGTGAGAACCCAGGCGTAACTTGTACTGTTTAGCGATCAGAATGAGTGAGGAGAACACACAGTCACAGTCTGACATAATAACAACCCTATCATCCCCTTCAACAACTGACACTGTGGCCTCTGACACTGTGTCTGCAATGTCTGTGTCAGATTCAGTGGAGTCATTGTCAGCAGTCATAACAGCAGACAAGTGTTTTTAATCTTGCTCCCGTGCGCTCCTCTGGTGTGCCGAAATGCCTCAGTTGAACGGAGGTGGCGGGTGTGGGGTAACCCCCACGGACAAGCAGAGCGCACAGCTGGAGCAATTAGCAGAACAATGACTGCCGGTAATCTGCTCAGCGGGGATGATTTGGGGGCAAACGATGAAATGATATCTTTCAAAGACGAAGGGGAGCAGGAGGAAAAGATATCGGAAAACGTGTCAGCGGAAAGGGATCTGGATGATGTGAAGTCTTCGCTGGTGAACGAGTCGGAAAACAACAGCAGCTCCTCGGACTCGGAGGTGAGTGAAGTGCGCTGCGTGTGTTTTTTTTTTTTTTTTTAAAGGCTCTCCACGGCGCGCCGCGTTAAAAACGTACCTGATTTTATTCACATTTTCTATAGTGTTCTCCCCTTTCATGTGTGCATTGTCCTTTGTAGCAAGCAGAGAGGCGCCCCCAAACCAGAAAGTTTTTTTTTTTTTGTTACTTATTTGTACCTGTAGGTAGATTTGGTTTGCAGTCTGGTGACAAGCCACCGGCCGCTGCGTGCGCGAGCGCCCTAAACCTACATGTTTTTGGTATGCGGGAGGAAACCGGAGAAATCCCGGAGTAAACCCACGCAACACGGGGAGAACATGCAAACTCCACACAGCTCACTGTTGGTCGGGGGCTGGGATCGAGCCCACGGTCTCATGATCCCCACGATCCCCCGGCCGAGGGTAAACTGTGCTGCCACAGTGCTAAACCACTGCTCCACCGTGCAGCCTGTTATGAGAAAGCGAGAGATTACGTCAGTGAAGGTAATTATTCAAAAATCCAACTTTTTTTTTTTTTGCATTTCACACCAGCCATTTAATTCCCCGCTTATCCCCTTATCAGGGGGAACAACAGGAGTACACCATTTTGCCGAGTTTGTAGGTACACGTGAGCTATGTGGTTTGTTTCATCCTGCTGCTGCTGTTTCTTGCCATCCAATATGGCTGCACACTCTAACGGGCCAGTGCGGCACGCCCCCTGACGTCATATGCAAAAACTCAATTGACCCCTGTTTAATCTGTTAACATTTGTCTAGTATTTCTTTTTTTGTTGAGGTAGTTTGTTCGTTTGTTGTTGCTAATCTTGCTGATGTTGTTAGGTTGTTGCTGTATGTTATCTGTTTCTGCTCATCACTTGCTAACCTTGTCTGTTTTCTCTTGCACATTTGGTATATCAAAAATAACTTTAAGTACATGCATCCCACTCACTCATGCAAACGCAACAAAGGCATCATGTGTGCGCACCCAAGCACACACATATACAGTAGGTATATACTATATGCACAACACACATATGCCTACATACACATGCACACGCAGCCATACAACATAGATAGGCACACACATACATGCACTATGGACATAAAAAACACATAGGTACATTTAGCTAGCTTTCAGTACAAAACCAGTTAGTGAAAACATGTCCACATTAAAGTATGTCACATGGAACATATGTGGAATCGGTACCAGGGAGAAGAGGCTAAAAGTTTTTAATCGACTGAAGGATCTACAGGCAGACTTTTTCTTATTACAGGAAACGCAAGTTTCAACAAGTCATCTGTAGATACATTCACCTCCCCTGAATTTCCCCACATGTACTCAACCTGCTTTAATTCCAAACAAAGGGGGGTAGCCATATTGGGAAACAGAAGAATATGTTTGTTGTTAACGACACTATAGCAGGTCCAGAAGGTAGATTTATAATATTAAAAATCTCAGTTCAAAATCTGGATCTATGTATTGCCAGTGTTTACGGCCCAAATGTTGATGACCCATCCTATTTTCACACTTTCTTCACTTTTCTGTCTGAGCACTGGACACCACACTCATAATAGGAGGAGACTTCAACCTGGTATTAAACCCTGCAGCTGACAGGCTCAGTACAGCGGGGACTTGTCGGAAATGGCAGGCTACTGATACGCTCAAACAATACATGAATGATTTTGGCCTTTGCGATGAATGGCATTCTCTTCACCCAACTCTTAGGGGATACACTTTCTTCTCACCAGTGCACGACTCATATTCTCTAGACTTTTTTAGCCAGTAACTCCACTGTGAGGGATATCACAGACACTGAAATTTGCTCTAATCAAGTTATCAGTGATCACCATCCAATATCTCTTACACTGGTGAATAAAAAAGCTACAAGGAAAACTAGGAAGTGGAAATTTAATACATCACTACTCAAAGACTTTATTAACTATTTTAATAAGGAGTGGGAATCATATCTGGAAAACAATGATGTGCCAGGAATATCACCGTGCGTTCTCTGGGAAGCAGCAAAAGTGGTCATGTGAGTTAAAATAATCTTACTGTTCATATAAGAGTAAAAAAGAAAAAGTACTGGTACTGGAGTTAGAGCAGAAATTTAAATCACTGAAGATTACATGTGCTGTCTCTCCACATGAACAGGCACTCAACAATTTGAGAAAATTAAAGGTGGAATTAAAAGAAATTATGAACAAATGGATACAGTTTTTAATACAAAGACTACCATATTTTTGGGACTATAAGGTGCACCGGATTATAAGGCGCAATGTCAATGAACGGTCTGTTTGATGGTCTATTTTCATACATAAGGCGCACCGGATTATAAGGTGCATTAAGTCGTTTGAATGGAATAAATCATTTTGACATGTGCAAGTTGATATGTCGACATTCTAAAAATAGTAGAAGAAGAAGCAACTTCCGGTGTTAGCAAGCCCCACTTCGTGTCGAAATTGACCTGTATCGTGTTATTCAGACTGTACTTTTGCTTCTGCTGGTCTCCGTAATGAAGCTACAAGTACATACTTCTGCATATGACGAACAGAGGGAGACAGCAGGACGATACAGACCAGTTTTATTTTACTCCCACTGTTTTCCGCGAGCTGCTGCTAAGGTGGAAATACGTCACATGTACGGTGTACAGACATGCGCAGTAAACATATTTTCTGCCCTACGTTCGGAATAAGTGTTTTCATGCGCACCATTCCGATTAACAATCGGCATAACCCACCCCTCTCAATCGCAATGAAATTTTGATCCGAATGATCGTGATTGGGTTAGAATATTCAGACTGCCATGTTTACATGAAGCATTTTTCTTCCGATCAGGCTTTTAATCCGGTTACTTGTGTCCATGTAAACATAGCTGAGTTTAACAGTTGGGTGATTTCGGCATCAAGCATGCCCAGATCCCTCTCGTCATTATCCGAGTCAGTCTCGTTGCTGTTATTTAGCTGTTCAGTAATGATTCTGGCCTTCGTGAAAGCTTGGATGACACTTGAGACTGATACCTTAACCCAGGCATCCACGATCCATTGGCAGATAGTGTCGTAACTCGCTCGCAATTTAACTTTGAACGACCTGTTGACACCAATATCTAGCAGTTGGAGTTCTTTGGTTAATCCACCCGGAATGATGGCAAGCTCCGAATTAGTTTGCTTCACTTGGGTTTTGACAGTATCTGTGAGATGGGCGCGCATGGAGTCGCAGATCAATAGGGACAGAGATTTGTGGAAAAAGCCATCTGGCCATTATGTTGAAGCACATATTACTCCGCAAGGCTCCTGACTACAGTAGCCGTAATGCTCCGACAATCCATCAAGCGGTGCAGCTTCGTAGCTTACCAAAGTCGTACTAAAACATTTTGACAGATTTGAGCGCCGTGTACCATATAAAATCGGTTCGAGGTCAATAAGCACAACCAGAATTAATACATAAGGTGCACTGGATTATAAAGCGCACTGTCGATTTTTGAGAAAATTAAAGGATTTTAAGTGCGCCTTATAGTCCGAAAAATACAGTACGTCTGGAGAAGTTTGAACATAGTAATAAATCCGGGACATATCTTTCTAACCAGCTTAAGCTGAATAATGAAAAAACAACTATCCACTGTATTAATTTTGACTGCCTGAGGCACTCTGTCGCGCCGTCAGCCTCCACTCCCTCTAGTGGTCAAGGTTTTTTCAAGAAAATATTCAGTTCAGGTGTCAGAGATTTCCAAATCTATAACTTGAAAGTGGTAAGAGATAATGGCTTACTGTCAATTAGAAAGATGTAGAATATGATCCAAAGTTTAAGATAGGAGTAAATTTGCACATCTAATTTGCATAATGCCATGGCAGCCATATCAAATTACATAACTTTCAGTCAAAAGCGGACTTTGGACATGTTTACACAAAGGATGGTTTTGTTTTTTGTCACAGTTTTTTGTTTTGGGTTTTTTATCTTATCTTCAAAGTATATGAACCAGAAAATCAGTACAATGTAAACAAAGAAATTCGTTGGACTTACCCCGCTAACCAGGTGGCTCATTTCTTCCATTTTTGTTGCTATTTTGTCTTTTCTCGGTCATTTTCTCTTTCTGTCCCACATCCAGAAACTGTTATGATTATTCCACCTCAATTTCGCTTTTATTCGGCCGCAATCTATCTTATATGACGAAGCGGAATCGGCGCGATTGTTCTGTCCAGTCACATGGCGCTGGGGTTGATGGCAGGTGAACATCAGCCAGCTTCGCCCACCCTCTGTTATAACAAAATGTAGATATTTACCTTCATAAGCTAAATAATCTCTTTTTAGAGTCACAGTTGGCAAATTTGTGAGCAAATGTCTCCTCCATCTTGCAACCAAGCACATCAACATTTGTTTACAAACTCTTCTTCTCTGGTGTCCCAGAAGTGAGGTTTTTTTAGGGGGGGGGTTATTTGGGGGCCATTAGTCCTCCAAGGCAAGAGCAGTAAGTTATACGTGTCTGCCACCTTGTGAGGTGGAATACTTAGTACAACTGGGGATTTATTATGGTTTATGGCCACGTCACATGACAGTCGCGGAACTGTGACACAGACACTCCACAGCGCTATCTGTCCATGAAACCAAGACTGACAAAGGGTTAAGCATACGAGTGGAAATGTCACTCATGATGCTGGAGAAATAAATAACTCCTTCAAAAAGTTTTAGGAAAACCTCTATTCATCTCATATTAATCCATCTGACTTAGAAATAAGTGAATTTCTGGACAATATTAATTTACCATGATTAAATAATAAACAGATTGCAGCTCTGGACTCACCTCTTTTAATGTCTGAACTCCAGGAGGCACTTAATAAAACTCCGGGACCAGATGGTCCAGTGTTTCCTCTGGCTTAAAGACCTTGACTAGGTGGCAACATATTTTTCCAGGGAAGGGGCAGAAAACACATGACACTATTATAACCGGAATGTGTTAATTTTATACTATTTCCCACAATATTTTTTATTGAACCTTTTTTACAAACAAGGCACAAACAGTCAGACACAAACACAAAAGTAATTTAAAAATTAAAAAGAATAATAACAATAAAAAATGTGTAATAAAAACAACAACAGCCATTAACAAAAACAGGTCAACAACAATGCTCCTCTGTTTAGTCTAGGTAATCTATTACATAAGAATACATAATATACATTCACCAGCTTGGAATTTCCAAGGTCCACACATACAGTGGGGCAAAAAAGTATTTAGTCAGCCACCAATTCTGCAAGTTCTGCCACTTAAAAGATGAAAGAGGTCTCCAATTTTCATCATAGGTATACCTCAACTATGAGAGACAAAATGAGGAAAAAAAAAATCCAGAAAATCACATTGTCTGATTTTTAATGAATTTATTTGCGAATTATGGTGGAAAATAAGTATTTGGTCACCTACAAACAAGCAAGATTTCTGGCTCTCACAGACCTGTAACTTCTTCTTTAAGAGGCTCCTCTGTCCTCCACTCATTACCTGTATTAATGACACCTGTTTGAACTCGTTATCAGTATAAAAGACACCTGTCCACAACCTCAAACAGTCAGACTCCAAACTCCACTATGGCCAAGACCAAAGAGCTGTCAAAGGACACCAGAAACAAAATTGTAGACCTGCACCAGGCTGGGAAGACTGAATCTGCAATAGGTAAGCAGCTTGGTGTGAAGAAATCAACTGTGGGAGCAATTATTAGAAAATGGAAGACATACAAGACCACTGATAATCTCCCTCGATCTGGGGCTCCACGCAAGATCTCACCCCATGGGGTCAAAATGATCACGAGAATGGTGAGCAAAAATCCCAGAACCACACGGGGGGACCTAGTGAATGACCTGCAGAGAGCTGGGACCAAAGTAACAAAGGCTACATCAGTAACACACTACGCCGCCAGGGACTCAAATCCTGCAGTGCCAGACGTGTCCCCCTGCTTAAGCTAGTACATGTCCAGGCCCATCTGAAGTTTGCTAGAGAGCATTTGGATGATCCAGAAGAGGATTGGGAGAATGTCATATGGTCAGATGAAGCCAAAATAGAACTTTTTGGTAAAAACTCAACTTGTCATGTTTGGAGGAGAAAGAATGCTGAGTTGCATTCAAAGAACATCATACCTACCGTGAAGCATAGGGGTGGAAACATCATGCTTTGGGGCTGTTTTTCTGCAAAGGGACCAGGACGACTGATCCGTGTAAAGGAAAGAATGAATGGGGCCATGTATCGTGAGATTCTGAGTGAAAACCTCCTTCCATCAGCAAGGGCATTGAAGATGAAACGTGGCTGGGTCTTTCAGCATGACACTGATCCCAAACACACCGCCCAGGCAACGAAGGAGAGGCTTCGTAATAAGCATTTCAAGGTCCTGGAGTGGCCTAGCCAGTCTCCAGATCTCAACTCCATAGAAAATCTTTGGAGGGAGTTGAAAGTCCATGTTGCCCAGCGACAGCCCCAAAACATCACTGCTCTAGAGGAGATCTGCATGGAGGAATGGGCCAAAATGGGAATGGACCAAAATACCAGCAACAGTGTGTGAAAACCTTGTGAAGACTTACAGAAAACGTTTGACCTCTGTCATTGCCAACAAAGGGTATATAACAAAGTATTGAAATGAACTTTTGTTATTGACCAAATACTTATTTTCCACCACAGCTTGCAAATAAATTCTTTAAAAATCAGGCGATTTTCTGGATTTTTTTTTTCTTTTTCTCATTTTGTCTCTCATAGTTGAGGTATACCTATGATGAAAATTGGAGACCTCTCTCATCTTTTAAGTGGGAGAACTTGCACAATTGGTGGCTGACTAAATACTTTTTTGCCCCACTGTATCATTCACTTTCTTCTTCTGAAGTTATGTTTAATTTCTTTACATAATCAATGAAAGGTCTCCATATATTCTCAAACACATTTTCCTTTGATTTCAGTATATATGTTATTCTTTCTAGTGGAAGGTTTGTTAACATCTGTCTTAACCACTGAGTCGCATCTTCTCTGAGTCTTTTTCCACAGTAGTGCAATACATTTTTTGGCATTAAGCAAACCGAGGTCTATGAATGCTCTTCCACTCTTATTGAAGTTATGTTTTTCTGGATACAGACCCAACAAAAACAGTTTAGAGTTCAATGTGATTTGTTTTGAAATTATTTTTTCAATTGTTACCCTCACCTCTTCCCAAAACATTCTGATTTTTCTACATTCCCATAAATAGTGAAATAGGGTTCCTTTACTTTCCATACATTTTGTGCATGTATCTGGTATGTTTTTGTTATATCTATTTAATTCCACTGGTGTAGCATAAATTTTATACTATTTATTTATGTATTTATTTTTAATTTTGCACAGTAACTTTGCATATGGAACCAGGGCTTGAATGTTGGAATATTGGGCCAGTTGGGGTCCCACCCAGACGTCCTGTGTTTGGACTTTTTACTGGTCCAAACACAGGACGTCCAAACACAGGACTGGTCCTTCTCTCCTTCCTCTGCTCTCACCTCTCCGGGACCCTCTGCCTGAACACTTTCCTCTCCTTGGCTCCTCTCTTCAGTCTCATCTTGCCCTCTCTGAGCTCTGCCTACTTCAGGTTCTCTCTCTGTCTATGGTGGTATACAAACAGGTAGCAAAATATCAAGTGTCATGTTTTGTCCTGCAGGATTTTTTTTGTCATGGTTTACGTAAATGACAAAAATATGCTTATTTTTTCTATTTTTATTTTAGTGTTTTTTTTTTCCATTGAGAGAGTAGGGAAGGGAAAGAAACATTCATAATAGTAATTTACTCATGCATACTTAAATTATATGATCAGAGGTGGGTATAGTAGCCAGAAATTCTACTCGTGTAAAAACAGTGCTTTGAAATTAATTAAAAGTAGACAACCAAAAATTTCTAGTTGAGTTAAGAGTACAAAAAGCACCCACTTAAAAACTTGAGTAATGACCTCAGTCTTGAAGGTTTGAGGTTTTCTCCAAAATTTATAAAAATTTTCTTATACTTTTCTACTTTTCTCTGTAAATTTATCTAAATTTGAAACCATTTTCCTCAAATTTGTAATTTCCTCTTGCAAAATTGACTTTTAGGCTCCAGCCCTCGCGTGACCCGAAAAGGATTAAGCGAAAGAAGATGGATGGATGGAAAATTGACTTTTCTTGTACATCTGAGACATTGTTATGAATTTGTGGATTATTTTATGACTAATATTTTGTCTATTTTTAAAAATAAAATTAAGTTGTTTTTTTTAAATAAATTTGAAACACACTGGTATTTTTTTTACTTTTCCTTATAACAATTTACATTTTTGACCATAATTTTGCAGAGCCAGAACAGAACAATAATTTTACTCTGATTTCAAAGAAAAAAAATTAATAAAATTTGTATTTAATTAAATAAATTAACTTAAATCACCAAAGATGCTGTTATTTTAGTTGTAATATTTCTATATATTTATAGTTTTTTAGAAATCTCCTCACCACCCAGACAGCAGGAAAAACCTCCCTTATTTTGAAATCCAAATGTTGGCATGTTTAGTTTGTCTGAAGGCTGCTGACAGATTAGTCACTGACTTCGTGAGTTTTGGTCACCTTAACTTGCCAGGTACATAATAATGAACATAAATTAGTTAATTAATATTAATTAAGGTAAAGGTAAAAACATCTCCTTTTCATTCTTGTCTGAAATGAGAAAAGCAAAAAACTAATAATTAAAAAGAAGACAAAATGAACCTACTTGAGCTCCAAACCACACCTGTTAACTGAGGGACTCTTCATTCCTGTTACCAGCGGGTTAAAACCATGATAAATGCCTTCACTGCTTACATACCTCTTCTGCTTTTTTTCCCGCTTTTAAAGCACTTGAATGTTCTCATGTTTCTCTTAGACATTGATGCTAGCGAGACACTCTGCCTGCTGACTGGAACGGTCATGTGGGACGCGGATGACGGTCATGTGCGTTGTTCGTGTGCACACTTGCCGACCGTCATTCCTTCATATTTTTTTCTTAAATTTATATTTCCTCATAGGGTGGCAATTAATTTCAAGCGTGGCAGGCCGCCACCCAGAAATGTTACCAGAGGAAACCCTGAGCTTAGTAAGCTAGGCTAGACTGTTGTTATTGGAAGCAAAATGCCACTGCAGTAATGGTGGTTTGCCAGCTTCTGGTACTTGCCTTACATTTCAGCAACTCTTGACCTGAAGGGAGTCCATCCGCTGATGTCACCAAAACGGGCGTCGACTGATTAAAACCTTTTATGTAGGATGTTTTTGTAGTCTCAATGAAAATCACATTAAGACACTCTACCATCACTTAAAGGACTTTTCCTTTGTCTCCCTCTTCGTAGACACCATGGTGAAACACCTGCAGTATTCTCACGCCTACCGGTGCTTCTCTGACTTTCGCCAGGAGGCCAGCATGCTGCACTCCCTGCAGCACCCGTGCATCGTCTCTCTGGTGGGCATCAGCATCCATCCACTGTGCTTTGCCCTGCAGCTGGCCCACCTGGGGAGTCTCAACACCGTTCTGGAGGAGAAGCACAAAGGCAAAAGTACTGAGAGTTCGTCATCATTTGATTTCACTTTCACAGTTCTTTAAAACCTGTCCTGATGTTGTAACAGAAGATGGAATGGTGTGATGTCTCTCTAGGCTCCAAGTACATGCCTCTGGGTCACATGCTAACTTTCAAAGTGGCCTATCAGATTGCAGCAGGACTGGCCTACCTTCACAGAAAGAGCATCATCTTCTGTGACCTCAAATCTGACAACATCCTGGTGTGGTCTCTGGAGGTTTGTGAAGCATTGGGGGGTTTCCTCTGCATTTAACAACTAGCATATTCACAGTTAGAACAACAGTCTCGATACCCTAATTTACTTGTGAATTTCCATTAAAAGTGATATAATAAATACAAATAACCATCATATTCACACTGCTTGCAGGTGCAGGATCCAGTCAACATCAAGCTGTCAGACTATGGCATTTCTCGCCAGTCCTTCCATGAAGGGGCGTTGGGAGTTGAGGGGACACCTGGTTACCAGGCTCCTGAGATTCGACCAGGCATCGTGTATGATGAGAAAGTACGGAACACTTGTTCATCTTATTCATTAGTAATACAGTGGTGTGAAAAAGTGTTTGTCCCTTTTATGATTTCTCATTTTTTTGTATGTTTGTCACACTTGAATGTTTCGGATCATCTAACTAACTACTAACTAACCTGCACTTATATAGCGCTTTTCTAGTCACAAAGACCACTCAAAGCGCTTTCACTAATACTAACCCTCTATTCTAAGGGCCTATAGGAAACAGATATCTAGGGACAATTTAGAACAGCCAATTAACCTAACATGCATGTCTTTGGATTGTGGGAGGAAACCGGAGCCCCCGGAGTAAACCCACACAGCACAGGGAGAACATGCAAACTCCACACAGAAAGGTTCCAACCCCTGCCAACCTGGGGATTCGAACCAGGAACCTTCTAGCTGTAAGGCAACAGTGCTAACCACTGCACCACTGTGCTGCCCATCAATCATCAAACAAATTTAAATATTAGACAAAGATGACACAAGTAAACACAGAAAATGCAGTTTTTAAATGAAGGTGTTTATTATTAAGGGTAAAAAAATCCAAACCTACATGGCCTTGTGTGAAAAAGTGATTGCCCCCCTGTTAAAACGTAAATTAACTGTGGTTTATCACATCTTTGGAAAGCTGAGTTCAATTTCTCTAGCCACACCCAGGCCTGATGACTGCCACACCTGTTCTCAATCAAGAAATCACTTAAATAGGACCTGCCTGACAAAGTGAAGCAGACCAAAAGATCCTCAAAAGCTAGACATCATCCAAAGAATTCAGGAACAAGAGAGAAACAAAGTAATTGAGATCAGTCAATCTGGAAAATGTTATCAAGCCATTTCTAAAGCTTTGGGACTCCAGCAAACCACAGTGAGAGGAATTATCCACAAATGGCGAAAATATGGAACAGAGGTGAACCTTCCTAGGAGTGGCCGGCCAACTAAAATTACCCCAAGAGTGCAGTGACGACTCATCCAAGAGGTCACAAAAGACCCCACAACAACATCCAAAGAACTGCAGGCCTCATTTGCCTCAGTTAAGGTCAGTGTTCATGACGCCACCATAAGAAAGAGACTGGGCAAAAATGGCCTGCATGGCAGAGCTCCAAGATGAAAACCACTACTGAGCAAAAAGAACATAAAAGTCTTGTCTCAGTTTTGCCAGAAAACATCTTGATGATCCCCAAGACTTTTGGGAAAATACTCTATGGACTGATGAGACAAAAGTGAACTTTTTGGAAGGTGTGTGTCCCATTACGTCCAGTGTAAAAGTAACAGCATTCCAGAAAAGGAACATCATACCAGCAGTAAAATATGGTGGTGGTGGGACTTCCGGTTATGGCGGCCACGTAGGAAGACGTGGTTCACTCTGCTCTGCTCCTAAAAATAAAAAGTTGGCGAATAACTCTCTCAACTGGAACAAAACCTATCCCAGCGTTTGGGCGCGGATATGTCGGTAAAGCCTAAGGCTGGGAAATTGGGTGGGGGAAAAGCTGAATCGTCGAAACAGTCCAAACTAACAGACTTCCACGCTCGTGACGAAGCAGAAAATCCAGAGACTATGGCGGAGCAAGCTAGCGGCGGAGCGGTGACTGCTGGTGAAGGCACAGGTGCGGTGCTCGCTGCCATTAGCTCAATGAGAGCAGACTTTTCCGCTAAATTTGATGGGATTATAGCAGCGATAGAAGGAATGAGAAAGGAAATAAGCGACTGTATGGAACGAGTGTCACAGGTGGAGCTCCGAATTTCCAGCGCTGAGGATGACGTCACCAGCCTACAATTAAAGGTGCGCACATTGGAATTAAAAAATAAACGTCTGGAAGATAGTGCCCTGGACTTAGAATCCCGGTCGAGACGGAACAATCTGAGGCTGGTGGGCCTTCCGGAGGGAACAGAGGAATGGGACCCATGTTCCTTTTTGGAAAAGTGGATTCCAGAAGTGCTGAACAACGCGGAGCTGCAGTCATCAGTCGTTTTAGAGAGCGCCCACCGAATCGGCCCACTGAGAGATAATAAGGCACCACCGAGGATGCTGATTATGAAGTTCCTCAGCTACAGAGACAAGATGACGATCTCCAACGCGGCGCGAGCTAAAGGAGAAATTAAATACCAGGATCAACAGGTGCGATTTTACCCAGATTTGGCCACAGGAATCCAACAATTAAGGAAACAGTTTGACCCCGCCCGTAGAGAGCTGCGCAACCTCAGGATTCGTCATGGAATGATCCATCCGGCAAGACTGCTGGTCACATATAAAGGGAGAACCCACACCTTCAAGACCCCTGAGGAGGCACAGGTGTTTATCAAGCAGATCCAAGAAGAGACTGGTGAGAGCTAAGCATGAAGCATGAACAAGATATAAGGTAGAATATTTAAGCATTTGCACAGGCATCTGACTGATCTGAAGCAAATAGCAAGTTTACAAAATATAGATTGTATTATCTTTTTAAAAAAAAAAACCTATTATGTACAAAGTTGCTATAAAATTTTGGAGTTAAGTTGGAAAACTACAGAAGAGAGTTAATGTTATGTCATTAAAAGCAATAGTCAGGGTGATTGAGAGGAGAAAGAGTGGTTTTGACTGATCCTCGCGGGTGTGGAGCAGTCAATGGCTATAGCGGGAGACGGAATTTTTTTTTTGATTTTGGGGGGATTACCACGAATGTGGAAAGGGGGAATTTGTTTGTGTGTAGTTTGTAGGATGAATGTTCAACCACTCATGTTTTTGCTTCTCTGTATGAGCATGTTTATATTGCCAGGTAATCTCAAACTCCTTATTGATCATAGACCAAAGCGTTAATCTTAATTTAACTTCATGGAATTGCAGAGGTCTACAAAATTTTAAAAAACTTAAACAAGTTATGAATAAAATAAAAGACATAGGTTCAAAAATTGTGTTTTTACAAGAAACTCATCTAATAGATGAGGATGTAAAAAGAATTAGGAGAAGATGGCAGGGAAATGTATTGACCTCATCATTTTCATCTCGAGCCAGGGGAGTTATGACTCTCATACATAAGTCAGTCCCATTTCAAGTGAAAAATGTAATTGGAGACAAATTTGGAAGATATCTAATCATTCAAGGATCTAAATTTGGTGAACTTATACGGTCCCAATATAGATGATCAAAACTTCTTTGCTAATTTATTTCTTATTTTATCATCACTTACAGGGCAACATATAATAGCAGGGGATTTTAATTGTACATAGAATCCCAGTATAGATAGATCAGCAGGACTGGACTGTATGCACAATGGGTGCAGGATGATCATTAATCATTTTATGATATTTTGAGATTGCTAGATATATGGAGAGAAATGAAACCACAAGTTAAAGCCTACTCTTGTTATTCTAATACCTACAAGACATTCTCACGTATTGACTATTTTTTGATCTCCACAGAATTAAGGTCCAAGATTCAAAACCGTTTCTATGATAACATTGTGATCTCTGATCATGCACCCTGCTGTTCAATATATGTAGATAAGAAATTGACAAAGGAACCAGGTAGGTGGCAATTTCAGCATAAATGGCTTCAGGATGAGGAATTTGTTAAGTACATAGAAAAACAGATTGATGAGTGCTTTGGTATCAATACTACACAAACATCAGCATGTATAAAATGGGAGGCTTTCAAAGCTTTTATTAGGGGGCATATTATTAGTTATACAGGTTCAAAATCTAAGAAGACTCGAGAGGAGAGAGTCCAATTGGAACATAAAATAAAAATTCTCCAAGAAAAAGTGTATGCAGGAAGTGACCCAAAGTTAGAGAACGAATTACTGATTCTGAGAGCTGAATATGACAAAAAAATCAGCGAATAGAGCTGCCTTGAGTCTTCTAAGATTGAAGCAATCTTTTTATGAACAAGGTGAAAAATCAGGGAAATTATTGGCATGGCAGATTAAACAATTAGAATTTAAAACACCAATTATCAGTATTATAAGTAACGGACAGGCAGTTGTAGATCCTTTAGAAATTAACAGTGCCTTTAGAGATTATTATGAAAAACTATATGATACAAAAAATGAAACTGACTTAACAAAACTAAATGGGTTTTTGGACGGATTATCTATACCGTGTATTCCAAATGAAAACAGGGAGATACTGGAGTCTAAAATTAGTCAAGAAGAAGCTGGGCTAGCTATTGATAATATGAAATCAGGAAAAAATGCAGGACCAGATGGTCTTCCAGTTGACCTCTATAAAAAAATTTAAGAATAAATTAATAAAACCATTTTTGGAAATGGTTTTAGAAGCATTTCAAAATAGTAATTTACCACTATACATGAATAATGCCTTAATTATACTGTTGCCAAAACCAGGTAAACCCTCTAATAAATGTGAAAATATGAGACCAATAAGCCTATTAAATGCTGACCTTAAGATAATCTGTAAAATTTTAGCAAGATGACTACAAGAAATATTACCAAATATTATTAACCGAGATCAGAATGGCTTTATAAAGGGAAGACAAGGCTTCCATAATGTAAGAAGACTATTTAATATTATCTATTCTAATAAAGAAGCACCGGATACAGCTCTCCTATCATTGGACGCTGAAAAGGCCTTTGATAGGGTCGAATGGCCCTTTCTTTTTGAAGTCCTACAAAGGTTTGGGCTTGGAAATAATTTCATAAAATGGGTTCAGATAATATGCAATAATGCTACAGCAGAAATCCTAACAAACAGCAATATCTCAAAATCAATAAATATCAATAGAGGATGTCGACAAGGCTGTCCACTTTCACCTTTACTGTTTACTATGGCAATTGAACCTTTAGCGATGGCAGTACGTTTACATCCACAAATATATGGAATTAAAGTAGGACCAACAGAACATAAAATCTCCCTGTATGCCGATGACATAATTTTGTTTATGTCAAATCTTAAAAAATCAATTCCGACCTTGTTGAATTTAATAAAGAATTTTGGGGAAATATCAGGATATAAAATAAATAAAACTAAATCTTCAATATTAATGCTAAATGAGACCCAGAGAAATCACCCAGCCTCTGAGGTAAATCAATTCAAAGTTGTAAATCAGTTTAAATATTTAGGAATTCAAATTGTGCCTAAGCTAGAATCAGTCGCCAGTGCCAACTATGAAGCCTTAATGACAGACATTAAAGAGTTACTTCAGAGATGGATGTCACTACCAATGTCGATGATTGGGAGAATTAATATCCTTAAAAGTAATATTTTACCCAGAACACTTTATTTATTTCAATACATTCCTTTGTCTGTCGAGGGCGACGATGACTGTTGTATTTGGGTCTGATCGGATTCCTCCGCGTGGCTCTGTCCTTCGCCTTCTGCTGCCGGGAGCTCCTGACCTTGTTGACCTGGGCGATGTCTGCGCCGGTGTGAGTTGCTTTCTGACTGACCATTTCATGAAACTGCTTGCGGGGTATTTGAGTGCCGCTAGCTTTTGCTGGACTAGCGGCATATTCTGGTGGACTGTTGCCAGTCGGTGCATTGTGACATGCACTATACTGAGAGCAGAGATAAACAAACCTATCATCTGGTCAGTCACTGCAACAGATACTGGGGTCAGTTTGTCTTGGCGTGTCCTTGCTACTGATAATACCTCTATTTGTAAAAGTACTTTGGCAAATTTGTGATGTTTTTGGTAAATTTTGTGACTTTTTCTAATTTGAGAATGTTCTTCTATATTTACAGGGGAGTTTTTGGTAAGTTTACATTTATTAAAACTGAGAAGTTTGGTGGGGGAAGAGCAAATATCCGAATAACAAATTTCAAAATGAAATATTGGTGCAATGAACAAATATCTAGATGATTGAATATTTGGCTATGCCTTAAACCATATTCTACACTCTCAGATACCCACCGCTGATCCATGTATGCCTGATTTAAAAACAAAAGTTTTGTCCATAATTCTATGAAAATTTTATTTACTCTTTTTGGTGATGGTTCAGTTTGTAGTTATAGCTCCTTTTTGGCCATTGGGGCCACCATTGCTGAATACAACTCATTTCTGTCATAGGACCTTTACTGTGACTACTGTTGTGATGATTATTATTTTTGGTGAGAACTGTTAATGGTGCCAGGTGAAACAAACGGTACATACAGTGCTAGGTGAACAAAGTATTAGGACTATTACAACATACAAAGCAAATACAAGTATGTGTGTGCGTGCCTGTGGGGAGACTAGATTTACAAATACAAAAACACTTAATAGATAGAGATAGATACATACTTTATTTCGAAAAAAAAAAGTATAACAAAGACAAAACAAATGACAAATGCAATAAAGTAACAGTATACAGTGTTCCAAGGTTGTCATAGCCAGGAGCGGCACTGGGGTTAAGCTCCCAGTGCTCATAAAATGCTCCTTATGGCATGCGTCTCGAAAAGCCTCTGACAACTAAGTCCAACTCCTAGCCTGCCCGTGTGGTTTAGTCTCTAAGCCCGGCGGAACTGCTTTTACTAATAGGAGAAGGGGCGAGGGCGGATCTCTGGCGCCTTAAAACCAGATGCTTCGGGTAGATGGTGGCTCGTCAACCTGGGAAGATAGCCCATCTAGGGGAAGGTAAACCCTGATTTCAAACCTCCGCTGCCTTGCGGCATACCCGGTCACGGGAAAGGCTTCGGGAGTCAACCCTGAGGAAAAATCCGGAGTCGGAGCCCCTAAGGCAGTTCTATGTTGTGCTCAACATCGTTCTGGCAGCTCCTGCAACGGCGCTGGTGCCAAACTGTAGCAGCCCTGCTGTTCCTTTGGATTCATCAGTGACGTGGAGAGGGGGGACATGCTGCATGGGCAACATCTTGTCCTCCATATCTTCCTGCCCAGGCTTGAATCCTACCAACGCCAACGCTGGAAGGTAGAACACCGGATCACTGGAGAGGACACTCCAGCTTCGCCTTTGGCGTAGAAAAAACACGGGAACTGACAGTTACCGGTTATAAGCCACCGCTCAATTGGCGTAGAGCGCGGCGCCAGGGGTTGTTCCCGACGGTGGGAGGGATCATCGGATCTCACTGGACAGCTACCGCCCGCCTCAAGCTGGGCAGCCCCCAGCCAATAAGGTGTTGTCCCGCCACAGCTTGCTTTCCTCATTGGGTGCATGGGGATGAGGAGAAGTCCGAACAGCAGGCTGAGAACCTTTGCACCAGGCAAGACAATAAAACAAGAGATCAACTCTAAAACTGGGAACTTGGAACGTCCGCACTATGATGACAGGACTCGCTGCTAACCTCAAGGACATCAACGACACCAGGAAGACTGCCATCATCAATAATGAGCTGAATCAGAATCAGCTTTATTGCCAAGTATATTTACAAGTAAACACACAAGGAATTTGACTTGACATTAGACGCGCACGTTAGGCGCATCCAATGACGCGTCGCCATACAAGGCGCCTGTCAACAGTGGAGGTAAAGAGGGGAGGGGAGGGGGAGGAAAACACAATAGGAGAGAGAAAAAACATAGTAATCAGAATAAACGCTCGTATATGAGCCAAATTTTGACTACACAGAAAAAAACCCTCATGCATTAGCAGACAATAGATACAATCACACAGCAGAGGGAGGGAGAGCAGTGTGTGTATATTTGCATGTCATTGTGTAGTGTGAGTGTAACAGTTGTTAGTGGGCAGCAGAGGGCGCCTCCAGGCAGTGGATAGATGTTATAATCATGTGACTTATAAACAAGACCAGAGATCAGAGTCTGTCTCTCTTTTCCTCTTCCTTGCAGAAGGCACATGGGCATTGTCCTCGAGAGACCAATCCGCTGACGACAACAACTGATTGTTGATGTATGGGTAGACATAAGCCAATTCTCTGGCGTTATCTTATCGAGGAGGAATGTAAACAAGGGTACCAAAACACAAGGTCAAATCTGCACAGTGCACTCAGAGAATAAAAAAATTTCTCTCTCTTCGATTCTGTGCTTCAATTTCATACAGGCTTGAATCATACTTTAGATCATTCTCTGGAGAGCACTCAGCGATCCACAGATGTTATCCACCTACCGAAACATAGGTAAAACATGTCCAGAGAGTTCGTTCTCTCTTCAATGCATGCCAGGTAGTAAATTCCATGTTAATCCTGCCGCTGACAGTCAGTGCTCCCCCCAGCTGGACGAATTGTTGAATTTGTTAAGGGAGCTACGCCGGGGTCCGCATTTGATTAGCTCACCCAGATAATTTCGATACACTAGGAAAACTCCAGGGGCCAAAACAGAAGATCCTGTGATCAGTTCAATCTCAGTCGAGTCACACAGACACATGAATTCCAATGCCATGAGTCTCCCTTGGGTTCCCCCTGACCCGCTTCTTCTTTTAAAGGTGACAATCGCATATAAGCCGCTTTCCAGATCCATAATTTCCATTTGGATTAAGATTCAGCCAGGAGAAGAGTGACATTGCAAGCTGGGATCAGAAGGGAGAGGATTAGGAGGGAGAGGGAAGAAAAGCGTCTGCTCTCTCTCAGAAGCGGAAGTAGGAGACTGGGAGTGGATATCGTCACTCTCCAGGAAACACGGTTGGCTGACGCAGGCACACTGAGAGAGAAGGACTACACGTTCTACTAGCAGGGAGAGGGCAGCGACGAACACAGGGAACACGGAGTGGGCTTCGCAGTGAAGAACACCTTGCTGAAGATGGTGGAACTGGGCAGCACTGGCTCTGCACGACTCCTCACCCTCCGCCTGAACACCACTCAAGGCCCAGTCACCCTCGTCAGTGTGTATGCCCCAACACTGACAGCCACACCAGAGGCAAAAGACGACTTCTACGAGAATCTCGCAACAACTGTCAGGACCATCCCCAACTCTGAACAACTCATTCTCCTTGGAGACTTCAATGCCAGAGTGGGTGCTGACCACGACTCCTGGCCCTCCTGTCTTGGACCTTTTGGCGTGGGCAGAATTAATGACAACGGACAGCGGCTGCTCGAGTTCTGCACATATCACGATCTGTGCATCACAAACTCGTTCTTCAAGACCAAGCCCCAACACAAGGTTTCCTGGCAACATCCACGCTCAAAGCACTGGCGCCAGCTGGACTTGATCCTGACCAGGCGCACCTCACTGAAGAACGTGCTAATCACTCGTTCGTTCCAGAGTGCAGATTGCGACACAGACCATTCATTGGTGTGTTGCAAGGTCAAGCTGCAGCTGAAGAAATTCCATCGTGCTAGACAGCCTGGAAAGGCACGGATTGACACCAGCAAGATGGCTCAACCAGAACTTGTTGAGCAGTTTGCCTCCACGTTTGAGAAGGAACTTGGTGTACCACAAGAAGGAGAATCTGCAAAGCAGAAGTGGGAAGTGCTGCAAAACACCATCCACCGCACAGCCTTGGCTACCTTGGGGAGGAAGACCTCAAAGTCACAGGACTGGTTTGATGCCAAGTTGACCGAGATGACCCCCGTCATTGAAGCCAAGCGCTCGGCACTTGCTGAGTACAAGAAGTACCCAAACGAGAAGAATCTCCAGATTCTCAGGGCTGCGAGAAGCAAAGTTCAGCAGACTGCTCGGCGCTGTGCCAACGAGTACTGGACTCAGCTCAGCCAAGACATTCAAACCGCTGCCATAACAGGGAACATCCGTGGTATGTACGATGGCATCAAGAAAGCACTTGGTCCGGCTCAGAGCAAGACGGCCCCCCTCAAATCCTCCACTGGGGTGATGATCACAGAAAAGAACAAGCAGATGGAGAGATGGGTGGAACACTACTCCGACCTCTACTCCAGAGAGAACACCGTGACACTGTCAGCCCTTGATGCCATCGACTGCCTGCCATCCATGGACGAACTTGACGCCGAGCCAACCATCGACGAACTCAGCAAGGCCATTGATAGCTTGGCTGCTGGCAAGGCACCCGGCAACAACGGCATACCCCCTGACCTGATCAAGCACTGCAAGACCGCCCTACTGCTGCCATTGCATGACGTCCTCTGCCAGTGTTGGAAGGAAGGTGCCGTACCACAGGACATGAGGGACGCCAAGATCATCACCCTCTACAAAAACAAAGGGGAAAGAAGCGACTGCAACAACTACAGGGGCATCTCCCTCCTCACCGTTGTTGGCAAAGTCTACCCACAAGTTGTTCTCGTTCGTCTACAGAAGCTTGCCGAACGTGTCTACCCCGAGTCTCAGTGTGGCTTCCGCGCTGCGCGATCGCCGGTAGACATTATATTCTCCATCCGCCAACTCCAGGAGAAATGCAGAGAACAGAACATGCCCCTGTACGTCGCCTTCATCGACCTCACCAAAGCGTTCGATTTGGTCAGCAGAGAGGGCCTTTTCAAGATCCTGCCAAAGATAGGATGCCCACCAAAGTTGCAAAGCCTCATCGAATCGTTTCACTCCAACATGCAGGGGATAGTGCAGCACGATGGCAACGTCTCAGAGCCATTCAACATACGCAGCGGAGTGAAACAGGGCTGTGTACTTGCGGCAACCCTCTTTGGGATTTTCTTTGCTATGCTCCTGAGGCATGCCTTCAGCACAGCAACAGAGGGAATCTACCTGCACACAAGATCTGACGGCAGGCTTTTCAACCTCGCCCACCTGAAAGCCAGAACCAAAGTACGCGAGGCTCTAATCAGAGACATGCTGTTCGCAGACGACGCTGCAGTTGCAACCCACACACAGCAGGAGCTTCAGACCCTGATGGACCGCTTCTCCCAGGCATGCAAGGACTTCGGGCTTACCATCAGCCTGAAGAAGACTAACGTCTTGGCGCAAGGCACGGAAGCACCACCAACCATCACCATCGGCGACTACGAGCTGGAGGTCGTGAATCAGTTCACGTACCTGGGGTCCACGATCAGCAACAACCTCTCCCTTGATACAGAGATCAACAAGAGGATTGGAAAATCAGCCTTCACACTCGCTCGCCTCACCACACGAGTGTGGGAGAATCCCAAACTCTCTGTCAAGACGAAGATGGCAGTGTACAACGCCTGCGTCATCAGCACACTGCTCTATGGGAGTGAGACGTGGACAACATACGCCCAGCAGGAAAAGAGACTGAACTCCTTCCACTTGCGCTGCATTCGCCACATCCTGGACATATCCTGGCAGGACAAAGTGCCCAACACAGAAGTTCTGTCCCGCGCCGGCCTTCCCTCCATGTTCACTCTACTCAGGCAGCGCAGGCTCCGCTGGCTAGGCCTCGTTCACCATATGGAGGATGGCAGAATCCCAAAAGACGTCCTCTACGGAGAACTGGCAACTGGCAGGAGAGACGTTGGCCACCCACAGCTGCGCTTTAGAGACGTCTGCAAGAGAGACATGAAGGCCCTGGAGATCAACACAGAGCACTGGGAGGACCTTGCAACGGACCGCTCCAAATGGAGAGGCACCCTGACCAGACAGCTCAAGGCGGGTGAAGAGAGACTGACTGCTGCAGCAGATGAAAAAAGGACCCGCAGGAAGAACCGCCACAGACCCAGCAGCACGGAGACCACCCACAAGTGCGACCTGTGTGACAGGGACTGCCATTCGCGCATCGGCCTGTTCAGCCACAGGCGGTGCTGTTCCAGCAGAGTAGACGTTTAGGATTCTCTTCCATGGTCATCATAGACCGACGGAGGCCGACGATTCCTTTACCACCACCTTCAGATCTATTCTCAAGAATTAAAAAAAAGTTAGTGGAATTTATATGGAACAATAGGAAGGCTAGATTACGTCTGTCCTTACTATATTTTTTTTTCCACAATATCTTTATTGAACCTTTTTTTTTTTTTTAACAAACATGATACAAACAATCAAACACTAACACTAAAGTACTACAAAAAAAAAAAAAATGCCCTAAAAACACCAACAACCACCAACAAAATCAAGTCTTCAACAATGCTCCTCTGTTTAGTCTAGACAATCCAATACATTAGTATACATATTATGTTCACCAGTTTGGAATTTACAAGGTCCACACACATCATTCACCTTCTTCTTCAAGAGTTATGTTTAAATTTTTTACATAATCAATAAAAGGTCTCCATATATTCTCAAACACAATTTCCTTTGATTTCAGTATATATGTTATTCTTTCTAATGGAAGGTTTGTTAACATCTGTCTTAACCACTGAGTCACATCTGGTCTATGAGTCTTTTTCCATAATAGTGCAATACATTTTTTGGCATTAAGCAAACTGAGGTCTATGAATGTTCTTTCACTTTTATTGAAATTATGCTTTTCTGGGTACAGACCCAACAAAAACAGTTTAGGATTCAATATGATTTGTTTTGAGATTATTTTTTCAATTGTTACCCTCACCTCCTCCCAAAACATTCTTATTAATCTACATTCCCATAAACAATGAAATAGGGTTCCTTTACTTTCCATGCATTTTGTGCATGTATCTGGTATATTTTTGTTATATCTATTTAACTCCTCCGGTGTAACATACATCCGCATTAACCATTTGAAATGTATCAATTTAAGGCGTGCATTTATTGATTTGGTTTGAGCTTCTGTACAAGCCAATTCCCATTGTTCCTCTGAAATTTCAATTTGCAGATCTTCTTTCCAGTAGTTTAATCTTTTCAGTGAATTTTCACTTGAAGATAGTGTCAATGAGTTATAAAACTCTGAAATAATACCCTTTCTTTTACTATCTTTCATCATCATTTTTTCCAAGGATGAATAAATAGGTCGAGTGAGAGCTTTATTTTGATTTGATCGAATAAAGTTTCTAAGTTGAAGATATTTAAAAAAATGTGTTCTATTGAGATTAAATTTGATCCTCAGCTCTTCAAAAGACATTATGTTGTCTGCACATGGCAAATATAAATCCTGAATCTTTTGTATCCCTTTTAAATTCCATACTTTAAATACAGCGTCCGCTCTCCCTGGTTTAAAATATTGATTACCCCATATTGGACTAAATTGTGACAATAACTGTGGTTCTTTTAAATAGTTTTTAGCTTCACACCATATTTTGATCATATGCTTTACAAATGGATTTTTAACTTGTTTTTGTAATTTTTTTGCCGAATCTGAGTATATGAATATGGGAAGAGGTAAAGGTAAATTGTATGATTCCATTTCAGTCCAGTGAGGGAGATCATTTGATGAAAAATAATATGTCATAGACCTCAGTTGTGCCGACCAATAATACAACATAAAATTTGGACATTTCAGACCTCCACGATCAAATGGTAAATATAATAAAGACAAACGTAATCTAGCCCTCCTGTTGTTCCATATAAATTCCACTAACTTTTTTTTTATTCTTGAGAATAGATCTAAAGGTGGTGATAAGGGAATGTATTGAAATAAATAAAGTATTTTAGGTAAAATATTACTTTTAAGTATATTGATTCTCCCGATCATCGACATTGGTAGTGACATCCATCTCTGAGTTAACTCATTGATATCTGACATTAAGGCTTCATAGTTGACACTGGCGACTGATTCTAGCTTAGGCATAATTTGGATTCCTAAATATTTAAACTGATTTACAACATTGAATTGATTTACCTCAGGGGCTGGGTAATTTCTCTGGGTCTCATTTAGCATTAATATTGAAGATTTAGTTTTATTTATTTTATATCCTGATATTTCCCCAAAATTCTTTATTAAATTCAACAAGGTTGGAATTGATTTTTTTAGATTCGACATAAACAAAATTATATCATCGGCATACAGGGAGATTTTATGTTCTGTTGGTCCAACTTTAATTCCATATATTTGTGAATGTAAACGTATCGCTATCGCTAAAGGTTCAATTGCCATAGTAAACAGTAAAGGTGAAAGTGGACAGCCTTGTCGACATCCTCTATTGATTTTTATTGGTTTTGAAATATTGTTATTTGTTAGGATTTCTGCTGTAGCATTATTGTATATTATTTGAACCCATTTAATGAAATTATTTCCAAGTCCAAACCTTTGTAGGACTTCAAAAAGAAAGGGCCATTCAACTCTATCAAAGGCCTTTTCGGCGTCCAATGATAGGAGAGCTGTATCCGGTGCTTCTTTATTAAAATAAATAATATTAAATAGTCTTCTTACATTATGGAAGCCTTGTCTACCCTTTATAAAGCCATTCTGATCTCGATTAATAATATTTGGTAAAATTTCTTGTATTCGTCTTGCTAAAATTTTACAGATTATCTTAAGGTCGGCGTTTAATAGGCTTATTGGTCTCATATTTTCACATTTATTAGAGGGCTTACCTGGTTTTGGCAGCAGTATAATTAAGGCATTATTTATGTATGATGGTAAATTATTATTTTGAAATGCTTCTAAAACCATTTCCAAAAAAGGTTTTATTAATTTATTCTTAAATTTTTTATAAAGGTCAACTGGAAGACCATCTGGTCCTGCACTTTTTCCTGATTTCATATTATCAATGGCTAGCCCAACTTCTTCTTGACTAATTTTAGACTCCAATATCTCCCTGTTTTCATTTGGAATACACGGTATAGATAGTTCGTTCAAAAACCCATTTAGTTTTGTTAAATCAGGTTCATTTTTGGTATCATATAATTTTTCATAGTAATCTCTAAAGGCTCTATTAATTTCTAAAGGATATATAACTACCTGTCCCTTACTTATAATACTGGTAATTGGTGTTTTAATTTCCAATTGTTTAATCTGCCATGCTAATAATTTTCCTGATTTTTCACCTTGTTCATAAAAAGATTGTTTCAATCTTAGAAGACTCGAGGCAGCTCTATTCGCTGATTTTTTGTCGTATTCAGCTCTCAAAATCAGTAATTCATTCTCCAACCTTGGGTCACTTCCTGCATACACTTTTTCCTGAAGACTTTTTATTTTATGTTCCAATTTAGCTCTCTCCTCTCGAGTCTTCTTAGATTTTGATCCTGTATAACTAATAATATGTCCCCTAATAAAAGCTTTGAAAGCCTCCCACTTTACACATGCTGATGTTTGTGTAGTATTGATGTCAAAGAACTCGTCTATCTGTTTTTCTATATACTTGACAAATTCCTCATCCTGAAGCCATTTATGCTGAAATTGCCATCTACCTGATTCCTTTGTCAATTTTTTATCTACATATATTAGACAACAGGGTGCATCATCAGAAATCACGATGTTATCATAAAAGCAGTTTTAAATCTTGGACCTTAATTCTGTGGAAATCAAAAAATAATCAATACGTGAGAATGTCTTGTAGGTACTGGAATAACAAGAATAGGCTTTAACTTGTGGTTTCATTTCTCTCCATATATCTAACAATCTCAATTCTTTCATAAAATGATTAATAGTCATCCTACATCCAATGTGCGTACAATCCAGTCCTGTTGATCTATCCACACCTGGATTCAATGTACAATTAAAATCCCCTGCTATTATATGTTGCCCTGTAAGTGATGATAAGATGAGAAATAAATTAGCAAAGAACTTCTGATCATCTATATTGGGACCATATAAGTTCACAAGATTTATATTTTCTAATAGCAAAGAACCTTGAATGATTACATATCTTCCAAATTTGTCTCCAATTACATTTTTCACCTGAAAAGGAACTGATTTATGTATGAGAGTCATAACTCCCCTGGCTCGGGATGAAAATGAAGAGGTGAATACACTTCCCTGCCATCTACTCCTAATTCTTTTAACATCCTCCTCTATCAGATGAGTTTCTTGTAAAAACACAATTCTTGAACCCATGTCCTTTATTTTATTCATAACTTGTTTAAGTTTTTTAAAATTTTGTAGACCTCTGCAATTCCATGAAGTTAAATTAAGATTAACACTTTGGTCCATGATCAATAGAGAGTTTAGGATTACCTTGCAGTGTAAACATGCTCATACAGAGAAGCAAAAACATGAGTGGTTGAACATTCATCCTACAAACTACACACAAACAAATTTCCCCTTCCCACACTTGTGGCAAACCCCCCAAAATCAAAAGAAAAATTCTGTCTCCCGATATAGCCATCGACCGTTCCACACCCACGGGGAACAGCCTAAGCCACTCCTTCTTCATCCTCCCAATCACCCTAACTCTACTGCTTTTAATGACGTAACATTAACTCTCCTCTGTAGTTTTCCAACTTAACTCCAAAATTTTTAACAACTTTGTACATCATAGTTTTTTTTTTTGTTTGTTTTGTTTTTGTTTTGTTTTTTTAATATATAATACAATCTATATTTTGTAAACTTACTATTTACTTCAAGTCAGTCAGATGCCTGTGCAAATGCTTAATTATTCTACCTTATATTTTGTTCATGCTTAGCTCCCACCAGTCTCTTCTTCTTCTTTGATCTTCTTGATGAACTCCTGCGCCTCCTCTGGGGTCTTGAAAATGTGGGTTCTGCCCTCATACGTGGTCAGCAGTCTCGCAGGATAGATTACACCATGACGAATCCCAAGGTTGCGCAGCTCCTTACGTATGGGATCAAACTGCTTCCTCAATTGCTGGATTCCTGTGGCCAAATCTGGGTAGAACCGCACCTGCTGGTCCTGGTGTTTAATCTCTCCTTTAGCACGTGCAGCGTTGAAGATCTTCATCCTGTCTCTGTTGCTAAGAAACTTCATAATTAAGGTCCTCGGCGGTCCCTTATCTCTCCGTGGGCCAATACGATGTGCTTTTTCCAGAACCACTGCTGATTGCAACTCCTCGCTGCCCAGCACCTCCGGAATCCACTTTTCCAGAAAGGAACATACGTCCCGACCTTCTGATTCCTCTGGAAGACCCACCAGCCTCAAATTATTCTGTCTCGACCGAGATTCCAAATCCAAAATATTATCTTCCAGAGATTTATTTTTTTTTTCCAAAGTGCGCACCTTTAATTGAAGACGGGTGACGTCATCTTCAGCACTAGCGAGACGGAGCTCCATCTGCGCCGTTCGTTCTACACAGTCACCCAATTCCTTTCTTATTCCTTCCAACGCTGTCATAATCCCATCAAATCTAGAGGAAAAGTCCGCTCTCATTGAACTCATGGCAGCCATCAGCGCATCTGCGCCATTCCCCGCAGACATCGCACTGCCGCCAGCCTCCTCCGCCATATATGGAGTTTTGTTTGCTGCGTCACAGACCTGAAAGTCCGTTAATTTGGACTGTTTCGGCGGCTCGCTTTTTCCTTTTCCTGGTTTTCCAGCCTTAGGCTTCGCCGACATATCCTCGCCCAAATGCTGGGATACGTTCTGTCCCAAATGAGAGAGTTATTTGCCGATTTTTTTTCTCCAGGAGCAGAGCAGAGCGAGACACGTCCGTCCTACGTGGCAGCCATAACCGGAAGTGGTCCTTACTATATTTACCATTTGATCGTCGAGGTCTGAAATGTCCAAACTTTTTGTTGTATTACTGGTCAGCACAACTGAGGTCTATGACATATTATTTTTCATCAAATGATCTCCCTCACTGGACTGAAATGGAATCATACAATTTACCTTTACCTCTTCCCATATTCTTATACTCAGATTCGGCAAAAAAATTACAAAAACAAGTTAAAAATCCATTTGTAAAACATATGATCAAAATATGGTGTGAAACCAAAAATATTTAAAACCACACTTATTGTCACAATTTAGCCCAATATGGGGTAATCAATATTTTACACCAGGGAGAGCGGATGCTGTATTTAAAGTATGGAATTTAAAAGGGATTCAAAAGATTCAAGACTTATATTTGTCATGTTCAGATAACATAATGTCTTTTGAAGAACTGAGGATCAAATTTAATCCTAATAGAACACATTTTTTTTGAATATCTTCAGCTTAGGAACTTTATTCGATCAAATCAAAATAATGCTCTCACCCGACCTACTTATTCATCCTTGGAAAAAATCTTGACGAAAGATAGTAAGAGAAAGGGTATTATTTCAGAGTTTTATAACTCATTGACATTATCCTCAAGTGAAAACTCACAGAAAAGATTGAATTATTGGAAAGAAGACCTGCAAACTGAAATTTCAGAGGAACAATGGGAATTGGCTTGTGCAGAAGCTCAAACCAAATCAATAATTGTACGTCTTAAATTGATACATTTTAAATGGTTAATGCGGATGTATGTTACACCGGTGGAGTTAAATAGATATAACAAAAACATACCAGATACGTGCACAAAATGTATGGAAAGTAAAGGAACCCTATTTCATTGTTTTTTTCCCACAATATCTTTATTGAACCTTTTTTTTTTTTTTAACAAACATGATACAAACAATCAAACACTAACGCTAAAGTACTACAAAAAAAAAAAAATGCACTAAAAACACCAACAACCACCAACAAAATCAAGTCTTCAACAATGCTCCTCTGTTTAGTCTAGACAATCCAATACATAAGTATACATATTATGTTCACCAGTTTGGAATTTACAAGGTCCACACACATCATTCACCTTCTTCTTCAAGAGTTATGTTTAAATTTTTTACATAATCAATAAAAGGTCTCCATATATTCTCAAACACAATTTCCTTTGATTTCAGTATATATGTTATTCTTTCTAATGGAAGGTTTGTTAACATCTGTCTTAACCACTGAGTCACATCTGGTCTATGAGTCTTTTTCCATAATAGTGCAATACATTTTTTTGGCATTAAGCAAACTGAGGTCTATGAATGTTCTTTCACTTTTATTAAAATTATGCTTTTCTGGGTACAGACCCAACAAAAACAGTTTAGGATTCAGTATGATTTGTTTTGAGATTATTTTTTCAATTGTTACCCTCACCTCTTCCCAAAACATTCTTATTAATCTACATTCCCATAAACAATGAAATAGGGTTCCTTTACTTTCCATGCATTTTGTGCATGTATCTGGTATATTTTTGTTATATCTATTTAACTCCTCCGGTGTAACATACATCCGCATTAACCATTTGAAATGTATCAATTTAAGGCGTGCATTTATTGATTTGGTTTGAGCTTCTGTACAAGCCACCCTATTTCATTGTTGATGGGAATGTAGAAAAATTAGAATGTTTTGGGAAGAGGTGAGGGTAACAATTGAAAAAATAATTTCAAAACAAATCATATCGAATCCTAACTTGTTTTTGTTGGGTCTGTATACAGAAAAACATAACTTTAATAAGAGTGAAAGAGCATTCATAGACCTCAGTTTGCTTAACACCAAAAAATGTATTGCACTATTGTGGAAAAAGACTCATAGACCAGATGTGACTCAGTGGTTAAGACAGATGTTAACAAACCTTCCACTAGAAAGAATAACATACATACTGAAATCAAAGGAAATTGTGTTTGAGAATATATGGAGACCTTTCATTGATTATGTAAAGAATTTAAACATAACTTTTGAAGCAGAAGGTGAATGATGTGTGTGGACCTTGTAAATTCCAAACTGGTGAATATATAATATGTATACTTATGTAATGGACTGCCTAGACTAAACAGAGGAGCATTGTTGAAGACCTGCCTTTGTTAGTGGTTATTGGTGTTTTTAGTACATTTTTTTTAATTACTTTAGTGTTTGTGTTTGATTGTTTGTGTTTGTAAAAAAAAAAAAAAGGTTCAATAAAAATATTGTGGAAAAAAAAAATATGGTGGTGGTAGTGTGGTGGTCTGTGGCTGTTTTGCTGCTTCACGACCTGGAAGACTTGCTGTGGTAAATGGAACCATGAATTCTGCTGTCTACCAAAAAATGCTGAAGGAGAATGTCCGGCCATCTGTTCGTGACCTCAAGCTGAAGCGCACTTGGGTTCTGCAGCAGGACAATGATCCAAAACACACCAGCAAGTCCACCTCTGAATGGCTTAAGAAAAACAAAATAAAGACTTTGGCGCAGCCTAGTTAAAGTCCTGACCTGAATTCGATTGAGATGTTTGTGGCATGACCTTAAAAAGGCAGTTCATGCTGGAAAACCCTCCAATGTGGCTGAATTACAACAATTCTGCAAAGATGAGTGGGCCAAAATTCATCCACAGTGCTGTTAAAGACTCATTGCCAGTTATCGCAAATGCTTGATTGCAGGTGTTGCTGCTTAGGGTGGCCCAACCAGTTATTAGGTTTAGGGGGCAATCTCTTTTTCCCACAGGGCCATGTAGGTTTGGATTTTTTTTTTCTCTTAATAATAAACACCTTCATTTAAAAACTGCATTTTGTGTTTACTTGTGTTATTTTTGTCTAATATTTAAATTTGTTTGATGATCTGAAACATTTAAGTGTGACAAACATACAAAAAAATGAGAAATCAGGAAGGGGGCAAACACTTTTTCACACCACTTTGTCTGTGGCATTTTCATGAATCTGCATCTTTGGTGTGCTTATTCTGTCAGTGGTGAGTGCAGTCAGGTTGGCAGTAATCACTATATAAATCCATCCATCCATCTTCTACCACTTTTCCGGAGGTCCAGGTCGCGGAGACAACAGTTCAACCAGAGAAGCCCAGACTTCCCTCTCCCCAGCCACCTGGGGAGAGGGATGCCTTCGGTGAGGATACCAAGGTGTTCCCAGACCAGCTGGGAGACAGTCTCTCCACCGAGTCCTGGGTCTGCCCCGGGGTCTCCTCCCAGTGGGACATGCCTGATACACCTCAAGTGGGAGGCGTCCAGGAGGCATCCTAATCAGATGCCCATACCACCTCAACTGACTCCTTTCAATGTGGAGGAGAAGTGGTTCTACTCTGAGCCTCTCCCGGATGACTGAACCCTATCTCTGAGGGTGAGTCCAGCAATCCTACGGAGAAAGCTCATTTCAGCCGCTTGTATCCGCGATCTTGTTCTTTCGGTCAATACCCAAAGCTCGTGACCATAGGTGAGAGTAGGAACGTAGATTGACTGGTAAATCAACAGCTTTGCCTTAGAACTAAGCTCCCTCTTCACCACAACAGACCGGTACAACGTCCGCATCTCTGCAGATGCTGCTCCAATCCGTCTGTCAATCTCTCGCTCCATTCTCCTCTCACTCGTGAATAAGACCCCAAAATACTTAAACTCCTCCACTTGGGGCAGGAGCCTGTCCCCAACCCAGAGAGGATAATCCACCTTTTTCCGGCTGAGGACCATGGACTCGGACTTGGAGGTGCTTATTCTCATCCCAGCCACTTCACACTCAGCGGCAAACCATCCCAGCAAGAGCTGTGGGTCATTGCTGGATGAAGCCAACAGGACAACATCATCTGCAAACAACAGAGATGAGATCCTGTGGTCACCAAGCATGACACCCTCCATTCCCTGGCTGCGCCTAGAAATCCTGTCCATAAAAAGTATGAACAGAATTGGTGACAAAGGGCAGCCCTGGCGGAGTCCAACTCTCACTGGGAATGAGTCCGACCGAGTGTTGGCAATACGAACCAAACTTTCACAACGGTCGTACAGAGACCGAATAGCTCGTAACAACAAGCCCGATACCCCAAACTCCCGAAGCACCCCCCCACAAAAAACCTCGAGGGACATGGTCAAGTGCCTTCTCCAAGTCCACGAAACACATCTAAACTGGTTGGGCAAACTCCCACGAACCCTCAAGAATTCTTGAGAGGGTAAAGAGCTGGTCCGATGTGCCACGGCCAGGACGAAAACCACATTGCTCCTCCTGAATCCGAGGTTCGACCAATGGCCGGACTCTCCTCTCCAGTACCTTGGCATAGACCTTCCCAGGAGGCTGAGGAGTGTGATCCCTCTAAAGTTGGAGCACACCCTCCGGTCCCCTTTTTGGAAGAGAGGAACCACCACCCCGGTTTGCCATGCCAAAGGCACTGCCCCCGACCTCCACACAATGTTGCAGAGGCGTGTCAACCATGACAGCCCAACAGCATCCAGGGCCTTGAGGTACTCAGGGCGAATCTCGTCCACCCCCGGGGCCCGGCCACCAAGGAGATTTTTAACCACCTTGGCGACCTCAGCCCCTGTGATAGGCGAGTCATTCCCCTCGTCCCCAAACCCTGCTTCCTCGGTGGAAGGCGTATCCGTGGGATTGAGGAGATCCTCGAAGTATTCCTTCCACTGCCCAACGATATCCCCAGTCGAAGTCAACAGTGTCCCATCCGCACCATACACAGTGTGGACAGGGAGCTGCTTTCCCCTCCTGAGCCGCCGGACAGTTTGCCAGAATCTTTTGGAGGCCGACCGAAAGTCTTGTTCCATGGCCTCACCGAACTCCTCCCATACCCGGGTTTTTGCTTCAGCAACCACCCGAGCTGCACTCCGCTTGGCCTGCCGGTACACCTCAGCTGCTTCGGGAGTCCCACAAGCCAACCAAGCTTGATAGGACTCCTCCTTCAGCTTAATGCCCCCCCCCCCTCACCACTGGTGTCCAGCACTTGGTTCGGGGGTTGCCACCACGAGATGCACCGACCACCTTGCGGCCGCCGCTTCAACAACAGAGGTGGAGAACATGGCCCATTCAGACTCCATGTCTCCAGACTCCCTCGGAATGTGGTTGAAGTTCTTCCGGAGGTGGGAGTTGAAGACCTCCCGGACAGGGGCCTCAGCCAGACGTTCCCAGCACACCCTCACTATACGTTTGGGTCTACCAGGTCTGAATGGCTTCCTCCCCTGCCATCGGATCCAACTCACCACCAGGTGGTGATCAGTTGACAGCTCTGCACCTCTCTGTACCCGAGTGTCCAAGACATACGGTCGCAGGTCTGATGACACGATAACAAAATTGATCATCGACCTGCAACCTCGGGTGTCCTGGTGCCAGGTGCACATATTGACACCCTGATGCTTGAACATGGTGTTCGTTATGGACAAACTGTGGTTAGCACAGAAGTCCAATAACTGAACACACCACTCGGGTTCAGATCAGGCAGGCCGTTCCTCCCAATCACCCCCCTCCAGGTTTCACTGTCGTTGTCCACGTGCGCATTGAAGTCCCCCAGTAGGACGATGGAGTGTCCAAGAGGAGCACCCTCCAGCACCCCAGTCACAGACTCCAAAAAGGGTGGGTACTCCAAAACATCATTTGGTGCACAGGCACAAACGATGGTCAGGACCCGTTTCCCAACCCGAAGGCGCAGGGAAGCAACCCTTTCGTCCACCGGGGAAAACTCCAATATAGAGGCAGCAAGGTGGGGGGATACAAGAATACCCACCCCTGCTCGTAGCCTCTCGCCCGGGACAACTCCAGAAAAGGCCAAGCTCCATCCCCTCTCCAGGAGACTGGTTCCGGAACCGGAGTTGTGTGTTGAGGTAAGGCTGACTATATCTAGCCGGTATCTCTCAACCTCGCACACCAGCTCAGGCTCCTTCCCCACCAGAGAGGTGACATTCCACGTACCAAAAGCCAGTTTAGAAAGCTTGGGATCAGTCCGCCAAGGTCTCCACCTTTTACCGCCACCTAATCCACATAGCACTGGAACCCCATGATCCCTCCTGCAGGTGGTGAGCCCACTGGTGGGCGGACCCATGTAACTCCTTCGGGCCAAGCCCGGCCGGGTCCTATGGGTGGAAACCCGGCCACCAGACGCTAGCCTTCGAGCCCCTCCCCCAGGCCGGGCTCCAGGTTGGGGCCCCGGTAACCCCATACCGGGCGGGGTACACTGAATCCTTGATATAGAATTGATCATGAGAGTCTGTTGGATCGTTCTTAGTCTAGCCCTTCACCCAGGACCAGTTTGTCTTGGGTGACCCTATCAGAGGCAAATTGTCCCGGACAACATAGCTCCTGGGATCACTGGGGCACGCAACCCCCACCACCACCACCACCACAATAAGGTGACGATCCATGAGGGGGCACTATATAAATACAGTGAAGAAATCTGTAGGTGTGATTTTTGTACTAATCAAGTGGGTTTGGATACAGAAACAGTCCATTTGTTTCTTGTTATGCAGCTGGTTTTGTAGGTAAATAATCAGCATTAGCATTACCCCCCGCCAGTCGACAGTCAAAGGAGTCAAAGAGCCCTCTGGGCGAAGACCGATGGGGGATTATATTATGGGTCTGTCCATCTGTCCACTTTTGTGAAATCAACACTTTTTGTTCTGATTGTTTTGAAACTTGGTACCATGGTTTGATATACTCTGATGATGCGCATATTGCAATTTGACTCTCATCGGATGACCTTGAAGTCAAAGATTAGAGGTCAGATTTTCCCTCACTCTTGTAAACACAATAACTACTGAAAGAAATGATGTAGGCTTTTCAAATCAATGCAGTAGTTGTATCTAATACACATCTTGGATGACTTACCGTATTTTTGGGACTATAAGGTGCACCGGATTATAAGGCGCAGTATCAATGAACAGTCTATTTGATGGTCTATTTTCATACATAAGGCGCACCGGATTATAAGGTGCATTAAGTCGTTTGAATGGAATAAATTATTTTGACATGCGCACGTCGACATTTCGACATTCCAAAAATAGTAGTAGAAGAAGCAACTTCCGGTGTTAGCAAGCCCCGCTTCGTGTCGAAATTGACCTGTATTGTGTTATTCAGACTGTACTTTTGCTTCTGCTGGTCTCCGTAATGAAGCTACAACTACATATTTCTGCATATGACGAACAGAGGGAGACAGCAGGACGATACAGACCAGTTTTGTTTTACTCCCGCTGTTTTCCGCGAGCTGCTGCTAAGGCTGAAATAAGTCACGTCGACGTGTGGGTGGTGTACAGACATGGGCAGTAAACATATTTTCTGCCCTACGTTCGGAATAAGTGTTTTCATGCGCACCATTCCGATTAATGATCAGCATAACCCACCTCTCTCAATCGGAATGAAATTTTGATCTGAATGAACGTGATTGGGTTAGAATATTCAGACTGCCATGTTTCCATGAAGCATTTTTATTCCAATCAGGCTTTTAATCCGGTTACTTGTGTCCATGTAAACATAGCTTAGTTTAACAGTTGGGCGATTTCGGCATCAAGCATGCCCGGATCCCTCTCGTCATTATCCAAGTCAGTCTCGTTGCTGTTATTTAGCTGTTCAGTGATGATTCTGGCCTTCGTGAAAGCTCGGACGACACTTGAGACTGATACCTTAACCCAGGCATCCACGATCCATTGGCAGATAGTGGCGTAGCTCGTTCGCAATTTAACTTTGAACGACCTGTTGACACCAATATCTAGCAGTTGGAGTTCTTTGGTTAATCCACCCGGAATGATGGCAAGCTCCGAATTAGTTTGCTTCACTTGGGTTTTGACAGTATCGGTGAGATGGGCGTGCATGGAGTCGCAGATCAATAGGGACAGAGATTTGTGGAAAAAGCCATCCAGCCATTATGTTGAAGCACATATTACTCCGCGAGGCTCCTGACTACCGTAATGCTCCGACAGTCCATCAAGTGGTGCGGCTTCGTAGCTTACCAAAGTCGTACTAAAACATTTTGACAGATTTTTGAGCGCCGTGTACCACATAAAATCGGTTCGAGGTCAGTAAGCACAACCAGAATTAATACATACGGCGCATCTGATTATAAAGCGCACTGTCGATTTTTGAGAAAATTAAAGGATTTTAAGTGCGCCTTATAGTCCGAAAAATACAGTACATCCTTATCTGACTATGGGTTTGGGGTCAACAGGTCAAAGTTTACATTCCAGTTACACTGTGGTAAATGGTTAACGGTAAATTTACTATTACTATACACACGTGGACAAAATTATTGGTACCCCTCTGTTAATGAAAGAAAAACCACACTGGTCACAGAAATAACTTGAATCTGACAAAAGTGGTAATAAATAAAAATTCTATGAAAATTAACCAATGAAAATCAGACAGTGCTTTTGAATTGTGGTTCAACAGAATTGTTTTAAAAAACAAACTCATGGACTTCCGGTTATGGCTGCCACGTAGGACGGACGTGTCTCGCTCTGCTCTGCTCCTGGAAAAAAAAAAATCGGCAAATAACTCTCTCATTTGGGACAGAACGTATCCCAGCATTTGGGCGAGGATATGTCGGCGAAGCCTAAGGCTGGAAAACCAGGAAAAGGAAAAAGCGAGCCGCCGAAACAGTCCAAATTAACGGACTTTCAGGTCTGTGACGCAGCAAACAAAACTCCATATATGGCGGAGGAGGCTGGCAACGCTGCGATTTCTGCGGGGAATGGCGCAGATGCGCTGATGGCAGCCATGAGTTCAATGAGAGCGGACTTTTCCTCTAGATTTGATGGGATTATGACAGCGTTGGAAGGAATAAGAAAGGAATTGGGTGACTGTGTAGAACGAACGGCGCAGATGGAGCTCCGTCTCGCTAGTGCTGAAGATGACGTCACCCGTCTTCAATTAAAGGTGCGCACTTTGGAAAAAAAAATAAATCTCTGGAAGATAATATTTTGGATTTGGAATCTCGGTCGAGACAGAATAATTTGAGGCTGGTGGGTCTTCCAGAGGAATCAGAAGGTCGGGACGTATGTTCCTTTCTGGAAAAGTGGATTCCGGAGGTGCTGGGCAGCGAGGAGTTGCAATCAGCAGTGGTTCTGGAAAAAGCACATCGTATTGGCCCACGGAGAGATAAGGGACCGCCAAGGACCTTAATTATGAAGTTTCTTAGCAACAGAGACAGGATGAAGATCTTCAACGCTGCACGTGCTAAAGGAGAGATTAAACACCAGGACCAGCAGGTGCGGTTCTACCCAGATTTGGCCACAGGAATCCAGCAATTGAGGAAGCAGTTTGATCCTGTACGTAAGGAGCTGCGCAACCTTGGGATTCGTCATGGTGTAATCTATCCTGCGAGACTGCTGACCACGTATGAGGGCAGAACCCACATCTTCAAGACCCCAGAGGAGGCGCAGGAGTTCATCAAGAAGATCAAAGAAGAAGAAGAGACTGGTGGGAGCTAAGCATGAACAAAATATAAGGTAGAATAATTAAGCATTTGCACAGGCATCTGACTGACTTGAAGTAAATAGTAAGTTTACAAAATATAGATTGTATTATATATTTAAAAAACAAAACAAAAACAAAACAAACAAACAAAAAAAACAAACTATGATGTACAAAGTTGTTAAAAATTTTGGAGTTAAGTTGGAAAACTACAGAGGAGAGTTAATGTTACGTCATTAAAAGCAGTAGAGTTAGGGTGATTGGGAGGATGAAGAAGGAGTGGCTTAGGCTGTTCCCCGTGGGTGTGGAACGGTCGATGGCTATATCGGGAGACAGAATTTTTCTTTTGATTTTGGGGGGTTTGCCACAAGTGTGGGATGGGGACATTTGTTTGTGTGTAGTTTGTAGGATGAATGTTCAACCACTCATGTTTTTGCTTCTCTGTATGAGCATGTTTACACTGCAAGGTAATCCCAAACTCTCTATTGATCATGGACCAAAGTGTTAATCTTAATTTAACTTCATGGAATTGCAGAGGTCTACAAAATTTAAAAAAACTTAAACAAGTTATGAATAAAATAAAGGACATGGGTTCAAGAATTGTGTTTTTACAAGAAACTCATCTGATAGAGGAGGATGTTAAAAGAATTAGGAGTAGATGGCAGGGAAGTGTATTCACCTCTTCATTTTCATCCCGAGCCAGGGGAGTTATGACTCTCATACATAAATCAGTTCCTTTTCAAGTGAAAAATGTAATTGGAGACAAATTTGGAAGATATGTAATCATTCAAGGTTCTTTGCTATTAGAAAATATAAATCTTGTGAACTTATATGGTCCCAATATAGATGATCAGAAGTTCTTTGCTAATTTATTTCTCATCTTATCATCACTTACAGGGCAACATATAATAGCAGGGGATTTTAATTGTACATTGAATCCAGGTGTGGATAGATCAACAGGACTGGATTGTACGCACATTGGATGTAGGATGACTATTAATCATTTTATGAAAGAATTGAGATTGTTAGATATATGGAGAGAAATGAAACCACAAGTTAAAGCCTATTCTTGTTATTCCAGTACCTACAAGACATTCTCACGTATTGATTATTTTTTGATTTCCACAGAATTAAGGTCCAAGATTCAAAACTGCTTTTATGATAACATCGTGATCTCTGATCATGCACCCTGTTGTCTAATATATGTAGATAAAAAATTGACAAAGGAATCAGGTAGATGGCAATTTCAGCATAAATGGCTTCAGGATGAGGAATTTGTCAAGTATATAGAAAAACAGATAGACGAGTTCTTTGACATCAATACTACACAAACATCAGCATGTGTAAAGTGGGAGGCTTTCAAAGCTTTTATTAGGGGACATATTATTAGTTATACAGGATCAAAATCTAAGAAGACTCGAGAGGAGAGAGCTAAATTGGAACATAAAATAAAAAATCTTCAGGAAAAAGTGTATGCAGGAAGTGACCCAAGGTTGGAGAATGAATTACTGATTTTGAGAGCTGAATAAGACAAAAAATCAGCGAATAGAGCTGCCTCGAGTCTTCTAAGATTGAAACAATCTTTTTATGAACAAGGTGAAAAATCAGGAAAATTATTAGCATGGCAGATTAAACAATTGGAAATTAAAACACCAATTACCAGTATTATAAGTAAGGGACAGGTAGTTATAGATCCTTTAGAAATTAATAGAGCCTTTAGAGATTACTATGAAAAATTATATGATACCAAAAATGAACCTGATTTAACAAAACTAAATGGGTTTTTGAACGAACTATCTATACCGTGTATTCCAAATGAAAACAGGGAGATATTGGAGTCTAAAATTAGTCAAGAAGAAGTTGGGCTAGCCATTGATAATATGAAATCAGGAAAAAGTGCAGGACCAGATGGTCTTCCAGTTGACCTTTATAAAAAATTTAAGAATAAATTAATAAAACCTTTTTTGGAAATGGTTTTAGAAGCATTTCAAAATAATAATTTACCATCATACATAAATAATGCCTTAATTATACTGCTGCCAAAACCAGGTAAGCCCTCTAATAAATGTGAAAATATGAGACCAATAAGCCTATTAAACGCCGACCTTAAGATAATCTGTAAAATTTTAGCAAGACGAATACAAGAAATTTTACCAAATATTATTAATCGAGATCAGAATGGCTTTATAAAGGGTAGACAAGGCTTCCATAATGTAAGAAGACTATTTAATATTATTTATTTTAATAAAGAAGCACCGGATACAGCTCTCCTATCATTGGACGCCGAAAAGGCCTTTGATAGAGTTGAATGGCCCTTTCTTTTTGAAGTCCTACAAAGGTTTGGACTTGGAAATAATTTCATAAAATGGGTTCAAATAATATACAATAATGCTACAGCAGAAATCCTAACAAATAACAATATTTCAAAACCAATAAAAATCAATAGAGGATGTCGACAAGGCTGTCCACTTTCACCTTTACTGTTTACTATGGCAATTGAACCTTTAGCGATAGCGATACGTTTACATTCACAAATATATGGAATTAAAGTTGGACCAACAGAACATAAAATCTCCCTGTACGCCGATGATATAATTTTGTTTATGTCGAATCTAAAAAAATCAATTCCAACCTTGTTGAATTTAATAAAGAATTTTGGGGAAATATCAGGATATAAAATAAATAAAACTAAATCTTCAATATTAATGCTAAATGAGACCCAGAGAAATCACGCAGCCCCTGAGGTAAATCAATTCAATGTTGTAAATCAGTTTAAATATTTAGGAATCCAAATTATGCCTAAGCTAGAATCAGTCGCCAGTGTCAACTATGAAGCCTTAATGTCAGATATCAGTGAGTTAACTCAGAGATGGATGTCACTACCAATGTCGATGATCGGGAGAATCAATATACTTAAAAGTAATATTTTACCTAAAATACTTTATTTATTTCAATACATTCCCTTATCACCACCTTTAGATCTATTCTCAAGAATAAAAAAAAAGTTAGTGGAATTTATATGGAACAACAGGAGGGCTAGATTACGTTTGTCTTTATTATATTTACCATTTGATCGTGGAGGTCTGAAATGTCCAAATTTTATGTTGTATTATTGGTCGGCACAACTGAGGTCTATGACATATTATTTTTCATCAAATGATCTCCCTCACTGGACTGAAATGGAATCATACAATTTACCTTTACCTCTTCCCATATTCATATACTCAGATTCGGCAAAAAAATTACAAAAACAAGTTAAAAATCCATTTGTAAAGCATATGATCAAAATATGGTGTGAAGCTAAAAACTATTTAAAAGAACCACAGTTATTGTCACAATTTAGTCCAATATGGGGTAATCAATATTTTAAACCAGGGAGAGCGGACGCTGTATTTAAAGTATGGAATTTAAAAGGGATACAAAAGATTCAGGATTTATATTTGCCATGTGCAGACAACATAATGTCTTTTGAAGAGCTGAGGATCAAATTTAATCTCAATAGAACACATTTTTTTAAATATCTTCAACTTAGAAACTTTATTCGATCAAATCAAAATAAAGCTCTCACTCGACCTATTTATTCATCCTTGGAAAAAATGATGATGAAAGATAGTAAAAGAAAGGGTATTATTTCAGAGTTTTATAACTCATTGACACTATCTTCAAGTGAAAATTCACTGAAAAGATTAAACTACTGGAAAGAAGATCTGCAAATTGAAATTTCAGAGGAACAATGGGAATTGGCTTGTACAGAAGCTCAAACCAAATCAATAAATGCACGCCTTAAATTGATACATTTCAAATGGTTAATGCGGATGTATGTTACACCGGAGGAGTTAAATAGATATAACAAAAATATACCAGATACATGCACAAAATGCATGGAAAGTAAAGGAACCCTATTTCATTGTTTATGGGAATGTAGATTAATAAGAATGTTTTGGGAAGAGGTGAGGGTAACAATTGAAAAAATAATCTCAAAACAAATCATATTGAATCCTAAACTGTTTTTGTTGGGTCTGTACCCAGAAAAGCATAATTTTAATAAAAGTGAAAGAACATTCATAGACCTCAGTTTGCTTAATGCCAAAAAATGTATTGCACTATTATGGAAAAAGACTCATAGACCAGATGTGACTCAGTGGTTAAGACAGATGTTAACAAACCTTCCATTAGAAAGAATAACATATATACTAAAATCAAAGGAAATTGTGTTTGAGAATATATGGAGACCTTTTATTGATTATGTAAAAAATTTAAACATAACTCTTGAAGAAGAAGGTGAATGATGTGTGTGGACCTAGTAAATTCCAAACTGGTGAACATAATATGTATACTTATGTATTGGATTGTCTAGACTAAACAGAGGAGCATTGTTGAAGATTTGATTTTGTTGGTGGTTGTTGGTGTTTTTAGTGCATTTTTTTTTTTTGTAGTACTTTAGTGTTAGTGTTTGATTGTTTGTATCATGTTTGTTAAAAAAAAAAAAAGGTTCAATAAAGATATTGTGGAAAAAAAAAAAAAACAAACTCATGAAACAGGCCTGGACAAAAATGATGGTACCCTTAACTTAGTATTTTGTTGCACAACCTTTTGAGGCAATCACTGCAACCAAACGATTTCTGTAACTGTCAATGAGACTTCTGCACCTCTCAGCAGGTATTTTGCCCACTCCTCATGAGCAAACTGCTCCAGTTGTCTCAGGTTTGAAGGCTGCCTTCTCCAGACGGCATGTTTCAGCTCCTTCCACAGATGTTCAATAGGATTTAGATCAGGGCTTATAGAACGCCACTTTAGAATAGTCCAATGTTTGGCTCTTAGCCATTCTTGGGTGTTTTTAGCTGTGTGTTTTGGGTCATTATCCTGTTGCAAGACCCATGACCTGCGACTGAGACCAAGCTGTCTGACACTGGGCAGCACATTTCTTTCTAGAATACCTTGATAGTCTTGAGATTTCATTGTACCCTGCACAGATTCAAGACACCCTGTGCCAGATGCAGCAAAGCAGCCCCAGAACATAACAGAACCTCCTCCATGTTTCACAGTAGGGACAGTGTTCTTTTCTTGGTATGCTTCATTTTTGCGTCTGTGAACATAGAGCTGATGTGCCTTGCCAAAAAGTTCCAGTTTTGTCTCGTCTGTCCATAGGACATTCTCCCAGAAACTTTGTGGCTTGTCAACATGTAGTTTGGCAAATTGCAGTCTGGCTTTTTTATGATTTGTTTTCAACAGTGGTGTCCTCCTTGGTCATCTCCCATGAAGTCCACTTTGGCTCAAACAACGACGGATGGTGCGATCTGACACTGATGTACCTTGACCTTGGAGTTCACCATGAATGTGTTTAGAGGTTGTTCTGGGCTCATTTGTTACCATTCGTATTATCCGTCTCCTCCTGCGGCCACGTCCAGGGAGGTTGGCTACAGTCCCGTGGATCTTAAATTTCTGAATAATATGTGCAACTGTAGTCAGAGGAACATCAAGCAGCTTGGAGATGGTCTTATAGCCTTTACTTTTAACATGCTTGTCTATAATTTTCTTTCTAATCTCCTGAGACAACTCTCTCCTTTGCTTCCTCTGGTCCATGTTTAGTGTGGTACACACCATGTCACCAAACAGCACAGTGACTACTTGTCACCCTTTAAATAGGCCGACTGACTGATTACAAGTTTGTAGACACCTGTGATGTTAATTAGAGGGCACATCTTGGTTGAACATGTCCCTATGGTCACATTATTTTCAGTCTTTTCTAGGGGTACCATCATTTTTGTCCAGGCCTGTTTCATGAGTTTGTTTTTTAAAGTAATTCTGTTGAACCACAATTCAAAAGCATTGTCTGATTTTCACTGGTTAATTTTCATAGAATTTTTATTTATTACCACTTTTGTCAGATTCAAGTCATTTCTGTGACCATCGTGGTTTTTCTTTCATTAACAGAGGGGTACCAACAATTGGTACCCTACAACTGGTACACAGGTTCAGCCTTTGACCCTGAAGTGTGACTGTGGTTTTGGGATTACAAGGTCAAAGATCAACATCAAAATGGCTTATAAACTATATCTCACCAACAAAGAAAGCTAGGATCACCAAACTTGGTACACAGGTTCACCTCGGGATTCTGACCTACAACTATGGGTTGTATGCTTTGTTGTATGTTCATGAATGATGGGCTTATCATAATTTGGTTCTGCTTCAGTCATTATATTGAAAAGTTGAAAAGTGCTCTCCGTCAGTAAGTACTGGTATCCTCAAAGAAAATGGAGGCGGGGGATATTGCACTCACCTCAGATTGCTGTTGTTCATCCACTCATTCATCTCCAATCACTTAACCCTTTTTGAATCATGGGGGGCTGGAGCCTATTCCACCATCTTTAGGCAAGAGGCGGGGGTCGACCCTGGACAGATTGCCAGTGCATCGCAGGCCCCTGACATACATCCTATTTCACCTCAGTTAATAGACAATCACTGTCTTGTGAAATCGACTCCTCTTACAGTTTTTGTTCCAAATGTTTTGAAATATGGTACCAGGGTTTGATATACAGTGATGATGCGCATATTGCAATTTGACTCTGATTAGATGATTTTTGCAAGAATTATAGACCTTGACGTCATGGTCAGAGGTCAGTTTTTCCCTAAATCTTGTAAAGGCCATAACTACTGAAAAGAAATGATGTAGGATTTTCAGATTGATACAGTAGTTGCATCCAAGACAAATCTTGACCCTCACCTCTGACTATGACTTGGGGGTCAAAGGTCAAGGTTGGCATTCCTTATGCCCCATTACTATAGAATGAGTAAAGCTAGGCTCACCAAGCTTGATACCCAAGTTCACCTTGGTATCCTGACCTACAACTATAGGATGTACAAGGGGGGGCTGAAAAGTTTATTTTTCAACATAGTCTCCCCTTCAGTCCACACACTTCTTCCATCGCTGTTGCAGCGCTTGGATCCCTGTGGTTGAAAAATAAACTACATTTGGTCAAATTTGACCACTATGAACTTTTCAGCCCCCCCTCATATACAACTGTTTTTGCTGTATATTTGTGGATGATAGCCATATCATAATTTGGTTCTGCCCCAATAATTACATGGAAAAGTTGAAAACTGCTCAGTAACGTGTTAAGATCTCCAAAGAAAACAGAGACGGGAGGTACTGCATTCACTTCAGTGCTTTGCTTTTTAATGTACAGTGGGGCAAAAAGGTATTTAGTCAGCCACCAATTGTGCAAGTTCTCCCACTTAAAAGATGAGAGAGGTCTCCAATTTTCATCATAGGTATACCTCAACTATGAGAGACAAAATGAGAAAAAAAAAAATCCAGAAAATCACATTGAAGGATTTTTAATGATTTAATTGGTAAATTCCTCGGTAAAATAAGTATTTGGTCACCTACAAACAAGCAAGATTTCTGGCTCTCAGACATGTAACTTCTTCTTTAAGAGGCTCCTCTGTCCTCCACTCGTTACCTGTATTAATGGCACCTGTTTGAACTCGTTATCAGTATAAAAGACACCTGTCCACAACCTCAAACAGTCAGACTCCAAACTCCACTATGACCAAGACCAAAGAGCTGTCAAAGGACACCAGAAACAAAATTGTAGACCTGCACCAGGTTGGGAAGACTGAATCTGCAATAGGTAAGCAGCTTGGTGTGAAGAAATCAACTGTGGGAGCAATTACTAGAAAATGGAAGACATACAAGACCACTGATAATCTCCCTTGATCTGGGGCTCCACGCAAGATCTCACCCTGTAGGGTCAAAATGATCACGAGAACGGTGAGCAAAAATCCCAGAACCACACGGGGGGACCTAGTGAATGACCTGCAGAGAGCTGGGACCAAAGTAACAAAGGCTACCATCAGTAACACACTACGCCGCCAGGGACTCAAATCCTGCAGTGCCAGACGTGTCCCCCTGCTTAAGCTTGTTCACGTCCAGGCCCGTCTGAAGTTTGCTAGAGAGCATTTGGATGATCCAGAAGAGGATTGGGAGAATGTCATATGGTTAAATGAAACCAAAGTAGAACTTTGTGGTAAAAAGTCAACTTGTCGTGTTTGGAGGAGAAAGAACACCATACCTACTGTGAAGCATGGGGGTAGAAACATCATGTTTTGGGGCTGTTTTTCTGCAAAGGGACCAGGACGACTGATCCATGTAAAGGAAAGAATGACTGGGGCCATATATCGTGAGATTTTGAGTGAAAACCTCCTTCCATCAGCAAGGGCATTGAAGATGAAACGTGGCTGGGTCTTTCAGCATGACAATGATCCCAAACACACCGCCCGGGCAATGAAGGAGTGGCTTCGTAATAAGCATTTCAAGGTCCTGAAGTGGCCTAGCCAGTCTCCAGATCTCAACCCCATAGAAAATCTTTGGAGGGAGTTGAAAGTCTGTGTTGCCCAGTGATAGCCCCAAAACATCATTGCTCTAGAGGAGATCTGCATGGAGGAATGGGCCAAAATACCAGCAACAGTGTGTGAAAACCTTGTGAAGACTTACAGAAAATGTTTGACCTCTGTCATTGCCAACAAAGGGTATATAACAAAGTATTGAGATGAACTTTTGTTATTGACCAAATACTTATTTTACCGAGGAATTTACCAATTAATTCATTAAAAATCCTTCATTGTGATTTTGTGGATTTTTTTTTTCTTCTCATTTTGTCTCTCATAATTGAGGTATACCTATGATGAAAATTGGAGACCTCTCTCATCTTTTAAGTGGGAGAACTTGCACAATTGGTGGCTGACTAAATACTTTTTTTCCCCACTGTATAGAAGAACAAAAACATCTGAGCCAAAATAAATGTGTAAACATAAGATAACGCTTGTATGAATCTATGATAGATGTTAGAGAAAAAAACAAAAAAAAATTTTCCATTATTTGTTTTGAGCCGGCTGCACGGCGCACATGAATTTACAAAAATCGGGAGGTGCACGACTTGCAGAAATGACACCAAAGCACCCCAGAAGAAGCCACTGACAGTTCCTCTGACTGACGATAAGAACTCAGCTGAGTTAAGGGATACATATTCAGTGAAGCACTGTTGTGCAGGTATCGGGGAAGAGAGAAACTCCTGCAATCCCTGTTGTATAATCAGTGACTGTTTCAGATATGGGCAATGTGGGCGGGCACCCAGGGCGCCATTCTTTTAGGGGTGCCAGGAGAATCAGAAAAATTATAATAAAAGATAAAAATAAAAGCTAGAGAAAGAGAGAGAAATAAAAGATAAAACTAATAAAAGATTCATAATTATTTGTGCTGAGTGTGTATTTGTGGCAGATAAGCGCCCTTTACAGATGGGATGCTGGCACCCTCTGGCTGCAGCTGGTAGACTCCACAGAACTCCAGTATGGCGGCCATTCAGAGCGCAGCAAAGAAAGAAAAAAAAAAAAAAATGTTAAAAGTAAAGTTTTTTCTTAAATTATGCAGCGCTTTGAATTTTAAAACATTGAGTCCTAAAATGGCAACATTTGGTTATTATTAGTGTTGGGCAAGTTACTAAAAAATGGTAACCAATTACAGCTACTAGTTACTTCTTTTCAAAAGTAATTGAGTTACTTTACCAATTACTTTATGATTAAAATAACTTTAAAGTAACTTTCACTTTCCTTTTAAATGCATACTTAAATTATCTTGCACACATAGCAAGATTATTTAATTAATGGATTACATTATGAGCTTATTAATGTCAGGCTGAAAACAGACTGTTTCAGACAGAGCTTTTAGAACATGTTCAGTCTGCTTTATCCTGCCTTGAGAGCTCTGATTGTGGGAAAAATCTGAAGAAAATCAACACAAAATTGCCAGTAATTTCCTCATTTTGGAGTGAGAGTTGGCAACACTGCAAAAAACTGTCCATGTTTATCTTACTTTTATGATATGGATTTAATCCATTGTGCAGTGATCCAAAGAAAATGCCCATTATCCACAGTCCAAATGTGTGCTGTGACAGAGACATGATTCAGTCCCTCAAATTCCTTTTGGGCATCAAATTCTATTTTTGAATAATCTTTATCCAGGTAGCAAGTAAATGTGTTTTAACTTCATTGGATCACAGTCTCAGCCGTCGGTCAGTCGGTCGGTTAGCAACATTACTCTAAAAGTTATGAACGGATTTTGAAGAAATTTTCTGGAAAGGTGTGTAATAGCACAGGGAACAGATGATTAGATTTTTGGTGGTGATCTGGATCATGATCTGGATCCAGGAATTTTTTGAAAATTCTTTTATATATTAATGTTGCACTTTTCATGTACTGTCCCTTTAAGATGTGTCCATGGAGTTATGGCGGAGTTACGTGCGTGGCCACGCACTAGTGATGGGATCCACAATTCACTAAAATGTACTGAATCACTTTGGTTCGTTCACTAAAAAAAATCCACTCTAAAGATTCGTACACCAAATCACTCAGTGCTGTACTGGACCTCCACCTGCCTGTCACTCATTTAACTGAAAAACGTGGCTGAACTGAGTGGGCGGGGCTTGCTCCTTCACTGTTCTTCAGTACACTCACTGACTGAACTGATGAGAAGTGAGCGGGACAACTGCTGTACGAATCAGCTGCTGGTGTGTTGGTCTCTGCATCTCAGTACACGTTCATGTACTGAGAACATGAGGGAGGCTGCTGTATGAATCAGCAGCCGGGCAAGGCGGCTTGGATTCGACCCACACGGTATGGAGACACAGTAAACTTCAGCACTGAACAATGTTTAATTTTTTTGTTTGTGAAATCGCAATAGGCCTGTTCTATTATGCTCATTTACTACGCACCGCAGTGATATAATACCACACTGTTGTGTAATGTTGCTTCATAATTATGAACCTTGTCAGTAAATTGTAAGGGAGAAGAGAGGAGGGAGAAAAAAAAAAAACGAAAACTGACCTGAAAGATTCAGTAAACCATGATGCTGATTTAAGGTGGAATTTTACAGCCCCAATGTATGGTCAATACAATTATCTTATTATAATGTAGCATTATTGTTTTTGCTGCCATTTCTCTGTCTGTTAGCAGGATCACACAAAAACTGCTGGATGGATTTGGATGAGCTTTTCATCAGAAGTGGTTCTTGGCCCAAAGATGAACTCATTAGATGTTGGTGGTGATCTGTGAGTGCATACCTCCGCCAAGGCCCTACCTCACAGTGTACAGATGGATGGTGATATGGAGGGACAGAGTCTTGGCGGAGGTATGCGCTCTCCGAGTGCCCTCTAGTTTTTTTTTTATTGAATTACTGAAGTAAATCAACTTTTTGATAACATTCTAATTTATTGAGATGTACCTATCACTGAGACGATAGGTGCAAATATACAAGAAAACTCATGAAAATATGAGGACAAAAAAGGTGAAATGTGGCAAACGTTTAAAAAAGTAATAAACTTGCCAGGAAAAAGCTAGAAGAAAAACCTTACTAATTGTTGAGAACACTGAACATTTCGACATTTAAAAGAGAAAAAAGTAAAAAAAAAAAAAAATGTGTGTGGTGGGGAGGGAGGCAGGGAGGCAGTCCACCCAGGGCGACATACAAGCCAGGACCACCCCTGTGTGTAATCAGATTACTGAACCAGTGCGTGTGGTAATGAGGCCGTCTCTGTGGCTGATAGTGAGTGTCCTCTGTGAGCTCTGCTGTTTAGTTTATGTTCATGCCTCTCATGGTCTGCATTCCAAACTAAAGACAGGAGGATTATTTCAAAAACGTCTCCAACCAAGTTTATTCATCACGGCCACCCTGTCCTCCAGTGTGCCGCTCTGCTCTGTGTGATCCGTTCTCTCTCTAAACCTGCCTCATATGAAAGTCTTCACTGGTGGACGTAGTGACTGAGAGCTGACCTCTGAAGTCCTGTCAGTATGACCCACAGGCTGCTGTGAATGGGGTGCTCTTGCACTAATGCGGACTGTGACATGCTGATCTGTGGTCCCTTTTTGTGTGAGACATGAAAAAGCAGCCCCTGCCTCTGTGTTTATTTCGGCTGTGACACCAGTGGCTTCACAGTTTAGCTGACTGATGGTTTAAACTGGTCACTTCCTCTCTTTAGTATGCTGGTGCCTAATGGAGACCACATGTCTGCTGAACAGGAAGAGGAAGATTGTTAGCTGTACATGTTTTATATGGACAAACTACATTCACATCTGCATTACCTGAACAGTCATTTTTGAAAAAGATGGTGGTTTAATAATAAGGTTTTTATCTTTATTAAAGTCAAATAGAAGTTGATATTAAAGGTCCCATTTATTGACTTTTTCGTCAGTTAATTTCAAATTCTGACATCATCAAGGACATATATGAGGCACGTTTACCCTGACTCATTCCCCATGGACTGAGAGGAACCAAACTTGTCAGTTATTCTTCTTTCTCTACATAGGTACCACCAAGGGTCACACACTTCTCCCATTGCTTTATACAGCTGTGGAGACCTCATCTGTAGAAGTCTGCAGGTTTTATCAGAAGCCACAATTTGACCTCAGAAAGCATCATTTCATATTCTTGGAAGTGCTTGTCCTTCAAAAAGGACTTCATTGTTGGAAAGAGGTGGAAGTCAGATGGTGTGAGGTCAGAAGAGTAAGGGGCGTGAGGAAGGTTTTCATAGCTGCAGGACCGTGCTTCTATCTGGACAACATGTGACTTGTGAACCAGGGTGTCGTCTTGTAGGAGGTGGACACCTTGGGTCAGCATGCCATGCCTCAGTTTTGATGGTCTTCCACTATTTCTGCAGCAATGAAGTGTAGTAAGTCCTGGTAATTGTGGTACCCTGTGCCAGGAAATCAATCATCGATACTCCAGTTTGATCCCAAAAGACCATGAGCATGACCTTGCCTGCTGAGGATTGGACATGTGTCTTCTTCAGAGGTAGTGAGTCATAACGCTTCCTTTGCTTCTACTGGGCTTTAGTCTCTGGATCATAGTGATGGACCCATGTCTGGTCCTGTGTGATTAGTCTGTAGAAGAAGTCTTCCTGGTTTTCTTGGCACATGGCCAAAAGAGTCTGGGAGCACGTGACTTGTTCCTGCTTCTGGAAAGGTGTGACCAACCAAGGAATCCATCGTACAAACAACTTCCACATGTGCAAATGTTCATGGATGATTTTTTCCACAGACCCCACACTGATCTTGACATCTTGGTTAACATTTATGTCATGATCTTCCAAAATGGTGGCCTCCACTTTGGAGATGAAATAAAAGCATGGATTACTGTAACACACTTTACGCCGGTGTCAACCAGTCATCTCTTTTGCTTCTGCAGCTAGTTCAAAATGCTGCTGCTTGTCTTTTAACAGGTACATGTAAAAGAGATCACACCACACCCATTTTAGCTTTGCTGCACTTGCTGCCTGTACATTTTAGAGTTCATTTTAAAATCCTGCCTTAGATGAAAAAAATCTGGATTTTACCACAGAACAAATCTGTGTCTAATATAAATCACTGTCCACAATAAAACCAAGGTTCTTGACTGTGGGTTTCATATAAGGTGTGAGGGGGCCCAAGATTACAGGAGGGGACTCACAGGGGCCACTAGGTCCAAACACCATCACTTCTGTCTTCCTGTGAAGGGTTTGGGTCCACATAACCAACATGAGAGGGGCGGGTCTCTTGTCTATTCAGTGAGGACACAGTCTTCAGCAGGACTGCCTTATATCCTTATATGAATAGTCTGAGGTTTCCCAGACCCCCTGTGACGCCATAGCATACCAACGATATCTGCAGTCACTAACAAACTATGTCACCAATGAAGTACTTCAGTGTTTGGGGGGATTGCATGACTGTTTGCTTCTGCAGCTATTCTGGGAATCCTCACAGGCTGAGACCTCCAGTCATTATCTGTGTGGATATTCAGAAATAGCAGTCCTCTTGGGTATTTTGTCCTCAGCTATGGCAAGATGAATGTGTGAGGTAGATTTTTTTTTTTGTTTAGATGCCTCATGAGAGGTGTCAAAAACAGACCTTCCAACTTGGCATGGATGCAGCTGAAAATTGATATGACTTGAGCTACGGTCACAAATACCCTTATGAATGGCTGTGAACGCCATACAAATGATTTTTGGACCATTTCATATGGCCTTCTTAAGGCGGCCGTAGGAGAATTCAGCATTTGTAGATCATAAGACCACCAATTTGTGAGAACCCGGGATTGTGTGTCTGACACGATCGGCAGCACGGGGGCCCCCCAGGGAACGGTTTTGGCTTCCTTCCTGTTCACCCTTTATACTGCGGACTTCTCACACAACACAACACACTGCCATCTACAGAAGTTCTCTGATGACTCTGCGATTGTCGGCCTCATCTCCAATGGAGATGAAGCTGAGTACAGAGGACTTATCCAGGACTTCGTGGACTGGTGCCATCGGAACTGCCTCCAGATCAACGCGAGGAAAACTAAAGAGCTGGTGGTGGACTGCCGCAGGCAAGGACAACCCCTCACAGCACCAGTAAACATCCAGGGAACAGACATTGAGATGGTGACATCCTACAAATACAAATAGTTTATTGTTCATTTGAACAATAAACTAGACTGGTCACACAATACCGATGCACTCTACAAGAAGGGACAGTGCAGGCTGTTCTTACTGAGGAGGCTCAGGTCTTTTGGTGTACAAGGGGTGCTCCTGAAGACCTTCTATGATTCGGTGGTGGCATCAGCCATCACTTTTGGAGTGGTCTGCTGGGGCAGTGACATCACAGCAGCCGATAGGAAGCAACTGAACAAACTGATCAAGAAAGCTAGCAATGTCGTGGGGCAGCACCTTGACCCAGTGGAGGAGATGGGAGAGAGAAGGATGGTGGCTAAGCTGTCATCTCTGCTGGAGTCCGAGTCCCACCCTATGCAGGACATACTGGACGCACTGAGGAGCTCATTTAGCAGTAGGCTACATCATCCTAGGTGCGCGACCGAGAGGTTTCGCAGGTCCTTCCTACCTACAGCTGTCAGACTTTATAACCTAAGCAGGGCTGCTCGCAGAGATAGCAAAAAAACGTGACGACCTAATAGTATTGAATGCAAAAGACGCAACAGACTTACACAAAACGGTCCCCTCCAGTATACAACTAGGACAATATCAATCGCTACGGAAGGTGACAATATGTATGGGTACATATTCATACTATGTGGGGTAACTAAATAGACGGTTATGCTGTTTATTCCATCTAGCTACAATGCTCTCTACTGTGTATATATATATTTATATATTTCTGTGTACTTATGTATATTCACTGTTCTTATTTCTTATCTTCTAAATTATTGCTCTGAGTGTTGCTATCCCTGTGCTGTTGCAATCCTGGAATTTCCCCATTGTGGGGCTAATAAAGGCTTAAATTATCTTATAAGTTCATGGCCAGGTTGATGGTCTTGAACAAGATTTCTACGAACACCCCATGAAAACCCCTCATCATAGGATGGCTGTACGAATGCCATAGGAACAACGTAAGAACTATGCAAGATGTTGGGCATGAGTACGCCTCAAGAACACCTTAACTTGTTCTTGAGGGCCCCTTATAGCAGTCGTAGGAAATAGTGTACGAATCTCTGATTATATGGAGATACGTAAAGAGGTAGTGACATGCTTATAAGGCAGAAGTACGTCATTCGTGCAGCATCTGTGCTGACACAATGTGCCAGAAGCCATAAGATCTTCCTACCAATGACTTGAGAGTGCCGTGAGTCGCACAAAAATATTCGTAAGATGGCAGTAAGTATGCCATAGGAAGATCCCAAGGCACCCTTACGAACAACTTAAGAACTCTAGGATCATTGTATGACAGAAAAGCACTTCATTTCTCAAGAATGCCTCAAGTTGCTCTTGCAAATTGAACGGCAGCTGTAAGAAACTATGCCTCTCTCCACGAATGTCTGTGAACTCCAGAATTTGTAGAAACTGTTAGATTCTTATGAACCCATCGTTCCTAAGAATCTTTGACCGTAGCTTTAAATAAAACTGTCCATTGCCCTCATTTTTATCAATGGTCACTAAGGGCCTCCTTACACAGCATGGGGATCATTGAGAGACTGGCCCATTTTTTGGTGTTTGGGATCATTTGGGAGATTCTTGTCTGTTCTGGACTGAGTCATAACTTTGAGGAGATTGTGGTGACGGTGGAGATCCCTGAATATCATTGATAGATCAAAAATTGGCCAAAGTTACGTAATAGTTACTGTACCATTAGTAACTTCTCACTATTGAAAATTTCTGCTGAAGGGGTAAAGACTTGTACTTATATAGTGCTTTTCTAGTCACAAAGACCACTCAAAGCGCTTCACTAGTAGGTACGCTAGCCCTCTCTCTTCTAAGGGCCTATCAGAGACAAATACCCAGGGACAATTTAGTCACCAATTAACCTAACATGTATGTCTTTGGATTGTGGGAGGAAACCCACACAGCACAGGGAGAACATGCAAACTCCACACAGAAAGGTTCCTACCCCTGCCAGCCTGGGGATTCAAACCTGGAACCTTTGAGCTGTGAGGCAGCAGTGCTAACCACTGTACCACTGTGCTCATCACACAGTATGCATTACCTGATTAATAAAATATATAAACCGCCATCAATAATGACTTGAGTAAGAGCAGAAAAGTATCAGGTAAAAAGGTACTTGAACTGTAACAACTTTGCTGTCACCAGTTTGAGGCTTTTGTTTTTAATTTTGCAATTTCTTGTAAATTTAGTATTTTTTGTCATGTTTTTTTCCACATCAATTGGTAACTTTTTCCATGTAAATTTGAACTTTTTTACTGATAAATCTACTTTACTGGGTGCAGATTAATTTAAATGGTGAATATAAAAATAGTATCAATACAGTTGTAGATAAAATAGTCTGTGTTTCTGTAAAAGAATATCAGTAAGGTGCTCATGCACCGTCGTCTTGATTTGAGATGAAATGACAGCCGCAGATGTTATTTGACTCAGTGCTACAACTCTCCATGACTGTTTTACTGTATGTCCTGTTATTACCATGAGATGTACAGTTGTGCTCATAAGTTTACATACCCTGGCGGAATTTGTGATTTTTGGCCATTTTTCAGAGAATATGAATGAAAATACAAAAACTTTTCTTTCACTCCTAGTCAGTGGTTGGGTGAAGCCATTTATTATCAAACAATTGTGTTTGCTCTTTTTAAATCACAATGACAACAGAAACTACCCAAATGACCCTGGTCAAAAGTTTGCATACCCTGGAAGTTTTGGCCTGATAACATACACACAAGTTGACACGCGCAGGTTTAAATGGCTACTAAAGGTAACCATCATCACCTGTCATCTGTTTACATGTAATTAGTGTGTGTGTGTATATAAAAAGTCAGTGAGTTTCTGGGCTCCTGACAGACCCCTGAATGTTTCATCCAGTGCTGCACTGACGTTGCTGGATTCTGAGCCATGGGGAAAGCAAAAGAATTATCAAAGGACCTGCGGGAGAAGATAGTTGAACTTTATAAAATAGGAAAAGGATATAAAAAGATATTCAAGGAATTGAGAATGCCAGTCAGCAGTGTTCCAACTCTAATTAAGAAGTGGAAAATGAGGGATTCTGTAAAAACCAAGCCATGGTCAGGTAGACCAACAAAAATTTCAGCCACAACTGCCAGGAAAGTTGTTCAGGATGCAAAGAAAAACCCTCAAATAACTTCAGCTGACATACAGGATTCTATGAAAAAAGTAGTGTGGCTGTTTCAAGATGCATAATAAGGAGGCACTTCAAGAAAAATGGGCTGCATGGTCGAGTCGTCAGAAGAAAGCCATTATTACGCCAGTGCCACAAAGCAGCCTGATTACAATACACCAAACGTGTATTGTAAGTGATGAGACCAAAATTGAACTTTTTGGCCACAACCATGAACGCTACATTTGGAGAGGAGACAACAAGGCCTATGATGAAAAGTCCACCGTCCCTGCTGTGAAACATGGAGGTGCATCGCTGAAGTTTTGGGGATGTGTGTCACAAAGTCACAGGGAACTTGGTCAGAATTGATGGGAAGATGATTGCAGCATGTTATCAGAAAGTACTGGAAGAAAATGTTCACTCATCAGCCTGGACGCTGCGCATGGGACACAGTTGGACATTCCAACATGACAATGATCCAAAACACAAGGCCGAGTCAACCTGTCATTGGCTACAGCAGAAAGAAGTGAAGGTTCTGGAGTGGCCATCTCGGTCGCCTGACCTCAATATCATTAAGCCACTTTGGGGAGATCTCAAACATGCAGTTCATGAAAGACAGCCCAAGAATTTACAGGAACTGGAGGCTTTTTACCAAGAAGAATGGGCAGCTTTACCATCTGAGCCTCATCCACAACTACCCCAGAAGACTTCAATCAGTCACTGATGTTAAAGGCAGCAATACACGGTATAAAGAACTAGGGTATGTAAACTTTTGATCAGGGTCATTTGGGTAGTTTCTGTTGTCATTAGGATTTAAAAAGAGCAAACACAATTGTTTAATAATAAATGGCTTCACCCAACCACTAACTATAAGAGAAAGAAAAGTTTTTGTATTATCATGTTCTCTGAAAAATGGCCCCAAAAAAAATCACAAATTCCACCAGGGTATGTAAACTTATGAGCACAACTGTAATTCACAGCATGAGAGCATTTCAGTTAATACATAAAGACACACAGTACGACTCGAATGTTTGGGCACATCTACTCTTTCAGAATGAATATATAGGTGTATTTTTGCTGAGTTAATGAAAAGGTAAATATGCATTGAGTTTATGCAGTATAATCTCAAAATACATAATAAATGTCTGCTTATAATTCATGATTTGATCTAACCAAAAGTTGAATTTTGGCACTTCATTTTTTTTTTTTTGCATTATTTTGAGATGGTAATGCTATTTTTCACAGCAAAAATTTTGTGTTAAAGGGGTCATTGACTGTACTTTTTCCACATTTTAACAGCTCACACGTCTTCATGAGGTGTTTGTGGCATATTTTGTTCACATTTAATTTTTAGCCCCCACCAGTTGAAGCCCAAAGGGGGATTATATTATGGGTCAGTCTGTCTGTTCGTCCATCTCTCCCACTTTTGTGAAATCAGCTCCTCCTATAGTTTTGTTCTGATTTGGATATGTGCTAATTTCCTTTATTACTATTTTCTTGTGCACTTACTGTGACATGCTTCCTGTGACACTTTGACGATTTGCACTAAATGGTGATGTGTGTGTTTCCTTAAGGTGCCTTCACACCAAATGCGAACAGGCAAATTTTTCGCGCAGCACAATTACATTATAACACAATGTAAACACATGAATAGACATGAATTCACCATCTGAGTGAGATGTAGGCAGGCAAAGTTGCCTTTATAACTTCTGCAACTCTGTTCAACCTACTGTGGAAACCCCCAAAATAACGTCATGCTTTAGGTTTACATTATCCGACGGGGGGGGGGGGGGGGGCTCACCTGAAAAAGTTGTCCCTGTCTCCAAAACTTTACAAGATAATGGGTGTTTCCGTTGCTAGCTTGCTAGCCTTGTTATCACGTCCATGGCAGGAATCTGTAGGTAAATAACTCCGACATCCTGATTCAGCTGAAGAGCTCCCGTTCCCTCTGTCTCCAGGTGAGTGGCAGTCTCATTTTCAAACTAGTTTACTCTCCTGCTCTAATGTTGATTCTTTTACTCCGGTGATGGCAGAATCTCATGAATGCGCAAATGCGCGAATTCCCCTGTGTTCACCTCTTTCCATTGACTTTGTGTGGATTCGCACCACCCGTACAGGTTTGGTGTGCAGGCACCTTTATTCACTACTCACAAAAAGTTAGGGATATTCGGCTTTCGGGTGAAATTTCAGGATGCACCTAAAATGCACTATAACCTTTACAGGTGAATTTAATTTGACCTTTTCTAACCTTTTGAATGGACATGTCCAACTGTTCAGTAATTCAGTACTTTTTGCATAACTTGCTGTTCTCTAACAAGGTGCTTAGTGGCAAAATCTACAACAGGTGTTTGATCCATGAATCGGCCAATAAATTTTCTGATTCAACTAGAGTTGGTACGTCAACAGTCCTCTTCATCATGCTGTTTACATTTTGATATCTTGAGACCAAGACGACACCTAACAACCTCAATGACCTGAGAGTGCCATGAGTCACTCAAAAATATTCGTAAGATGGCAGTAAGTATGCCATAGGAAGATCCCAAGGCACCCTTACGAACAACTTAAGAACTCTAGGATCATTGTATGACAGAAAAGCACTTCATTTCTCAAGAATGCCTCAAGTTGCTCTTGCAAATTGAACGGCAGAGACAATAAGTCAACTTGTGAACAGCATGAGGCGTCGTTGTCAAGCTGTAATCGATGCTCAAGGGAACATGACAAGTTACTGAGACATTGACATTTTTTGTTGTGGTATACCTACCACTGTTGTTGTATTTTGTTTCAATAAATTGTTTGAGATGAGGAAATCACCATTGCATGCTTCTATTTAAATGCCCTACTTTCATGATATTATATCACTGTAGCGTGAACTTTTTATATTTTCCATAAATTTCACCCGAAAGCCAAATATTCCTAACTTTTAGTGAATAGTGTAATTAGGTTCTTTAAAACTACGTTTTAACTCATGTATGGTTGTGTTCTTTTTATTATTATTCTCCATGTCAGGCATTGGTTTGCTTGCTACCGAATAACCATGAAAACTGGTACTACCCGTCTCATGGGTCTGGCTGTCAGCGGCTCAACCGGCAACCCTGCCCTTCCAAGGGTGTGGAGGATGAAACTGGACATCCTGGCAGAACTAAAAACAATATCTGTCACAGGTCTGTGGTGAACCACTCCCACTTACATGGGGTGAGACTGGACATCCTGGCAGATAAGCACATCTGTCGCAAGGTCTGTGGTGGACTTTTGCCAGTCGGTGCATCGTGACATGCACTACACAGAGAGCAGAGATAAACAAACCTATCATCTGGTCAGTCACTGCAACAGATACTGGAGTCAGTTTGTCTTGGCCTGTCCTTGCCACTGATAATACCTCTGTCTGCCAAGAATGTGCCGCTAGTCCAGCAAAAGCTAGCGGTACTCAAATACTTTGCAAGCAGTTTCATGAAATGGTCAGTCAGAAAGCAACTCATACCGGCTGGGACGTCGCCTGGGTTAACAAGGCCAGGAGTTCCTGGCAGTGGAAGGCGAAGGACAGAGCTGCGTGGGGGAGTCTGATCAGACCTAAATGAAACGGTCATTGTCGCACCCGACAGACTGCTATGATGATGGTGATGCTCTTTTTATTCTGCTGCAAACCAAATTGCCCTTTTGGGACATTCAATGAAATGAATCGGAATCGGAATTGTTTTGAAACTTGGTACCATGGTTTGATATACTCTGATGATGTGCATATTGCAGTTTCACTCTCATCGGATGAGAGTCAAAGGTCAGAGGTCAGATTTTTCCTAACTCTTGTAAACACAGCTACTGAAAGAAATGATGTAGGCTTTTCAAATCAATACAGTAGTTGTATCTAATACACATCCTGAATGATTTACAGCCTAACTCTGGGTTTGGGGTCAAAAAGTGAAAGTTTACATTCCATTTGCACTATGGTAAATGCTACATTTACTATTGCTATAAAACAAGTAAAGCTAGGGCCACCAAACCTGGTATACAAGTTCACCTTGGGATCATGACCTCTGACTATCCTGGATTTCCACTGACTCCAGATCCAGTCCGTTACAGCTGTGATCTGGACTCTGCAGCATACAGTTCTCATTCTTGTCAATGTTCTAATCCCCACCTGGTCCGGACCACAGCAGAACGAATCCAGCTCATCGGATTTGGATCACTGATGAAAAGCAAGAAGTCTATTTTTAACGGATGCCAGATCCAGTCCACAAGGAAATGCCGTGGTATCTCACTGTATTTAATAGCTGTTTGTTCATTAAAAATGATTTAAGGATCTTCTGTTATTTTCTGAGGTCTACTCCTCCACCACTGTGTCAGAGAAGGTAAAAGCTTTGACATAGCATACAAACACTTCATAGAATTAAAATTAACAGGCTACTTACGTATTATTAGTGTACAAAAATCCTGGTGTAGAGCCGGTACATCATGCTTCCTTGTTATCATGTGATTACAATTGGTCCTTCTCGAGATCTTGCGTTATTTTATATAATTCTCGTGCAGTCTTGTATTTTGAACCCTGTTCTGATTAAAACACAAATGAAGTGGGTGGGGACTGCTGCAAGACTCTGTCTCCACTGCATCAGCAATGGACTGCACCTGTGAATCCAGGGTATGGGTTTGGGGTCAAAGGTCAAGGTTAACTTTCCATATGTCTTATTACTGTACAACGAGTAAAGTTAGGGCCACCAAACTTGGTACACAGGTTCAGCCTGTGACCATGAAGTGAGACTCTGGTTTTGGGATCACAAGGTCAAAGGTCAACATCAAAATGGCTTATAAATTATATTTCAACAACAAAGAAAGCTAGGGTCACCAAACTTGCTACACGGGTTCACTCTGAGACCATGACCTCTGACTACAGGTTTGGGGTCAAAAGGTTAAAGGTCAAGGTTGCCACTCCCTATGATCTCTTACTATAGAATGTGTAAAGCTCTCTAGGGTCACCAAGCTTGCTACACAGGTTCACCTCGGGATCCTGACTCTATGGGTTGTATACTTTGTTGCACATTTCTGGATGATGGGCTTATCGTAATTTGATTCTGCTACAGTAATTATATTGAGAAGTTGAAAACTGCTCTGTCAGTAAGTATTGGGTTTGTCAAAGAAAATGGAGGCGGGAGATATTGCACTCACGTCAGAGTGCTCTTGTTTAATTATTGAAGCAAATTTGTTTTTTTGTTTTTTTTTAATTTTTCCTGGCTATGACTTTAAGAGAAGAAACATCTGCCCTCCATCTTCCTTCAGCCATTAGCTGACTGGCGCCTAGCCTTTAACTTTTAGCCTCCTCCTAGCTCGGATGAGCAGCCCTGCTTCAGTGATCCACAGTTAATGGTGTTTCTTGCATTAGTCTGGCCCATCTCCCAATAATTTTGCCATGATTCCACAAAAAACGCTAGCACCCCCCCAATCCAGTCGTCACAACTGAGACCCAAGGGTGCTGGCTGAGCCGAGCTGTCGAGCCACGAGATCTCAAAGAGCAGTGTCTCGCTCTGTGGGATGCTGCTGTGTTTTCATTACGAGCAGTCTTAAATTGTCCCGCCATGTTCTGCTGCATGTGAACAGCACTGACTCTGCTGCTTCCAGAGTTATGTTCCCACACCTGTAACTCTGCGAGCACATCTTAAAGGGCTGTCAGACTGTACAACCTAAGCAGGGCTGCTTGCAGAGATGGCAAAAAGATGTGACATCCTAATAGTATTGAATGCAATAGACTTACACAATGGTCCCCTCCGGTATACAACTAAGAAAAGACCGGTCGCTATGGAGGGCGAGAATATGTATGGGTACATAATCATACCATGTAGGATAACTAAGTAGACGGTTATGCTGTTTCATTCCATCTAGCTACAATGCTCCACACTGTGTGTGTTTATATATTTACATATTTATTCCATCTAGCTACAATGCTCCGCACTGTTTATATATTCATATATTTATTCCATCTAGCTACAATGCTCTGCACTGTGTGTTTATATATTTACATATTTATTCCATCTAGCTACAATGCTTCGCACTGTGTGTCTATATATATATATATATATATATATATATATATATATATATATACAGTATATATACTGTATATATATGTACATATGTATAATCGCTGCTCTTGTTTTTCTCTTGCCTTCTGATTGTTGCTCTGAGTGTTACTATCCCTGTGCTGTTGCAATCCTGGAATTTCCCCATTGTGGGACTAATAAAGGCTTATCTTATCTTAGTACATGAAAAGCTCTGTCTCTCACTCTCTCTCTCACTCACTCACTCACTCACTCACTCACTCACTCACACACACACACACACACACACACACACACACACACACACTCAACAGGGAGAGGGGAAAAGCCTAAAAATAACCCCGCCATGAGCAAGATAATGTTGGTTCTACACCCCAAACATGGGTTCCAGTTTTATTACGGTTAATCACCCAGTTAAAACCCTCCTGTGGATGCACAGGCATGAGGCTCCTGTTATGGAACAGACTGCCCATAACCCCACAGCTTCATATGTTACCCTGCACACATACACATCTTGAAGTCTTTGCTGTTATTCTGAAGCCAGACTTTGATGTTCTTGGGGGGTTTGTTGTCCCCTTCATCCCCACTTGCAGGTGGACATGTTCTCTTATGGTATGGTGTTGTACGAGCTGCTGTCGGGACAGAGGCCGGCATTGGGACACCACCAGCTTCAGATCTCAAAGAAGCTGTCCAAAGGCATCCGGCCTGCACTGGGCAGTCCAGAGGAAGTTCAGTTCTACTGCCTCCATAATATGCTGGTAGAATGCTGGGACACTAAGCCAGAGAAGGTGAGATGTCCTTTTCCATCATAGGCATGTTTGGGTTTGTTTTTTTTTTTCTTCTTGTGCAGTTGCAGAGGGAGTGGGTCCTGCTACATGCAGATTTGGCACACTACGTCCTCTGATGCTGTACAGGCCCGAGACTCTCACCTGCCTTAGTCACCTCGAATAATCTACATGCTAAAACTAGACCCTTGTGAAGTTATAGGTTATCAGGGTGGGCAGGATTTCAACAAAAGGGAAAAAAAATCTACATTTTTCGCTAGTTAATCCCTAGACCTAATTAATCAGCTTTTATTCGGCAGAGAATTTGCTTACTCTCAGCTCGTCTGGTAATACTAGTCTCTAAACCCCATGTTAGCAGTAGTTAGCATCAGTGTTGTGTAGTACTGCTTTGAAGATGAATTAATGCTTCTCCTTATTCCATGTTTGCATGTTTGTGCGTGTCTCCAGAGGCCCATGGCGATGCAGTGCATGAGGCAGATGCAGGAGCCCAGCTTCCCCTGCCTCAGGTACCTTCTGTCCTGTGACACCAACACACAGCTCTTCCTGTCCCAGCTGCAGGGCTACAGCGCCGTGTTCTGGAACGGGGATAAGGACAGCAGGTTAGTGCTGACTTACACTTCACGATGACACAAAAGTCACAAGTAAATTATCCATGGAATAGAATAGGCTTTTATAAATAAATATGTACATCCAGGATCAGTACACATCTTCCATATGTCCAGTAGCTTCAGTGAGGGATATTCCTAAAGCGTGGAGTCGTCGTGGGTCCGTGGGCCTCCGTGGTCCTGATGCAAAGCTCAAACTCTCAGCAGCAGCTGGTAGGAGGAAGACTTGAACCAGCCAGCCAAACTGACTAGCCGGCTTGTCGAGCATCACCACTATGAGATAAATGTGTGTCAAGAACACACAGACACGGGGAGAGAGAGGAAAATGAAACGCTCAGCACAACAAGTCCATGCAGAAGAACAGAATAAATGATTCATTTTTTTCTCTGCGGCTCTCTGTGACCCGGTACCGAGTAGTCCGCTTGTTTTTCACTGAGAACTTCTGTAAACATTGTTTATACTATCATTTTAAATCATTTCATTTCATATTAAACCTGAAGAAAACAAAATAAATTATAGAATGAATACTGCTGTACTCGGACATTGTTGTTAGTCTGGTTGCTGATGTGTTTTGGGTTCCTCTTATTAAACTGTAACCCGCTCCTAAGAACATTGGCTGGGCTCAGACAAACCTGAGGAAGACGTTACTAGCAGTTTTTCAGGCAAGGCCTGAGATTTTGCTTGACACAGAATTACTGTTAGCTTCCCTTGAGAAGCTAACAGTAATTCAATAGAAGCCAAGTAGGGAAAAAAAGATGCAGAGAGCTAGCAGTCCTGCTGCGTTCGTTCTGTCCGCGTTCTGTACAAAATGTTCCGTTAGATACGGAACCTTTATCGTTCCATATGCTACATGTTCCGTACATACTAGGCATCAACGTCGGTTTGTTTATGAAGCATTTTTTAAATAAAACAGGACCTCCTGGAAATGTGTCGACCACATTTTTTGTCTACTTGGATTAATGATTAATGGATTAATGCTCAGACATAACCTGCCAACCGACAAGTCTTATGGTATGTTCCTCAACGTCTTATTGCATGTGTTTATTTATTTATTGATAATTGCTATTGTGTTTATTTACAGCCATCGGGTACGGAACGTGCATGGTATATGTACAGAAGTGCAGACTTCGGCTCATGACAAAGGCACGGTGACGCAGAACCGACAGCAAGCGGGATCGGTAGACATTCCATTACGGAACTTGTACGGAACGTTCTGTGCTGTTCGTTCTATTCTTTAGTAGGCAGCTCTGCTGTCTGCAGATGATGTGGTCCTGCTGGCTTCACGGAGCAATGGCCTGCAGGTCTTACTGGGACACTTTGGTACCAAGTGTGAAGCGGCTGGGAAGAGAATTGACCGCTCTAATTCTGAGTCCGTGGTTCTCTGCCAGAAAGTGGTGCCCTGCCCTCTCACATGTACCGTCATGTACCGTTTTGGTCCGTCCTGCTGTACGTGTCCACGCACAGCTGACTGTGATTGCGCCCAGGTGGCTGGTGAAATGAGCCCCTTTCTTCTGTATGCCTGCTTGCAGGATTCCAGGTTAATCTCTGCAGTAAAAGCAGCCTTTCAGGCCCTCATACAGGTGGTGCTCATCATTCCTGCTGACTCCTGTAGGCTTTTTCCTGCCGCTCACTCCTTTACTGTGTCAGACCTGAGGAACCTCCCCTCCCCCAGTCTGTGCTTTGTAGCCACAATGGCTGTGCATTTGTTAGAACAAAGATTGGAAAAAAAAAACATGGTTGATCCACAAGGAATTTGTGTTTGGAAGCAGTGCTGTATAAGTGAAAAGAAGTGATAAACACTGAAGGCCTGTACATACTCCACAAGAACAGAGAAACTTTTCTTTTTCTTGAAGGGACAAGAACAAAGTTCTTTCTGGCCAGGACATTTCATACGTCACGAGAAACTCAAGTGCGGAACTCCTGAGAAATTCACATTTCTGACCAGTCACACAATAGTTCTTGGACACCACACAAGAAAAAAGTTCTGCCATGATGATGTCAGGAACAAGCTGCAAGAACTCCCAAACCAGGGCTGCAAGAACAACATGATGTCATTTTGTTCTCGCAGCCCTGGGAGAGAGAAGGCATTTCTGTGTTCTTGTGGGGCATGTATAGGCCTTCACACGACGAGCACGTCTGAAAAACATACAAGCCTGGTAGATTTATCAGTGTTTACTCATCGTATCATCGGGGCTGTGTTGTGTAGCTCCGTCTTCCACACTGATGCATGATGGGAAAAACTACAGTCTAAATTCTACAATTCAGAAATTGAGTCCGAGTGTTCCGGGCAGTGGGTTATCTGAAGGGGGGATGAGGGTGAGTGCTGTCCCCTTGTTACCAAAATAACCCAGAATCATCCCGTCACCCCCCCATCCCCATTCATAGCTGTAAGTCGTAGGGGGCAGGGGGGACATGACCCCCAACCTGGAAAAAAGAGAATTCTCCCCCCACTATCATCATAAACTTTTTTTAATCACGTTACATAACTCAATAACTTGGATTTGCACCAGTTCTAAGCAGAAATGCAAAAAAAAAAAAGTTATACATTTGGAACTTTTTACTGTAAAAATGCAACTTTTTCTCAGAATGTCATTTTTTTGTCATAAATGTACATTTTCCTCAGAAATTTACAACTTTTTTAATGTAAATTTGTAGCTTTTTTCCCTCATAAATTTACACTTTTTTCCTGTAAATTTTAAACTTTCCTTTCTATTTGCAACTTTTGTTGTGTAAATATGCAACTTTTTTGTCATAAATTTGCAGTTTTTGCTCAAAAATGTACTTTTTTCTTGCAAATTTGCAGCTTTTTTTTCTTAAATTTACAGTTTTTCCTGTAAATTTTAAGCTTTTTTCTCAATTTGCCACTTTTTTTTGTAAATATGCAACTTTTTCTCAAAAACTTGCATTTTTTTTTGTAATAAATTAGCAAATTTTTTCTTGTAAATTTGCAACTTTTTTACGGTAAAGTCACAACTCTTAACATTTGCAGCTTTTTTCTTGAAAATTCCTTACGTTTTTCTTATAAAATTGCAGCTTTTTTCTCATAAATTTGATTTATTTTTTGTCAATTTGCAACTTTTTCTTGTAAATTTTGAGCTCTTTTCTTGTAAATTTGCCACCTTCATCTGGATGCTGGTTAAATTTTTATTCAATGTAATTTAAGTGTAATTTGTGACTTTTTGAATTTTCATCTTTTATCATATTTTTGCATCTTTGCTCTTGCCTAACTTGCATTGATCTGTTTTTACCTCCTGCTAAGTTTGTGGACACCAGTCGCCGGCTGGTTCTGGGTTCATGCTGTTAGTTAGCCGACGAGCTTTTTAACTTTTAAAATGAGTCCTCACAAAATCTGAATAAAAGCTGAAAGCGTCCAGTTTCTCCATGCTTGTTTGTGTCTCTGGACTCTGTCTCTGGACACGTGGAAGAAGGTGGCAGGGACGAGCTGGAGTGGAGCAGGCTGTGTGACGTGCACTGCTGTGTGTTGTGTAGGAACTACAGCGTGGTGAACGTGCAGAAGGGCCAGGTGGAGGTGAAGCGGATGCCGTGTCCGGGCAGCAGGATCAGCTGCCAGATGAAGATCAGGAATGTTCTGTGGATGGCCACGGAGGTACGCAGCAGTCCCACTGACTTCACTTTGTCCCTTGTGTTGCTGCTTAGTTACATTTGCAACATTTTTCTCTCAAATTCAAACTTTTTTCCCATAAATTTGTGAGTTTTCTGTCATTAATATGCACATGTTTACCTGAAAATTTGCAACATTAAAAATAATTTTGTATTTTTGCTCCTGAATTTGAAGGGGTTTTTTGTATCTTTTCCTCATAAATTTGGATAATTTTTCTATTGATTCTCAAAATTTAAGACCTTCCTTAGAATTTTATATATTAGTATTCTTAGTATTTTTTCCCGAGTAAATCTGGCAGATTTTCTCTTTGAAATTTGTTTTATTCCTCATAAATGTTTACATTTTTTCTCACAAATTTGCAACAACTTTTCTCTTAAATTTGGACTTTTTCATAAATTTGAGGTTTTTTGTACATTTTTCTCATAAATTTGCAACTGTTTTTTTGAAAATGTGCAACCCCATCTAATTTTGTCATTTTGCATTTTTTCTTTGGAAATTAGTAGTTTTTCGCATGAATTTATAGCCTCTGTAGATTTTTTTCCTCTTTAATTTTCAAATTTGTTTTGGGATGTTTGTGGGTTTTTTTTGTAAATTTGCAACACTTTTTTCCTGCAGTTTTTATATAGTCTATATACTGTATATTTCAGAGGTTGTTTTAGGCAACTGCTTCAATTTTAAAAAATGGAATTGATTTGCTATCTTTCTGAATTTCTAAACTATTTTAAAGGTCCCATTTCCATGCTGACAGCTCCCATAGGTCTGAATGAAATGTTTGTGACACATTTTGTCATATTTTCTTTAACTAATTAATTATTGCAGCATCATGGCTTGTTTCAGTGCATGTCTCTTTAAATGACTAAGAGCTGCAGTAACGCCGCCCTCCCTCTAATGTCACTATTGCTAATCTTTGCTGGCTAGCTCACGTAGCGAGCCTGAACCAGCTCATATAAATTAGCCAATAACACGGTGGTGGTTGTTACTGAGGCTGGATCATTGTCAGTGACGTCGGGAAAAAGAGCTGCAAGTCCAAAACCAGCTTCTGCCCATTCTGCCAAAATGGTGAATATAATTATTTCTAAGTGAAGAGAGGTTTTAACATTTGCTACTGTAGTCATGTGACCCGAGAAACCCCCCAAAACACCACGTTGGAGTGAATGGGAGCTTTACTAAAAGTTGGACATGCTCAGCCCAGTCTGTCATAGCTTTGATTGTGTGCTTGTGCGACAGGAACAGGAGGTGTTCATCTACAGTCTGAAGGACATGTGTCCGCTCAGCCAGCCTCAGAAATGCTTCTCCTGTCCGGCCGTCATCACCTGCCTGTTTCCTGTTCCGGGAGGAGATCAGGTCAGCCCGTCACACACGCTCACACGCCTCACGCTGTTCCACTGATGCCTGTTGTTCCTCTGAGGACGCAAGAACATGGCAGGGCTGGGAGTCTTTCTGTCTGTTGGCATGTTCTCCCTGTGTTGTGCGGGTTTCCTCCCACAGTCCAAAGAAATGTATGTTGAGTTAATTAGTGATTCTATATCGATCCTAAGTGTCTGTCTGATACGCCCATAGAAGAAAGCTAATGTTAGGGATGTACTGATCGTCATTTGTTGGGGGGCGATATGATGCCAATGTTTAAAATCACAGAGTCATCAACTACATTTGTCCAAGGACCAGAACTTTTCTGGTCCACTGTGAGGGCCAGATGTTTGCATAAAATTAAATTAAATTAACATTGTATCCTAATTATTGTTTGATAGATTAAATTTCCTTCCAAATTTATTTTTTTTAGTCTTTAACAGACTCATATTACCTGTACTGCAGCCAACCACTAGGGGGTGACTGTGATATTTTAGGCTTCGTATTTGTGAAGCTGTCCATCACCGTCACATGTGGTGTGGTAGTTTGTGGAGAACACTGGCAGGAGAAAGGCCTTCTGACTAGATTTCAAGCATGAAAAATGGGGCTCTGGAAGCGCCTTAAGCTGAAAGTTGATGTAGAAAACCGCAGCTTTAATGAAGAATGGACTGATGAGGATGAATTCATCGTGCCAGCTTTTAGAAATGCTGGACTGGGGCTGGACAATTTGACCTTAAATCAGCATCACCGTTATTTGAAGCTTTCAAGTTGGTTTTGTTCTCACTCCTTTCTTCTCCCTTATAGTTCACTGACACACTATGGTCTATTCCATCTATTCCATCATAATGTCAGGGAGGTAAAGAAACATTATAGAAAATAAGTGAACTGAAACACTTTAAATTGGTTCAGTCCCGAATGTTTTCTGAGTTTGCAGCTGCAGACTACTGTTCATTTTAGGGGAAAATCAGAGGCACACAACTGGGATGCAGAGCCTAAATATCAGCGACTGCCATCCCTGAGTCCTGCCTTATTTTCAGATAGGCCAGTACCAGTCAACAAGGTGAATGCCAGCCAATACCTACAGTAGATATTAGATGATATCTTGCTAGTTAATGTGTTTCTGTTTAAGCACTTTGGTTTTTGAGATTAGAAAAAGCACAGTGTAAAAAAATACAGGTAATGATCACTCCATTATCCTTAAAATATCAAATGCAAGTGCATGATTTGAGAGAGCAAAGGTGGCTTTTCCAGTTTTAAGTTTTGCTCTTGTTTCCAGTGGATTATTTGTGCTTCTGCCTCCCCGTTAGAAAGCTAGTTAACCTCGGCTTGTCCCTGATGGTAGGACTTAGGTCTGCAGATTTCATCATTTCCTTCAGAGGCCTTGGGTGCTCCAGAATGATTAGATGGGAATGTGGCATCAGTCACTTATAGGCTGTCTTGTCCATCATGTTCTCCGGCTTGTTGAGTATCAACACTGAGCAGCTTGTAGGCATTAATCCATGATGTCCTATGCATTCCGACAACAGACTGCAACTGCTTTTAGGAGTGCGTCTTCGTCCAGTCGGCAGATGTGTCCAATGAGAGCTGGAATTTATAACAACGTGCTAATGGCTCCCCCCCATACATAACACTCCTGAAATGCCACTGCCAGTAGCATGACAGTGAGCGTCTCCCACTAAACCTGTGAATCACACCGAAACATATACAAAATCGTACTCCCAGTCAGAATCAGAATCAGCTTTATTGGCCAAGTATGCACAACACATACAAGGAATTTGACTTTGGCTAAAACCTTGCTCTCGTTGTTCAAGTGGAGGATTTAAATAAGATTAAAATAAGGATTCAGTGACAACAGAGTATGTACAGTAAATTACAGTCTGTCCACGTTTCTATAAAAGGATGCAAAAAGGATGTCGTTATGTTATTTATGATTTTGTTCTTAACTTATATGCGCATCATCCCTTGGTTCTTGGTGTTACAGCAGTGAGCTTCACTCCTCCACAGTTACCCTCCCTCCAGGCCAAAATACATATACAGTGGGGTGAAAAAGTATTTTCCCCCTTCCTTATTTCTCATTTTTTTGTATGTTTGTCACACTTGAACGTTTCAAAACATCAAACAAATTTAAATATTAGACAAATATAACACAAGTAAACACAAAATGCAGTTTTTAAATGAAGGTGTTTATTATTAAGGGAAAAAAAAATCCAAACCTACATGGCCCTGTGTGAAAAAGTGATTGCTCCCTAAACCTAATAACTGGTTGGGCCACCCTTAGCAGCAACAACTGCAATCAAGCATTTTCGATAACTGGCAATGAGTCTTTTACAGCACTGTGGAGGAATTTTGGCCCACTCATCTTTCCAGAATTGTTGTAATTTTTTAACTCAAAGCTTAGTCATGGAATTCCACAGGAATCTGTGCTAGGCCCTACTCTTTTTAGTTTATATATGCTTCAGTTAGGCAATATTATTAGAAAGCACTCTATACATTTTCATTGTTATGCAGATGACACACAATTATACCTGTCAGTGAAGCCAGATGGTAGTAATCAATAAGCCAAGTTAGAAGCCTGTCTTAAGGAAATCAAAGCTTGGATGACTTGTAATTTCCTGCTATTAAATTGAGATAACACTGAAGTCATTCTTGTTGGTCCAAAAACCTTAGCAATACCTTTCCAAATCAAACTTTTAGTTTGGATGCAGTTACTCTCTCTCTTGATAGTTCTGTGAGGAACCTTGGAGTTATTTTTAATCAAGATCTGTTTTTCAATTCACATATTAAATTTGTTTCTAAGGCTGCCTTCTATCAATTGCGTAATATAGCCAAGATTAGGAGCATCTTGTCTCAGAGTGATGCTGAGAAACTGATCCACGCTTTTGTTACAGACGTGGACAAAATTGTTGGTACCCCTCTGTTAATGAAAGAAAAACCCACAATGGTCACAGAAATAACTTGAATCTGACAAAAGTGGTAATAAATAAAAATTCTATGAAAATTAACCAATGAAAATCAGACAATGCTTTTGAATTGTGGTTCAACAGAATTATTTTAAAAAACAAACTCATGAAACAGGCCTGGACAAAAATGATGGCACCCTTAACTTAATATTTTGTTGCACAACCTTTTGAGGCAATCACTGCAATCAAACAATTTCTCTAACTGTCAATGAGACTTCTGCACCTCTCAGCAGGTATTTTGGCCCACTCCTCTTGATCAAACTGCTCCAGTTGTCTCAGGTTTGAAGGGTGCCTTCTGCAGACGGCATGTTTCAGCTCCTTCCACAGATGTTCAATAGGATTTAGATCAGGGCTCATAGAAGGCCACTTTAGAATAGTCCAATGTTTCGCTCTTAGCCATTCTTGGGTGTTTTTAGCTGTGTGTTTTGGGTCATTGTCCTGTTGCAAGACCCATGACCTGCCACTGAGACCAAGCTGTCTGACCTTGGGCAGCACATTTCTCTCTAGAGTACCTTGATAGTCTTGAGATTTCATTGTACCCTGCACAGATTCAAGACACCCTGTGCCAGATGCAGCAAAGCAGCCCCAGAACATAACAGAACCTCCTTCATGCTTCACAGTAGGGACAGTGTTCTTTTCTTGGTATGCTTCATTTTTGCGTCTGTGAACATAGAGCTGATGTGCCTTGCCAAAAAGTTCCAGTTTTGTCTCGTTTGTCCATAGGACATTCTCCCAGAAGCTTTGTGGCTTGTCAACATGCAGTTTGGCAAATTCCAGTCTGGCTTTTTTATGATTTGTTTTCAACAGTGGTGTCCTCCTTGGTCATCTCCCATGAAGTCCACTTTGGCTCAAACAACGACGGATGGTGCGATCTGACACTGATGTACCTTGACCTTGGAGTTCACCATGAATGTGTTTAGAGGTTGTTCTGGGCTCTTTTGTTACCATTTGTATTATCCATCTCTTCCATTTTTCATCAAGTTTCCTCCTGCGGCCACGTCCAGGGAGGTTGTCTACAGTCCCATGGATCTTAAATTTCTGAATAATATGTGCAACTGTAGTCACAGGAGCAGCTTGATGTTCTGGAACCAGCTGTCAATCTGGATTCAGGAGTCGGACTTGATCTCTGTTTTTAAGAATAGGGTTAAAACCTTCCTTTTTGATATAGCCTACAATTACAGAGGGATCATGTGTCTCTGAACCCTCCCTTAGTTATGCTGCTAATAGGTTTAGACAGCCGGGGGACCTCCAATAATGCACTAGGCTTCACTCCTTTCTTCACTCTGTGATTTTATTTTTTTTTGCTGGTCATTAACATCTGTTTGTTCTCTCCCATAGATTGAGTCCCCATCATGCTGTTTGCTCTCTACATGTCTGTTTTTTTTCATTTTCTCTATCCCGTCATCCCCCAGCCAGTCACAGCAGATGACTGCCCCACCCTGAGCCTGGTTCTGCTGGAGGTTTCTTCCTGTTAAAAGGGAGTTTTTCCTCTCCACCGTCGCCAAGTGCTTGCTCATAGGGGATCGCCTGATTGCTGGGGTCTTTCTGCAATTGTGGAGATTTCCCCTACAGTTGAAAGTGCTATGAGATGACTGTTGTTGTGAAATGGTGCTATATAAATAAAGTTGAATTGAATTGAATTAATTCAGCCACATTGAAGGGTTTTTGAGCATGAATCGCCTTTTTAAGGTCATGCCATATCTCAAATCGGATTCAGGTCAGGACTTTGACTAGGCCACTCCAAAGTCTTCATTTTGTTTTTCTTAAGCCATTCAGAGGTGGACTTGCTGGTGTGTTTTGGATCATTGTCCTGCTGCAAAACCCAAGTGTGCTTCAGCTTGAGGCTACGAGCAGATGGCCGGACATTCTCCTTCAGGATTTTTTGGTAGACAGCAGAATTCATGGTTCCGTTTACCACAGCAAGTCTTCCCGGTCCTGAAGCAGCAAAACAGCCCCAGACCATCACACTACCACCACCATATTTTACTGTTGGTATGATGTTACTTTTCTGAAATGCTGTGTTACTTTTATGCCAAATGTAATGGGACACACACCTTCCAAAAACGTCAGCTTTTGTCTCGTCAGTCCATAGAGTATTTTCCCAAAAGTCTTGGAGATCATCAAGATGTCTTCTGGCAAAACTGAGACGAGCCTTTGTTCTTTTTGCTCAGCAGTGGTTTTGGTCTTGAAACTCTGCCATGCAGGCCATTTTTGCCCAGTCTCTTTCTTATGGTGGAGTCATGAACACTGACCTTAACTGAGGCAAGTGAGGCCTGCAGTTCTTTGGATGTTGTTGTGGGGTCTTTTGTGACCTCTTGGATGAGTCGTCACTGCGCTCTTGGGGTAATTTTGGTCAGCTGGCCATTCCTGGGAAGGTTCACCACTGTTCCATGTTTTCACCATTTGTGGATAATGACTCTCACTGTGGTTCACTGGAGTCCCAAAGCTTTAGAAATGGCTTTATAACCTTTTCCAGACTGATAGATCTCAATTACTTTGTTTCTCATTTGTTCCTGAATTTCTTTGGATCCCAGCATGATGTCTGGCTTTTGAGGATCTTTTGGTCTACTTCACTTTGTCAGGCAGGTCCTATTTAAGTGATTTCTTGATTGAGAACAGGTGTGGCAGTAACCAGGTCTGGGTGTGGCTAGGGAAATTGAACTCAGCTTTCCAAAGATGTGATAAACCACAGTTAATTTATGTTTTAACGGGGGAGAGCAATCACTTTTTCATACAGGGCCATGTAGGTTTGGAATTTTTGTTAGACTTAATAATAAACACCTTCATTTAAAAACTGCATTTTGTGTTTACTTGTGTTATCTTTGTCTAATATTTAAATTTGTTTGATGATGGCATTGTGGTGGAGGATGCGGTGATCTTCCTCCTTCACCGTTCTCTGTCCCACCTGGAGAAGCCCGGGAATGCGGTCAGGATCATGTTCTTTGACTTCTCCAGTGGTTTCAACACTATCCAACCGATGATCCTGAAGGACAAGCTGCTGTGCGCAGGGGTAGACCAGCACCTGTCATCATGGATCCTGGACTACCTCACTAACCGGCCTCAGTTTGTGAGAACCCGGGACTGTGTGTCCGACACGATCATCGGTAGCACGGGGGCCCCCCAGGGAACGGTTTTGGCTCCCTTCCTGTTCACCCTTTATACTGCGGACTTCTCACACAACACAACACACTGCCATCTACAGAAGTTCTCTGATGACTCTGCGATCGTTGGCCTCATCTCCAATGGAGATGAAGCTGAGTACAGAGGGCTTATCCAGGACTTCGTGGACTGGTGCCATCGGAACTGCCTCCAGATCAACGCGAGGAAAACTAAGGAGCTGGTGGTGGACTGCCGCAGGCAAGGACAACCCCTCACAGCACCAGTAAATATACAGGCAACAGACATCGAGATGGTGACATCCTGTAAATACCTGGGTGTTCATCTGAACAATAAACTAGACTGGTCACACAATACTGACGCACTCTACAAGAAGAGACGGCGAAGGCTGTTCCTACTGAGGAGACTCAGGTCTTTTGGTGTACAAGGGGCGCTGCTGAAAACATTCTATGACACGGTGGTGGCATCAGCCATCACTTTTGGAGTGGTCTGCTGGGGCAGTGGCATTACGGCAGCCGATAGGAAGAGACTGAACAAACTGATCAAGAAAGCTAGCTCTGTCCTGGGGCAGCGCCTTGACCCAGTGGAGGAGATAAGAGAGAGAAGTACGGTGGCTAAACTGTCATCTTTGCTGGAGTCCGAGTTCCACCCTATGCAGGACATACTGAATGCACTGAGGAGCTCATTTAGCAGCAGACTACATCATCCCAGGTGCACAACCGAGAGGTTTCGCAGGTCCTTCCTACCAACGGCTGTCAGACTGTACAACCTAAGCAGGGCTGCTCGTAGAGATAGCAAAAAGACGTGACAACCTAATAGTTTTGAATGCAAAAGACGCAATAGACTTATACAATGGTCCCCTCCGGCATACAACTAGGAAAATACCGGTCGCTATGGAGGGTGAGAATATGTATGGGTACATAATCATACCATGTAGGATAACTAAGTAGACGGTTGTGCTGTTTCATCCCATCTAGCAACAATGCTCCGCACTGTGTGTGTTTATATATTTACATATTTATTCCATCTAGCTACAATGCCCCGCACTGGGTGTGTTTATATATCTACACTACCGTTCAAACGTTTGGGGTCACCCAGACAATTATTTTGTGTTTTCCATGAAAAGTCACACTTATTTACCACCATGAGTTGTAAAATGAATAGAAAATATAGTCAAGACATTGACAAGGTTAGAAATAATGATTTGTGTTTGAAATAATAATTTTTTCCTTCAAACTTTGCTTTCGTCAAAGAATCCTCCATTTGCAGCAATTACAGCATTGCAGACCTAACATGATTGCACAAGGGTTTTCTAATCATCCATTAGCCTTCTGACACAATGAGCAAACACATTGTACCATTAGAACACTGGAGTGATAGTTGCTGGAAATGGGCCTCTATACACCTATCTAGATATTGCACCAAAAACCAGACATTTGCAGCTAGAATAGTCATTTACCACATTAGCAATGTATAGAGTGTATTTCTGATTAGTTTAAAGTTATCTTCATTGGAAAAAAGTGCTTTTCTTTCAAAAATAAGGAAATTTCTAAGTGACCCCAAACTTTTGAACGGTAGTGTACATATTTATTCCATCTAGCTACAATGCTCCGCACTGTGTGTTTATATATTTACATATTTATTCCATCTAGCTACAATGCTCCGCACTGTGTGTTTATATATTTATATATATATATATATACAGTATATATGTGCATATGTATACTTGCTGCTCTTGTTTCTTTTTTTTCTCTTGCATTCTGATTGTTGCTCTGAGTGTTGCTGTCCCTGTGCTGTTGTAATCCTGGAATTTCCCCATTGTGGGACTAATAAAGGCTTATCTTATCTTATGATCTGAAGCATTTTCACACCACTGTTTTACTCCAGGTTATCTGGCTTATTTGATTATTAACTTATGTGCGCAGTTGCTTTACTGTTAGCTTCCCTTCATCAGGGCCTCAGATGTATCCACTGGGGGCTCTTGTTACTTTCTGGCCTCTGCCATGTCTTTTTCCAGCATGAGGGTCTACCAAGGTGCAGTCCCCAGGAACCATGGGAGACTCTTTATTGACAAAACGCAACAGAAAAGTGTGGGAAGCTTGCCAAACTTGCATGGGAAAATATTTTACTAGCGGTTAGTTAAGCTACGATCACAAAGATTCTTACGAACCCATCATTCATAAGAATCTCCCAGTTCCTATGAATTCTGGAGTTTGCAGACATTCATGGAGGGGGGCATAGTTTCTTACGGCTGCCGTTCAATTCACTAGAGCGATTTGAGGCATTCTTGACAGTGTTTCCTCTGGCTTAAAGTCCTTGGCGCAATGGCAACATATTTTTTCCGGGGGGTGGTGGGGGATCAGAAAACACATGATACTATTGTAACTGGAATATGTTAATTTTTAATGGAATATGTTAATTTTATACCATTTATTTATGTCAATTTTATACCATTTATTTCGTTTTTTATTTTTGCACAGTAACTTTGCATATGGAACGTACCAATTGAAGTATTGTACAGCCGAGGCTTGAATGTTGGAATATTGGGCCAGTTGGGGTCCCACCCAGACGTCCTGTGTTTAGACTTTTTCCTGGTGTCATCCTTCTCTCCTTCCTCTGCTCTCACCTCTCCTGGACCCTCTGCCTGAACACTTTCCTCTTCTTGGCTCCTCTCTTCTGTCTCATCTTTCCCTCTCTGATCCCTGTCTAATTCAGGTTCTCTCTCGGTCTATAGTGGTATACAAATAGGTTAGAAAATATCAAGTGTCATGTTTTGTCCTGCAGGATTTTTTTGTCATGCTTTACATAAATGACAAAAATGTGTATTTTTAGTCTAGTGTATCTTTTTTCCTTTGAAAGAGTAGGGAAGGGGAAAAAAACAAACAAACATAATAGTAATTTACTCATGCATACTCAAATGATATGATCAGAGGTGGGTATAGTAGCCAGAAATTCTACTCATGTAAAAGCAGTGCTATGAAATTAATAATTAAAAGTAGACAATCAAAAATTTCTAGTTGAGTTAACGGTACAGAGAGCACCCACTTAAAACTTGAGTAATGACTTCAGTCTTGAAGGTTAGAGGTTTATCTTCAAAATTTATAATAAATTTTCTTATAGTTTTCTACTTTTCTCTCTATATTTATCTAAATTTGAAACCATTTTCCTCAAATTTGTAATTTCATCTTGTAAAATTGATTTTTCTTCTACATTTGAGACTTTATTATAAATTTGTGGATTATTTTATTGCTAATTTTTGTCTGTTTTAAAATATTTTTTTAATATAAATTTGAAACAGACTGGGGCGGCGCGGTGGCGGAGTGGTTAGCACTGCGGCAGCACAGCAACTCACCCTTGACCGGGGGGTCCTGGGTTCGATCCCAGCCCCCGACCAACAGTGATCTGTGTGGAGTTTGCATGTTCTCCCCGTGTCTGCGTGGGTTTACTCCGGGATTTCTCTGGTTTCCTCCCACATGCCAAAAACTTGCAAGTTAGGTTAATTGGCATCAAACTGGGGATTCTAAATTGTCCTCAGGTATGACTGTGAGAGTGAATGGTTGTCTGTCTCTCTGTGTTGGCCCTGCGATGGACTGGTGATCTGTCCAGGGTGGACCCTGCCTCTCGCCCAAAGACGCTGGGATAGGCTCCAGCCCCCCCGCAACCCGAAAAGGATTAAGCGGAAGAAGAATGAATGAATGAATGAAACAGACTGTGGTAATTTCTTAAAACTTTTTCTTTATAACAATTTACATTTTTGACCATAATTTTGCAGAGCCAGAACAGAACAATAATTTAACTCTTTCAAAGAAAAAATATTAATAAAACTGTATTTAATGAAATAATTAGCTTAAATGACCAAAGATGCAGTTATTTCTGTTATAGTATTTCTATATATTTATAGTTTTTTTTAGAACTCTTCTCACCACTCAGACAGCAGGAAAAACCTCCCTTATTTTGAAATGCAAATGTTGGCACATTTAGTGTGTCTGAAAGCTGCTGACAGATTAAAGTCACTGACTGCTTGAATTTCGGTCATCTTAACTTGCCAGGTACATAATAATGAACATAAATTAGTTAATTAATATTAATTAAGGTAAAGGTAAAAACATCTCCTTTTTATTCTGGTCTGAAATTGGGCAGCTCGATGGAACAGTGGTTAGTACTGTGGCAGCACAGTAAGAAAGTCATGGGTTCGATCCCAGCCCCCGACCAACAGTGATCTGTGTGGAGTTTGCATGATCTCTGTGTGTCTGCATGGGTTTACCCCAGGTACTCCAGTTTCCTCCCACAGCCCCAAAACATGCAAGTTAGGTTAATTGGAGACTCTAAAGTGGCCCTAGGTGTGAATGGTGAAGGGATTGGCGCCGTACCGTGACTGCCTCATCCATCCAGGTGGATGCTCCTGGGGATTAATAAAATATACAAAATGATAAAAAGAAGAAAAAAACAAAAAAACTAATAATTAAAAAGAAGACAAAATGAACCTACTCAAGCTCCTAATCACACCTGTTAGCTAAGGAACTCTTCATTATTGCTCCCGCTACTAGCGGGTTAAAACCATGATAAATGCCTCCACAGCTTGCATACATTCTCTGCCTTTTTCTGTGTTTAAAGTACTTAATAAGCTCATGTTTCTCTCGGACAGTGACGCTAGCAAGACACTCTCCCTGCCGACTGGAATGGCCACGTGGGCAGGGTTCCTTCTGAACTCCGCATGGGTGACTTTCACACACGTTGTTTGTGTGCGCGCTTGCGGACCGTCATTCCTTCATATATTTTTCTTAAATTTATATTTCCTCTTTGAGTGGTGGCACAACTTACCAGAGGAAACCCTGCTTGAGAAATGAGGTGCTTTTCTGTCGTATGATGGCCCTAGAGTTCTTACGTTCTTCGTAAGGGTGCCTTGGGATCTTCCTACAGCATACTTACTGCCATCTTACGCAAATTTTTGTTCAACTCACAGCACTCAAGTCGTTGGTAGGGAGATCTTATGGCTTTTGGCACATTTTGTCAGCACAAATGTGGCACAAATGACATACTTCCACCTTATGAGCGCCTCACTACTGCCTTAGGCACACTGTACAAATCTCCGTACGAACGGGGATTCGTACAGCATTTCCTACGACTGCTGTAAGGGGCCCTTAAGAACAACTTAAGGTATTCTTGAGGCATACTTACAGCCAACATCTTGCGTAGTTCTTACGTTGTTCCTATGGAATTTGTGCGGCCGCCCTACGATGAGGGGTTTTCATGGGCGTTCATAGAGATCTTGGACAAGACCACCGACCTGGCCATGAATTTACGAATGGTCTACAAATGCTGGATTTTCCTATGGCCTCCTTAAGAACGCCATACAAAATGGCCCAAAAACCATATGTGTTTGCAGCCATTCGTAAGGGTATTTGTGCCCGTAGATTTAGCTTGATTGCGGCCAACATTTTATGTCATCCTCAGCTTGCTTGGCCCATGTCATTTTAGGTGTGTCATGTTGGATTCTCCGTTGCATGGGTCATTGGCGCCACAGGAGTCGGTGCAGTACACAGTCCGTGCTCATACTGCAGACGTGTCTGAACTACTGCAGTCTTTTTTCCTGGACTTGTTATCCATCGGTCAGCTGCTGTTGCCATCATTCATGGATGGTGTCATTGGTAATATGATCTCGAAGGGAAACTCAAAGGATCTGGTGAAGAAGCCACGTTTGGAAAAACCTGGAGCTTGTTCCGGTCCTCTTTGAGGATGGTCCATGTCTCAGAGTCATAGAGAAGGATAGGCAGAATCGGCGTATGGAAGAGATGGATCTTGGTTCTTAGGGAGATGCTGGACTTCTTCCAGATGTACCATCGGAGGAACAAAGATGGTTCTGCAGTGAATCTCTGTTGTCAATGCTGCCTTCTTTTCAGTAAACCGAGATATTTAAATTTTCGAACCTATTCAATCTGAATACCCTCAAGGTTGGCTGTGGCCAGTGAGCCATCCGACTCAAATACTAGTAAATGGCAGTCATTGCATAACGCTGTCCATCCAGCATCTCCTGGTAATCTTCCTCTGACCACCGCAGTAATGGTGGTGCCACACCTTTTGTGGCAGCACAAAACTGGTTGCCACGTTGGTCTGTAGGTTGTTGATTAAATCCTTCAGGAGGAGCTGGGGTCAAGGTGGGTTGCAAAGTGGCTTGCAAGTAGCAAGGCTCAAGTAGGTTAAATAGTAACGCCCAGTTCCTATGAATTCTGGCGTTTGCAAACATTTGCAAGATCAACTTGAGGCATTCTTGAGAAATGAGGTGCTTTTCTGTCATACAATGGCCCTAGAGTTCTTACGTTCTTCGTAAGGATACCTTGGGATCTTCCTACGGCGTACTTACTGCCATACTTACTGGGCTGCACGGTGGCGCAGTGGTTAGCACTGTGGCAGCACAGTTTACCCTCGGCCGGGGGATTGCGGGGATCGTGGGTTCGATCCCTGCCCCCGGCCAACAGTGATCTGTGTGGAGTTTGCATGTTCTCCCCGTGTTGCGTGGGTTTACTCCGGGATTTCTCCGGTTTCCTCCCACATGCCAAAAACGTGCAGGTTAGGGAAACGGGGCGCTTGCGCACGCAGCGACCAGCAGCTGGTGGCTTGTCACCAGACTGCAAAACAAATCTACCTACGGGTACAAAATAAGTAATAAAAAAAAAAAATCTTGTGAAAATTTTTGTGCAACTCATGGCACTATCAAGTCATTGGTAAGAAGAGCTTATGGCTTTCAGCACATTTTGTCAGCATAAATGTCGCACGAATGATGTACTTCTGCCTTTTGAGCACCTCACTACTGCCTTACGCATGCTGTACGAAACTTCTGTCCAAATGTGGATCCGTACAGCGTTTCCTACAACTACTATAAGGGGCCCTCAAGAACAACTTACGGTGTTCTTGAGGTATATGGGGGGAAAGGGGGTTTATAGGCTGAAAAGTTCATAGTGGTCAAATTTCACCAAATGTGGTTTATTTTTCAACCGCAGGATCCAAGAACTGCAACATTGATGGAGGAAGTGTGTGGACCGAAGTGGAAACTATGTTGAAAAGTAAACCAAATTTGGTTAAATTTGACCACTATGGACTTTTCAGCCCCCCTCATATGGCCAACATCTTGCATAGTTCTTACTGTGTTCCTATGGCATTCATACAGCTGCCCTACGATGAGGGGTTTTCGGGGGGCATTTGTAGAAATCTTGGACAAGACCATCAACCTGGCCACGAACATCCAAATGATCTATGAACGCTGGATTCTACTACGGCCGCCTTAAGAAGACCATACAAAATGGTCCAAAAATCATTTATATGTTGGTCACAGCCATTTGTAAGGGTATTTGTGGCTGTAGCTTAATATTGATATTAGATTTGGAGAGTACAATTATCAGGCCAGGAGAAAATGATAAACACAACCTTTTAGGATGTTGGGGTCAGACTGAGATCATCGGGGGCAAGTGTTGACTTTTGGCCTTAATTATCATCCATCCTGTCCTTCACATCAAAGTTCTTATTTCATTCTCTGATGTGACTTGACAGTAGGAAAGGTGAAGTAACAGAAACAGTGCTTTGATTAGACTCTACTTAGTGGAATTTTCCTTTCCACAACTAGTGTTTGTGTACTGGTTGTTCTGTACTGTATTGTACTGTTTCTGTCAGTGTGTTGTTCTTGCTGAAAATCTGAATCTACTTCGCTGTTAAGGCTCAGTAAGGTGGTATTGTGTTGCAAAGCACAAATATGGTGATTACTTCTAATAAGACTGTGAGTTCAGACTGCTGAAGCTGCTGTTTGAATAAATGAGCGCTGTGAACAATCGTCTCTGTTGTTACTGCTTTCTCCTGACTCAGCCAGCTTGCAGATAAATGTTTGGCAAAGGAACCTCTGAATTTCCTGTGGCTTCATTACTTACAGTGTAATGCAGTGGCCGACAGCCTTTTCTTAGGAAAGAGCTATTTTGAGAAATATTTGGGAAAAAAAATCTGCCTATTTGAGCCTTAAAGTGCCTTCACTTTTTTCCAGATGCTGACACAGTTCCCAGAAGTGATAATGAAAAGCTGTGGTCAAAACACCTCAAGGTTTATTTACTGCAGTACTATTTTACACACAAGAAGGGAGATCTTTTCAAAATGGGCTGTTTTTATGCTGATGAGCTTAAAAACAGCGGGAGTCATCCCACCCTCCCTTCTTCGTCATTTCTCTTAAGACTTACATTTTGATGGTAGCACTAAGTTTGAAGCTGACGCTATGTTTTAGTGTCAGTTGTTGGACTAACACGCTAATCAATATCGGCGACATGTGAGTTTAAAAGCCCAAATAAAGCATTATTGGACACAGATGTGTGGTTTGAGTGGTCGACAGGATATGACTGGTCCCTGGGGTAATAAGCACATAAACAACCTAGAATGAGTGAATGGCTACCTCTGCTAATGGTAGCCATCCATGCATCTTCTACTCCTTTTCCCAATTGAATTTTTTCAATTTTTTTTTTTTGAATTTTTTATTTGGCAACTTTGATAATTCTTGCAAATTTATACCTAATTTATATTTCTACCTTTGTACCTCATGCTAAATTTGTAAACACCTCCATCTCCTGTATTAGAAACTATCAACTCACCTGCTGGTTGCAGCCGTTTCCTCTTGTGATGAGAACGCTCTAGACTGTGTGACGATGGTTAAAATGAACGATTGTGTCCTGTGCTGCTCAGAGTCTGCCCAGAGTGTTTGCGGGGATGTCTGACGGCCTGCTGGCAGTGTACAGCCTGGTGGAGGATCTTCCTGTGGACAGGGAGACCTACCTGTGCTCACACACCCTGAACAAGACGGTGTTTGGACTGAAGGACTCTGATCCCAGGCAGAGGCCCTACCCCATCAGCAGCATGGCTCTGGTGGGCAGCGGCTCCCAGGTGAGCAATGATCAGCTACAGAGATTTACAAAAACATGCACAAAGGCTCATGGGACATTAGACAGGTCTGATGAGTGGGCAGTCAGGGGAAAATTTCTAATCTTCTGGTCAATTATAAACTATAGTAAAATGAACTAAAATCACATCTAAAAATTAGCTATATTGTCAAGTATTGGTAAAAGTTGCAAATTTACAAGAAAAATTTGCAAATGTATGAAAAAATGAAAGTTCATGAGAAAAAAAAGAGAATTTATAAGAAAAAAAGTTGTATGTAAATGTAAATTTACAAAAAAGTTGCAAATTTATGAGAAAAAATGAGAACATTTATGAGAAAAAATTGCAAATATGAGGAAAAGTTGCAAATTCATGAGAAAAAATGTAAATTTACAAAAAAAATTAAGAGAAAGTTGCAAATTTATGAGAAAAAATATGAACATTTATGCGAAAAAACTTTCAAATTTATGAGAAAAAAGTTGCAAATATGAGAAAATATGAAAATGTATGAGAAAAAACTTGAAAATTTATGAGAAAAAAGTCACAAATTTATGAGGAATAAATGTAAATTTACAAAAAAGTTGAAAATTTACAAGAGAAAATTGAAAATTTATATGAAAATATGAAAATTTATGAGAAAAAACATGCACATTTATTAGAAAAAGTTGCAAATTTATGAGAAAACGTTTCAAACTTACAGGAAAAAAGTTGAAAATGAGAAAAAAATTGTGAATTTCCGAGAAAAAGTTGCAAATTCATGAGAAAAATGTAAATTTACAAAAAAGTTGAAAATTAACAAGAGAAAGTTGCAGATTTATGAGAAAAAATATGGACAGAACATGTTATATTATAGTCATCTTCAAAATTCATCTTTGAAGAACCAAATCAAGTAATTTTTTGGCAGATAAAATGTTTGAATCCAAATTGGGAACCTTAATGATTTTTTGACAGATGAAGCATACATTTTATGGTTCTACTTACAATATATAATTATAGGAGGTAAATAATGCACACACACTAGTATTCATGGGAAATAAAAGTTTACTGACTTTTACATTGTTATACATGGATTTTATTAATATCACCACACTTTTCTTAACATATAAGGAAAAGCATTAAAAGCTTCGGGATAAAATGTCATATCTGATTATTCTAACACAAAACTCATGGGGCTAAAATTATGACTGATCCCTCACCGCATTAAATATTCAGACATACCTTTGTTAATTGCATTGACAAAAAGTTACGCCCACTTTGCTCAAAAGCAGCCATCAGCCTCAGAATCAGAAGAGAAACGGCTTTAGCCGAGCGAGGTGCCCCCACACCGAGCCGATCAGTTTCTGGCAGCCCATCACTTTTTGGCACGACATCAGCAGCTTCTCTTGTTTTGAATATGTTCAAAAAGTTTTGTGACAAGAAAAACTGGTTCTGGTCAAAACGTCCAGTAAAAGGCAGCGAACTGGCGGTCCCCAGCACCCGCTGAGCTGCAAGACACAGGGGTAAATGTATTTTTAAAGAACAGTTATTAAATACAGTAAATACTGTGACATTTCAGTGTGTGCTGGATTGTCTCTGCTACTCTTGTGCGACCCCAAATGGGCAAATTGGGAATAGCAGTTACTTCATTGAAAAAGTGCTGCTTGTGTATTCTTTTTTTTTAATTTTCACACTTTGCAAATTCATTCCATGTGCCAGCCTGGACTCTCTGGCGGGCCGTACGTTTGACACCCTGATGTAGCCTATGCCATATTTTTGGTGCTACACAGTGAAGAGTAGTAAACCCACTTGGAGTTGGTAGTCATGCCATACATCGTTTGAAAACTTAGAATTTCATCTTATTTGGTTGTTAAAATAGATCTGAGATACAATCACCACAGAAGTAAACAGTGCATCAAACAAGCTAGCACGAGAGTATAATAGCAGCAACACTGCAAAATATTGGTATTGGGTATCAGCCAATAGTCATTTTTAAGTATCGTATCAGTATCGGTTGCATCCCTATTGCAGCATATGTAATGACAGTTCAGTCTTGTAATTTGTTTGCACTCACTCATCCAGCTTGTCCGTGCCACCTCTCACAGGCATCACTTAACAAGTTTATTGACCTAATGCTCTATTTGTCTGTGATCCACCTACGCTTCGGACAAGGCCGGCATGCATGCGACTGTTTATATGCTTCATTTGCATCGACTGTTTATGGTGGTGCAGAGAGCTCACCAAAATGCAAAAGCCACAGCACCGTGACAAAGTCTGCAACACAAACACAAAAGCAGGCCAATGTTAGCATCAGTGCTAACATTAGTATGCTTACATTGTTATGCAGCTTTTTAAAAGTTAGCATTCTAATGTTATCATTAGCATGTGAATGTTAGTGTTACTAAGATTAGCATGGTAACATTAACATACTAATGTTACCACACAGATGTTAGCACACAACATGCTAACAATAGCTAACTTATGAAACAGCTGCATACTAATATGAGCATAATAATTGATGCATTGATGCTAATGTTAGCCTGCTTTTGTATTTGTGTTGTAGCATTTGCCGCTGTGCTGTGGCTTTTGCACTCTGGTGAGCTCTCTGGGCCACCATAACTGTTCGACCAAGCGTCTTACGCATGAGCATCATCTGCACCATCACCCCAGCCTGATAGGGAGCGCAAATGCATTGATGCACCAGTCTGTTCTCCGGCTATATGAAAGAGTAGAAAAGCATTTTAGCAACAACAATGGCAACTTCACAAAGGCGAGAAAACAAACTCCTGTGTTTACTACATTTGCCACTCATCATCTTTCCTTTTTCTTTCTCTGGTCTTGTCTTGTCTCCAAAATGTACCTGAACATAAAACGTTTTTGTGTGTGTGGACGTGACGTTAACCCGTGTCCCCCGTGTTCACCAGCTGTGGTTCTCCAACGGTCCGGGCGTGCTAGTCCTCGACTCGCTGAGCCTCCGGGCGCTTCACAGGCTGGAGCCTTACAGCCCCCCTTCGTCTGTCATCTGTCTGACCACCAGCTTCTCTCTGTGGGGGGAGGAGGCGGTCTGGACCCTGGACAACCACAGCAACACACTGCTGCTGTACCACGCCGCCTCCTACCAGCTCTGTGCCACATACAGGTGAGAGTACCAGGACCGTTGTCATGTGAGCTGTGTCGGTCTGGACTGATGATGTGTCATTTCATATCTGCAGCTGTGGCGACAGTAACCCGCTCCGCGACGTCTTCACTGTGCGGCACCCTCCAGCCGTCACCTCGGTGATGGCGACCGACCTCAACCCCGCAGAGCAGAGCGAGCAGCAGGAGTACCCTAATGGAGACGTGACGCTGATCTTCAGCGAGGAGGCGGGCACTCAGATCATCCAGCACCAGGACTCACTGACGGACTACTGCTCCTTATCATCCAGCTGCTCTATGGAGCTGCTGCCGTCGGACTTTTCCAGCACGCTGGACCACAGTTTGTTAACTGTGCCTGGGTCTGCAGACCAGGAGCACACAGGCAGGGGCGTGGACCAGGAAGGTTCAAGTAAGCTTGAATCTGGTGAGGACACTGCGGAGGACAGGGGCCCCACACCACCGGAGCTGGAGGCTTTGATGGTGCTGCCAGTGAACGGAACTCTGTGGATCCCCAGGTAAAATAAACCAGCAGCTGACACTGCACACTGAGCAGAGTTTAAGGGTAAATAACGACAGACCAGCTGACATCATACTGTTACTGTGCCTGACCTTATTCTGCTGCTACCTCTGGGGCAGCTTCCACTGGCTTTCCCTTCCAGTTGAATGTGCTTCAGTCAGGTGTGTGATCTTCTGATGTGACCTAAATAACAGTTTAGGAGAAATTTGATCCCTTGTTAATGTTTGACACCCTGAGGACTCATCAGTACATCTACATCTCTACAGCTGCCAGCCCAGATTTTCCTGCTTTCTTCATTTTTCACAGCTACAGTATACAGCAGGGGTGTCCAACCATGTGCCATGGAGAGCCAAGACCCTGCAGGTTTTACCTCCAACCAGTGTCTTCAACAGCAGATTTCAGTGAACTTCTTCCCACTGATTGCTGATAAGTGAAAACACCTGCTGAAGAGACTGGGTAGAAGAGAAAACCTGCAGGGTCTTGGCTCTCCATGGCACATGGTTGGACACCCCTGGTATACAGTCTTCAGCAGTCCTAATCTGATGTGAGTGCTCAGGGATCTAGCCTTTCAGATTTTCCACAGTTTGGCAGTGCTCTACATTCATGTATTCATTCTACATATCCTACAACTGCAAAGCCTTAAAGGGGTCATTGACTGACAAATGGTGTTTGTAGGTTTTAACTGTCTGAATTGTCTGTTGGTCACATACAAAACAGTCAATTCTCTTAAAAAACACAGTCAGTCTTTATCTCATTTTTCTCTCCCAGAAACGTTTTTTACTCTTCTGGGTAAATCGTATACATCATGATTTAACAAAGCCAACCCACAGCCGTCCTTGAGACCCCCCCCCACACACACACACACACACACTGCTCTGTTACTGGCCCACTGTCATGTACATGGAGCAGATGCTAAATGTAGCCTATTAGCCTCTGAGCTATTAGCCCCCAGCTAACACTAGAATCAGGAGGCTCACACCAAGTGCGGCCTGTATTGCTATTTTCCTCAGATTTTAGTCACCCTAATAGCCATCCCTGTTACCACCTGGTTCACCAGTCCAGTCGGCAGTGTACCTCAGTCACTCTGGCCCATCTCCCAGTGGTTTTGTCGTGATTCCACAGCAAACTGCCAGCACTGGCACGCCGGTCGTTGCAACCAACCTGGCCTGGGACCCGAGGCTGCTGGCTTTCATGGCCAGCTCCCCCACCATCCTCCAGTGCTCTGTGCGACTCTGCTGTCGCAGACAACGTAGGGTAGCCACCTCGTGAGGGGGCGTCCCTCGGCTGGCCACGGGAGTGGAGTCCCGCAGGGCAAGACACTCCCTTTGAGATCCTGTGGCTCGGCAAGCTTCACCTCGGCTCTGCCTCTGGCCAGCAGTGTCAAGTCCCCCCCCGGGGGGGGGGGGGGTAGGCTGAGGTGGCGTGCGCTGTACCTTCGACTGTGGATCAATGAACCAGCGTTGCTCATCCGAGCTAGAGGAAGGCTAAAGGCTTGAAGCTAGTCAGCTAATGGCTAACTGACGTAAGAGGGAGGGCAGAGTTGAATAGGTGAAGGATGTTTCTTGAAGTGACAGGCTTTAATTCAGAGCGTTTCAAGAAAAGCGGGGAAAATACAAAACAAATTAGCTTCATTAATTAAAAAAATTGAACAAAATGTGAACAAAATATGTCAAACACTTCATGAAGACGTATGTGCTGTTAAAATGTGGAAAAAGTGCAGTCAAAGACCCCTTTAAATCTTTTTCTTCTTCTTTCAGCTGCTCCCTTCAGAGGTCTCCACAGTGGATCCTCTGCCTCCATCTCACACTATCCCTTCATCTTCCTCTGGAACACCAACCCTCTCCATGTCCTCCTTCGCTACATCCATGAATCTTCTCTGTGGGCTTCCTCTTTTCCTCCTGCCTGGCAGCTACAGCTTCAACATCCTTTTTTTTTTTTTTTTGTTACTTATTTGTACCCGTAGGTAGACTTGGTTTGCAGTCTGGTGACAAGCCACCGGCTACTGGTCGCTGCGTGCGCGAGCGCCCTAAACCTACATGTTTTTGGTGTGCGGGAGGAAACCGGAGAAATCCCGGAGTAAACCCGCGCAACACGGGGAGAACATGCAAACTCCACACAGCTCACTGTTGGTCAGGGGCTGGGATCGAACCCACGATCTCATGATCCCCGCTGTCCCCCAGCCGAGGGTAAAACTGTGCTGCCACAGTGCTAAACCACTGCGCCACCATTGCATCCTTTATCCAATATCTCCACGATCCCTCCTCTGCACATGTCCAAACCATCTCAGCCTTGCCTCTCTTACTTTGTCTCCAAACCGCTCAACCAGAGCTGTCCCTCTGATATACTCATTTCTAATCCTGTCTCTCTTAGTCACTTCCAATGAAAATCTTAGCACCTCCAGCTCCACCTCCTGTCTTTTTGTCAGCGCCACCATCTCCAAACCATACATCATAGCAGGTCTCACTACTGTCTTGTAAATCTTCCTTTTCACTCTTGCTGCTACATTTCTGTCACAAGTCACCCTTGAAACACGTCTCCACCTACTCCACCCTGCCTGCACTCTTTTTCACCTCTCGTGCATTTTCCATTGCTTTGGATTTTTGGATGGTTGACCCCAGGTATTTAAACTCATCTACTTTCACTACTGATACTCCTTCCATCTTCACCGTTGCACCTGCCTCCCTCTTATTCACACTCATGTATTCTGTCTTGCTTCTACTGACTTTCAGTCCTCTTCACCCCAGAGCATACCTCCACCTCTCTAGGTTCTCTTCCATCTGCTCCCTACTCTCACAACAGATCACAATGTCATCTGCAAACATCATGGTCCACGGAGACTCCTGCCTAACCTCATCTGTCAGCCTGTCCATCACCATAGCAAACAAGAAGGGGTTCAGAGCTGATCCCTGATGTAACCCCACCCTCACCTTGAAACCATCTGTCACTCCTACAGCACACTTTACCACCGTCTCACTGTCCTCATACATGTCCTGCACCACCCTCACATACTTCTCTGCCATTCCTGACTTTCTTATACAGTACCACACTTCCTCTCTTGGCACCCTATCATCTGCTTTCTCTTGATCCACAAAGACACAGTGCAACTTCTTCTGACCTTCTCTATACTTCTCAATCAGCACTCTGAGAGCAAACATTGCATCTGTAGAACTCTTTCTTGGCATGAAACCGTACTGCTTCTCACTGATTGTCACCTCTTCTCTTAACCTGGCTTCAACAACTCTTTCCCGTATCTTCATAGTATGGCTGATCAACTTTATGTCTCTGTAGTTACTACAACTCTGAACACCAAATCTTCTTCTCCACTCCATGGGCATCCTCTCACTCTCCAAGATTGTGTTAAACAATCTGGTTAAAAAGTCCACTGCATCTCTCCATCTAAGTCCTGCTGGAAAATGAAATCAGCATCTCCATAAAGCTTGTCAGCAGAGGGAAGCATGAAATGCTCTAAAATTTCCTGGTAGACGACTGTGCTGACTTTGGTCTTGATAAAACACAGTGGACCAACACCAGCTGATAACATGGTTCCTCAAATCATCACTGACTGTGGAAACTTCACACTTAACCTCAAGCAACTTCAATTCTGTGCCTCTCCACTCTTTCTCCAGACTCTGGGACTTTGATTTCCAAATGAAATGCAAAATTTACTTTTATCTGAACAGAGGTCATCTGCTGGTGTTGGTCCACTGTGTTTTATCAAGCCCAAAGTCAGCACAGTCGTCTACCAGGAAATTTTAGAGCACTTCATGCTTCCCTCTCATGACAAGCTTTATGTAGAAGTTGATTTCATTTTCCAGCAGGACTTGGCACCCCCACACACCGCCAAAAGTATCAAAACCTGGTTTAATGACCATGGCATCACTGTGTTTGATTGGCCAGCAAACTCTCCTGACCTAAACCCCAGAGAGAATCTATGGAGTATTGTCAAGAGGAAGATGAGAGACACCAGACCCAACAATGCAGACGAGCTGAAGGTCACTATCAAAGCAACCTGGACCTTCATAACACCTCAGCAGTAACACCGGCTGATCACCTCCATGCCACGCCACATTAATACAGTAATTAATCCAAACAGAGCCCTGACCAAGTATTGAGTGTGTACATGGACATACTTTTCAGTCGGCCAACATTTCTATTAAAAAAACAATTTTTTAAAATTAATTTTATGTAATTAATTTTTTGAGAAACTGAATTTGAGGTTTTCATGGGCTGTAAGGCATAATCATAAAAATTAAAATAAGTAAACACTTGAAATATATTGGTCTCTGTGTTATGACTCTATATAATATATGGGTTTCACTTTCTGAAATGAGTGACCAAAAATATTGAACTTTTTCATGATATTCTAATTTTTTGAGATGTACCTGTATGTTCCTCTCTCTTCTTGAAGTATGTGTTCACCGCAGCCATTTCCATCCTTTTAGCAAAATCCACAACCATCTGTCCTTCCACATGTCTCTCCTGAAGAGACATGTGGAAGGACATGTGGACATGTAGGTCCTGAGGACCTACTCAGGACCTCCTCATCACCTCTGTTCCCTTCACCTACATGTCCATTAAAGTTTGCTCCAATCACCACTCTCTCCCCCCTGGGAACACTCTCTACCACTTCATCCAGCTTACTCCAGAATTCATCTTTCTCCTCTACCTGACATCCAACTTGTGGGGCATACGCACTGACAACATTCAAAGATTCTATTTGTCAATACTACTATACATACAGTACATACAGAAGAATTGAAATGGTGTCTCTCTCTCTTCAGTGGTGTGTACAATATAAAAAAGTAAAAACAATAAGGCTGGAAAAACAGCAGCAGTCTATGTACATTAATGCTACCCGCAGTGCAAATGGTGGCGAAAGATAGACCCAGACATTCCATAGTGCAAATAAAGATAAACGATGATGAAACCCAGCAATCCTATACACAGAAAATTAGAGCTGTAATACCCGTAGCTGCAAGTTCAATGCGGTAGTGTAGGTGCACACAGTGACAGATAGGACTGCACATGATCAGTATTGCAATGAGAGACAGCAGCAGATATGGCATTTGTGCAAATGGTAGTAGTAAAGTGCAGAGACATACAGCATCAGATGTATTACTGTTGGTGTGTCGGTCTTTCTGTGCCAACAGCTGTGGTGGTTATTGTGCGGGTGAGTGCGTTACGGTCTGGGTGGGAGGACAGAGTTCAGGGTCCTGATGGCCTGATGAACAAAGCTGTTTAGCAGTCTTGTGGAGTGGGCCCGGGGGCTCCAGTACCTTTTCCCCAAGGGCAGGGAGCTGACGAGGGAGTGTGAGGGGTGGGAGGTGTCACCTGCAATGTTGATGGCTGTGCAAGTGAGGCGGGTGAGGTAGATTCGCGAGAGGGGGCGCAGAGGGGCACCAATGATCTTGCTGGCTGCTTTCATGGTGCGTTTCAGTGTCTTCCGGCAGGAGGCGGTGCACCTTCCATACCACACCATGGTGCAGCTGGTGAGGATGCTCTCAACGGTGCCCCGGTAGAATTAGCACATGATGGAGGGTGGGACCCATGCTGTCCTCACTTTGCGGAGGAAATAGAGCCGAGTTTGAGCCTTCTTGTCCAGGGATGTGGTGTTGTTGGACCAGGAGAGGTCCTCAGAGATGTGCATCCCCAGGAACTTGGTGCTGCTCACCCTCTCCACAGCTGCACCATCGATGATCAGAGAGGTGTGGTGTGTGTGACCCTTCCTGAAGTCGACCACAATCTCCTTGGTTTTTCCCACGTTCAGGAAGAGGTGATTGTCTTTACACCGCTGGACCAGTTGGCTCACCTCATTTCTGTAGTTGACCTCCTCGTTGTTGGTGATGAGGCCCATCACCGTTGTCATCCGCAAATTTGATGATGTGGTTGGTGTTGTAGGCTGGTACAGTCATCGGTCAGCAGGGTGACGAGCAGCGGGCTGAGCACGCACCCTTGTGGGGCCCCTTCAACATCACACCTTGGACTTCTAGCTTCAAACTCATGATTCTGTCTGACTCCTTCTTTACCTGCTGAACACTCTTCACATACTCTTCCTTCAAGATTACTCCTACTCTATTTCTCTTCCCATCTACACCGTGGTAGAACAGTTTAAATCCACCTCCAGTGCTCCTAGCCTTGCTTCCCTTCCATCTGGTTTCTTGAACACACAGTATATCTACCTTTCTTCTCTCCATCATATCAGCCAACTCTCTGCCTTTACCTGTCATAGTCCCTACATTTAACATCCCTATTCTCACCTCCACACTTCTACCTTTCCTTTTCTCTCTCTCCCTCCTAACACACCTTCCCCATTTCCTCCTCCTCGATCTTCGACCAATGGTGGCCCAATTTCCACCGGCACCCTGTCGGTTAGCAGCACTGGTGGCAGTTGCTGTTAACCCAGTCCTCGACTGATCCAGTATGAAAGCCTCATTCTTCATGATCCGCATGTTTGAGTTGGCGAAGGTTTTACGTTGGTCTCAGGCCCGGGTAAATGGGGAGGGTTGTGTCACGTAGGGCATCCAACACTAGGAGTACACTGGCTTGTGCACCCCCTGTGGCAATGAGCCCTTTAAATAAGTTCTTGAATACAGCTAAGGGCAGGTATGCAAGTTGTGTTCCACATTGTTGCAGAACTGCCTCCTCATGCGAGGATGGATGCAGCTTTGGAGGAGTGGAGACTCTGGGTAGTAGGGGAAAATTAGCAGCTAAAGTGCAGCTGAAGTATTGAGGGAAACTGTTAGAAAGGTACAAGATTCACAAAAAGTTAGGGATATTCGGCTTTCAGGTGAAATTTCAGGATGCACCTAAAATATACTATAACCTTTCCGGTGAACTAAATTTGACCTTGTCTAATCTTTTGAATGCACATGTCCAACTGTTCAATGTTCCCAGTACTTTTTGCATAACTTGCTGTTCTCAAACAAGGAGCTTAAAGGCCAAATGTCACGTAATTTTTTTTTCTAAATGACAACGAATTTAGATAAAATACACATAGCTTAAACCAAATATTCATACCGGAGACCATATCACCCACCTGTATTTACATAATTGCACAAAATACACCAGGTGAAGGCCCCACCTTGCTTGCTGGCTTGTGACAGCCAGTCCATGTTTTTGACATCACCAGTTGTACCCTGGCTGCCCTGCCTATCCACATTCACACTTATCAACATTGGACAATCATGACGGAAAGTGACAGCGATTGTGAACAAATTAGTTTAGTTTTGTCTTTTTTTTTGTCTTTTTTTTTGTCAGTGGTTCAGACAGTGACAGAGGCATAGAACCTTACAGGTTCGAGCCGTCCGAGACGGAATCAGATGCTTTGTCTGATGACAACAGTTCCAACGATGACCAGAGAGCAGAACCAGTGGAAAATGTCATTGAACTGGACATTAATCGCCTCCAGAATTGCGAAGCCAAAGGGGGTCTGTCGAGGGCGCCCCATAAATATTGATTTTTCGGAAGCCATTATTATTACAGTGGAGGAGAGCCGCTGCTGTCAAGAAATTGACCAGATCAATATGAAAATGGAGGCGCATACCTGTCAAGTGAGACGTTTTCGCCGTATTTTGGTGCCAAGCGCGGCTGTGGGGGACGGCGGAGTGGTGGGGGACACTTTTCTGGGAAATGTTTTAAATGTAGTTCGTGTTGTTATTGTCAAATATTTTAAGGAAAATACGGGGAAAATGCAATTTTAGCAAAAACGGGCGTATTGCCATTTCTGTACGCCCAAAAGAAAAATATACGGGAAAAAAAATTGAGTGTTGAGGAGCAGTGTGTGATCCCCCACAGCTGGTGCTGGCAGATGGCTCAGCGGGAGCTATTATCACTACAATGAGAAGTGTGGACTCAATCAGTCTGATGGCCGCGGCGGGCAGATCGCTCAGCGGGAGCTATTATCACTACAATGAGAAGTGTGGACTCAATCAGTCTGATGGCTGCGGCGGGCAGATCGCTCAGCGGGAGCTATTGTCACTACTGTTAGAAGTGTGGACTCAATCATTAGTCTGATTGTCGGGGCGGGCAGATCGCTCAGCGGGAGCTATTCTCACTACAATGAGAAGTCATTAGGACAATGGTTTAACACTTTCAGCTGTGCAGCGGTTGTGGAACAGAGAGAGATCGCCTTACAAATACAGAATTCTGCTTTTTTTTTTTAATTTTGCGCCGGACGCTGAGTTGTGTTGTTATTGTCAAATATCCATGAATCCTTAAAATATTTGACAATAACAACACGAGTTGCATTTGGGGCATTTCCCAGAGAGGTGTCCCTTGTTGCTCCGCCGTCCCTTATAGCCGCTTTTTACAGTGTTGAAGTACGTCGAAAACGTCTCACTTGACAGGTATGAAAACATTTCCCAGAGAAGTGTCCCTTATTACCCAGCTGTCCCTGATAGTCCCGTTTTAAGGTATGGGTGAAATATCCAATTTTTTCTTTCTTGTTGCTCACTTCAACCTTCCAGTCTCCATATAAACAATCAATTGAAATACCCCAAGCATCAAACTAGGGTACAATCTATTTCGTCACTTCCGCCTTCTTCCCCAGGCGATTCCAGGGGCCGTGTCAGGCCAAGCGCGGCGGTTTTAAATTAACGAATATTCCGTTGTTACTGAAGCATATGCACCAAGACCCGAACGGATCGGTTCCCTTTTATATCTAGTTTCAAGATATTTAAAGTACCCTGTTACGTGACATTTGGCCTTTAACTGCAAAATTCACAGCAGGTGTTTGATCCATAAACCGACCAAGACATTTTCTGGTTCAATTAGAATTGGTATTTAAACAGTCCTCTTCATCAGGCTGTTCACATTTTGACATCATGAAACCAAGATGACACCTAACAACTGATCAACAGTGTGTCACCATTGCAAGGCTTCAAACAGGATGTTCTCAGAGGGAAGTGGCCACTGAGCTTAGAGTGTCACAGAGTGTCATCAGCAGGTTGCAACAGAGATCCAGAGAGACTGGAAGAGTCACAGAAAGGCATATAAGTTGACGTCCTTTGGCCACATCCCAGGCTGATGACCGCTTCACTGTGAACAGTGCCCTGCGGAACCGAATGATGAATGCCACTCAACTCCAGGCACATTTAAGGGAGGTGACAGACACCCAAGTGTCACGTCAGACCATTTGAAACCATTTACATCAGCGTGGTCTGTATGCTAGATGACCTGCAAGAGTACCTGACCACACCATCAGGCACAGGTGTCATTGTCTTGCATGGGCCACGGAGCATTTACGCTGGACAAGAGACAGTAGACCTCAGTGCTGTTCACTGATGAAAGTCAATTCATGGTGAGCAAAAATGATGGCCTCCAGTGATGTTGGAGACGTCAGGGAGAGCACTATGCATCGGCCAGACGAGCCTTTGATGGTGGTGGTGTTACAATCTGGGCAGGTGTGTCTAGTCAATACAGAACTGCCCTACACCATGTGAATGGTACGGTGACAAGCTGATACTACCTGAATAACATCATTAATCCAGTCATTGTTGTCTATGAAGATGAAATTAGGCCTGTGTTGTTCATGCAGGGGCACAATGTTCCAGTTCATCAAGGTCGCATCATTAGGAATGGCTGCTGGAGGCTGGGGTACCTCAAATGGAGTGACCTGCATTTTCTCCAGACCTGAATCCCATAGAAAACCTATGGGATCAGCTGAGTCACCATGTAGAGGCTCATAACCTTGCACCCTACAACCTCAATGACCTGAGGGCCGCCCTTCAAGAAGAGTGGAATTCCATGTCTCAGCAGAGAACAGCATGAGGCATCGTTGTCAAGCTGTAATTGATGCTCAAGGGAACATGACAAGTTATTGAGACATTGACATTTTTGTTGTGGTATACCCACCACTCATGTTGGCTTTTTGTTTCAATAAATTGTTTGAGATGAGGAGATCACCATTGCGTGATTCTACTTAAATGCTCTACTTTCATGATATTATATCACTGTAACATGAACTTTTTACTTTTTCCATAAATTTCACCTGAAAGCCAAATATCCTTAACTTTTTGTGAGTAGTGTTTGTGGTGTATTCTCTGGACAGAAGAAAGAAGACAAGAAGATTTGGACAAAAATTCCTAGCATATTCTAACTGAAAACAGATCTATTCAATTCAATTCAACTTTATTTATATAGCGCCATTTCACAACAACAGTCATCTCATAGCACTTTCAACTGTAGGGGAAACCCCCACAATTGCAGAAAGACCCCAGCAATCAGGCGATCCCCTATGAGCAAGCGCTTGGCGACGGTGGAGAGGAAAAACTCCCTTTTAACAGGAAGAAACCTCCAGCAGAACCAGGCTTAGGGAGGGATCATGTGTTTCTGAACCCTTCCTAATTGTAGGCTATATCAAAAAGGAAGGTTTTAACCCTCTTCTTAAAAACAGAGATCAAGTCTGACTCCCGAATCCAGATTGGCAGCTGGTTCCACAAGAGAGGAGCTTGATAACTGAAGGCTCTGCCCCCATTGTACTTTTGGAGATTCTAGGTATTGCAAGTAATCCAGCATTTTGGGAGCGTAGTGCTCTGTTAGGATAATGGGGTAATATCAGATCTTTTAAATAAAAAGGGGCCTGATTGTTTAGAGCTTTAAAAGTGAGAAGAAGGATTTTAAACTTAATTCTAAACTCTATGGGAAGCCAGTGAAGGGAGGCCAGAACTGGAGAGATATGATCTCTCTTTCTAGTACCTGTTAAAACTCTTGCAGCAGCATTTTGGATCAACTGAAGACTTTTTAGAGATGTTTTGGGACAACCTGATAATAAAGAGTTACAATAATCTAATCTCGAGCTAACAAAAGCGTGGATCAGTTTCTCAGCATCACTCTGAGACAAGATGCTCCTAATCTTGGCAATATTACGCAAATGATAGAAGGCAGTCTTAGAAACGAATTTAATATGTGAATTCAAAAACAGATCTTGATCAAAAATAACTAAGGTTCCTCACAGAGCTATTAAGAGAAAGAGTCACTGCATCCAAACTAAAAGTTTGATTTGGAAAGGTATTCCAAAGGTTTTTTGGACCAACAAGAATGACTTCAGTCTTATCTGAATTTAATAGCAGGAAATTACAAGTCATCCAAGCTTTGATTTCCTTAAGACAGGCTTCTAACTTGGCTAATTGATTACTATCATCTGGCTTCATTGACAGGTATAATTGTGTGTCATCTGCATAACAATGAAAATGTATACAGTGCTTTCTAATAATGTTGCCTAACGGAAGCATATATAAACTAAAAAGAGTAGGGCCTAGCACCGATCCCTGTGGAACTCCATGACTGAGCTTTGAGTTGAAAGAAAACTCATTATTGACATGAACAAACTGGAACCTATCAGATAAATAAGATCTAAACCACTGCAACGAAGTTCCATTAAGTCCAACATAGTGTTCTAATCTATCAAGTAGAATATCATGATCGATAGTATCAAAAGCTGCACTAAGGTCTAAAAGGACAAGTACAGAAGCAAGTCCATTATCAGATGCGATCAGGAGGTCATTCGTGGCCTTCACTAAGGCTGTTTCAGTACTATGATGGATTCTAAACCCAGATTGAAACTCTTCAAATAAACCATTTCCCTGCAAGTGGTCAAATAACTGTGTAGCAACAACTCTTTCTAAGATTTTTGAAATGAAAGGGAGATTAGAGATTGGTCTATAGTTAGCTAAAACTCCTGGATCTAGCGTTGGCTTTTTGAGTAAGGGTTTAATTACAGCCGTTTTAAAAGCCTGCAGTACATGGCCTAAAGTTAATGAAGAATTGATTATATGAAGAATAAAGCTACCAGTAAGTGGGAAGACTTATTTAAATAACCTGGTAGGAATAGGGTCTAAAAGACAAGTTGAAGGCTTGGATGAGGAAACTATTTTGTCTAACTCTAAAAGGTCAATTGGAGTAAACTCATCAAGACAAATACAGTAACTACTACAACTCCTTCAATTGATATCTAAGTTAACGGTGGGAAGAATCTGATTGATTTTATCTCTGATAGATGAAATTTTATTATTGAAAAGATCTGTTTTCTCTGTTTCGGAATTGAAGCTACTAAGTGGTTTGCACAGATACGTGACACAGACATGACATCTTTTGTTGCTGGTTAGGCCATGACATATTGATGAGCATGTGTGCTTTTTAAGAGCACGGATGTTTTCTTGTAATTATGAATGTGAACCGTCTTGTCACGCAAATCTGCTCTGACCAGAGCTGATGTAAAGGGAACGTTGCCGTAGAGCATGGTCCCAGGCTCTTGAAAACCCTTGTTCTATCCAATGATACCCATTTAGAACAGAAACAGGCCTCCTTATAATGCTATGGACTCCCTAGTTATTTTTCTTTTTCCATGCATGCACAATAGACCTGTTGCCAGAAGACACAGGAGAAGGAAACCAGTGCTGTTCTTAAAGCAGCTTTCAAATTTGGACAAAATTGCCTTTGCAGGGTACAGAGAAAGTTAAAGTGGGAGAAGAATCATGAAAACTGACACGCTGACAGCGACCCAACAGGATTTATAACAGTCTGTTTCCTCACTAATGTGTCAAGTCTAAGGTGGGAGATAACTGCTGCAGCCATAACAGTTGTCTTTACCCACCTGGACTGAGGCAACAAAACAAAATGATACTCAGCTACTGTGAAACGTGACATTTTCTGCTTCATAAAATGTACCTGTGTCCTCTCTGTGTGTGTGTGTGTGTGTGTGTTGCAGACGTGGAGGTGATGTGATGGTTATCGAAATGCAGTCGCAGGCTGACCAGCTGAGAGGCCGCGTCATCGCCGTCCTTCACCCTCCTCAATGGTCCTCCTTGGGGTGAGCTCAGCTTATTTTAACCAGATCTCATTCTGTGGGGAAATTAATGAAGCAAAAGTGTTGGAGTCCTACAGCTAAGGTCACAAAGATTCTCACGAATGATGGGTTTGTAAGAATCTCCCAGCTCCTACGAATTCTGGAGTTCGCAGACATTTGTGGAGGAGGGCATAGTTTCTTACGGCTGCCGTTCAGTTCACAAGAGCAACTTGAGGCATTCTTGAGAGATGAGGTGCTTTTCTGTCATACAATGACCCTAGAGTTCTTAAGTTTTTCGTAAGGGTGCCTTGGGATCTTCCTACAGCATACTTACTGCCATCTTACGAAAATTTTTGTGCAACTCAGGGCACTCTTCAAATCATTCGTCGGAAGATCTTACAGCTTTTGGTACATTTTGTCAGCACAAATGATGTACTTCCACCTTATGAGCGCCTAACTGTTGCCTTGCACATGCTGTACGAATCTACATATGAACGGGGATTCGTACGGCATTTCCTACAACGACTGTAAAGGGACCTCAAGAACAACTTAAGGTGTTCTTGAGGCATGCTTATGGACAGCATCTTGTGTGGTTCTTTCACTGTTCCTATGGCATTCACACAGCTGCCCTACGATGAGGGGTTTTCATGGCACGTTCGTAGAAATCTTGGACAAGACCATCGACCTGGCCACAAACTTGCAAACGGTCTACGAACATTAGATTCTTCCACGGCCGCCTTAGGAACGCTGTATGAAATGGTCCAAAAATCGTTCATATGGTGTTCGCAGACATTTGTAAGGGTATTTGTGACTGTAGCTTTATTTAGGGTCAGGAGACTATTCCAGGACCCCAAATTCCTACGGTGGCTGTAAGTATGCTTCAAGAACACCTCAAGTTGTTCTTGAGGACCCCTTACAGTGGTCATTGGAAATGCTGTACAAATTTCTGTTGGTACTAAGATTCGTACAGTGTGCATAGGGTGGTAGTGAGGCGCTCATAAGGCGGAAGTACATCATTCGTGTGACATTTGTGGCATTCTTTGGGGTAGGCCGCATGCACGCTGTACAAATCGTCATTCATCACATTTTCGAGGAGAAAACGGCTGGAAAATTTCATATTTCTGTTTTAAGAGGTGCCACATCTGGTCGCACCCACCAGCGTCACCTGTTTCTCTTCAGCTCCTCCTGCTGCTGCTGAACCAAAGCAGTGGCTAGAAGTGCTTGATCTTCTTCATTGTCCTGCATCTGCAGGTGTAGTCTTGTCAACATTATTGCCATCTTCAAAGTAACAAATAAACTTTTCCACAAATGTTCTTGCAGATGTGATGATCGCTCAGACATAGTGTTCGAGTCTGGACACCCTCCACTTTAATACAGTGGATATAAAAAAGTCTACACACTAAACTGAGACCAAGATAAATCATTTCAAAACTTTTTCCACCATTAATGTGACCTATAACCTGTACAGACTGACTGAAAAACAAATTGAAACCTTTTAAGGGGAGAAATAAAAAACTTACAATAACCTGTTTGCATAAATATGCACACCCTGTTATAACTGGGGATGTGGCTGTGTTCAGAATTAACCATTCACATTCAAACTCATGTTAATGGGAGTCAGCACACACCTGCCACCATTTGAAGTGCCTCCGATTAAGCCCAAATAAAGTTCAGCTGTTCTAGTAGGCTTTTCCTGATATTTTTGTAGTCACATCTTACAGCACAAGCCATGGTCCGCGTCAGCTTCCATAGCATCAGAGGGATCTCATTGTTCAAAGGTATCAGTCAGGAGAAGGGTACAAAAGAATTTCCAAGGCATTAAATATACCATGGAACACAGTGAAGACAGTTATCATCAAGTGGAAAAAATATGACACAACAGTGACATTATCAAGAACTGGATGTCCCTCCAAAATTGATGAAAAGACGAGAAGAAAACTGGTCAGGGAGGCTGCCAAGAGGCCAACAGCAATATTGAAGAAGCTGCAACAATTTCTGGCAAGTGCTGGCTGTTTAGTACATGTGACAACAATCTCCCGTCTTCTTCATATGTAAGGGGTAAGGTGGTAAGAGCCTTATCTTACGAAGAAAAACATCCAAGCCCAACTACATTGGGGAAATGTGTTATGGTCCAATGAAACCAAGGTGGAGCTTTTTTGCCATAATTTCTAAAGGTATATTTTGTGCAAACACAACACTGCTCATCACCAAAAGAACACCATACCTAAAGTGAAGCATGGTGGTGGCAGCATCATGCTTTGGGGTTGTTTTTCTTCAGCTGGAACTGGGAACTTAGTCATGGTGGAGGGAATTATGATCAGTTCCAAATACCGGGTCACGAGTAAACTGATTACTGGAGTAAACTGATAAAGGTAATAAACAGCTTATGGAGTTTATATGCACTGAGTAAACGGTTTACTGGGCAAATAAACTAGGTGTGTTAATCTGTTTTCTCATAAACCATTAATGAGCCTTTGACCCTGTTTACATGGTCACGAGTAAACCGATTACTGGAGTAAACCGATAAAGGTAATTGGATTACTCTGTTTACATGACAGTTTGAATAATCGGGTAACTCCAGAAAGCTGATTGTAATCGGTTTACTCATAACCATGTAAACAGGGTCTTTAACTGATAAAGATAATCGGAATACTCTGTTTACATGACAGTTTGAATAATCGGGTAACTCCAGAAAGCTGATTGTAATCGGTTTACTCGTGACCATGTAAACGGGGTCAGTGTTGGCACAAAACCTTCAGGCTTCTGCTAGAAAGCTGAAGATGAAGAGGAACTTCATCTTTCAGCATGACAATGACCCAAAGCACACATTCAAATCAACAAAAGAATGGATTCACCACAAGAAGATTAAGGTTTTGGACTGGCCCACCCAGAGTCCAGACCTGAATCTGATCGAACATCTGTGGGGTGATCTGAAGAGGGCTGTGCACAGGAGATGCCCTCGCAACCTGACAGATTTCTAGCATTTTTGCAAAGAAGCGTGGGCAAATATTGCCACATCAAGATGTGCCACACTGATAGACTCCTACCCAAAAAGACTGAGTGCTGTAATAAAAGCCGAAGGGACTGCAACAAAGTATTAGTTTAAGGGTGTGCATATTTATGCAACCAGGTTAATGTAAGTTTTTTATTTTTTTTATTTTTCCCCTTAAAAGATTTGTTTGTTTTTAACTGGGTTGTACAGGTTATAGGTCACATTAATGGTGGAAAAAGTTTTTAAATGATTTATCTTGGTCTCATTTTTTGACATCACAAAAACCTGGCATTTGAACAGGGGTGTGTAGACTTTTTATATCCACTGTACCCTGACAAAATGTGTCAAAAGCCATAAGATCTTCCCACCGATCACTTCAGAGTGCTGTGAGTTGCACATAGGGGTGCCGTACAGCCACCTTATGGCAAAAAATTTCCATAAGATGGCAGTAAGTATGTCCTAGGAAGATCCCAAGGCACCCTTATGAAGAACGTAAGAACTCTAGGACCATCGTATGGCAGAATAGCACCTCATTTGTCAAGAATGCCTCAAGTTGCTCTTGCGAATTGAACAGCAGTCGTACCAACTTCCTAAGAAGGTTGTAAGAAGCTATGCCCCCCTCCACAAATATCTGTGAACTCCAGAATTCATAGGAACTGGGAGATTCTTACACACCCATCAGAATCAGTGTACATTCGTCAGAATCTTTGTGACCGTAGCTTTAAGGTTAATTTTGGCATGGTCCACTTTGAAGTGGTAACCCCTGAACAGACTTGTGTTTTCAGCTGTCATTCAACTCTTGAGCAGGCTCTGTGCATTTTAAAAATTAATTAGAAGTTTGTAGCTCATAGTTTAAGATCAGGCCATCGTACAGCTGCACTCAGAAGCCATCGCAGTCCATCCACACAGCCGTGTTTTAATTTAATGATGCGTCCTCAGTAAAGCCAGATCTTTCATTGTGCCCTCCCGGTGCTGTGCTGAGTCTGTAATTATTTCTGCGAGGCAGCCAGCAGCTGGTCCTGAGCAGAAAAGATCTCAGTGTGAGCTTCCACAAAGAATCTGGTTTGTTAGCAGCAGCCAATAAAGAGGTTACCCTTAACAGGCTCCTTAACAAGCACTTATGACATGGTGCACCTGCAGCAGCGGGGAAACCGCAGGAGGTCACAGCTCAGGTCAGAGGAGGAGTCAGCGGGCCTGTGGGGCCTCAGTGACCCCCGGGTACATGAGAACTTGCCCAGTGGCCGGACTTTCATCATTGGAACCACAGTGGATTTGGAATAAAGTCTAAACTTAATGGCTCAGTTAGAGATTTAATGTTTACAAACAACTTTGCAAGTTCCCCCTCAGAAATTTGCAGCTTTTCTCACTCTAGAATTTGTCTTTTTCCCCTTAAATACGTTAACTTTTTCTTTTAAATCTGTGTGGTTTTTCTACTAAACTTTGCACTTTTCTTTTGTGTTTTTTACTCATAAACTTCACAGCTTTCTTCTTATAAATTTGTAGCCATCTTCTCACAAATCTAATTTTTTTTTTCATAAGTTTTCTACCTTTCTACTAAAAAGTTTTTTTTTTTTTTTTAATTTATGACTTTTTTCTTGGATATTTGTGTGTTTTTTTTCTCCTTAGTTTTTGGCCCAACATCACAGGGTTATATTCAAACGAGACCCAAGTTACAGACTCCTATTTAAAGTTAGTAGTGCTGTCTACATTCAGGGTCATGAGGGATATTTTATTTCACTGTTGCAGTCAATCACAAATTCAGGGGGAATAAATTACTTTTATGGGGGAAAAAGTTGCTAATTTACTAGAAAAAAAACTTGCACATTTATAAGAAAAAAATGGCAGCTTTAAGATGCAAAAAGTAGCAGATTTATGAGTAACAAGTTGAAAATTTACAAGAAAAAAGTAGCACATTTAATAGAAAAAGTAGCAGATTTATGCAAAAAATGTAAATTTTGAAAAACATTAGAAAAATGTTGCAAATTTACAAGAAAAGGATGTGGATTACGATGCAAAATTAGCAGATTTATGAGGAAAAAAGTTGCACATTTAATAGTAAAAGTAGCACATTTATGCAAAAAAAAGATGTATATAAAAAAGCACAAATTTATAAGAAAATTGTTGCAAATTTCAGTGTTTTCTGCCCCCCCTTCTTCCAAAAGAATATGTTGCCACTGCGCCAAGGTCTTTAAACCAGAGAAAACACATGACACTATTGTAACCGGAATATGTTAATTTTATACTTTTTTTTTTTTAAATTTTGCACAGTAACTTTGCTTATGGAACTTAGCATTTGAAGTATTGTACAACCGACGCTTGAATGTTGGAATATTGGGCCAGTTGGGGTCCCTCCCAGACGTCCTGTGTTTGGACTTTTTCCTGGTGTCATCCTTCTCTCCTCCCTCTGCTCTCACCTCTCCTGGACCCTCTGCCTGAACACTTTCCTCTTCTTGGCTCCTCTCTTCTGTCTCATCTTTCCCTCTCTGATCCCTGTCTAATTCAGGTTCTCTCTCGGTCTATAGTGGTATACAAATAGGTTAGAAAATATCAAGTGTCACGTTTTGTCCTGCAGGATTTTTTTTTTTGTCATGGTTTACATAAATGACAAAAATATGTGTATTTTTTGTATTTTTAGTCTAGTGTTTCATTTTTCCATTGAAAGAGTAGGGAAGGGGAAAAAAACCCAAACATAATAGTAATTTACTCATGCATACTCAAATTATATGATCAGAGGTGGGTATAGTAGCCAGAATTTCTACTCATGTAAAAGCAGTGCTGTGAAATTAATAACTAAAAGTAGACAACCAAAAATTTCTAGTTAAGGGTACAAAGAGCACCCACTTAAAACTTGAGTAATGACTTCAGACTTGAAGGTTTGAGGTTTTTCTCCAAAATTTATAACAATTTTCTTATAGTTTTGTACTTTTTTCTGTAAATTTATCTAAATTTGAAACCATTTTCCTCAAATTTGTAATTTCCTCTTGTAAAATTGACTTCTTGTACATTTGAAACTTTATTATAAATTTGTGGATTATTTTATTGGCTTATTTTAGTCTATTTTTAAAGTAAAATTACTGTTTTTGTTTTTTTTAATAAATTTGAAACATCCATCCATCCATCCAGCTTCTTCCGCTTAATCCTTTTTGGGTCGTGGGGGGCTGGAGCCTATCCCAGCATCTTTGGGTGAGAGGCAGGGTCCACCCTGGACAGATCGCCAGTCCATGGCAGGGCCAACACAGAGAGACAGACAACCATTCACTCTCACAGTCATACCTAAGGACAATTTAGAATCCCCAGCTGATGCCAATTAATCTAACTTGCATGTTTTTGGCATGTGGGAGGAAACCGGAGAAATCCCGGAGTAAACCCACGCAGACACGGGGAGAACATGCAAACTCCACACAGATCACTGTTGGTCGGAAGCTGGGATCGAAACCAGGATCCCTCGGCCAAGGGTGAGTTGCTGTGCTGCCGCAGTGCTAACCACTCTGCCACTGTGCTGCCCTAAATTTGAAAGAGACTGTGGTTGTTTTTTTGTTTTTTTTTTACTTTTTCCTTATAACATTTGACATTTTTGACTATAATTTTGCAGCCAGAACAGAACAATAATTTAACTTTGATTTCAAAGAAAAAAAATAAAATTGTATTTAATGAAATAAATTAACTTAAATGACCAAAGATGCAGTCATTTCTGTTATAATATTTCTATATATTTATAGTTTTTTTTAGAACTCTTCTCACCACCCAGACAGCAGGAAAAACCTCCCTTATTTTGAAATCCAAATGTTGGCACGTTTAGTTTGTCTGAAGGCTGCTGACAGATTAAAGTCATTGACTTTGTGAATTTTGGTCATATTAACTTGCCAGGTACATAATAATGAACATGAATTAGTTAGTATTAACTAAGGTAAAGGTAAAGACATCTTTTTATTCTTGTCTGAAATAAGAAAAAACAAAAAACTAATAATTAAAAAGAAGACAAAATGAACCTACTTGCGCTCCTAACCACACCTGTTAGCTAAGCAACTCTTCCATTATTGTTCCCGTTACCACTGGGTTAAAACCATGATAAACGCCTCCACTGCTTACAGTGGGGGGAAAAAAAGTATTTAGTCAGCCACCAATTGTGCAAGTTCTCCCACTTAAAAGATGAGAGAGGTCTCCAATTTTCATCATAGGTATACCTCAACTATGAGAGACAAAATGAGAAAAAAAAAATCCAGAAAATCACATTGAAGGATTTTTAATGAATTAATTGGTAAATTCCTCGGTAAAATAAGTATTTGGTCAATAACAAAAGTTCATCTCAATACTTTGTTATATACCCTTTGTTGGCAATGACAGAGGTCAAACGTTTTCTGTAAGTCTTCACAAGGTTTTGCTGGTATTTTGGCCCATTCCTCCATGCAGATCTCCTCTAGAGCAGTGATGTTTTGGGGCTGTTGCTGGGCAACACAGACTTTCAACTCCCTCCAAAGATTTTCTATGGGGTTGAGATCTGGAGACTGGCTAGGCCACTCCAGGACCTTGAAATGCTTCTTACAAAGCCACTCCTTCATTGCCCGGGCAGTGTGTTTGGGATCATTGTCATGCTGAAAGACCCAGCCACGTTTCATCTTCAATGCCCTTGCTGATGGAAGGAGGTTTTCACTCAAAATCTCACGATACATGGCCCCATTCATTCTTTCCTTTACATGGATCAGTCATCCTGGTCTCTACGCAGAAAAACAGCCCCAAAGTATAATGTTTTCACCCCCATGCTTCACAGTAGGTATGGTGGTCTTTCTCCTCCAAACACGACAAGTTGAGTTTTTACCAAAAAGTTCTATTTTGGTTTCATCTGACCATATGGCATTCTCCCAATCCTCTTCTGGATCATCCAAATGCTCTCTAGCAAACTTCAGACGGGCCTGGACATGTACTGGCTTAAGCAGGGGGACACGTCTGGCACTGCAGGATTTGAGTCCCTGGCGGCGTAGTGTGTTACTGATGTAGCCTTTGTTACTTTGGTCCCAGCTCTCTGCAGGTCATTCACTAGGTCCCCCCGTGTGGTTCTGGGATTTTTGCTCACCGTTCTCATGATCATTTTGACCCCACGGGGTGAGATCTTGCGTGGAGCCCCAGATCAAGGGAGATTATCTGTGGTCTTGTATGTCTTCCATTTTCTAATAATTGCTCCCACAGTTGATTTCTTCACACCAAGCTGCTTACCTATTGCAGATTCAGTCTTCCCAGCCTGGTGCAGGTCTACAATTTTGTTTCTGGTGTCCTTTGACAGCTCTTTGCTCTTGGCCATAGTGGAGTTTGGAGTCTGACTGTTTGAGGTTGTGGACAGGTGTCTTTCATACTGATAACGAGTTCAAACAGGTGCCATTAATACAGGTAACGAGCGGAGGACAGAGGAGCCTCTTAAAGAAGTTGTTACAGGTCTGTGAGAGCCAGAAATCTTGCTTGTTTGTAGGTGACCAAATACTTATTTTACCAAGGAATTTACCAATTAATTCATTAAAAATCCTTCAATGTAATTTTCTAGATTTTTTTTTTCTCATTTTGTCTCTCATAGTTGAGGTATACCTATGATGAAAATTGGAGACCTCTCTCATCTTTTAAGTGGTAGAACTTGCACAATTGGTGGCTGACTAAATACTTTTTTGCCCCACTATACATACTACTTCTGCTTTTTCTGTGTTTAAAGAACTTTAATAAGCTCATGTTTCTCAGACAGTGATGCTAGCGAGACACTGCCTGGCGACTGGAGCGGTCACGCGGGTGAGGTGCTTCTGAACTCCGCGCGGATGACAATCGCATGTTTGCGGACCGTCATTCCTTTAGATTTTTTTCTTAAATTTATATTTCCTTTTAGAGTGGCAACACAACTTAAAGTGTGGCGGGTTGTGACACAGAAATGTTACCAGAGGAAACCCTGAAATTTACAAGAAAAAAATGCAGATTTAAGATGCAAAAAGTACTGCATTTACTAGAAAGGAAAAACACAAATTTATGAGAAAAAATATCTAAATTTACAGAAAAGTTAAAACTTACAAGGAAAAACATTTCAAATTTAAGATGCAAAAAGCAAAGTTGTACAATAGCAAATAAATGTAGTAAATTAATGAGGCCAAAGTTACAAATTTATGAGAAAAGCTGCAAATTTTCAAGAAAATAATGCACTAATGTTCAGCATCGGAACTTCAAAGTCATGTTATTCAGTTGGTTGTTTGTTTTTTTATCTCCACCTATGTTCAGGGTCCTGAATGGCTTTCAGAAACCACTTCTTAGATGTTAACCAGCTGTTTCTGGGACACCCCATTGAATATGTAGTTTATTATTAAGAAATGTCAACATGTGTGGAAGTGAGTGTAGGGACTTTAAATGTAGGAAGTATGACTGGTAAAGGCAGAGAGTTGGCTGATGAGATGGAGAAAAGGAAGGTAGATGTACTGTGTGTTCAAGAAACTAGACGACCTGGAGCAGTTGGACCCACAAAGTCTCTGCAGAGAGTGAAGTCTGTGAAGAGCACCCAAGGGCTTGCGTCATAAACTGTCTGGCTATAATCTGACCCCCTATAATTTAATGCTTGTTTGAAAGGGACATTACATACTAATGAATATTAATCAGGGATGGCAATTTTCCGCCGATCCGCGGATTTCCGCCGATTTTATCATCATCTATGTCATAATTTTGTACCTTTACCTTGTTCTCAATAAAGTTTGGGAGAAAAAAAACATACGCGCTCGGCGCTTCCCCAAAGTCTCGCGATAACCCGGATGTACTCAAGCTACTGCTGTATTGTAAACAGCCCTGCGATTGGATAGTTGCAAACGATTGGACCAATCAAATGGCTCGTATGCTTTGTCAAAAATTCATTTCGGCTTGTTCTCAGGGATGTGATTTTTCCGGTAATTCACCGAATTCCGCTTTATTTGTATATTATATGTACGTTAAGTACGTTAGCGGCTTATGGTCCACGACGCAGTGAAAGTGTGCCCTTTCAGCCAGAACCGGAAGTGGCGTACGCCAGGTAGAGAGCCATTAACTCTCTGTCGAACACGCTGTATTTACGCTCACTGTCGTGCAAAGACCTGCTTAAAAAAAAGGTGAGCGGCTGCCAAGAACCGGCAACGCATTGCTCCACGACGGCCGCTATGCCCATGTCCGAGACGTGGGTAATGAGTGCTGTTTTAACCTCAGAACGCCTGCTCCCGTTCAGGAGTCCAGTCGACTCTGTCCGCCGGTTTCCGTTTGAGTGCAGCGTACAGCGGCTGTATGAGCTGAGCTGCGCGGGGGAGGAAAATGAGCTGCTCAAGACTCAATGGAGATTGAAACTGGTGATCTGAAATGAATGCTGAAATTATAAAAAGTAATGGTATGTTGGAATTTTATTTCTATTATGGAATAGATAAAATTAACTGATTTTGATTTGATCAAGTGTTAAAGCATGTGATGGATAATGCTTGTTGGAATATTTACCTCCGCCAAGGAGGTTATGTTTTCATCGGCGTTGGTTTGTCTGTCTGTTTGTTAGCAAGGAAAAGTTATGGACGGATTTTCATGAAATTTTCAGGAAAGGTGTGCAATGGCACGGGGAACAGATGATTAGATTTTGGTGATGATCTGAGAGTGCATACCTCCATCAAGGGCTTTTTTTGTATTTGTGCAGCAGGATTACACAAAAACTACTGGATGGATTTGGATAAAATTTTCACCAGAGGTGGTTCTTGGGCTAGAGAGGAACCCATTATATTTTGGTGATGATCTGAGAATGCATACCTCAGCCAAGGCGCTTATCTTCTCACATTGTGTTAGCAACAATACTCCAAAACTGATGGACAGACTTTGATGCAATTTTCACCACAAGTGGCTATAGGCCTACACACAAAACCATTACATTTTGGAGTTGATCCATGACAAACGGAAGGAGCCTTGGCGGAGGGATGCGCTCTGAGTGCTTTTCTAGTTTAGGAATGCTATCTTCTTGGAACATAAGTCAATATTATACAGTAATAAGTGGCATTCAGCTGTTTGTTTTATGTCATGTAAGCACAGTTCTGGTACTTAAAAATCATAAAAACCCAGGAGCTTCGGGGAGCGAAGTGACAGTAAAGGTGAAAATTGGCTCAAAGTTCAATGAGGTAACAGAAACACTCGGACAGTTTCTGAAGAAACCAGAAAAGGAGATGAAGTTCAAAGTTCAGAGACTGACACAGCTTGCTGCCAAAAGGAAGAAAGTTTCACATTAGAAGTGACTTGGTGACCAGTGTAAATAGTGTAATAAACTCTTATAGAACTGTTAAATATGTTGGACTAAAGACAGTGAGACAACATTGAAGAAAAAGTAAGTTAACTTTTCATTAAATTTAATGATTTATCTAAGTCTAGTATTTCATTTTTTAAATCATTTTTTTCAGTCTAAATTACTTGTATTTTACTGAAAACCTCCCAGCTTCAGGGGGGCTGCGCCCCCCCGGCCCCCCCGTAAGTCAATCGACCAAATTAGATTTCAGCTGAAATCAGAATTTCCTGTTGCCATCCCTGATTAATACAAATGTAAGTATGCCAGATTTAGCAATACTGCTAATTTGCATCTGTAGTCCCCCAGCGGATCACAAAAACACACAAACAAAACAATCATACACAAGAAGAACAACTGTACGAAGTGGATATGCTCAAGTGCAACAGTTAAGGTGCTGCAAATCAAAACATTCAAATGTCACACGAGTGAAGTGCTGTGTATACGTACACACACATGCACCCAAGCACCTCACAGCAACAACAGACAACAACAAACAAGAGGCGGGGCATATGTGTGTGATCCACAGGCACATATATATGCGTATGCTGCAGAGCAACCACTAGTTATGGGTACAGTTTTGGTTGTTTAAAAGCCAATTTTTACAATGAGTCTTAAAAGTGTTTAATGTGGTATGTTCTCTGATTGCAGGTGGTATGTTATTCCAGATCTTGGTGCCCTTCACTAATAGCACAGATTGAGTAAATGTGGTGCATCTGTGGGGGACCTCACAGTCTCCTCTAGTGATTGCTCTGGTGGTGACAGTTCTCAGTTTAACATATTCTCCCCGGGGGGGGGGGGGGGGGGGGGGGGGGAGTAGCCATTTAATATTTACCTCCGCCAGGCCGAAAGGCCAGGAGGAGGTTATGTTCTTGCCGGGGTTTTTCTGTCTGTCTGTCTGTCTGTCTGTCTGTTGGTTAGCAAGATAACTCAAAAAATCTTGGACGGATTTCCATGAAACTTTCAGGCGTTGTTGGAAATGGTACAAGGAAGAACTGATTAAATTTTGGGGGTGATCCGGTTCACCGTCTGGATACAGGAATTTTTTTAAGCATTTTTCATTCAACACTGTGACATACAGCCATTTTCAACATGTGCGCAGGCGCAATGGAGGGCGCTGGTCGTCGTGTCTGCAACACAAACTCTGCGTTCTTCAACGTTTTAGGCACAAAAGGACGCGGAAAACACTGCTGGCCTGGGCCCGCCAGCGTGCAACTGCAAAACCTCACACGGGCAGCTGTCCGCCGACGGATTCTTTGCCAGAAATTCCCCGGCCAGCCATAGGAGCTGCGCACTTGGCACAAATTCACCGGCCAGCCATAGGCGCTGCGCAAAAACGAGCTCTCTGCCGGCGAAGCTTCTAAATTGTCGTTTGCCGCAGAGCGCAACCCCCAAAACAATAATATTGTAGCGAACTCAATATGAGCACCCTATTTGGCTTGCCAAGTGGGTTGACCCTATTGGCGACACAGGTACAGTGCGGGACTCCGGAGCGGGAGGCATGAGTTCGAACCTCCCGGTGGGACGTCGCCATGTCGAGCAGCACGTTACAATATAATATAAAACCCACGGCAACCTGTCTCCCCAATTTGCACATCCGTCAGTGGAGGAGATGGACGCAACACTTTAATTTATTACCTCCGCCAAGGAGGCAATGCTTTTACTACTGAACCACTAATCCTATCACTATCAGATTGATTGTCATTGATTAATTGTGTGTTTATTGCACTGTCCCTGTCAAATAAACAAATAACCATTGTGAATCCAATTGCTAGTCATATGTTTACATGCTCAAGGAATGTGAAAACGTACACACAAACACTGTATGGGGGGAATTGTGGCGCTTGGCGGAGGTCTGCGCTCTCCGAGTGCTTTTCTAGTTTATAGATTGAACAGGCAGATTTGAGTTTTATAATTTTCAAAAGACAGAAAATTGTATTTCTTGTTGATGTGACAACAATATGTTGGATCTTTCCTATCAAAGATTTTTATTGCTTTTTGTCAAGATTCAATGGGTTTGATTATGGTTACACCAGTGAGTGACCAGTTGGCAAAACGGCAATCGATGTGTGAGAAGATCATTGCATGCAGAAACATTTTGGCCACATTAACTGTCAGCGATGGTCTAATTTGTTTATAATTTCTCAGATTGAATTTGATTATGTTTGAGATTTTTTTGATGTGTTTTTTAAAGGTTAATGAGGAAACTAAAATCACACCATGGTACTTAAATTCCTCGACTAATTGCAGCTCCTCCCCTTTTAAGAAAATGTTTCAGTTTGTAGTATTTGATCATTGTTTGGTAAAACAATGTCTGCCTCTATAGTATTCTCTGGGCCCCTCCCCAATCTGACCAGTGATGACATGTTTAGCCACATGTCTTCCTTCAACCACTGGCTGTCTGTGTGGTGCCCTGCAAACAATGTGGGCTACATAGACAATTGGAACTCATTTTGGGGAAAACCTGGTCTTATTAGACGAGACGGCATCCCACCATCCACTTTGGATGGTGCGTCTCTTATCTAACAATCTGGCATCATTTTTATCCAAATTTCCAAAACCTTGATAACTCAGAGTTGGGACCAGGAAGTAGAGTCACAGTCTTACACACCTCTCTGCAGCTCCTCTTCATCCACCACCCCTCATCTTAGCCCCTGTCTTCCCCATCGGAGAATCATTGTCTGCACCCACCAAAGTAAATAAAAATATAATGTATAAGCATCCCAAAGTGATTAAACAAAAAGTTGGTAAAACTCAAATTAAACATGAAGCCTCTAAATTTAATGACTTGGCCTCTGTTCCTCCTCATAATTTAAAAAATAAATGCGGTTTGTTTAAATATTAGGTCTCTAACTCCCGAGTCTCTGCTAGCCCATGATCTGTTAATTGATCATCAGATTGATTTAATATCCCTTACAGAGACTTGGTTAGGGCAAGAGGATTATGTTGGTTTAAATGAATCAACTCCCTCTGGTTATTTAAACTGTCAAAATCCCAGAAGTTCTGGTCGTGGAGGAGGAGTAGCAACAATTTACCATTCCAAATTACTAATTAATGTAAAAAAAATAAAAAAAACATGTTATAATTCCTTTGACGGCCTGGTCCGTAGTATTGGGCATTTTAGCAATTTTAGGTTAAACCCAATTTTATTTGCCATAGTTTATTGTCGTCCCTCAGCCTACTCAGAGATTTTATCTGAATTCGCCAAATTCTTAGCAGATTTAGTGCTGAAATCAGAAAAATTACACTGGTCAACACCAAATTTATTGTCTTAAGTTTTTTTTTTAGCTGATTTAGGACAATTTTGATCTGCTGAATCCAAAAATCACATTGGTTTTGCTCAATCAGGTCAACTTTTTGAACTATAGCCACATGTTTTCTTACGTTTTTGTTTACATGTATGGGTGTTTTCGCTTTATATGATACAAAATTCTTTATTTCTTGAAATTCGCTGAATTTTGAACAATGATGATGTAACATTCAATTTACATGTACTTACCTTTATCAATGTCTACTGTTCAATTTACAGTACAACTGTACAACTGCTTATAACTTAACATAAAAACCTGACCTGATCGAGAGAAACGGATGTCATTTTCGGATTCAGCGGTGCAAAATTGTCTTAAATCAGTTGAAAAAACACAGACCACTTAAAAAAAATATTTTTGTTATGTTGTGTTATAGTAGGGGACTTTAATATACATGTAGATGTAGATAGTGACTGCCTTAATATGGCATTTAATTCAATATTAGACTCAATGGGGTTTTCTCAGAAAACAGGAAATTCTACCCATTATCTCCACCACACATTGGACCTTGTTCTGACATATGGCATAGAAACAGAAAATCTGGTAGTGTCTCCTTATAGCCCTGTACTGTCAGATCATTGTCTGTTAACTTTTGATTTTACTATTTCTGACTATTTGGCTCCTAAAGAAAAATATTACTACAGTAGATGCCTCTCAGATGATGCTGTTACCAAATTTAAGCAGATTGTTTCCTCTATGCCATGTGTCAACACAATGGCGATAAGCTGTGGAGAGCTTGCTCCTTCTATAATTAATAGCATGGTAGATAATGTTACAGCTTCTCTGCATCAGACTCTAGACTTTTTTTCTTTTTTATAGGGGCCACCATGTATAATCAGACATTTTTAACTCCTTGGTTCAACACAGAAACTCGTGCCTTAAAACAGAAGACTCGTCAATTAGAAAAAAAATGGCACTCCACTTTTCTTCCTGTTAAAAGGGAGTTTTTCCCTCTCCACCGTCGCCAAGTGCTTGCTCACAGGGGATCGTCTGAGTGCTGGGGTCTTTCTGCAGTTGTGGGGTTTTCCCCCACAGTTGAAATTGCTATGAGATGACTGTTGTTGTGAAATAGTGCTATATAAATAAAGTTGAAAATTGAATTGGTAAACCTCATGCAAACAGTTTTTTTTAGTGTTTAGTAGGAGACATGAATTATTAAGCCAGTCATAGATTTGAGTCACCACTGTTGTACAAATACAGGCGGCTTCATGTGTGTTTTTTACAGGTGTGAATATTACCGTGCCATCTGCATTCATTTGTATATGAATGTTTCTGCATGCATTTGGTTAATCATTTATGTATAAGGAGAATAATATTGGTCCCAGTATGGAGCCTTGTGGGACACCCATTTGACATTTCAAATATGGTGATTTGACACTCTTTACCATTACACATTGCTGTCTGTCGGTTAAATAGGATTTCATCCATTTGATGGCGTGTTCTGAAACATTAAACTGAGTAGGTTTGGTTAAAAGGATGTTGTGGTCAACTGTGTCAAACGCCTTCCTCAGATCTAAAAACACAGCACCTACACAATTGCACTTGTCTAAGAAAGATTTAGCTTTCTCTAAAAACAAGGTTATTGCAGACTCTGTTGAGTGGTGGGCGCAGAACCCAAACTGTGCGTGATGCAGATGTTCCCATAATTCAGATGTTCACATGATGTGGCCACCCATTTTTCAATTATTTTGGAGATGACAGGTAAGACGCTGATTGGTCTGTAGTTGTTTATATCAGATTTACTCCCCGTTTTGAAAATTGGTCTGACCACTCCTACCTTCCAAGCAGTTGGGACAACGGCATGTTTGATTGACGGATTGATTAGATGAGTAATTGGACAAATGAGAGATTCTTTGTGTTCTTTTTAAAAATTGGTGTTAAGACCGTTTTCATCCATTGCTTTTGAGCTATTCATTGAGCTGATATTTGTGACTTCATTTTCAGTTATTTCTTCTTCTTCCAGCTGCTCCCTTTCAGGGTCTCCACAGCAGATCATCTGCCTCCATTTCATCCTATCCCTTCATCTTCCTCTGTAACACCAACCCTCTCCATGTCCTCCTTCACTACATCCATGAATCGTCTGTGTGGTCTTCCTCTTTTCCTCCTGCCTGGCAGCTCCATCTTCAACATCTTTTGTCCAGTATCTCCACTATCCCTCCTCTGCACATGTTCAAACCATCTCAGCCTTGCTTCTCTTACTTTGTCTCCAAACCGCTCAGCCTGAGCTGTCCCTCTGATATACTCATTACTAATCTTGTCCCTCCTAGTCACTCCCAATGAAAATCTTAGCATCTTCAACTCTGCCACCTCCAGCGCCACCTCCTGTCTTTCTGTCAGCGCAACCATCTTCAAACCATATGTTATAGCAGGTCTCATTATTTTCAGTTATTTCTAATATATTAAAAACTGGTTGCGATGGGTTAATAGGACTGGAATTATGATCAGGTGGATTAAATGAGTAGGATATTTCTAGCACACAGTTTATGAAAAAGTTATTAAACTCTGGAGCAGTGTCCGTGGGATTCTGTACCAATTTGGTATTAAGTTCCATGTCTCCATCATTTTGTTTTGTTCTGTTTATTAGTCAATTTGGTTTTTTTTCCACAATATTTTTTATTGAACCTTTTTTTTTTTACAAACATAACACAAACAATCAAACACTAACACTAAAGTAATTTAAAAAAAAAAAGTACTAAAAACACCGACAACCACTAACAAGAACAGGTCTTCAACAATGCTCCTCTGTTTAGTCTAGGCAATCCATTACATAAGTATACATATTATACATTCACCAGTTTGGAATTTACAAGGTCCACACACATCATTCACCTTCTTCTTCAAAAGTTATGTTTAAATTCTTTACATAATCAATGAAAGGTCTCCATATATTCTCAAACACAATTTCCTTTGATTTCAGTATATATGTTATTCTTTCTAGTGGAAGGTTTGTTAACATCTGTCTTAACCACTGAGTCACATCTGGTCTATGAGTCTTTTTCCACAGTAGTGCAATACATTTTTTGGCGTTAAGCAAACTGAGGTCTATGAATGCTCTTTCACTTTTATTAAAGTTATGCTTTTCTGGATACAGACCCAACAAAAACAATTTAGGATTCAATATGATTTGTTTTGAAATTATTTTTTCAATTGTTACCCTCACCTCTTCCCAAAACATTCTAATTTTTCTACATTCCCATAAACGATGAAATAAGGTTCCTTTACTTTCCATACATTTTGTGCACGTATCTGGTATGTTTTTGTTATATCTATTTAACTCCTCCGGTGTAACATACATCCGCATTAACCATTTAAAATGTATCAATTTAAGACGTACATTTATTGGTTTGGTTTGAGCTTCTGCACAAGCCAATTCCCATTGTTCCTCTGAAATTTCAGTTTGCAGGTCTTCTTTCCAATAATTCAATCTTTCCTGTGAGTTTTCACTTGAGGATAATGTCTATGAGTTATAAAACTCTGAAATAATACCCTTTCTCTTACTATCTTTCGTCAAAATTTTTTCCAAGGATGAATAAGTAGGTCGGGTGAGAGCATTATTTTGATTTGATCGAATAAAGTTCCTAAGCTGAAGATATTTAAAAAAAATGTCTTCTATTAAGATTGAATTTGATCCTCAGTTCTTCAAAAGACATTATGTTATCTGAACGTGACAGATATAAGTCTTGAATCTTTTGAATCCCTTTAAATACAGCATCCGCTCTCCTTGGTTTAAAATATTGATTACCCCATATTGGGCTATTAGTCAATTTGTTAATATTATTCCAAAATTTTTTTGCCATCTCCTTTTGCATTTTCAATAATAGTTATAAAAAAAGGTTTTTCTTCGCCTTCCTCAGAGTTTGTGTTCCCTTATTTCTAGCAGACTTAAATTTTTGTCTGTCTGTTGTTAAACCTGATTTTAGAGCTATTTTAAGAAGCTGATCTCTGGTCTTCATTAGTCGTAGACATTCGGAGTTGAGCCATGGTAAGTTGATTCTTCTTCTGTTGTTTCCTTTTTTTGAAAATGCCGCAATTGAAGGGGATGATAAAATAAAGGCTGTGTTGGATTTTTAAATAGCTTTATTATCATCCGCCTTCATCAGAACTCGGCTGCAGCCCATGGCTTGAGCAGGCTGCAACTTCGTTCCTCCAGCTCTCAAAGAGGGGAAGACACACAGTGCGTGTGTCCAGCAGCAGTTGAAGAGTGAGTGAATGAGAGGCAGAATCACAACTTGGCACAGCATTTATACCCAACTCAAACAATAGATCAAAGGACCTTCACAGCAGTCAATCTGGCATTTGCATATCAAAGGAACAGACAGGATGCATGAGCACAATGCATGGATAACACATGGATGATACATTAACTCAAAGCAGTGACATGCCTAACCGGCAGACTGTAGCAGAAACAACCAGAATGTGAGGTGATTGTCTTTAGTCTGTTGTGGGGGTTAAATCAAACCGCCACACAATATAACCTCTTTGATTTTTGTTATAAAAAATTCATTGCTGTGATTTATGTCATTTGAGGAGGTGATTTCCTTCCATTCAATTTCGTTTATTGCCATCGTTATGTTTTGTTGTTGGTTTTTTGGGATTATGTAATTTACTGTGTTACCTGATGACTTCTTAAATGGATTTGAAAGCTGTTTCCGTGGAAGTTTTCTTGTTGCCAATATTATATTGTGGTCAGACAGTCCTGTTAAAAGGTTATAAGTCTGGGAGATTCTTTTAGGTCTATTTGTAAAAAGTAAATCCATTTTGGTTTTTGACTGGCTTGTGACTCTGGTTGGTTTATCTATTAATTGAGTTAAGTTATAGTGATCTGTAATGATTTTTAGATTCTGTTTTTTTTGTTATCCCAGTTTATATTAAAATCACCCAATAAGATTAATTCATTTTTAGCACTGCATTGATTAAGAAGCGCTTTAAATTGGTCATAAAAATCTGCTTTAGAGGAGGGTTTGCGGTATAAACAAATAACAGAGAAAGTCATATTGGCTGACAACTTAATATTAACTCCTACACATTCTAGACTTGTATCTTTTGACCATTCAATCTGATTACATTTTAAGGTGTTTTTAACATATAGTAAAACTCCTCCACTTTTTCCTTGCTCCCTGTCTTTCCTAAACACATTATAGCCAGGCATGGCAACAACAGTTTCAAGTGACGAGGATGATAACCAGGTTTCAGACAGACCCATAAAATCAATATTAGAGTTATCAGCAGATGTTCTAGTTGTTCATGTTTGGAGATCATACTCCGTACATTTAAGTGCCCCCCAAGCAGACCTTTTTGTTTACTTTGAGGGTCCCAAATTAGTTTTGCTTAGTTCAGGGTTTGAACAACTTTGAGCGATCTATGTTTTTTGTAACACAGGATTTCTCTGACAAGTTTTGCACTCACTGAGTGCTGGCTGTTGCATTGCCGTTGTGGTAGAGTCTGTGCACGGGATTGCGGTGCCAAGGGCAGTCTGCGGAGCCGTGATGGTTGGCCATCTGGTGATGTGGGTTGCTGTGCTGGTTGTTGCATTGCCGTTGTGGTGGGGTCTGATCGCTAGGCTGCTATACAGCAGTTCAGTTCTGATTTTTGGTTCCGTCAAAACAAAATAGTTTCTTTTTTTCCTCAAATTGTATATAAAGGCTTTGGCATCTGGACGGAGGTTTCTCGGGGTCTAATCAATCAAAGCTTTATTTATATAGCACTTTTCATACAAAAAGATGCAACGCAAAGTGCTTCACACATTAAAATACAACACAATTTAGCCCCCCCCCCACGCACACACACAGACACAAACACACACACAAAGAAACTCATCAGTGTAAAATTTATGTCTTAAAGCTTATGGCGGGGCACTGAGGATCCAAGTGAGGAAGCAGCATCACTAGGGAGCTATCACCAGTAGGGAATGGGCCAAGTCCACGGCTACAGGAACACCACCTCTGGGACTTCCCAAGTTCAACCGGAGGGGTCGATACCGCAGGTGCGGCACCGCAGCGCATGACCCCCTCAGCCGGGCAGACCAGGGCAATCTCAGCCCAGCGCCCCGCAGCCAGAAAACAGGCACAACCCCCCACGGGAGGGCCCCTCATGAGGAAATGCCAGCGCTTGAACAGGGTGATAAAAAAATCACTGATTAATAAGCTAGTTTGCTGATAAAAAAGACTCGGTAGTTAAGATGACTAGAAAAATAAAACGATACCTAAATACAGTTAAACACATTCATAAATATTAATTCATAGTAAGATAAGTGATTGTGACATAAAATAGATTTAAAATCAGAAATTAAGAGAATTAAAATAGACTAATCAAAAGCAAAGTTAAAATAGTAGGTCTTGAGCCTGCTTTTAAAAGCATGAACATTCTCAGCAACCCTGATGTTCTCTGGCAGGCTGTTCCACAGACGTGGTCCATAGTAACTAACAACTGCCTCACTGTGGATGTGTGTTCTGACAGTAGGAATAGTTAAAAGGCCAGTGCCGGAGGACCGCGGTGGCTCATATGCCAAAAGCAATTTTGATAAATAATAAGGCCCAAGACCATGCAGACATTTATAAACCAATAAAAGAACCTTAAAATTGATCCTGAAGGACACGGGGAGCCAATGCAGTGATTTTAAAATTGGCGTGATGTGAGCCTGTCGTCTGGTCTTCATCAGAACACGTGCAGCTGAATTCTGTAATAATTGCAGATTTAAAATTGTCTTTTTGGGAAGACCAGAGAGCAGGGCATTACAGTAATCAATATGGCTGGTGATAAAAACATGCATCAGTATCTCAGTGTTTGCTTGAGAGAAAAGTGGTGGGACTCTGGGTATGTTCTTTAGATGGAAAAATTCTGTTCATGTTATATTTTTAACGTGTGGAGTAAAAACAAGCTCAGAGTCTAAAATGACACCTAAATTCTTAACGTGTTGGGATGGGGTAAAGGACAGACTCTCTAATTTTGGTTAAAAAAATTTCTCTGTGAGCTTCAGGACCAATGACTAAAACTTCAATTTTGTCCTGGTTGAGCTGAAGAAAGTTTGCTGCCATCCATGACTTAATGCCTAAATTACAGTCAAAAAGGGTGTTAATTGGTTCCATGTCATCAGGAGACACAGCAGTATCAAGTTGGGTGTCATCAGCATAACCATGGTAATTAATGACATGTCTCCTGATAACATCCCCAAGGGGGCAGCATGTACAGATTAAAAAGTACTGGACCTAAAATTGAACCTTGGGACACACCACAATTTATTTTGTTGACTCTGGAGGAACATGTATCCATACTTACCATAAAGTTCCTGTCTGTGAGGTAGGACTTGAACCAATTAAGAACAGTACCAGAGACCAACCAGGTCCTTTAGTCTGGTTAAAAGAATGTGGTGGTCTACTGTATGAGAGGCAGCACTTAGATCCAGTAGAACCAGGACTGAAATTCTGAGAGTCCATGTTGTGCCTTAGATCATTAACAATCCTGACCAGAGCAGTCTCTGTGCTATGGTTTGTCTTAAAACCAGACAGGGTTAAATTATTTTTAATATCAAATAACATATTTGATGAAAACCAGAGAGGATTTCGGTCGCAGATCTGCACCATCTGCATGCACCCTCTGGTGGCGAAGATTTTTTTCAAGAAAATATTATTTAGATATCACAAATTCCAAGGCTGTAACTTGAAAGTGGTGAGAGATAACAGCTTACTGTAAATGGGGAAGATGTAGAATGTGATCCAAAGTTTATGAATAAATTTGCACATCTAATTGCATAATGTGATGGCAGCCACATCAGATTACATAACTTTCGGTCAAAGTGGACTTTGGACATATTTACACAAAGGATAGATTTGTTTTTTGTTATCTTCAAAATATATGAACCAGAAAATCAGTAGAATGTAAACAAACTGATAAACATCAGACCTACCGCTTGTCATGTGTCGCCATGCGTCCTTGTGCTCATCCCCAGTCCTTATTTTGTCTTCTGTCATTTTTGCTTTCTCTCCCACATCCAGAAACAATCACATTTATCTTCTGATTTATTCCACCTCGATTTCAGTTAGATTATGGGACAGAACCGGCAGTATTGTCCTCTCCGTCACGTGCAGCCTTGTTAATGGCGGACGAAAAGTGTTCCGCTGCGGTCCATCTTCTGCTGTCCAGAAGGTAAATACTTCCCTTCAGAAGCTAAATAATCCCTTTTAGAATCATAGTTGGCAAAATTTGGAGCAAATCCTTCCTCCCCGTGGAGATATATGTTGTGCAATTGTTTATACGTCTCTCCTTCTGCGCCCCGGAAATGATGTCAGTTTCGAAGAAGTTCTGGTTTGCTGAACTGAGTCCTCCAGTGTAGACCAGTAAGCTATATGTGTCTGCCATCTAGTGATGTGAAATGCTTGGCACATCAGGGTTTATTTTGGGTCCCCCCCCCCCATACTTTTTGACCTACCATGTGACCGGTGCAGATCTGCTACACCAGCCACAGGAGAGGCAGCTCTTGTAATCAACTTTAATCCTTACAGGGTTAATTGAGTACAAACAAGTTTTTTCTAAAATTTTGCTTAAAAATGGTAAGTTGGATACTGGTCTATGGTTATTAAGGTTTTCAGGATCTAAATGACTCTTCTTCAGGAGGGGTCTCACCACTGCCGATTTAAAGGCAGCAGGGATAAACATCTGTCTGGAGAGAGTAATTCATTATTTTTAAAAGTTTCTCCTGGAAAAATCTACAGAATGTTTTTAAAAGTGATGTGGGAATGGGATCTAAAAGAGAAGTTGTTGGGTTGACTTGGAGAAAACGCGACCAAGAGTTTCAGCATCAACCATGGCAAAACTCTCCAGTGTTTCCTCAGATAAAAGCAAAGGTTCCACAGTACTAAAAACAGAATCTTGTAATAAAAGATTAGATCTAATAAACTCTATTTTACTTCTTAAGTGGTCTGGAAAGTCCTCACATAGTGAGTCTGTTGGCATCCTGCTGGACTTCTCCAAAATAACAAATACAAAAACAATCTCAGAATCCTTTTCTCCACCATAGATCACCTGATCAACCCTGATTTTAAGAAGTGAGAGTTTTCACTTCTATGTAGTGAAGAGATGACAGAGAAGAGCCTGCCCTGTGTTTATAGTCATGAGGCGGTACATCACACAGCTGGAGCTAACATCAGGAGAGCATAATGACACACCTGAGGGACATGGAACCACAGTGGAAGTAGCTAATGCAGGGTTGTTGTGCATGATACATGGCTGCTTAACTAAGGTCTGTCTTTTACCCAGAATGCTTTGGGTCACAGTCCCCATAAAATACAGCGATGGTGATTGTTTTGTTCTCGCACACATGTTTCTGTCCAGTACAAAGAAGACTGGAGCAGATATCTTCCTCCAGCATAGAAATGTTTAGGGTTAGTTTGGTGATCATGACCGTTTGTGAGATTGTTAACAGGATCACACTGAACCTACTGGACAGATTTGGATGAAACTTTCACCAGAAGTGGCCCCTGGGCTATAGATGAAACGGTGAAAATTTCATCCAAATCTATCCAGTTGGTTTTGAGTGATCCTGCTAATACACAGACAGCTGTTTGTATTTTTCACTCTGCTGCCTGATATTCACGCTTGACTTCACGCAGATGTTTTTGAACAACTAGAATGCATACCTCTACAAAGATCTGACAGATTTACAACTTTTATCCTTTTTTTGCACAATTTTAGCCTTTTTTCACATAAATTTGATTTTTTTCCTCATAAAACTGCAGTATTTTCCAGTAAATTTATTTATTTTTATTTTGTATACTTTATTAATCCCTAGAGGGAAATTTAGGGTATCTATGTGGCTGGATGAGGCAGCCACGGTGCAACGCCAATCCCTTCACCATTCACATACACATTCACTCCTAGGGCCACTTTAGAGTCTCCAGTTAACCTAACCTGCAGGTTTTTGGCCTGTGGGAGGAAACCAGAGTACCCGGGGTAAACCTACGCAGACGCGGAGAGAACATGCAAACTCCACACAGAAGGGTCACTGATGGTCAAGGAGTGGCATCGATTTCATGACCTTCTTACTGTGCTGCCACAGTCCTAACCACTGCACCACCGAGCTGCCTTTATGCAGAAAATTCAGATTTATGTGGGTATTTTTCTCAAAAAATTGCAAACTTTTTTCCCATATGTGAGATTTTTGCAATACATTTTCTGCCTTTTTTAACAGATCTGTCATGTTTTTTTTCTGTGTTTCTTTTTCATGTAAAACTGCAGCATTTTTCACACAAACCTGAGACATTTTTTCTCTAAAAATTGCAACTCTTTCCAGCATTTTCTTTTTTTTTGTGACCTTTTTCTCACTAATTTGTTGAGATTTTTTGCTTAAGAAACTCCCAAGATTTTTGGGCTAAGACTTCTGCTTTTCACACAAATGTTTGATAGTTTTTCTTATGCCGTGCAACTTTCGTCTCATAAATCAGTGGATTTTTTTTTTCCACAATATCTTTATTGAACCTTTTTTTTTTTTTTTAACAAACATGATACAAACAATCAAACACTAACACTAAAGTACTACAAAAAAAAAAAAAAATGCACTAAAAACACCAACAACCACCAACAAAATCAAGTCTTCAACAATGCTCCTCTGTTTAGTCTAGACAATCCAATACATAAGTATACATATTATGTTCACCAGTTTGGAATTTACAAGGTCCACACACATCATTCACCTTCTTCTTCAAGAGTTATGTTTAAATTTTTTACATAATCAATAAAAGGTCTCCATATATTCTCAAACACAATTTCCTTTGATTTTAGTATATATGTTATTCTTTCTAATGGAAGGTTTGTTAACATCTGTCTTAACCACTGAGTCACATCTGGTCTATGAGTCTTTTTCCATAATAGTGCAATACATTTTTTGGCATTAAGCAAACTGAGGTCTATGAATGTTCTTTCACTTTTATTAAAATTATGCTTTTCTGGGTACAGACCCAACAAAAACAGTTTAGGATTCAATATGATTTGTTTTGAGATTATTTTTTCAATTGTTACCCTCACCTCTTCCCAAAACATTCTTATTAATCTACATTCCCATAAACAATGAAATAGGGTTCCTTTACTTTCCATGCATTTTGTGCATGTATCTGGTATATTTTTGTTATATCTATTTAACTCCTCCGGTGTAACATACATCCGCATTAACCATTTGAAATGTATCAATTTAAGGCGTGCATTTATTGATTTGGTTTGAGCTTCTGTACAAGCCAATTCCCATTGTTCCTCTGAAATTTCAATTTGCAGATCTTCTTTCCAGTAGTTTAATCTTTTCAGTGAATTTTCACTTGAAGATAGTGTCAATGAGTTATAAAACTCTGAAATAATACCCTTTCTTTTACTATCTTTCATCATCATTTTTTCCAAGGATGAATAAATAGGTCGAGTGAGAGCTTTATTTTGATTTGATCGAATAAAGTTTCTAAGTTGAAGATATTTAAAAAAATGTGTTCTATTGAGATTAAATTTGATCCTCAGCTCTTCAAAAGACATTATGTTGTCTGCACATGGCAAATATACTGTAAATCCTGAATCTTTTGTATCCCTTTTAAATTCCATACTTTAAATACAGCGTCCGCTCTCCCTGGTTTAAAATATTGATTACCCCATATTGGACTAAATTGTGACAATAACTGTGGTTCTTTTAAATAGTTTTTAGCTTCACACCATATTTTGATCATATGCTTTACAAATGGATTTTTAACTTGTTTTTGTAATTTTTTTGCCGAATCTGAGTATATGAATATGGGAAGAGGTAAAGGTAAATTGTATGATTCCATTTCAGTCCAGTGAGGGAGATCATTTGATGAAAAATAATATGTCATAGACCTCAGTTGTGCCGACCAATAATACAACATAAAATTTGGACATTTCAGACCTCCACGATCAAATGGTAAATATAATAAAGACAAACGTAATCTAGCCCTCCTGTTGTTCCATATAAATTCCACTAACTTTTTTTTTATTCTTGAGAATAGATCTAAAGGTGGTGATAAGGGAATGTATTGAAATAAATAAAGTATTTTAGGTAAAATATTACTTTTAAGTATATTGATTCTCCCGATCATCGACATTGGTAGTGACATCCATCTCTGAGTTAACTCATTGATATCTGACATTAAGGCTTCATAGTTGACACTGGCGACTGATTCTAGCTTAGGCATAATTTGGATTCCTAAATATTTAAACTGATTTACAACATTGAATTGATTTACCTCAGGGGCTGGGTAATTTCTCTGGGTCTCATTTAGCATTAATATTGAAGATTTAGTTTTATTTATTTTATATCCTGATATTTCCCCAAAATTCTTTATTAAATTCAACAAGGTTGGAATTGATTTTTTTAGATTCGACATAAACAAAATTATGTCATCGGCGTACAGGGAGATTTTATGTTCTGTTGGTCCAACTTTAATTCCATATATTTGTGAATGTAAACGTATCGCTATCGCTAAAGGTTCAATTGCCATAGTAAACAGTAAAGGTGAAAGTGGACAGCCTTGTCGACATCCTCTATTGATTTTTATTGGTTTTGAAATATTGTTATTTGTTAGGATTTCTGCTGTAGCATTATTGTATATTATTTGAACCCATTTTATGAAATTATTTCCAAGTCCAAACCTTTGTAGGACTTCAAAAAGAAAGGGCCATTCAACTCTATCAAAGGCCTTTTCGGCGTCCAATGATAGGAGAGCTGTATCCGGTGCTTCTTTATTAAAATAAATAATATTAAATAGTCTTCTTACATTATGGAAGCCTTGTCTACCCTTTATAAAGCCATTCTGATCTCGATTAATAATATTTGGTAAAATTTCTTGTATTCGTCTTGCTAAAATTTTACAGATTATCTTAAGGTCGGCGTTTAATAGGCTTATTGGTCTCATATTTTTACATTTATTAGAGGGCTTACCTGGTTTTGGCAGCAGTATAATTAAGGCATTATTTATGTATGATGGTAAATTATTATTTTGAAATGCTTCTAAAACCATTTCCAAAAAAGGTTTTATTAATTTATTCTTAAATTTTTTATAAAGGTCAACTAGAAGACCATCTGGTCCTGCACTTTTTCCTGATTTCATATTATCAATGGCTAGCCCAACTTCTTCTTGACTAATTTTAGAATCCAATATCTCCCTGTTTTCATTTGGAATACACGGTATAGATAGTTCGTTCAAAAACCCATTTAGTTTTGTTAAATCAGGTTCATTTTTGGTATCATATAATTTTTCATAGTAATCTCTAAAGGCTCTATTAATTTCTAAAGGATCTATAACTACCTGTCCGTTACTTATAATACTGGTAATTGGTGTTTTAATTTCCAATTGTTTAATCTGCCATGCTAATAATTTTCCCGATTTTTCACCTTGTTCATAAAAAGATTGTTTCAATCTTAGAAGACTCGAGGCAGCTCTATTCGCTGATTTTTTGTCGTATTCAGCTCTCAAAATCAGTAATTCATTCTCCAACCTTGGGTCACTTCCTGCATACACTTTTTCCTGAAGATTTTTTATTTTATGTTCCAATTTAGCTCTCTCCTCTCGAGTCTTCTTAGATTTTGATCCTGTATAACTAATAATATGTCCCCTAATAAAAGCTTTGAAAGCCTCCCACTGTACACATGCTGATGTTTGTGTAGTATTGATGTCAAAGAACTCGTCTATCTGTTTTTCTATATACTTGACAAATTCCTCATCCTGAAGCCATTTATGCTGAAATTGCCATCTACCTGATTCCTTTGTCAATTTTTTATCTACATATATTAGACAACAGGGTGCATGATCAGAGATCACGATGTTATCATAAAAGCAGTTTTGAATCTTGGACCTTAATTCTGTGGAAATCAAAAAATAATCAATACGTGAGAATGTCTTGTAGGTACTGGAATAACAAGAATAGGCTTTAACTTGTGGTTTCATTTCTCTCCATATATCTAACAATCTCAATTCTTTCATAAAATGATTAATAGTCATCCTACATCCAATGTGCGTACAATCCAGTCCTGTTGATCTATCCACACCTGGATTCAATGTACAATTAAAATCCCCTGCTATTATATGTTGCCCTGTAAGTGATGATAAGATGAGAAATAAATTAGCAAAGAACTTCTGATCATCTATATTGGGACCATATAAGTTCACAAGATTTATATTTTCTAATAGCAAAGAACCTTGAATGATTACATATCTTCCAAATTTGTCTCCAATTACATTTTTCACTTGAAAAGGAACTGATTTATGTATGAGAGTCATAACTCCCCTGGCTCGGGATGAAAATGAAGAGGTGAATACACTTCCCTGCCATCTACTCCTAATTCTTTTAACATCCTCCTCTATCAGATGAGTTTCTTGTAAAAACACAATTCTTGAACCCATGTCCTTTATTTTATTCATAACTTGTTTAAGTTTTTTTAAATTTTGTAGACCTCTGCAATTCCATGAAGTTAAATTAAGGTTAACTCTTTGGTCCATGATCAATAGAGAGTTTGGGATTACCTTGCAGTGTAAACATGCTCATACAGAGAAGCAAAAACATGAGTGGTTGAACATTCATCCTACAAACTACACACAAACAAATTTCCCCTTCCCACACTTGTGGCAAACCCCCCAAAATCAAAAGAAAAATTCTGTCTCCCGATATAGCCATCGACCGTTCCACACCCACGGGGAACAGCCTAAGCCACTCCTTCTTCATCCTCCCAATCACCCTAACTCTACTGCTTTTAATGACGTAACATTAACTCTCCTCTGTAGTTTTCCAACTTAACTCCAAAATTTTTAACAACTTTGTACATCATAGTTTTTTTTTGTTTGTTTGTTTGTTTTGTTTTTGTTTTGTTTTTTTAATATATAATACAATCTATATTTTGTAAACTTACTATTTACTTCAAGTCAGTCAGATGCCTGTGCAAATGCTTAATTATTCTACCTTATATTTTGTTCATGCTTAGCTCCCACCAGTCTCTTCTTCTTCTTTGATCTTTTTGATGAACTCCTGCGCCTCCTCTGGGGTCTTGAAGATGTGGGTTCTGCCCTCATACGTGGTCAGCAGTCTCGCAGGATAGATTACACCATGACGAATCCCAAGGTTGCGCAGCTCCTTACGTACGGGATCAAACTGCTTCCTCAATTGCTGGATTCCTGTGGCCAAATCTGGGTAGAACCGCACCTGCTGGTCCTGGTGTTTAATCTCTCCTTTAGCACGTGCAGCGTTGAAGATCTTCATCCTGTCTCTGTTGCTAAGAAACTTCATAATTAAGGTCCTCGGCGGTCCCTTATCTCTCCGTGGGCCAATACGATGTGCTTTTTCCAGAACCACTGCTGATTGCAACTCCTCGCTGCCCAGCACCTCCGGAATCCACTTTTCCAGAAAGGAACATACGTCCCGACCTTCTGATTCCTCTGGAAGACCCACCCGCCTCAAATTATTCTGTCTCGACCGAGATTCCAAATCCAAAATATTATCTTCCAGAGATTTATTTTTTTTTTCCAAAGTGCGCACCTTTAATTGAAGACGGGTGACGTCATCTTCAGCACTAGCGAGACGGAGCTCCATCTGCGCCGTTCGTTCTACACAGTCACCCAATTCCTTTCTTATTCCTTCCAGCGCTGTCATAATCCCATCAAATCTAGAGGAAAAGTCCGCTCTCATTGAACTCATGGCAGCCATCAGCGCATCTGCGCCATTCCCCGCAGAAATCGCACCGCCGCCAGCCTCCTCCGCCATATATGGAGCCTTGTTTGCTGCGTCACAGACCTGAAAGTCCGTTAATTTGGACTGTTTCGGCGGCTCGCTTTTTCCTTTTCCTGGTTTTCCAGCCTTAGGCTTCGCCGACATATCCTCGCCCAAATGCTGGGATACGTTCTGTCCCAAATGAGAGAGTTATTTGCCGATTTTTTTTTTCTCCAGGAGCAGAGCAGAGCGAGACACGTCCGTCCTACGTGGCAGCCATAACCGGAAGTCCTCAAATCAGTGGATTTTATTCTGCGAAACTGCCTGGGGCCAAAAGAGCCATACAATGGCTCTAGAACCACAGGTTGCAGACCCCTGCTCTATGGTTAGCAGCTTATACTGTGAAAGTGATTTTTGAGCAGTTTTTGGTTGAAAAAGTAAGCTTGCAAAAAAAGCTTGCAAATTTGGGGGAAAAGTTGCAATTTTGTGTAAAAGGCTGACAAAAAATAAAAAAAAACCCAGCAAATTTCTGAGAAAAACTCTGAATCCTGATGTTGTCGGGCCAGACTGTAGTTATAACTCTGCTGTTTTACCTCAGTTTTCATGTGGCTCCATGCAGATTTTTTTTAGCCAAAAATCATGGAGTGGCTTTATGTAGTACAGGCTGACGAACCCCTCCACTTGGAGGTGCTAGTGGAGGTGTTCCAACTGTCTGGTTGAACCACCACAGCAGAGGAGAGACTCGTGAGATCTAGGTGGGAGTTTGACAAGACAAAGATCAGGATGGAAATCACAGTATAGGATATAATAGCAAAATGTAAAACTATATTATCTCCTTAGTATCAGGATAAGATGGCACCGTGGGACATCGGACACTGCAGGACTAACAACAGCTAGGGCCAACCTGTCCCATGACATCAAGGAGGCAAAACGACAGCGCAACAAGAAAATATCCGGCCACTTCAGCAACAGCAGAGATGCACGTTCCCTCTGGGGTGGGATACAGACCCTCACCAACTACAAACCTCCTCCTCAGACCTGTGCGAGTGACACCACACTGCTCAACGGTAGCCGCTTTGAAGCAGAAAACGTCACAGAAGACCACTCCTCCTCCAGACGGGCAGGTCATAGCTAGGTCTAGCAGGTCTAGCATGAAGAGGACAGTCTCCAGGATCAACCCACGCAAGGCAGCTGGCCCAGACAACATACTGGGTCACGTTCTGACGAACTGTACAGAGGAGCTGAAGAATGTCCTGGCCGACATCTTCAGCATCTCCCTGACTCAAGCTGTTGTCCCCACATGTTTTCAAAACTGCCACTATAATACCAGTCCCAAAGAAGCCCGTCCCATCCAGCTACAACGATCACCAGCCCGTAGCACTGACCTCCATCATAATGAAGTGCTTCAAGTGGCTGGTCATGCAGAACATCAAGTCCATCCTGCCTCCCTCCCACGACCCATCTCAGTTTGTATACAGGTCAAACAGATCCACAGAAGATGCCATCGCTGCTGCTCTCCATCCAGCCCTCACCCACCTGGACTCAAAGAACTCCTACATGCGAATGCTGTTCTTGGACTTCAGTTCAGCATTCAACACAATCATCCCCCAGCACCTGATACAAAAACTCAAAACCTCTCTCTGTAACTGGGTGCTGAACTTTCTATCAGGAAGGCCATAGAATGTGTTGGTTGTCAGCAACACCTCCCAGACCATCACACTGAGTACAGAGGCCCCACAAGGGTGCGTGCTCAGCTTGCTGCTCTTCACCCTGCTGACCCATGACTGTGTACCAGGCTACAGCACCAACCACATCATCAAGTTTGCGGACGACACAATGGTGGTGGACCTCCTCACCAACAACGAGGAGGCCAACTACAGAAATGAGGTGAGCCAACTGATCCAGCGGTGTAAAGACATTAACCTCTTCCTGAACGTGGGAAAAACTAAGAAGATTGTGGTCGACTTCAGGAGGGGACACACACAGCATCCCCCTCAGATCATTGATGGTGCAGCTGTGGAGGGGGTGAGCAGTATCAAGTTCTTGGGGGTGCACATCTCTGGGGACCTCTCCTGGACCAAAAACACCACATCACTGGCCACGAAGACTCAAACTCGCCTCCATTTCCTCCACAAACTGAGGAGAGCACAAGTCCAGCCCCCATCATGTGCTCATTCTACCGGGGCACCGTTGAGAGCATCCTCACCAGTGGCATCATGGTGTGGTATGGAAGCTGCACCGCCTCCTGCAGGAAGACACTACAACACACAGTGAAAGCAGCCAGCAAGATCATCAGTGCCTCTCTGCCCCCCCCCAACATCTACCTCACTTGCCTCACCCGCCTCACCATCAACATTGCAGGCGACACCTCCAACCACTCACACTCCCTCTTCAGCCCCCTGCCCTCAGGGAGAAGGTACCGGAGCCTCTGGGCCCGCTCCACAAGACTGCTAAACCGCTTTGTTCATCAGGACCCTGAACTCTGTCCTCTCCCGGACCATAACGTACTCACCCGCACAATAACTACCTCAGCTGTTGTCACAGAAAGACTGACACACCAACAGTAATACATCTCTGCTGTATGTCTCTGCACTTTACTGCAACCATTTGCACAAATGCCATATCAGCTGCTGTCTGTCATTGCAATACTGATCATGTTCAGTCTTATCTGTCACTGTCTGCACCTACACTACCGCATTGAACTTGCAACTACAAGTGTTACTGCTCTACTTTTCTGTATATAGGATTGCTGGGTTTCATCGTTTATCTTTATTTGCACTATGGAATGATTGGGTCTATCTTTTGTCACCATTTGCACTACAGGTAGCATTGCTGTACATAATTGTTGTTTTTCCAGCCTTATTCCTTTTCTTGTTATATTGTGCACACCACTGAAGAGAGAGAGAGAAACGTCATTTCAGCTCTCCTGTTTGTCCTGCATGTATAGTAGTATTGACAAATAATATCTTTGGGACAGATGGATGGACGGACGGACGGATGGACTGACCCGTAAGATTCACTTTTGTGAAATCAGGTCCTCCTACAGTTTTGTTCCGATTGTTTTGAAACTTGGTTCTATGGTTTGAGATACTTTGATGATGCATGTTGGAAATATACTTATATCATTGGATTGAAGCTCAACCAGCCCTTACCTCAGCCCTTGATCTTACTTGATCTTACTAGCCTGATTTAAATTGATGTTCAAAAATACTGATTGAAATACGCTAGCAACAGGACGTGCACAAGCAGTACATGTACAATGAAAACAGAATAATGCAAACACTTCTCTCAACATCAGCACAAAATAAACACAGTATTCAGTGACTAATAAACTTGACTTTGCACTTGAGAAACACAAACTTAACTTGACTTGACTTGACTTAAAAGGTGCCCTCAAGGTTCAATCACTGGATACATGTCCTTCACTTGCAGGCTGTAGCAGAAAAGTGAATGTCTCTTACTCAATTGTCATACACTAGCACTAGCACACTGGTGAGTGGCACCGACAGGATGTCACCATCACGATCTCGATGACACGGCACGACCCAACCTCTTGAATCTGCAGCGTTCTTTGCTTGCACACCCATGCTCGTCCACGATGACTTGGTACAGACGAGTATGAGGTAGTGTCTTTACTGTTCTGGCCCCGGATTATGAGCTGCATTTTGGTGTGCAATAACTGAGTTTGACACATCTTTAATGTCCTTGCTTTCGACTTTAATGCATCATTTAATCTTTACATGGATGAGTTGTCAAAGCAACTGAATGCCTGTAAAACTGGGTGTTTAATAGGGAATAAGTTAGTGAATCATTTTATGTATGCTGATGATCTAGTTATTCTCAGTCCAAGTAGTGCTGGTCTTCAGGAGTTATTAAGAGTGTGTACTGCTTATGGAGAGGAAAATGACATAAAATATAATACAAATAAGAGTTGTGTGCTGATTTGCCGCACTAAAGAAGATTTGTTAATGAAATTCCCTCTCTTTGAATTGGCAGGCAGGGAATTAATTGTCAGGGATAAAATTAAATATCTGGGACATTTTATTAATGATAGAATGACTGATGATGATATTTTCAGACAATGCTGCAAAATCTACATGCAAGCAAATATTCTTGCACGCAGATTTGGTTTTTGTTCAGATGAGGTGAAACTGGTTCTTTTTAAAACCTATTGTACACCTTTATACACTGCTCATTTATGGATAAATTATAGGAAACAAAGTATGCAGAAATTACAGGTTGCCTACAATGATGCCTTAAGAATTTTACTTAAAAAGCCTCGATGGTGCAGTGCTTCCGAGTTATTTGTCCCATCACGTGTAAATACTCTGCATGCAGTAATAAGGAATCTTATGTATAAATTAATCTGTCGGCTTGATGTATCTAGAAATGAAATTATTCAAGTCATGTCTAGCATTAAGCTCAGTTCTATTCGCTGTCAGTCACAGTTCAGAAGGCACTGGTACAGTAGTCTTTTTAAGTCTTTTTAAAGTCTGTACTGTCTTTGTACTTCTCTTAGCAGTTGTGTCTTAGTGTTTTTGTAACTTTTTGATTGTTTCAACTGTTTTACTTTTTTTTGATGGACCTTGAGTCTGGAATAAAGTCTTTGATTGATGCACATGTTGCAATTTCACTCTCATCAGATGACCTTGAGGTCAGAGGACAGATTTTTCCCTAAGTCTTCTAAACACAATAACGACTGAAAGAAATGATGTAGGCTTTTCTAACCGATACAGTAGTTGTATCTAATACACATCTTGAACGATTTGCACCCTGACCTGACTATGGGTTTGGGGTCAAAGTTCAAAGTTAACATTGCAGTTGCACTATGGTAAATGCTACATTTACTATTTCTATAAAACGAGTAAAGTTAGGGCCATCAAACTTGCTACACAAGTTCATCTTGGGATCCTGACCTCTGATTATGGTTTTGGGATCGCAAGGTCAGAGGTCAAGGTTAGCATTTCCTATGCCTTGTTACTGTACAACGAGTCAAGCTAGGGCCACCAAACTTGATACACAGGTTCACCCTGTGACCCTGAGGTGTGACTGTGGTTTTGGAATCACAAGGTCAAAGGTCAACATCAAAATGCCTTATAAAGTATATCTCAGCAACAAAGAAAGCTAGGGTCACCAAACCTGGTACACAGGTTCACTGAGATCATAACCTGTGACTACAGGTTTGGGGTCAAAAGGTCAAGGTTGCCACTCCCTATGATCTCTTTACTATAGAACAGGAGTGTCCAATCCTGTACCATGGAGGGCCAAGACCCTGCAGGCTTTACTTCCAACCAGTGTCTTCAACAGCAGATTCCACTGAATTTCTTCCCACTGATTGCTGATCAGTGAAAACACCTGCTGAAGAGACTGGGTAGAAGAGAGAACCTGCAGGGTCTTGGCCCTCCGTGACACATGATTGGACAGCCCTGCTATAGAATGTGTAAAGCTCTCCAGGGTCACCATATCTGCTACACAAGTTCACCTCAGGATCCTGACTTACAACTATGGTTGTATGCTTTGTTGTATATTTACCTCCGCCAAGGAGGTTATGTTTTTGCCGGGGTTTGTCTGTCTGTCTGTCTGTTGGTTAGCAAGATAACTCAAAAAGTTTTGGACGGATTTTGATGAAACTTTCAGGCATTGTTGGAAATGGTACAAGGAAGAACTGATTAAATTTTGGTGGTGATCCGGATCACCGTCCAGAAGAAAACCGCCATTACGGAAAATGCCATTTTCGTGAATAACTACTGAACCACTAATCCTATCATTGTCAGTCAAATTGCTAGTCATATGTTTTCGTGGTCAAGGAATCTCAAAACGTACACACAAACACTGTATGGGGGGGGGGAACTGTGGCCGCCATTATGGAAAATGTCATTTTCGTGAATAACTACTGAACCACTAATCATATCATTGTCAATCAAATTGCTAGTCATATGTTTTCATGGTCAAGGAATCTGAAAATGTACACACAAACACGGTATGGGGGGAACTGTGGCGCTTGGCGGAGGTCTGCGCTCTCCGAGTGCTTTTCTAGTTGTGATGATGGTTCATCATAATTTGGTTCTGCCACAGTAATTATGTTGAAAAGTTGGGATTGTCAAAGAAAACGGAGGTGGGGGATATTGTACTCGTCTCAGTGCTCTTGTTCTAATAAACATTTGGAGTTTTTTTTGTGTGTTTTTTTTTTGCAAATTTACATATTTTTTCTCAAACTTGAGTTTGAATCCTTTTTTTGTATATTTGCATTTTTTTCTCCCATAAGTGTACATTTCTTTTTCATAAATTTGTGACCATGCCTTAAAGTTTATATAAATTAGTAATTCAACTTTAGTTTTTGTTTTATTCAGTTTCAAAGTGTTGTACACTTAAGGTTTTTTTTTTTCCCCCCATGAATTTTCTAGCATTTGTTTCCCTTAAATTCATGACATTTTCTTTGTGAATTGGTGAGTTTTGTCTTAGTTTTGGTCGGAGCCACAGGGCTGTGAGTAAACCAGCCCCAGGTTTCCAACTACATTCAGGTCCCTGAGCAGCTTTCAGGAACCACTTCCTAGAAGTTTGCCACCTGTTTCTAGGAAGTTGTAATTACCGTGCACATAGAGGCCCCTACAGTCCTCCTCCTCTGGTCTCTCACTCCTGTCCTCTCTCTCTCTGGCTCTCTCAGGACCCTGAAGGAGGCGGCTCTGGTGGCGAAGGACACGGTTGTGTGCGGCTTCCAGAGAGAAAACATGGAGTGGTGCCTGTGTGTCTGGAGGGCCTGGGGCTGCTCTGAGCTGGAGGTGTTCTACCAGTCCTACGAGGAGCTGGGCCGCTTGGAGACCAGCATGAGGAAAAGAAGGTAGCCGTTGTGCTGCGACGGCACGCCGCAGAATGACAGCTCTGTGCGGCGGCTGAGCTGATGGGGAATATGTGCTGACAGGCTGCCAGTGTTCCGAGAAAAAGGGGGCCGCCGACATGCGACGATGTCAGAGCGCAGCCGTTGTGTCCAGGCCACATAGTCAGCATCAGTAATCAGGTGGAGTGGAGATGGAAAACGCTATGAAGATGGACGACTGAGGCACTAAACATGCACCTCATTATTCTGTAACTTTATTAGAGAAGCTCGTTATGAACCAGAGCTACTGTCTTCCTAATCTGTATCCTAGCAGCTGATTGGCCACATAAAAACGAGCAGCAGGTGGGCGGGGTCAACCTCAGTTTCTGCTCCTCAACTACAAGGCCTGTGTGGCATCAGTGTTTCATCCTCCCCAGTCCACTACAATCTGCTTGGTCTCTTGACAGCCAGAATTTTGTGACTGTGCACGCCGACTACATGTGCACCAGGATTTAACCTCCAACAACCTCCCGTTCAGTCATTCAGTAGGTGGCACCTGCACCAACCTCGCATATGAACATGGTTCCAAGAAGTTGGCACACAGACCAAAAAGCATAAACGCTGTATCTTTGTGCACATAACCAGAGCGGCACACCTGCGCGCTGAAGAAATTCCCCGGGGGTTTTAGCCACAACAGTTAAATATATTTATGCCTGAAAAGAGATTTTTTTTCTTTTTATTTTGGGTGAAAAATGCTCTTTGAGTCTTAAAGCAGCACTGTGTAAGATTTCCACCTTAAAATAATGCTTCCAAAGCCATGTCTATGGTGGCCAAGAGAGCTCAGCAAAATGCCAACAAAAACAAGAGCAAACAAAAACGTGAGGGCAAACGAAGCCAGTGCTTCACGCTGTGTGACCGTCACAGCCAATCAGCAACAGTCCGCTAGTGTCACGGTTAGAGCTGACAGGACATCGCTAGCAGCCAGGCTCGTCACAGTTAGGCTAACTTCTGTTGAGGCCTTTTTTTGGTCTGTGCTTGGTTTTGTTTGCATCTTGCTGAGCTCTCTCGACCCCCGTACGTCGCCTGCAGCAGCACTGCGCGACGTTCCTATTCACCACAGCAGTCTGGTTCTGTGCTCTGACTGGAGCTCAGGTCCAGGTTCTGCTGCACTGTTTCTTCTTCATCCTTTATCTGACTGTTCTACAGTGGGACTCTGTCCTCTGCTCTGTGTGTGTTTCAGAAACAAACAGGAGGTGGTGTGCTGATGCCGACACATTTACACACCCAGACTTTTTTTTAGCTCTGTATGAATGTACACGCGGGCCACAGCTCCAACTCTGACCACAAAAGTCTGAGACAACAGACTAACATCTGCCGCCACTGTTTCATTATGTAAGAGAGAAACGGTTGTTTTTAAAAGAACCGCAGTTCTTTGGGCTCCGCAGTGTTTCTCTCTCCTCCACCAGCATCTGAAAATCCTCTGAACATGTACAGCGTGTTCTTCAGCTTTTCCCTCCCTGTTCACTAGTAGCTCTGGTAGAACTTTATAACAAGACGACAAGTTACAGGGTAAGTACCAAAAAAACAAGGTAAAACACAACTTAAAAATAGTACCAGAAAAAGCAAAACAGGGGAATAAACATGGTAAAAAGTCAGGGGAAAGTACTGGAGTACAGGCTGTATTATATAGATGGATTGATATTTTATTTTAAAAAAAAATATGCACACATACTGTTGGGTTATCACTCCACTAGATGGTGCAAAGCAGACACCAGTCAGGTGAAGTCATAGTCTTGGTGATTTGCAGCCAGCTTTGAAAGTTAGGAAGCAGTTAGCTCAAAGTTTGGATTTTATAACAAAGATGGTAGGAAAGACCTTGACATGACACACAACCCTCAAGAAGCGCTACATAAAAAAAGAAAAAAACGGTCAGTACACGTCTCGGAGCAGCATTAGCAACGGCTAAGCTAAAGAGACAGTGGCATGGAACGTTTCTTCTGAGCATCAACTAAGTAAAGTTTATTTCAGAGACATAGAGCACTGCACAGTGAAATGGAATAAAAGGAAGTTGATAGATAAAACCCATTTTAAAAACAAGTTAAAACACAAGATTTAAATCATTTAAAAATGTCAGACTTACCATTAAATAGCAATTGAAACTCAACGGAAATCTTCGTAGAGCAGAAGTTTTCAGCGGCTTTTTCAGAGTCCACAGAGTCAGCTAAACGTATCTGGAGTGGGAGTCCACCACCCTCCCTGTGTGCAGAGACGTGTCTCCGTGGAAAATGAAGCCCCGAGAATATTAAGATAAGATAAGCCTTTATTAGTCCCACAGTGGGGAAATTCCAGGATTGCAACAGCACAGGGATAGCAACACTCAGAGCAACAATCAGAAGGCAAGAAAAAACAAAACAAAAACAAGAACATCTAGTAAACATATGTACATATTACTATAAATGTATATATATAGACACACAGTGCGGAGCATTATGGTTGGTGAATGTGCAGCAGAAAGTCTAAGTTCTCTCTCCGCGGATGCGGCGGCCAGCTGGAAGTCTTTGGGCATGATGGTGACCCTCTTGGCGAAGAAGAGACCCACCAGGTGGGCCTCGCTGGTCTCCTGCAGAGCCATGACGGCGAAGCTCAGGAAGCGCAGGACGGTCTTGAAGTCCTGAGCGATCTCCCTCACCAGGCGCTGGACTGACAGTTTACGGATGAGCAGCTCCGTGGATTTCTGGTAATGACGGATCTCTCTCAGAGCCACGGGCCTGTAACGGCGAGGCCGTTACAGGCCTATATATGAAAAGGCCATTTCATATAAATGGCCTTTATATGAAAGATGTCAGCAGTTTTACTTTGGGACATGATTTGAGGTTGAATAAGGTGAAAAAATTTGAAATGTATGGGATTGTGATACTTGATTATTGCGATATCGTGATTATCGTTGAATCATGATGGGATCAAATCATGACCCAAGTATCACAATCTGAATCCAAATCGCGAGTTACCCTCGCGATTCCCACCCCTAATAATGACCTTAATGGGGGGGGGGGGGAATAAATATTTTAAAAATTGAGGGAAAAGCAAGGAAAAGACTAGGATAATCAGTAACAGGAGAGGAAAAAATAGGGAGAAAACTCTAAAAACAGCGAAAGAGCAGAGTAAACATGGGGAAGAGTCAGGAAACAAAACAAAGTACCAGACAAAACAAGATAAAAACAGGGTAAAACGTGGCAAAAACAAGGTAAAACTGGGGTGAAACCATGTAAGTACCGGGAACAGAGTAAAAATCTGGAAAAGTCAGGGGAAAAAAAATCTAAGTACACTAAAAACATGGTACAAACAGGCTTAAAAACAGGCTAAGTAGCAGGAATATTGGAGTAAAAACGGGGAAAGTCAGGTGTAAAAACAAGGCAAAAAAAATTTTTAAATTTTTGTATATTAATCCCTAGAGGGAAATTCAGGGCATCCACCTGGATGGATGAGGCAGCCATGGTTCAGCAGCATTCTCTTCACGTTTGCACACACATTCACACCCAGGGCCACTTTAAAGTCTCCAGTTAACCTAACCTGCAGGTTTTTGGCCTGTGGGAGGAAACCAGAGTACCCGGAGTAAACCCACACAGACGCGGGGAGAACATGCAAACTCCACACAGAAGGGTCACTTATGGTCAGGGGGTGGGATCGAACCCACAATGGTCCGAGGGGGTGAGGATGGGGGGGGTGTAAGACCCTGAAAAACGGGGAAAATGGTTAAAAACAGAAAAGCGAGGTGAAAAATGTACTGGATAAAACAGGGTTAAAAACTAGATAAATATCAGGACTATCAGGGTAAAAACACCAGAGTGGTGGCCTACAGGCAGAGCATCCGCCCCACAACCGGGGGGACGGGGCTCAAATCCCGGCCGGGTCATCCCAGAGCATATAAAAATGGAACTTCCTGCCATCCTGCTTGGTGCTCAGCAGTAATGGAATGGAGGAGGGAAATGTTGGTTACCCAGCCACAGGGGGTGCACAAGCCAGTGTACTCCCTGTGCCTGTCCCAAGCCTGGATAAAATGGCCAGGGTTGCATCAGGAAGGGCATCCAGCGTAAAACCCCTGGCCAAATCAACATGCGGCTCACCGCAATATAAGGTGATGATACCCTGTGGCAACCCCGAAAGGGAGCAGTCGAAAGACAAAAAATCCATCCATCTTCTACCGCTTTTCCGGAGGTCCGGGTCGCAGAGGCAGCAGTTCAAGCAGAGGAGCCCAGACTTCCCTCTCCCCAGCCACCTGCTCCAGCTCTTCAGAGGGGATACCAAGGCGTTCCCAGACCAGCTGGGAGACATAGTCTCTCCACCGAGTCCTGGGTCTGCCCCGGGGTCTCCTCCCAGTGGGACGTACCTGAAACACCTCAAGTGGGAGGCGTGGGAGGGAGCTTTCTAAACTGGCTTTTGGTACGTAAGACAAAAAATATCAAGGTAAAAATAGAAACGTGGAAAAACAATATAAAAATTGAGGTGGAAAACAGTGTACTGGGAAAAAAAGGGAAAAGACATGGTTAAAAACATGGAAAAGTCCAGGGGGGAAATTATACTGGACAAAACAGGATTCAAAACTAGGTAAGTAGCAGGAATATCAAGGTAAAAACTGGGAAGACTCAGGGGAAATAACAGTTGGAAAATAGAAAAGGTAAAAACGGGGAAAAGTCAGGAAAAAAACAGGAAGTACTAGACAAACGAAGGTAAAAAGATAGCAAAACAGGGTCAAAAACTAGGTAAATAGCAGGTATATCAAAGTAAAAAAACGGAAATGTCAATCAAAAAAACAAGGTAAAAATTGGGGGAGGGGCAGTAAGTACTGCGGAAAACAGGGAAAAGACATGGTTGAAAACGGAAAAATCTGAGGGGAAAAATTGTACTGGACAAAATGGGGTAAAAAATAAAAACCAGGATTCAAAACTGGGTAAGTAGCAGGAATATCAAAGTTAAAAACTGGGAAAATTTAGGGGAAATAACAGGGGAACCATGGAAAAACAAAGTAAAAACATAGTTTAAAGTCAAGAAAAAAACAGTACTGGACAAAACAGGGTTAAAAACTGAGTAAGTAGCAGGAATATCAAAGTTAAAAAAGAGGGAAATGTCAAGGGAAAACATGGTAAAACAAGGTAAAAAAAAAAAGAGGAGGCTAACAAATTGTTATTACTGGAAAAAACTGCAAAGATATAGTAAAAAAAATCTGAAAAAGTCGGGGACAAAAATAAAGTACTGGACAAAACAGGGTAAAAATATGACAAACTAGGTTAACAGGGTAAGTAGTGAGAGTTGTGGAAAAACAGGGTAAAACATGGTTAAAAACAGGAGAAAGTCAAGAAAAAAGTGCTGGACAAAACAGGGTACAAACAGGGTTAAAACAGGCTAGGTAGTTGGAATATCAGAGTAAAAACAGTTAAAAGTCAGGGGAAAAAACAGGTAAAAATTGAGGGGAAAAAACAGTGCAAGTACCGGGAAATCAGGGTAAAAATATGGTTCAAACCAGGGAAAAGTCAGGGGGAAAACACAGGGTAAAACATGTAGAAACAAAGTAAAACTGGGGAAGAAAAATGTATACATACAGTGGTGTGAAAAAGTGTTTGCCCCTTCCTGATTTGTCATTTTTTTGTACGATTGTCACACTTTACTTGTTATCTTTGTCTAATATTTAAATTTGTTTGATCATCTGAAACATTAAACACAAAATGCAGTTTTTAAATGAAGGTGTTTATTATTAAGGGTAAAAAAAAAAAAAAAATCCAAACCTACATGGCCCTGTGTGAAAAAGTGATTGCCCCTCCTGTTAAAACATAAATTAACTGTGGTTTATCACATCTTTGGAAAGCTGAGTTCAATTTCTCTAGCCACACCCAGGCCTGATTACTGCCACACCTGTTCTCAATCAAGAAATCACTTAAATAGGACCTGCCTGACAAAGTGAAGTAGACTAAACGATCCTCAAAAGCTAGACATCATGTAAAGAAATTCAGGAGCAAATGAGAAACAAAGCAATTGAGATCTGTCAGTCTGGAAAAGGTTATAAAGCCATTTTTAAAGCTTTGGGACTCCAGCAAAACACAGTGAGAGCCATTGTCCACAAATGGCGAAAACATGGAACATTGATGAACATCATACCAACAGTAAAATATGGTAGTGGTAGTGTGATGGTCTGGGGCTGTTTTGCTGCTTCAGGACCTGGTAGACTTGCTGTAGTAAATGGTACCATGAATTCTGCTGTCTACTAAAAAAAATCCTGAAGGAGAATGTCCGGCCATCTGTTGCGTGACCTCAGGCTGAAGCACATTTGGGTTCTGCAGCAGGACAATGATCCAAAACACACCAGCAAGTCCACCTCTGAATGGCTTAAGAAAAACAAAATGAAGACTTTGGAGTGGCCTAGTTAAAGTCCTGACCTGAATCCGATTGAGATGCTGTGGCATGACCTTAAAAAGGCGGTTCATGCTCAAAAACCCTTCAGTGTGGCTGAATTACAACAATTCTGCAAAGGTGAGTGGGCCAAAATTCCTCCACAGTGTTGTAAAAGACTCATATCCAGGACTTCCGGTTATGGCTGCCACGTAGGACGGACGTGTCTCGCTCTGCTCTGCTCCTGGAGAAAAAAAATCGGCAAATAACTCTCTCATTTGGGACAGAACGTATCCCAGCGTTTGGGCGAGGATATGTCGGCGAAGCCTAAGGCTGGAAAACCAGGAAAAGGAAAAAGCGAGCCGCCGAAACAGTCCAAATTAACGGACTTTCAGGTCTGTGACGCAGCAAACAAAACTCCATATATGGCGGAGGAAGCTGGCGGCGGTGCGATGTTTGCGGGGAATGGCGCAGATGCGCTGATGGCTGCCATGAGTTCAATGAGAGCGGACTTTTCCTCTAGATTTGATGGGATTATGACAGCGTTGGAAGGAATAAGAAAGGAATTGGGTGACTGTGTAGAACGAACAGCGCAGATGGAGCTCCGTCTCGCTAGTGCTGAAGATGACGTCACCCGTCTTCAATTAAAGGTGCGCACTTTGGAAAAAAAAAATAAATCTCTGGAAGATAATATTTTGGATTTGGAATCTCGGTCGAGACAGAATAATTTGAGGCTGGTGGGTCTTCCAGAGGAATCAGAAGGTCGGGACGTATGTTCCTTTCTGGAAAAGTGGATTCCGGAGGTGCTGGGCAGCGAGGAGTTGCAATCAGCAGTGGTTCTGGAAAAAGCACATCGTATTGGCCCACGGAGAGATAAGGGACCGCCGAGGACCTTAATTATGAAGTTTCTTAGCAACAGAGACAGGATGAAGATCTTCAACGCTGCACGTGCTAAAGCAGAGATTAAACACCAGGACCAGCAGGTGCGGTTCTACCCAGATTTGGCCACAGGAATCCAGCAATTGAGGAAGCAGTTTGATCCCGTACGTAAGGAGCTGCGCAACCTTGGGATTCGTCATGGTGTAATCTATCCTGCGAGACTGCTGACCACGTATGAGGGCAGAACCCACATTTTCAAGACCCCAGAGGAGGCGCAGGAGTTCATCAAGAAGATCAAAGAAGAAGAAGAGACTGGTGGGAGCTAAGCATGAACAAAATATAAGGTAGAATAATTAAGCATTTGCACAGGCATCTGACTGACTTGAAGTAAATAGTAAGTTTACAAAATATAGATTGTATTATATATTAAAAAAAACAAAACAAAAACAAAACAAACAAAAAAAAAAACTATGATGTACAAAGTTGTTAAAAATTTTGGAGTTAAGTTGGAAAACTACAGAGGAGAGTTAATGTTACGTCATTAAAAGCAGTAGAGTTAGGGTGATTAGGAGGATGAAGAAGGAGTGGCTTAGGCTGTTCCCCGTGGGTGTGGAACAGTCGATGGCTATATCGGGAGACAGAATTTTTCTTTTGATTTTGGGGGGTTTGCCACAAGTGTGGGAAGGGGAAATTTGTTTGTGTGTAGTTTGTAGGATGAATGTTCAACCACTCATGTTTTTGCTTCTCTGTATGAGCATGTTTACACTGCAAGGTAATCCCAAACTCTCTATTGATCATGGACCAAAGTGTTAATCTTAATTTAACTTCATGGAATTGCAGAGGTCTACAAAATTTAAAAAAACTTAAACAAGTTATGAATAAAATAAAGGACATGGGTTCAAGAATTGTGTTTTTACAAGAAACTCATCTGATAGAGGAGGATGTTAAAAGAATTAGGAGTAGATGGCAGGGAAGTGTATTCACCTCTTCATTTTCATCCCGAGCCAGGGGAGTTATGACTCTCATACATAAATCAGTTCCTTTTCAGGTGAAAAATGTAATTGGAGACAAATTTGGAAGATATGTAATCATTCAAGGTTCTTTGCTATTAGAAAATATAAATCTTGTGAACTTATATGGTCCCAATATAGATGATCAGAAGTTCTTTGCTAATTTATTTCTCATCTTATCATCACTTACAGGGCAACATATAATAGCAGGGGATTTTAATTGTACATTGAATCCAGGTGTGGATAGATCAACAGGACTGGATTGTACGCACATTGGATGTAGGATGACTATTAATCATTTTATGAAAGAATTGAGATTGTTAGATATATGGAGAGAAATGAAACCACAAGTTAAAGCCTATTCTTGTTATTCCAGTACCTACAAGACATTCTCACGTATTGATTATTTTTTGATTTCCACAGAATTAAGGTCCAAGATTCAAAACTGCTTTTATGATAACATCGTGATTTCTGATCATGCACCCTGTTGTCTAATATATGTAGATAAAAAATTGACAAAGGAATCAGGTAGATGGCAATTTCAGCATAAATGGCTTCAGGATGAGGAATTTGTCAAGTATATAGAAAAACAGATAGACGAGTTCTTTGACATCAATACTACACAAACATCAGCATGTGTAAAGTGGGAGGCTTTCAAAGCTTTTATTAGGGGACATATTATTAGTTATACAGGATCAAAATCTAAGAAGACTCGAGAGGAGAGAGCTAAATTGGAACATAAAATAAAAAGTCTTCAGGAAAAAGTGTATGCAGGAAGTGACCCAAGGTTGGAGAATGAATTACTGATTTTGAGAGCTGAATACGACAAAAAATCAGCGAATAGAGCTGCCTCGAGTCTTCTAAGATTGAAACAATCTTTTTATGAACAAGGTGAAAAATCAGGAAAATTATTAGCATGGCAGATTAAACAATTGGAAATTAAAACACCAATTACCAGTATTATAAGTAAAGGACAGGTAGTTATAGATCCTTTAGAAATTAATAGAGCCTTTAGAGATTACTATGAAAAATTATATGATGCCAAAAATGAACCTGATTTAACAAAACTAAATGGGTTTTTGAACGAACTATCTATACCGTGTATTCCAAATGAAAACAGGGAGATATTGGAGTCTAAAATTAGTCAAGAAGAAGTTGGGCTAGCCATTGATAATATGAAATCAGGAAAAAGTGCAGGACCAGATGGTCTTCCAGTTGACCTTTATAAAAAATTTAAGAATAAATTAATAAAACCTTTTTTGGAAATGGTTTTAGAAGCATTTCAAAATAATAATTTACCATCATACATAAATAATGCCTTAATTATACTGTTGCCAAAACCAGGTAAGCCCTCTAATAAATGTGAAAATATGAGACCAATAAGCCTATTAAACGCCGACCTTAAGATAATCTGTAAAATTTTAGCAAGACGAATACAAGAAATTTTACCAAATATTATTAATCGAGATCAGAATGGCTTTATAAAGGGTAGACAAGGCTTCCATAATGTAAGAAGACTATTTAATATTATTTATTTTAATAAAGAAGCACCGGATACAGCTCTCCTATCATTGGACGCCGAAAAGGCCTTTGATAGAGTTGAATGGCCCTTTCTTTTTGAAGTCCTACAAAGGTTTGGACTTGGAAATAATTTCATAAAATGGGTTCAAATAATATACAATAATGCTACAGCAGAAATCCTAACAAATAACAATATTTCAAAACCAATAAAAATCAATAGAGGATGTCGACAAGGCTGTCCACTTTCACCTTTACTGTTTACTATGGCAATTGAACCTTTAGCGATAGCGATACGTTTACATTCACAAATATATGGAATTAAAGTTGGACCAACAGAACATAAAATCTCCCTGTACGCCGATGATATAATTTTGTTTATGTCGAATCTAAAAAAATCAATTCCAACCTTGTTGAATTTAATAAAGAATTTTGGGGAAATATCAGGATATAAAATAAATAAAACTAAATCTTCAATATTAATGCTAAATGAGACCCAGAGAAATTACCCAGCCCCTGAGGTAAATCAATTCAATGTTGTAAATCAGTTTAAATATTTAGGAATCCAAATTATGCCTAAGCTAGAATCAGTCGCCAGTGTCAACTATGAAGCCTTAATGTCAGATATCAATGAGTTAACTCAGAGATGGATGTCACTACCAATTTCGATGATCGGGAGAATCAATATACTTAAAAGTAATATTTTACCTAAAATACTTTATTTATTTCAATACATTCCCTTATCACCACCTTTAGATCTATTCTCAAGAATAAAAAAAAAGTTAGTGGAATTTATATGGAACAACAGGAGGGCTAGATTACGTTTGTCCTTATTATATTTACCATTTGATCGTGGAGGTCTGAAATGTCCAAATTTTATGTTGTATTATTGGTCGGCACAACTGAGGTCTATGACATATTATTTTTCATCAAATGATCTCCCTCACTGGACTGAAATGGAATCATACAATTTACCTTTACCTCTTCCCATATTCATATACTCAGATTCGGCAAAAAAATTACAAAAACAAGTTAAAAATCCATTTGTAAAGCATATGATCAAAATATGGTGTGAAGCTAAAAACTATTTAAAAGAACCACAGTTATTGTCACAATTTAGTCCAATATGGGGTAATCAATATTTTAAACCAGGGAGAGCGGACGCTGTATTTAAAGTATGGAATTTAAAAGGGATACAAAAGATTCAGGATTTATATTTGCCATGTGCAGACAACATAATGTCTTTTGAAGAGCTGAGGATCAAATTTAATCTCAATAGAACACATTTTTTTAAATATCTTCAACTTAGAAACTTTATTCGATCAAATCAAAATAAAGCTCTCACTCGACCTATTTATTCATCCTTGGAAAAAATGATGATGAAAGATAGTAAAAGAAAGGGTATTATTTCAGAGTTTTATAACTCATTGACACTATCTTCAAGTGAAAATTCACTGAAAAGATTAAACTACTGGAAAGAAGATCTGCAAATTGAAATTTCAGAGGAACAATGGGAATTGGCTTGTACAGAAGCTCAAACCAAATCAATAAATGCACGCCTTAAATTGATACATTTCAAATGGTTAATGCGGATGTATGTTACACCGGAGGAGTTAAATAGATATAACAAAAATATACCAGATACATGCACAAAATGCATGGAAAGTAAAGGAACCCTATTTCATTGTTTATGGGAATGTAGATTAATAAGAATGTTTTGGGAGGAGGTGAGGGTAACAATTGAAAAAATAATCTCAAAACAAATCATATTGAATCCTAAACTGTTTTTGTTGGGTCTGTACCCAGAAAAGCATAATTTCAATAAAAGTGAAAGAACATTCATAGACCTCAGTTTGCTTAATGCCAAAAAATGTATTGCACTATTATGGAAAAAGACTCATAGACCAGATGTGACTCAGTGGTTAAGACAGATGTTAACAAACCTTCCATTAGAAAGAATAACATATATACTGAAATCAAAGGAAATTGTGTTTGAGAATGTATGGAGACCTTTTATTGATTATGTAAAAAATTTAAACATAACTCTTGAAGAAGAAGGTGAATGATGTGTGTGGACCTTGTAAATTCCAAACTGGTGAACATAATATGTATACTAATGTATTGGATTGTCTAGACTAAACAGAGGAGCATTGTTGAAGACTTGATTTTGTTGGTGTTTTTAGGGTATTTTTTTTTTTTGTAGTACTTTAGTGTTAGTGTTTGATTGTTTGTATCATGTTTGTTAAAAAAAAAAAAAAAGGTTCAATAAAGATATTGTGGAAAAAAAAAAAGACTCATATCCAGTTATCGCAAATGCTTGATTGCAGTTGTTGCTGCTAAGGGTGGCCCAACCAGTTAGGTTTAGAGGGCAATCACTTTTTCACACAGGGCCATGTAGGTTTGGATTTTTATTTCCCTTAATAATAAACACCTTCATTTAAAAACTGCATTTTGTGTTTACTTGTGTTATCTTTGTCTAATATTTAAATTTGTTTGATGATCTGAAACATTTGTGACAAAATGGAAGAAAAAGGTAAAAACAAGGACAAATTAGATAAGTACAGGAGGAAAACAGGGTTAAATCATGTTTTTCCCCCCTTGTAATTATCCCGTTTTTCTACATTTTCCCCCGTTTTTCTTTGTCTTTTTCCAGTGCTTACCTTGTACTTACCCTGTGATTTGCTGTATTGTGAAGTGCTGTGGTAGCTTTGGACCTCTCCATTTAGATTGCCATCAGTGGAGTGAACAGACCGGTTCTGATTCCCAGGGTGTCAAATGCAGCAGGTTAACCAAATCTGCTGATACAGCAGAGAAAAGCTAGCATAAGCTACGTTCTGGTGCGGGTGCCATGGTGCAACACAATCAGTCCTTAAATCTCTCTCTTAAAGGTCTTAAAAATGATCCAGATCAACACTTTTCTTGTACAGTTTAATTTCATCATAAGCTAAATTAAACGGCAAATATTTAATTTAATTTTCCAACCTTTTTCTTTCGTATTTGCAATTTTTTTTCTGCATAAATCTGCAACTTTTACTCAAATTTGCCACTTGTTATAAATTTGCAGCTTCTTGTAAATCTGCTCCCCTTTTCCTGTAAATCTGCCCCTTTTTATTGTAAATTAGCCACTGTTTCCCTGTAAATGTGTCATTTTTTTCTTGTAGTTTCAGGTATTTCAGTCAAAATTGACATTGGGGGAGTGCAAATATTGTAAATTCTTTTTGTTTTTGTTTTTATTTTGATGTGAATAAAATAAGAGTGACTACAAGAAAACGTCCAGTTTATTTTTACATCTCAGCTGTTTTAACCTTCATTTAAAGACACAAATGTTTTGTGGCACCATGTAGATTTCTTTTTTAGCCAAAAATTGCTCAAAATGATTGCACAGTGGACTTCCGGTTATGGCTGCCACGTAGGACGGACGTGTCTCGCTCTGCTCTGCTCCTGGAGAAAAAAATCGGCAAATAACTCTCTCATTTGGGACAGAACGTATCCCAGCATTTGAGCGAGGATATGTCGGCGAAGCCTAAGGCTGGAAAACCAGGAAAAGGAAAAAGCGAGCCGCCGAAACAGTCCAAATTAACGGACTTTCAGGTCTGTGACGCAGCAAACAAGGCTCCATATATGGCGGAGGAGGCTGGCGGCGGTGCGATTTCTGCGGGGAATGGCGCAGATGCGCTGATGGCTGCCATGAGTTCAATGAGAGCGGACTTTTCCTCTAGATTTGATGGGATTATGACAGCGTTGGAAGGAATAAGAAAGGAATTGGGTGACTGTGTAGAACGAACGGCGCAGATGGAGCTCCGTCTCGCTAGTGCTGAAGATGACGTCACCCGTCTTCAATTAAAGGTGCGCACTTTGGAAAAAAAAATAAATCTCTGGAAGATAATATTTTGGATTTGGAATCTCGGTCGAGACAGAATAATTTGAGGCTGGTGGGTCTTCCAGAGGAATCAGAAGGTCGGGACGTATGTTCCTTTCTGGAAAAGTGGATTCCGGAGGTGCTGGGCAGCGAGGAGTTGCAATCAGCAGTGGTTCTGGAAAAAGCACATCGTATTGGCCCACGGAGAGATAAGGGACCGCCGAGGACCTTAATTATGAAGTTTCTTAGCAACAGAGACAGGATGAAGATCTTCAACGCTGCACGTGCTAAAGGAGAGATTAAACACCAGGACCAGCAGGTGCGGTTCTACCCAGATTTGGCCACAGGAATCCAACAATTGAGGAAGCAGTTTGATCCCGTACGTAAGGAGCTGCGCAACCTTGGGATTCGTCATGGTGTAATCTATCCTGCGAGACTGCTGACCACGTATGAGGGCAGAACCCACATCTTCAAGACCCCAGAGGAGGCGCAGGAGTTCATCAAGAAGATCAAAGAAGAAGAAGAGACTGGTGGAAGCTAAGCATGAACAAAATATAAGGTAGAATAATTAAGCATTTGCACAGGCATCTGACTGACTTGAAGTAAATAGTAAGTTTACAAAATATAGATTGTATTATATATTAAAAAAACAAAACAAAAACAAAACAAAACAAAAAAAACTACGATGTACAAAGTTGTTAAAAATTTTGGAGTTAAGTTGGAAAACTACAGAGGAGAGTTAATGTTACGTCATTAAAAGCAGTAGAGTTAGGGTGATTGGGAGGATGAAGAAGGAGTGGCTTAGGCTGTTCCCCGTGGGTGTGGAACGGTCGATGGCTATATCGGGAGACAGAATTTTTCTTTTGATTTTGGGGGGTTTGCCACAAGTGTGGGAAGGGGAAATTTGTTTGTGTGTAGTTTGTAGGATGAATGTTCAACCACTCATGTTTTTGCTTCTCTGTATGAGCATGTTTACACTGCAAGGTAATCCCAAACTCTCTATTGATCATGGACCAAAGTGTTAATCTTAATTTAACTTCATGGAATTGCAGAGGTCTACAAAATTTAAAAAAACTTAAACAAGTTATGAATAAAATAAAGGACATGGGTTCAAGAATTGTGTTTTTACAAGAAACTCATCTGATAGAGGAGGATGTTAAAAGAATTAGGAGTAGATGGCAGGGAAGTGTATTCACCTCTTCATTTTCATCCCGAGCCAGGGGAGTTATGACTCTCATACATAAATCAGTTCCTTTTCAAGTGAAAAATGTAATTGGAGACAAATTTGGAAGATATGTAATCATTCAAGGTTCTTTGCTATTAGAAAATATAAATCTTGTGAACTTATATGGTCCCAATATAGATGATCAGAAGTTCTTTGCTAATTTATTTCTCATCTTATCATCACTTACAGGGCAACATATAATAGCAGGGGATTTTAATTGTACATTGAATCCAGGTGTGGATAGATCAACAGGACTGGATTGTACGCACATTGGATGTAGGATGACTATTAATCATTTTATGAAAGAATTGAGATTGTTAGATATATGGAGAGAAATGAAACCACAAGTTAAAGCCTATTCTTGTTATTCCAGTACCTACAAGACATTCTCACGTATTGATTATTTTTTGATTTCCACAGAATTAAGGTCCAAGATTCAAAACTGCTTTTATGATAACATCGTGATCTCTGATCATGCACCCTGTTGTCTAATATATGTAGATAAAAAATTGACAAAGGAATCAGGTAGATGGCAATTTCAGCATAAATGGCTTCAGGATGAGGAATTTGTCAAGTATATAGAAAAACAGATAGACGAGTTCTTTGACATCAATACTACACAAACATCAGCATGTGTAAAGTGGGAGGCTTTCAAAGCTTTTATTAGGGGACATATTATTAGTTATACAGGATCAAAATCTAAGAAGACTCGAGAGGAGAGAGCTAAATTGGAACATAAAATAAAAAGTCTTCAGGAAAAAGTGTATGCAGGAAGTGACCCAAGGTTGGAGAATGAATTACTGATTTTGAGAGCTGAATACGACAAAAAATCAGCGAATAGAGCTGCCTCGAGTCTTCTAAGATTGAAACAATCTTTTTATGAACAAGGTGAAAAATCAGGAAAATTATTAGCATGGCAGATTAAACAATTGGAAATTAAAACACCAATTACCAGTATTATAAGTAATGGACAGGTAGTTATAGATCCTTTAGAAATTAATAGAGCCTTTAGAGATTACTATGAAAAATTATATGATACCAAAAATGAACCTGATTTAACAAAACTAAATGGGTTTTTGAACGAACTATCTATACCGTGTATTCCAAATGAAAACAGGGAGATATTGGAGTCTAAAATTAGTCAAGAAGAAGTTGGGCTAGCCATTGATAATATGAAATCAGGAAAAAGTGCAGGACCAGATGGTCTTCCAGTTGACCTTTATAAAAAATTTAAGAATAAATTAATAAAACCTTTTTTGGAAATGGTTTTAGAAGCATTTCAAAATAATAATTTACCATCATACATAAATAATGCCTTAATTATACTGCTGCCAAAACCAGGTAAGCCCTCTAATAAATGTGAAAATATGAGACCAATAAGCCTATTAAACGCCGACCTTAAGATAATCTGTAAAATTTTAGCAAGACGAATACAAGAAATTTTACCAAATATTATTAATCGAGATCAGAATGGCTTTATAAAGGGTAGACAAGGCTTCCATAATGTAAGAAGACTATTTAATATTATTTATTTTAATAAAGAAGCACCGGATACAGCTCTCCTATCATTGGACGCCGAAAAGGCCTTTGATAGAGTTGAATGGCCCTTTCTTTTTGAAGTCCTACAAAGGTTTGGACTTGGAAATAATTTCATAAAAAGGGTTCAAATAATATACAATAATGCTACAGCAGAAATCCTAACAAATAACAATATTTCAAAACCAATAAAAATCAATAGAGGATGTCGACAAGGCTGTCCACTTTCACCTTTACTGTTTACTATGGCAATTGAACCTTTAGCGATAGCGATACGTTTACATTCACAAATATATGGAATTAAAGTTGGACCAACAGAACATAAAATCTCCCTGTACGCCGATGATATAATTTTGTTTATGTCGAATCTAAAAAAATCAATTCCAACCTTGTTGAATTTAATAAAGAATTTTGGGGAAATATCAGGATATAAAATAAATAAAACTAAATCTTCAATATTAATGCTAAATGAGACCCAGAGAAATTACTCAGCCCCTGAGGTAAATCAATTCAATGTTGTAAATCAGTTTAAATATTTAGGAATCCAAATTATGCCTAAGCTAGAATCAGTCGCCAGTGTCAACTATGAAGCCTTAATGTCAGATATCAGTGAGTTAACTCAGAGATGGATGTCACTACCAATGTTGATGATCGGGAGAATCAATATACTTAAAAGTAATATTTTACCTAAAATACTTTATTTATTTCAATACATTCCCTTATCACCACCTTTAGATCTATTCTCAAGAATAAAAAAAAAGTTAGTGGAATTTATATGGAACAACAGGAGGGCTAGATTACGTTTGTCTTTATTATATTTACCATTTGATCGTGGAGGTCTGAAATGTCCAAATTTTATGTTGTATTATTGGTCGGCACAACTGAGGTCTATGACATATTATTTTTCATCAAATGATCTCCCTCACTGGACTGAAATGGAATCATACAATTTACCTTTACCTCTTCCCATATTCATATACTCAGATTCGGCAAAAAAATTACAAAAACAAGTTAAAAATCCATTTGTAAAGCATATGATCAAAATATGGTGTGAAGCTAAAAACTATTTAAAAGAACCACAGTTATTGTCACAATTTAGTCCAATATGGGGTAATCAATATTTTAAACCAGGGAGAGCGGACGCTGTATTTAAAGTATGGAATTTAAAAGGGATACAAAAGATTCAGGATTTATATTTGCCAGGTGCAGACAACATAATGTCTTTTGAAGAACTGAGGATCAAATTTAATCTCAATAGAACACATTTTTTTAAATATCTTCAACTTAGAAACTTTATTCGATCAAATCAAAATAAAGCTCTCACTCGACCTACTTATTCATCCTTGGAAAAAATGATGATGAAAGATAGTAAAAGAAAGGGTATTATTTCAGAGTTTTATAACTCATTGACACTATCTTCAAGTGAAAATTCACTGAAAAGATTAAACTACTGGAAAGAAGATCTGCAAATTGAAATTTCAGAGGAACAATGGGAATTGGCTTGTACAGAAGCTCAAACCAAATCAATAAATGCACGCCTTAAATTGATACATTTCAAATGGTTAATGCGGATGTATGTTACACCGGAGGAGTTAAATAGATATAACAAAAATATACCAGATACATGCACAAAATGCATGGAAAGTAAAGGAACCCTATTTCATTGTTTATGGGAATGTAGATTAATAAGAATGTTTTGGGAAGAGGTGAGGGTAACAATTGAAAAAATAATCTCAAAACAAACCATATTGACTCCTAAACTGTTTTTGTTGGGTCTGTACCCAGAAAAGCATAATTTTAATAAAAGTGAAAGAACATTCATAGACCTCAGTTTGCTTAATGCCAAAAAATGTATTGCACTATTATGGAAAAAGACTCATAGACCAGATGTGACTCAGTGGTTAAGACAGATGTTAACAAACCTTCCATTAGAAAGAATAACATATATACTGAAATCAAAGGAAATTGTGTTTGAGAATATATGGAGACCTTTTATTGATTATGTAAAAAATTTAAACATAACTCTTGAAGAAGAAGGTGAATGATGTGTGTGGACCTTGTAAATTCCAAACTGGTGAACATAATATGTATACTTATGTATTGGATTGTCTAGACTAAACAGAGGAGCATTGTTGAAGACTTGAATTTGTTGGTGGTTGTTGGTGTTTTTAGTGCATTTTTTTTTTTTTGTAGTACTTTAGTGTTAGTGTTTGATTGTTTGTATCATGTTTGTTAAAAAAAAAAAAAAAAAAGGTTCAATAAAGATATTGTGGGAAAAAAAAAATGATTGCACAGTAAATGTTTCGTATGCCGCTTGTCATCAATGTTAAACATATGTGTGTCTCAGTTTATTTTTCTCTGATATGACTCATTTCTCCACATCTGTAGCATACTGTACATGTTTAGGGGTCGACCAGCTACCTGCTTGGGTCTAATATTTGCACTGATTATTGAACTAAAAAGTGCTAAAATATAAGGTAGCAGATGGTGTGGATGTTTTATTAAATCTAAAATTCTAAATGCTGAAGTCAAACAGAATGTTGTGACGTGTTCTGGTGACAGCAGGTGTCCAGTTTCACTGTCACACTTAATAATGCGCTCTGGTCTGATGAAGTCAGGCCAATCACTGGTCACGTTGCTAGAAAGCATGCCAGCAGGCCTCCTGCTAATGGCCAGCATCTCAAAGGGCTCACTGACTAAAAAATGTGTTTTTGTAGGTTTTAACCTTCTGAAATGTTTATTGGTCACATGATTATTGAAAAAGCATCAAAACACTGACTTCTCTTAAAAACACAGCCTTTATATCGTTTCGCTCTGAGGAGCCATTTTAACTCTTCTGGGTTTGTTCCTCGATGTCAAGAAAAGGCGAACCCAGCCTTGATATCCGCCCTCTATTATTGGTCAGCCTAGCTGTCTCTCATGTAGATGGGTGGGGAGCCAAAGGCTTGAGCATCTGAGCTAAAAGTGCTACTAGGGAATTGGCTTACCAAGTGTGGTTTATATTGTTTTCTTTAATTTCAGTCGCCCTAATAGACATCTTTGTTTACACCTGGGTCACTAATCCACAGTCATGGATTTTTGCCATGATGTTTCATTGAACCATTAGCTTGAGTAGACAGTTGGACAGGAACGCTTACTGTTAATTGTTGAGCCTGCTGGTTTGGATAATTTTAAAAAAAAAAAAAAATTCTATTCTGTTTCAACACGTGACCATATATGTGGCACTTAGAAGTCATTTTTAGCAGCTAGCTGATGCTAGCAGCTGGCTAGTATCACCTAGCCACTTTGAGCTACCATTGGCTCATTCATCCATGAATGTTTCTAGTATTATTGTACTCCAGGCACCAGTCATATCCCATCGACCACTGAAACCACACACTTCTGTCTGGTGCCTACTAAAACCGCGGAACAAATGGTACAGAATGTTCCGTACGGGACGTCTACCGATCCTGCTTGCTGCCAGTTCTATGTCAATGTGTCATTATCCACAGTCCACACTTAGCATGTTCTGTACATATACCGCTCATGTCCCATACATGATGGTTGTAAATAAGTGCAACTGCACTTAATAAATGAATAAATAAGGAATAAGAAGCATACCATAAGTAGTGATGGACAAATGATACCGAGGTTTCAGAGCTTGTATCAAAACACTAATGTCACATGACTGATGACATCCGACACTTCAAACAGCACCACTGGTTCACTTCATGCTTCAGTGGTTCAGTATGTTTTGAAGCGTTCAATCAATCTGAGGAATCGATCCACCTCCTCCCTTGGGACTCACTGCACGCTGCTCCCTCGCAGAACCATAGAATAGCTGTCACCCCACAGTGCTTGGGCTACAGTGAAATTGTGCTGCCTGCTGTGCTCTACATATCTATGGAACATGTACGTACATAGGGCCCTTAGGAATGTTAGAGGCTGGACCACAAGCTAGCAGGACTGCTAGCATCCCATTTGGAACATTTCGTGTCAACAGAACGTCTAAGTAAATATGTGAGACAGCTGGCTTGCAGGACCGCTAGCATTCTGTACGGAACGTTCCTTACATAGGGCACTTGGGAATGTCAGGGGGCTGGACCGCTAGCTAGCAGGACCCAAGAACATATACGGAACACAGATGGAACACTAGCATACGGAATTAGATATGGAATGTTCCGTATATAACATTACATGTACATGTTTGCAACACACTTGAGGCCACTAGTTAGTAGGACCACTCTGTACAGAACATGGACAAAAGATGTACAGAATGTTCTGTACGGAACGTGGATGGAACATGTACGGAACACGAATGGAACATGTACAGAAGATACTGTACCTTTCTTTCCGTGTTTTAGTAATCTCCCTCCTGCCCACCAGTGATGCTTTATTTCATTGATTCTTTAAGCCCAATTTATGTTAGTTGGGTCTTCCTCACTGACCAAGCTAGGAGCTAGCCAGCATTAACCTAGCCATGATTAGCAATACTGATGTAAGAGGGAGGGAGAAATTAACTGCAGCTCTTGGGGATTTAAAGATACATGCAGTGAAACGAGGTATGCAGAAGGTGATTCACAATGATACTGCAATAATTAAAGAAAACTTGACCAAAATATGTCACAGACATTTCATGAAGACCTCTGGAAGCTGTGAACGAGTGGGGAAAGTGCAGTGAATGGGACCTGTAAGTAATTTTAACCTTTAAATATTTGCTCTTATTGATAGACAGGTCTTTCTAACACAGATCTCTGTCGTTACCACATTTTAAGTTTGAAAAAATGTATGCAAGTGGCTAAAATGATAATGGCTACAAACGGTGCTAAGCATCATCACATGATGTTAGTACTGTGAGTAGGAAGTCATGCAAGAACATCATGTTTGGACATCTTGCAGTGCATGATCATATTGTAAACAGCGTCAAGTAACATTAGGAAATGCTACTAGAGGCTCAGTCTGTCTTTATTTTAAACATAAAAGCTTCATAATTGGAATCAATTTATCTCTCCAAAGTTAGGTTCCATGATGCCAAAGTAGAGTTTAGACCCAAGCTGTCTTGGCCTGCTAGTCTACCAGTAGCCTAGGTCGACCCCTAGTCCACATGGAATGTTTCATGTTATCTATGAAAAGTTCTGCCCCAACATATCATGAGGAGGTGGTGCTACTCCACCACACCGTGGTGCTACTGTCACCAGCTGATCACTCGAAGAAATATTCACCTTCTACATGGACTTGGACTTATTTTTTTTTAATCTTCGCAGCTCGAAGGCAAATTCACAGTTCCACAGTGGCCACTAAGAAAATTTACAGTACACAGGCGTCATAGGCAGGCTTATTTATGACATCTACTGGAATGTATAATAACATGAGATTGTAAAAGAAGTTGAACATAATGACTGTATAATGTAATGCTGAATAAATTTCTTATCTTATTTTTGTTTCATTTCTCATCACTGTTCCACTGACAGACCGTATGTGTGTGTGTGTGTGAGAGAAATGCTTTTTTTATGAAGTGATGACAGATGTGAGAATGAAAATAAAACTGAGCCTGTTGCTCAGTATGTGTACCATAAGAGGTGATTTCCTGCTTTAAAGGTGCCGTGACATTTTGCTCACAAGCAAACTTCGACATATGAGGTTGAAAGTCAAGGTCACAGGTTACTGGGACGGTTTGCTACCAAGTATGAAGCGGCCAGGATGAGAATCAGTACCTCCAAGTCAGAGTCCATGATACTCAGACAGAAATTGGTAGGTTGTCCTCTCCAGGTTGGGGACGAGCTCCTGCCCCAAGTGGAGGAATTCAAATATCTTGGGGCCTTATTCACAAGTGAATATCATGAGCAAGAGATTGACAGACGGATCAGAGCAGCATCTGCAGTGATGTGGACATTGTACCAGTCTGTTGTGGTGAAGAGGGAGCTGAGCTCTAAAGCAGAGCTGTTGATTTACTGTTCAATCTACGTTCCTGAATCAGAATCAGGTTTATTGCCATTGTTCATGTAGTACACAAACTAGGAATTTGTCTCGGTGCAATGCTGCAACATTAAACATGATAAGATAAAAGAAATAAACTATACATGCAATAAAGTGTAGAATAAGAGTAAGTGATACTGGTCAGCAGTTAAAATATATTAGCGAGCAGCAGATACTGTGGAGAACTATATAGTGCAGTCGGTAATGCAGGAAGAAAACAGTGATGATTGACATGAGATTGACATCTTGAGATTGACATCCTACCCTCACCTATGGTCATGAGCTTTAGGTAATGACCAAAAGAATGAGATCATGGATACAAATGGCTGAACTAAGCCTTCTCTGTAGGATTGCTGGACTCACCTTTAGAGACAGGGTGAGGAGCTCAGTCATCTGGGAGAGGCTCAGAGTAGAACCGCTGCTCCTCCACATTGAAAGGAGCCAGCCAAGATGTTTCGGGGACATCCCACTGGGAGGAAACCCTGGGGCAAACCCAAGGCACGCTGGAGAGACTATGGGCTGTATTACAATGACAGCCCATAGTCACTTCTCACTGACGCAGAACGCGCTTATGGGTATTTCAAAGTTAATTTCCTTATCACAGCGACGTAAAAATGAAATTACCACCAGGAACATGATGTAAAAGAGGCTGATCTAATTATTCAGAGGTGTGTTTTGGATAATCCAATCCACAGCATACTGCCCATTCCTTTGATGCAAAGAGGCGCATTATCTAAAGTGAACTCTGATCATGACATAGGGATGTGATTTTTCCGCTAATTCGCGGAATTCTGCTTTTTTTTTTATCTTCCAAAATAAAAAAAAAATTCCCTTAGTAATCCCCTAACGACGCGCCTGATTTGATGCTGATCATCCTTAAAAAAAAAATAAAATAATTAAATCCCTTAGTAATCCCCTAACGACGCGCCTGATTGGCTGATGCTGATCGTCCTTGCAGTGACCAATGAACGCGGCTGTTTCTTATCTCAATCCTATTTTATTCTTAATCCTTTGTTTTCCTCGCTGTCCCATAGCGGACTTGCATTGCAGTGATGTTGGTGGTTGAACGTAAAGATGCTCTGAGAGTCAAAGAAATTGACAAGATTGTGAAAAACAAATTTCGTTGGAATTGGCTAGAAAAGGAGATTGCAACGGATGTTGGTAAGACAACTGTGACAAATTTATTTAGCGATTTCATACGGAAAATCGACCGTGCTGGGAAGGCGATGTGCATGTTTTCTGCTCTTAGCATGACTCTCAAGAGACTTAAATCCTCTTCCACCATAGTCAATGGTGTTGTTACACCACGTGCATAACAGGTGAAATCGAGGTCCACTAATTATTCAAATGCTGGAACTTTCGGTGTTCAGAAAAAAACATCGAAACCATACGGCCTCTACCCTTTGTTAACGACACGATTGGACCCGGAAATCGAAAGGAAGGATTCACCCCAACAACCAGTGCCAGTTGCGGATAGAGTAGTGAATTTTGAGGTATGTGAAGATATATTTTTGTATACATGTCATCTAGTTAATATTTTCTTCATCTTGCCTGCTGAAGATGTTTTGGACTTTATTTAATAAATATTTTTAACGCCACACGTACTTAGAATTACGTTTGTTTGTGCTTTTCTGTCTTCCCTAATTAATATCACATATATCAGATATGAATTTTGTCATCTATTATGTTACGGAATGATAATTGCTTGCATGCATGCACATATATGTATGCTTCTACAGTTAAATGTTTGTAGTCTCGTTTGTATTGCTCGAAAAAAGGAAATATTATGGATGATACAGTAAATTATATAATTGTGTATTTTGTTTATTGTTATATTAATTTTATTAATAACGTACTATTTTTTGTGGGAGATTTTAGATACGTTTTGCATGTTTGCACATTTCAGGTTTCTGTATGTTGACTTTCGGTGAATGCAGTTTCAGACATGATGTTGGTCAAGTACATGATTGAAGTTGATGTCTACATTTACTGCATGAGGTATTTCTTTATGAATTTCATTAATTAATATCTTCGACCCATTATGACAGAGTAGAAACACCACAGTACACACACACATTATCTTTTGCCATTTCATTTTCAATACTTTGTAAATTAGGTTTATGTGTTTATATTATTATTCATACTGAATAATACTCATTGTATAGAATGCATCTATTGAAAACTACCTTGTTTATGAATGTTTATGAAATCTTACAAAATTGCATGATAATCATAACATTGTATGGTATTTTTAAGAAATTCAAGTTAAAAGGATGCTAATTTGCATGTTCAGTGTTGGAGCAATGTTTTATCTTTGTACTGATTTTGTTTATTTCTGTTTTCAGGCGATGCTGTTGGGAGTGTTGGCTGAAAATTCTCTTCCATTCACCATGGCACCAAAACTCATCAGCTTGACGAAGGAATTTGCAAGAGACCCCAAGGCTCTTAATGGATTATCTATGGACAGGACAAGCACCTCCTACAAAATGAAGTATGGCCTGGCTGAAAGTATGCATGACGACACAGTTGAATATCTCAAATCCTGTCACTTTTCAATGAACATTGATGAGTCCACAAGCCACAACCATCATCGTGTGCTGTGTGTACTAATGAGCTATTTCTCGCCTTCAACAAAATCTGTTGTTGTGGAACACTTAGCAAGTCTAAGTGTTATTAAAGTTGACAGTATGTCTCTGTACAATGAACTGACGGCACTCATGACTAAGAACTGTATCCCCTGGAGGAATCTGATGTCAGTGTTGATGGATTCGTGTGCAGTAATGCGAGGTTCGAAGTCTGGAGTGGAGACCCGTCTACGAGAGGGACCTGCACCACACCTTCTAGACATAGATGGAGACAGCTGTCACCATATTCACAATGCTTCCAAGCATTTTTGCAAGCCGTTCAAGATTGAGTCACTTCACACTGACCTCTTCAACAACTTCAAATGGAGCGTGGATCTGAAGGAATCTCTCCAGGAGATCTGCTTCCTGACTGGTATCCCATTTACCATGCCAGAGATGTTTTCAACTTACAGATGGCTCTCAAATTATGATGTGTCCATGTCCACCTTGCACCTTCTAGATGCATTTGCAATCTTCTACTTCTCTTTCCTGGGTACAGAAGACAAGGAGCTCTCTCTCCCAACCATCCACTCCATCTATCACAAGAAAGATCTGTCTCTTGAAGTCAAGACCAAGCTTAAGGAGATTCAGACATCCTTGGGCAAGAAGCAAATGACCAAAGATGGGAGGAAGAGAAAGACAATAATCTTCAAAAAACTCTTCTTCACAAGGTTGGACACTCTATTGACTCTCAATTTCTACACAGCAGTTCTGCCCTTGCTGAAGAACTATGTGACAACATTTCAGTGTAAGACACCTATGATTCACAAACTCAATGACAAGTTTCTTTTTTCAAAAGATTCTTGTCTTGTTTCTTGAAGCCAGAGGCTCTGCAAGATGTCAAACTCTGACATCAAGATTGACAACAAGGCCATCCAGCTGAGAGACAAAGATGTCTTCTACGGGGGTGTGAGCACCAAGCTCATGCAGTCATCGCACAAGTCTTCAGTTGTCACCAGCTTCAAAGCCAAAGCCAAAGAAGCATACCTGTCATGTGGGAAATATGAAATAAGTAATAACTGCACGGTGGCGCAGTGGTTTAGCACTGCGGCAGCACAGTTTACCCTTGGCCGGGGGATCGCGGGGATCATGAGATCGTGGGTTCGATCCCAGCCCCCGACCAATAGTGAGCTGTGTGGAGTTTGCATGTTCTCCCCGTGTTGCATGGGTTTACTCCGGGATTTCTCCGGTTTCCTCCCGCATACCAAAAACATGTAGGTTTAGGGCGCTCGCGCACGCAGCGACCGGCAGCCGGTGGCTTGTCACCAGACTGCAAACCAAATCTACCTACGGGTACAAATAAGTAACAAAAAAAAAAAAAAAAAAAAGAAGTTGCCATTGGACAACAAATTGTTAAAAGCAACATCAGCCCTTGACCCTGTTGCCAGAGGACACAGTACCACCCTCACCCAACTGAAGAAGCTGCCTGCATTGGTCACCAATATTTTGGAGGATTCAGAGCTTGAGAAGTTTGACTTGGAGATCAGAGCCTACCAAATTGACAGTGACCTACCAGCACCACTGGACCAGGATGGAAAGGCTGTTGAGCTTGATCATTGGTGGGCTCAAGTCTTCTCTCGAGGAAATTACCCTACTCTTGCCAAGATGGTGAAGGCCCTCATGAGCTGTTTTCATGGACCGCAAGTAGAGGGTGCTTTCAGTGTGATGGGAGATGTCCTGAATGCCAAATCTTGCAGAATGGACATCTCTACTTACAGCTCCATTCAGACAGTGAAATATGCTCTGAGGGCCAGGAAGACCACCTCTGTAGAACACTTTGGTAGAAAAGACATTCTAATGGATCCAGTGAAACCTACAGTGTGCTTCAATCTGAGAACATCATCTAAGAGGTATCGTGAAGAGAAAGAAGCTGATGCAGCCATGCTCTCGGCAAAGCGGAAGCAGCTTGAAGTGAAAATGGATGCCCAAATGAGCAAGTCTGCTTCAAGGAGGACGGTTCAAGCTGCTCAGAAACAAGCCAGGAAGACCCACATTAAGGCACTGAAGTCCAAAATTTAAAAAAAATGTAGTGTAGATATAGGGGAATATGCTGAAATGGACTTGGAACTTATATATATATATACGTATATTTTCTGTAGATATGTTGACATTGATGTTGAGGAGAAAAAAATAGCAAAACAATTTAGTTAGATTACTTTTACTTACAACCGTGAGACCTTATTAAACATCAAGGTACTGCACGCTGCAAGAATCGCGGCGATCGGTTGTGATTTGGACATTCTACACCAGCTTGGAATTCTGGCGGAGTCCCCGCTGGAAGCTACCCGAGAGAGGAGGAAGCGGAAGCGGAGCGAACGCAAGAAAAAGCGCGGAAAAAGGGCCGGGATCCATGCTAGGCTAAAGGCTAACCCCTCCAGACCAGCGGTACCGTCGCTTCTTCTCTCTAATGTCCGCTCCCTCGAAAACAAGGTGGACGAGCTGCGTCTGCTGAGAGAATCCCGGAGAGAGTGGAGAGACTGCTGTGTGTTTGTTTTCACCGAGACATGGCTCCACGGCAACATTCCTGACGAGGCCATTCAACTGGAAGATATGGCGATGTTCCGTGCCGACAGGGAAACGGCGAGCTCCGGTAAGAGCCGGGGGGGTGGGCTATGCATCTATGTTAAGAAGAACTGGTGCGTTAACGCCACGTTAGTATCTAAACACTGCTCTCTGTTGGCGGAGTTCCTAATTGTAAATTGTCGGCCATTTTATCTGCCGAGGGAATTCAGCAACGTGTATGTAGCTGGTGTTTACATAGCGCCGAGCGCTAATGCTAAAGCTAATGCTAAGAAGGCACTCGGGGAACTGCACAATGCTATTAGCGAAATCCAAACTTCACACCCGGACAGTTTTGTGGTGGTTGCGGGGGATTTTAACCACACCAGCCTAAAGACTGTGCTCCCCAAGTTTAAACAATGTGTAGACTTTAAGACCAGAGGAGAGAATATGTTGGACTTAGTGTACACAAACACAGATGCATATAAAGCGATACCCCGCCCCCATCTCGGCCGTTCTGATCACATGTCCGTGATGCTGCTGCCTGCCTACAAACCTTTATTGAAGCGCAGCAGGCCAGCAGTGAAACAAATCAGGATTTGGCCAGAGAGTGCAACCTCTTTTCTGTACACAGACTGGGAGATCTTCAAAATAGCAGCCTCCCAGGAAGACAAGACAGATGTGGAGGAGTATGCTGATACAGTCACCAGCTACATCGCGAAGTGCACAGAGGATGTTACTACAGTGAAGACCATCACTATGCGGAGTAATCATAAGCCCTGGATGACTGCAGAGGTGCGCTCGCTGCTTACAGCCAGAGATGCAGCCTTCAGAGCGAAGGACAGGATCGCCCTCCGCTCAGCCAGGTCTGCGCTCTCAAAGGGAATTAAGGCAGCAAAGCGTGCCTATGCTGAGAAAATCCAGGGACACCTCTGTGACACTAGGAATACCAAGCAGATGTGGCAGGGAGTTCGGACACTGACGGGCTATAAGTCTAGGCAGGGGGTCGATGATGATGATGACGCTTCGCTTCCAGACAGGCTTAACGACTTCTTTGCACGTTTTGAAGCATCAAACTCGACAATCAGAGGGAGGGCTGGCCCACCCCCACCATCGGTCGGACCAGCTTTTACCATCAACACAGCGGACACACAGAGGACCCTAACCAGAGTCAACCCACGCAAAGCTGCAGGTCTGGACAACATTCCGGAACGTGTGCTCCGAGACTGCGCGAGCGAGTTGGCAGATGTCCTGGCTGACATTTATAACATCTCCCTGAGTCAGGCCATCGTTCCCAGATGCTTCAAGACCTCTATCATTGTACCGGTGGCAAAGAAACCAGTTGTGTCCTGTTTGAATGACTATCGTCCTGTTGCACTGACACCAATTGTGATGAAGTGTTTTGAACGGCTTGTCAAACCACACATTACAGCCTGCCTCCCTGCATCACACGACCCGCTCCAGTTTGCATATCGTTCAAACCGCTCCACGGAGGATACTATAGTCACTACCCTACACTCTGTCATCACCCACCTGGACCAGAAAGACACCTACGCCAGACTCCTGTACATTGATTTCAGTTCAGCATTCAACACCATTATTCCCCAGAGACTGATGGAGAAATTACTCCTTCTCGGTCTGAACACCGCCACATGTCTCTGGATCCTGGATTTCCTGACTGAGAGACCTCAGTCTGTCCGGGTTGGAAACAACATCTCCAACTCTGTCACGCTGAGCACCGGATCCCCTCAAGGCTGTGTACTCGGTCCACTGTTGTTTACACTTCTAACACATGACTGTGTATCCAGACACGAGGGGAACCAGATTATTAAGTTTGCAGACAACACCACGGTGGTGGGACTTATTCAGAGGGATGAGGAATCAATGTACAGGGAAGAAGTGAGAGACCTGGAGGGCTGGTGCAGGGAGAACAATCTGGTGCTCAACGTGGACAAAACGAAGGAGATGATTATCGACTTCCGGCGGTCACAGCCTGAGCACGTCCCCCTCAGCATTGGCGGCCGTTTAGTGGAGAGAGTAGAGAACATCAAGTTCCTCGGAGTGCAGATCTCGCAGGACCTGACCTGGAGCAAGAATTCCTTGGGGCTCAGGAAGCGGGCTCAGCAGAGACTGCACTTCTTGAGGAAACTCAAACAGGCCTCTCTCCCCATCTGCATCCTCAGGACCTTCTACAGAGGTGTGGTGGAGAGTGTTCTGACGTACTGTATTGCTACATGGTACTCCAGCTGCAGTATGTCAGACAAAAAAGCCCTGCAGAGGATAGTCAAGGGGGCTGAGAGGGTAATTGGAGTCTCCCTCCCCTCGGTCCAAGAACTTTTTCAGAACCGTTGTAGGAGCAGGGCACTGAACATTGTCAAGGACCGTTCTCACCCTCTGCATAAACACTTTGATGCTTCGGAATCGTTTACCAGATGGAAGAAGTTCAGAGGCAGAACCACCAGACTGATCAACAGCTTCCTTCCACAAGCTGTCAGGATGCTGAACAGTTGACCCGGAATCTCTCATACACACTACTGCACCTACGGACATTTTGTATATTATTTGTATATTATAGTTGGTTGTTTTTCCCCCAAGTATGTCTCAGGGATGTGTGAATGGATGGGGGGGTGGGGGGGGGTGGGGGGGGTGGAGCTATGTGGGAGTGTGTCTTAAATCATGTTGCTTCTATTTATATGGATGCCGAGAGAAACGCAATTTCATCTTGCCTGCACTACAGTTGTATGTACAGCAATATGACAAAAAGTTTGATTTGATTTGATTTTATGATTCCAAACAGTTTGAAATTGACAGTGCACAGTGGACATTGACTAATAACTTATGAATATTTCTAAGACTTAGATACATCAGTGATTGTGCAAAATCAACTGCTCAAGACTCAGTGGAGATTGAAACTGATGATCTGAAATAAATGCTGAAATTATAAAAAGTAATGGTATGTTGGAATTTTATTTCTATTATGGAATAGATAAAATTAACTGATTTTGATCTGATCAAGTGTTAAAGCATGTGATGGATAATGCTTGTTGGAATATTTTAGGAATGCTATCTTCTTGGAACATAAGTCAATATTATACAGTAATAAGTGGCATTCAGCTGTTTGTTTTATGTCATTTAAGCACAGTTCTGGTACTTAAAAATCATAAAAACCCAAGGGCTTGGGAGCCCCCACCGGGGCTCTGCCACGGACCCCGCTGGGGGACTGTGTCCCCCAGACCCCCTGCAAAATTTTCAGATAATTTCACCAACACTGAATCACATCCCTAATGACAGCTTGTTTAAGATGGGTTTTGCACTGGCCAAAGGTCATGCACGTGAGCGAAAATCCATACGATCGCAACACTGCTTGGTAATAAGAAAGGCATCAATCACGGTCGATGCCCAGTCAATTATTTTAGAGAGAGCAAATGTGTAAGCAATAATGCTGGGCTGAAAAATCAGCTGAATGGTTTAACATAGTATGCATGGATGCAGCACACAGACATGAATGGGTTTGAAATTTCAGGAAAAGATGATGTGTGTGCAAACTTTCATAAAATGAAAGGATCATTAATGGTGGTGTCAGGGTTGAGCAATTCAGGGTTGTGTGTGTATATTGTTGTTTGGTTCGTTACAGCTTCAGATTCAGGTTCAGGTTCAGGTTACTTTATTTGTACCCGTAGGTAGATTTGTTTTGCAGTCTGGTGACATCCATATTTACAAGCCACAAATTACATTCAAAGTAATGAAGTTTTAAGTGAATGATATTATTAATGTAATGTAATGTATATTGGATTAGTGTGTTTTCTTTTGTATATTTTGTTATAGCGCAGTGGTTAGCACTGCGGCAGCACAGCTTACCCTTGGCCGGGGGATTGTGGGGATCGTGGGATCGTGGGTTCGATCCCAGCCCCCGACCAACAGTGATCTGTGTGGAGTTTGCATGTTCTCCCCGTGTTGCGTGGGTTTACTCCGGGATTTCTCCGGTTTCCTCCCACATGCCAAAAACATGCATGTTAGGTTAATTGGCTGTTCTAAATTGTCCCTAGATATTTGTTTCCTATAGGCCCTTAGAATAGAGGGTTAGTATTAATGAAAGCGCTTTGAGTGGTCTTTGTGACTAGAAAAGCGCTATATAAGTGCAGGTTAGTTAGTTAGTTAGTTAGTTATTTGTGTGAGTGTATTTTTGTTGATTTGAGTTGATTATGAGTTACACCTGCACCAACATTTTACAGCGGAATTTACAGCGGCAGCGCACGGGACCGAATGACGCCGGGAGAGTGACCAGCTGGCAGCGACGCCGCAGTGCTGGATGAGAGGCGATAAAACAGCTAAGTAAAGGAACGTGCTCACTGTCTGTGTGTGGTGAATGTTTGTTAGCCACGGTGCGTTCACGGGAGGCTAAGTTGTGCTGCATTGTATTGTAACGTCGGGGCCATTTTAAGGGAGCCAGGGATTTCCCAGCATGCTTTGCCAGTTTGAAACGTTACTGTGTGTGTTAAATGTGTTATTTCTGAGTTATACTGCTGTGTCATTATAACTGCATTATAATGACCCAGCAGTGTTTAGCAGGATTAGGGCAAGATGTACCATGTGTGTGTAACCATGATTCAAACAGGGGTCTGGGAGAATGACCTCCCCTCCTCTGTGCTCAGAAGCAGGTTGGGGGTTGGGGTGTGAAAAATAAATCAGGTTGATCACAGCCATCTGCTCCATTGTCTTTGTGTGAACCCTGCTTATGTCACACTGGTGTCAGAAGTGGGATGGAGCAGATGGATGCCAGGATCAGAATGGAGATCCAGCAGCTGGAGCAGTTCATTGCTCAGCTGATGATGGACGATGGGACCGAGACACCACCCCCGGGAGCCGGGACGAACGAAGCGGCGGCGGACCTGACGGGGCCAGCGCACCCCGCCTTCTGTCTTTTTCAAGACAGAGCGGGCAGAGCGGAGCAAACCAGCCCCGCATTCCGCCCTTTTCAGGACAGATCCGGTCTGTTCCCGGGCTCGGCAGGGCTGGACGCCGGGATGCGGGCCAGCGGCCGTCTGGGAGGTCCTGGCAGCGGTGGGAGTCATGGGACTCCCGCTGCCAGAGGAGGGACTGTGCGTGTCCGACCGCCACCCGATGCTTTTCCTTTCGGTGACGTCACGGAGGCCCTCGGCGCAGGAGCAACGCAGCGGAGCGAGCAGGACGAAGATGCGGCCATTTTCCAGGCGCAGCAAGGGCTGGACACATGGACGCGGGCCAGAGGCCGCCTGGGAGACTTGGCAGCGGTGGGAGTCGGCCGGAGCGGGCTTGGGACTCCCGCTGCCAGGGAAGGGACTGTGCGTGGTCCTACAGAGGCTGTCAGATGTGTCCATCCGCCCGCTGATGGCCAAACCGGAACCCTACCCCAACCAGATACTCTGACCGAGACTCAGATGGCCCGTGCATGCCGCCCTGGCACCGGGCTGACTCGCGTTGGATTTCTGAAAGTGGACTTTGAATTTTCTGGGGACAGAAACCAGTCCGGGGGGGGCAGTGTAACGTCGGGGCCATTTTAAGGGAGCCAGGGATTTCCCAGCATGCTTTGCCAGTTTGAAACGTTACTGTGTGTGTTAAATGTGTTATTTCTGAGTTATACTGCTGTGTCATTATAACTGCATTATAATGACCCAGCAGTGTTTAGCAGGATTAGGGCAAGATGTACCATGTGTGTGTAACCATGATTCAAACAGGGGTCTGGGAGAATGACCTCCACTCCTCTGTGCTCAGAAGCAGGTTGGGGGTCGGGGTGTGAAAAATAAATCAGGTTGATCACAGCCATCTGCTCCATTGTCTTTGTGTGAACCTTGCAAACGTCACAGTATGCTGTAGGTTTCCCCTGGACAACAGAAACCAAAGAGCCGCTCCTCTTCTCTCCACTTGTCACCTGCCTGCCATCTCTACTCGGGCACGGAGCATTCCCTCCTCGAGGCGTACAAGAGGGCCTTGGACGAGCCCGGACAGTTCGGTGCTTAACTTCCAGGCTAAGGAGGATGTTAGCGGGAGTTCCTGGCCGGACAGTCAGTGAATGCATCACGCTCGATTGAAGACACTCAGAAGGTTTTCCTCTTGTAGCGCAGGAAGTGACTCTGGTTGAAAGAATTGTATTGCTTCTTTCCCTTATGTGCTTTTTCAGGGTATTCATGCTATATATAATATTTATTGTGGGGTAGTCTCTTATCTTGGGCACTTTGGGAATGTATGTATGGTTTCTATGAGAGTGTATGACTTCAAAAAAGATGGCTGCCACCGGAGTGAGGAGTGGTCTGATGGGACACTTTCTGCCTATATACTTATTCTTATTACTGTCTTTGTGTCTCTGTAACTGCAACAAGAAGGGTTTTCCGGCCAACTCAACTAAAGGTGAAGCTAAAAAGTTTTATTTATATGGATTTGGACATGGACATTTCACCCTGTACTCTATCTGGTCTGCAAAAGCCCTGAGAAAAATCTCCCAAAACAAGGCAAACATGACGGGTAAGCAAATATCACAATATGGCAGAGGCTATACAGTTAAAGTACTGTTAGCACTGCTACTTCTGGCAGGGGATATTCACCTTAACCCTGGACCTGCCACTATTAAACAGCAGACCACTGGGTTAGCACAAACATCTGAGCTGGCGAATTGGTTGTTTCTATCTACGGCCCTTCATAGCGAGTCGGGTGAGTCGAATTGCACTGAACAGACTCACATGTCTGATCCTGCTGTAAACAGCTGCGCTACGTCCAAACTTTTGGAAACAGGAGCGGTTAAACAAATTACAAATGAGGCGAGATCCGAAAACCGTGCTGTTCAAAAGCAAAAACAACATCTATTTTTCCAAACTGTTAATCATGCACGAGTTCTTTGGGACGCAAAGGCTAAACCAAAGGGGATCCTCGGCGGACATCTAAACATACGAAGCATAATCCCCAAAAGAGATGAGATTTCGGTGTTGCTGTCTGACTCAAATCTGGACTATCTTTGTCTCTCAGAAAGCTGGTTACACAGTAACATTGACACCAATATGATCGATATTGTGGGCTATCAGTGTTTTAGAAAAGACAGGCAGCCAGGGAGGGGAGGAGGTGTTTTAATTTACATCAAAGAGAAATTTAAATGTCAATTGGTTGATTTGAATACTTCACTTGAATGTTTAGCAGTTAATGTATGTCTCTCACCGGTAATGAATTTCAACATCGCAGTATTGTACAACCCACCCTCACACAATTCTTCTTTTTATAATGAATTAAGTGATCTGGTTAAACAACTTGAGAGGAGCAGAGAAACCATATTTTATGGTGATTTCAATATCAACTGGTCTGATAATAAGGAAAAACAGAAACTGAAAAGCCTCATGACTAAATTTAATTATAAACAAATGATCAAAGGACCCACCAGGATGACCAAACAATCGAGAACACTTATTGACATGGTATTCGCTAATAAACCAGAACGAATAACCAGAACCTATAATCTTGTAACTGGTCTCTCAGATCATAACATGGTTCTTGCTGTCAGAAAACTCACTAAAAAGCGACTACAGTATTTTGGAGGAGTCGATATTGACAAATCAAATTTTATTATTCCCAGATCAAAAAATGAGGAGTTTGAACATTACTTAGAGAATCAAAATTGGGAGCAGCTCATGTCAATAAACGAAGTAGATGATTGTTGTAACTTTATAACTGCAACAATTACTAAGTCCATAGAAAAATTTACAAAGCAAATTAAAAGTAGACAACAGAAGATTAACCTACCATGGTTAAATAATGAAATAAGAAAACTTATGAAGAGGCGAGACTCTGCATTGAAAACATCATTAACCTCTAAACTGCAAAATGATCACCTTATGTACAAAAGTTTAAGAAATAAAGTGGTACAAGAGCTGCGAAAATCAAAAGTATCTTATTACAATAAACTGATAGATCACGCAAAGGGTAACAACAGTTCCCTATGGAGGCATTTAAATAACTAATAAAAAAAAATGTTCAGAAGTGGGTAAAGGAACTTAGAATCAATGGCAAGACCATCAGTGACGAGGCTACATTGGCAAATGAATTTAATTCATATTTTGTGGGCTCTGTGGAAGACTTGACAAAAAACTTTGTGCCGCCAAATGTGCTCAACAACACAAATTCAATACTTCCAACAGATTCTTTTCACATCGATGAGGTAAATGAGGAGTTAATTGCTGGTATTGTTAAAACACTGTCAAACTCAAAAACTAATGATATCTACAACATGAGCACCTCCTTTCTCAAAACGCACAGCAAAATATTAATCAAACCACTGACTCATCTTATTAATCTCTCCATTAGGTCTAGTACATTTCCATCTGGCTGGAAAAAAGCTGTCGTCATACCAGTTCATAAATCAGGCAGTAAAGACGATATATGCAATTACCGCCCAATCTCTATTTTACCAGTCCTGTCTAAGGTTCTTGAAAAAGTTGTAGCTACACAGATGATAGACTACTTACAAGACAGTCAACTTCTTCATCCACATCAATTTGATTTTAGACCAGGATACTCAACAGAAACAGCAAATTGTTGCCTTATTGAAAATGTCAAACAGTCCTTGGACAGGGGTAATGTGGTAGGAGCTGTTTTTCTAGATCTCAAAAAGGCTTTCGATACTGTAAACCACAGTTTGCTTTTATCCAAAATGGTATCTTTTAACTTCTCTCCAGACACATTAGACTGGTTTGCATCTTATCTCCAGAATAGAGAACAGTGTGTAAAAGTTCACCAGGATAAATCCTCACTTTTAAATAACCGTATGGGTATCCCACAAGGGTCCATTCTTGGTCCTTTACTTTTCAGCATTTTTATTAATGACTTGCCGCTACACTGCTCTGCTGCAACATGCCAACTTTATGCAGATGATGCAGTTATTTACACAGCTGCCAAGACTCCAGCACAGGCTGCAGATGTACTGTCTACGAGTATGGTTGATGTCCAAGAGTGGCTCCTCCAGAACCATCTATTGCTGAACCTTCAGAAAACAGTTTCAATGTGCTTTTCAATCAAAAAATATAACCTTAAACAATTAGAATTTAGAACGCCAATTACCAGTATTATAAGTAACGGACAGGTAGTTATAGATCCTTTAGAAATTTACAGAGCCTTTAGAGATTACTATGAAAAATTATATGATACCAAAAATGAATCTGATTTAATAAAACTAAATGGGTTTTTGAACGAACTATCTATACCGTGTATTCCAAATGAAAACAGGGAGATATTGGAGTCTAAAATTAGTCAAGAAGAAGTTGGGCTAGCCATTGATAATATGAAATCAGGAAAAAGTGCAGGACCAGATGGTCTTCCAGTTGACCTTTATAAAAAATTTAAGAATAAATTAATAAAACCTTTTTTGGAAATGGTTTTAGAAGCATTTCAAAATAATAATTTACCATCATACATGAATAATGCCTTAATTATACTGCTGCCAAAACCAGGTAAGCCCTCTAATAAATGTGAAAATATGAGACCAATAAGCCTATTAAATGCCGACCTTAAGATAATCTGTAAAATCTTAGCAAGACGAATACAAGAAATTTTACCAAATATTATTAATCGAGATCAGAATGGCTTTATAAAGGGAAGACAAGGCTTCCATAATGTAAGAAGACTATTTAATATTATTTATTTTAATAAAGAAGCACCGGATACAGCTCTCCTATCACTGGACGCCGAAAAGGCCTTTGACAGAGTTGAATGGCCCTTTCTTTTTGAAGTCTTACAAAGGTTTGGACTTGGAAATAATTTCATAAAATGGGTTCAGATAATATACAATAATGCTACAGCAGAAATCCTAACAAATAACAATATTTCAAAATCAATAAAAATCAATAGAGGATGTCGACGAGGCTGTCCACTTTCACCTTTACTGTTTACTATGGCAATTGAACCTTTAGCGATGGCAATACGTTTACATTCACAAATATATGGAATTAAAGTTGGACCAACAGAACATAAAATCTCCCTGTACGCCGATGACATAATTTTGTTTATGTTGAATCTAAAAAAATCAATTCCAACCTTGTTGAATTTAATAAAGAATTTTGGGGAAATATCAGGATATAAAATAAATAAAACTAAATCTTCAATATTAATGCTAAATGAGACCCAGAGAAATTACCCAGACCCTGAGGTAAATCAATTTAATGTTGTAAATCAGTTTAAATATTTAGGAATTCAAATTGTGCCTAAGCTAGAATCGGTCGCCAGTGTCAACTATGAAGCCTTAATGACAGATATCAATGAGTTACTTCAGAGATGGATGTCACTACCAATGTCGATGATCGGGAGAATCAATATACTTAAAAGTAATATTTTACCTAAAATACTTTATTTATTTCAATACATTCCCTTATCACCACCTTTAGATTTATTCTCAAGAATTAAAAAAAAGTTAGTGGAATTTATATGGAACAACAGGAGGGCTAGATTACGTCTGTCTTTATTATATTTACCATTTGATCGTGGAGGTCTGAAATGTCCAAATTTTATGTTGTATTATTGGTCGGCACAACTGAGATCTATGACATATTATTTTTCATTAAATGATCTCCCTCACTGGACTGAAATGGAATCATACAACTTACCTTTACCTCTTCCCGTATTTATATACTCAGATTCGGCAAAAAAATTACAAAAACAAGTTAAAAATCCATTTGTAGACTTCCGGTTATGGCTGCCACGTAGGACGGACGTGTCTCGCTCTGCTCTGCTCCTGGAGAAAAAAATCGGCAAATAACTCTCTCATTTGGGACAGAACGTATCCCAGCATTTGAGCGAGGATATGTCGGCGAAGCCTAAGGCTGGAAAACCAGGAAAAGGAAAAAGCGAGCCGCCGAAACAGTCCAAATTAACGGACTTTCAGGTCTGTGACGCAGCAAACAAGGCTCCATATATGGCGGAGGAGGCTGGCGGCGGTGCGATTTCTGCGGGGAATGGCGCAGATGCGCTGATGGCTGCCATGAGTTCAATGAGAGCGGACTTTTCCTCTAGATTTGATGGGATTATGACAGCGTTGGAAGGAATAAGAAAGGAATTGGGTGACTGTGTAGAACGAACGGCGCAGATGGAGCTCCGTCTCGCTAGTGCTGAAGATGACGTCACCCGTCTTCAATTAAAGGTGCGCACTTTGGAAAAAAAAATAAATCTCTGGAAGATAATATTTTGGATTTGGAATCTCGGTCGAGACAGAATAATTTGAGGCTGGTGGGTCTTCCAGAGGAATCAGAAGGTCGGGACGTATGTTCCTTTCTGGAAAAGTGGATTCCGGAGGTGCTGGGCAGCGAGGAGTTGCAATCAGCAGTGGTTCTGGAAAAAGCACATCGTATTGGCCCACGGAGAGATAAGGGACCGCCGAGGACCTTAATTATGAAGTTTCTTAGCAACAGAGACAGGATGAAGATCTTCAACGCTGCACGAGCTAAAAAAGGAGAGATTAAACACCAGGACCAGCAGGTGCGGTTCTACCCAGATTTGGCCACAGGAATCCAACAATTGAGGAAGCAGTTTGATCCCGTACGTAAGGAGCTGCGCAACCTTGGGATTCGTCATGGTGTAATCTATCCTGCGAGACTGCTGACCACGTATGAGGGCAGAACCCACATCTTCAAGACCCCAGAGGAGGCGCAGGAGTTCATCAAGAAGATCAAAGAAGAAGAAGAGACTGGTGGAAGCTAAGCATGAACAAAATATAAGGTAGAATAATTAAGCATTTGCACAGGCATCTGACTGACTTGAAGTAAATAGTAAGTTTACAAAATATAGATTGTATTATATATTAAAAAAACAAAACAAAAACAAAACAAAAAAAAAAAACTACGATGTACAAAGTTGTTAAAAATTTTGGAGTTAAGTTGGAAAACTACAGAGGAGAGTTAATGTTACGTCATTAAAAGCAGTAGAGTTAGGGTGATTGGGAGGATGAAGAAGGAGTGGCTTAGGCTGTTCCCCGTGGGTGTGGAACGGTCGATGGCTATATCGGGAGACAGAATTTTTCTTTTGATTTTGGGGGGTTTGCCACAAGTGTGGGGGA